>OX421411.1:12978858-14178858 GCA_949126875.1 Lochmaea capreae
TATGGTTGATAAAATTCAATTGTACATTAGGTTGATGCCTCTAGAGCCAATATAATGTAGAAATATAAACAACTGCTAAGATCTCAAAGAATAATGAATCTGACGGTGATTAGAATTGTACTTTTGTATGAGCCAATGTTGACAGTTTTTTTCCATAATCGTGAGATGATTATGCAGTCAGAATTTTGACCAGGAAATACAGTGGATGGAGAATATTTTATAAACGTTTTACGGCGTTTGGGTAAGCAAATTATTTGAAAAAAAATTATATTTGTGGAAAAAAAACTCTTGGACTATGCATACAATACCGCAATATCTCATAATTCCATCATTGTGAACGAATTTCTGGCCAAAAAATAAACAAAACATCTACCGTATTTCTCTAATATGGCTCCGTTCCACTTTTTTTCCCTCCAAAACTCAAAAATCACTTAGAGGCAACCGTTTTAAGTTGATGCAAGATATTTAAAAGAAATATGGGATTATGAGTTGCCGTTAGTTAGGTTATGTTAGGTTAGTGCCGTTAGTGTACCATTTCAAAAGGAGAGTATGGAGACGATACAGTACATTTTGTTGAATATTCTGTTTCAATACAAATTGTTGAATATCTTTTTGTATTGGCAGTACTTTTAATATATCTGGCATAACAATTCTTCAACCCCACCAGTCTGAAGTGATTTTTCCAACGGGTGTGCTTTGAAAAAGTCGAGCCTGATCGTGCTCCAAACGACTTAAGTTCTTTTTTGATTCATTGTACTAGCACTGCAGTGTAGTATTGGACATTGACTCATTAATATTTCCTAATATGAGTAGCACTTGTCAATTTTCAAATGAACAATAACGTATAATTTTAATATTGTTTAAATAAATGGAATGTTTGAATGAAATTATGTTTGAGCTGCTGTTTATATGTTTCATCGAAGATGATCCAAGTGGTTCTGAAAACTGGAACCTTTATGAACAATTTTTGTTAGATATAGCTCAAACTGTTTTGTTGAGGGAAATATTTATACGTCATCCAATATACTTAACGCAATAACACGTAATTTTACTTGATACCAATATCGAAGAATGTTTCAATATTACCGTGAGTCATATAATGAACTTTTAATGTCAGTTTTCATTGATCCTTTCTGACTAGTACAATTTTCAGAAAATTAAAAAAAAATACCATAGTGTATTTTTTCGTGAGTGATATCGCAATCACCAAAAACAAAAAATTAAGAATCGGACACCCTCCATATTTTGATACAGTGAATAAATCTACCACCCGTTTTTATCTATCAGTTCTGAATTTTTGTCTACACAGCATTTTCGTATTGCATGTTATCACAATGTTGATATCAGTTAAAATGAAATGATTGCGATGTTTACATCAAAAAGACGTTGTTTGAAAGATTCCACTGTGGAATTTATACCATGGAGGAACGATTGAAGAGCAGATTACTGCTTGAGTTTGATACGAGACCTACCACAAACTTTTCATTCAAAAAAATCATGTACAAAATTTTCCGCTGCTTCTGGAAATTATATTTATTTCAATTGTTTTGTCTCTACCCAATTACATAATATAATATATCACATCTCAAAACCGGAAACTGATAAAATAAAATAGTTAGGATGCTAAGTGTCTGCGGGAGAGCTAGTTTACTTTTCGGAAAAAATATTTGCAACTGTGTAATAACTCTTTACTTTTTACTGTTGATAAAACTTCACCAGTTTTTCTATTAATATAGTTTTTTTTAGATATATTTGTGCATTAAGGGTGGAAAGTGATACTTTACCGCTTTAGGTGAAAACTTGATTTGTTGCGGGTCAGCGGAACGTGGCAATGCGTGTCGAGAGCGGAGTTTTCTGCTTGAATCGTACACACGATTTATTCGACGCTTGAACGGTATTGAAGATATAATATATGCTTTTCCAGAATTTTATTAGAAAATATATTTTTCGTGAAATCGGACGCGAAGTCAGTATTTCGCGTTCTCAAGACAGTCCGCGAAATTCAATTTCGCGGCCGTTACCCATAGCAACGGCTGCGAAACCAAACGTCACTTCCAAATTTGAACATCACTTCCAAATTTGACATTTCTAAAATACTACAAAGACAAGGATTATTTTTTATTGAATACCAACAAATACATAAGTACTTATATTATTTAGGATGAATATTAGCATTAATTGTACAGTTTGTATTATTACTTATATTTACTCCAGAAGTTGAAGCAAGAACTGTCAACATTTTTTGTATATATTGAAACATATCATTTCCATAGCACACATTGTTAAATAAATTAAACTGCTGTTGATTTTAAAGCAATGATATATTTATTTACAATTATCTAGTTTAATAATTTTAACGATTGCACGAAAAATAGTGTGTATGCCATAGCCGCGAAACTTTTTAACGACCTCAAGATTATCTTGCCTCGGCCGCAAACGGCCTCGGCGATAACTGTTCTTTCGGTACGTTAAAAAGGTATTTCGCGGCCTTAGCATACAAATATTTATTTTGGGATTTTAAACCAAAATCTATTCCACCTGTGTATGTATGTATGTAAGTATATAGAGAATATTCACTGAGACCTAAAAGACCTATTGTGCCCCCTTATTTCTCCTTGGTTTCTCAGGAAGGTCTCAGAGACTAGTAGATCCTTTAGACCTATTTCCCACAGGAATTTGAGTCTAAATAACGTTATCAAGAGTAATTATATTTTTGAAAAAATATTTCACCATTTGACAGTTACAAAAAACCGACCACTAGACAATCAATGGAAATGGAAATAAATATATTGCATATCACTTGAAACAGTTTGAAATTATTGAAATCAAATGTAATGAAAATATTAGTAATCTAGCCAGAGGTAATTGCTGTTTTTATTATTTATTCAGTTTGATAAACAGAATATATAGTCCATGCTTGGTTTTTCCTGCTTATATTATAAGTTTCCAAACAAAGCCCAATTTTTATAAATTTTTTCACATCAACTTTATGTTTAACAGTACAATATTATTGTAGTTCTCGATATCAAAACTTCTGTCAATTTGTACAATACGTAAGCCCCCAATATGACAAAAAATAACTTAAATATACAATTGCATTGTCTACATACATATTCATCCTCAAATTATTGATACATTTTTTCACAATATTGTGAAATTTTGTTAATACTTTCGTCTTCATCATTCAAGATTTAGACATGCCTTGATCCCACATTGACCACGACAACTGCGAGCAGTACAATACATATTTCACGTGACTGTCAAGTTTATTCTACTTGTTTCTTTCATTTTATCCAGAATCTTGGTAGATTAGGGATGTTAGCATGACAGCATAAAAGATATGTTGATTTTGATTAGATTAGAATATTAATTATGATAAAATACAGTTTCGTGGCTAAATGGGGCACGGAACCAAGGCCGAAAAAATAGTGATTGTCAATAAGTTCAAAAAGTCTGAACGCGACCCTTTCGGGACACACTATCAATCTCGTAACTTTTAGTGGTGTTCTTTTTTTGTCCTTTGTTATTTAACGTCGGTCTATTTCTGAGACTGAGGCTTATCACCTGTATGGGCTCTACGACGGTTTTTGCCTAATGGCTACCCATCCAAGTACTAACTGCGTTCGACACTGCTTCACCGTAATTATCGCATCAGAGGCGATGCGTGGTGTCATTGAGGTTTCTTAAAACGCTCGTCCCATTTTAAAAACAAGGTAAAGTGAAACTAACCAATCATTCACATTAATAATTGATGTTTTCATTGAAGTTGGTCCGGTACTGTAAAACTTTTTGCTGTTACTGGGTGCAGCTCATGTGAAATTTATCAGACCGTGACCTTGCGTAACATTTTCTCTCTGATCTTGCCCCGTAAATCTTAATGATAATAATTTTCTCAGCCGTCTATTTGGTTTTCAATGCCCTATACTGTGGGTACAAAGAATAATATTGTTGCGTTTCAGAAGACACGACGTACTTAACTACTATCTAATTGGTATTTCATATTTGATGAGTGACTATTAAAAACGATTTTAACATAAATATTGTGACATATTTTCTAAGAAATAGACTACCTAAGTTATCAATTATGATCAACTTTAAATATAATATAAATATATAAAAATTGTGTAATATTCGATATAAACGTTTGATATTGCCTCATTAATGATAAATAAATTCAATTCAATAAATTTTTTATAGCTGACTAGGAGAAGCAGACAATAAAAAAACGCAAATTATTGCAAAAACGAAATTGCTAAAGCCCACAGCCTAATTGGTGTGTGTTAATCATAAGCACAGAATTAGACCGAGTCCCAATTATCTTGTTAATCCATATCAGTTTAAAGTTAGTTTCCCGTGAAAAAAAATGGGGACAACGATAACTTGTACCCTGAGAAATTGATAAAACAAGGAATTGGAAAATCTAACAAAGACAGCCAATCTCGGCTCAATCAAAACACGGACAACCCGGATACTGAGCCGCGTAAGTTCAATTTTTAAACTAAGTGCATTGACTCGATCAATAGATCAATCAAGTTTAGATTATTCGTGAACTTGTATGTGAAATGCATTATTGATTGATTTTTAAACTGAAATTGTTTGTAAAAAGTCACCAATAATATTAATAATGTCTGAATACTTCAGGCTTCCGAAAGAACGCAATCAAACGATAAAAACAATTGAGTTGAAGCTATACATTTGGTGTCTAATTCAAAAAATAATCCATCGTTAAACAATCAAGATATAGGGGTATAATTTTATCTTAACTGCGACATACTGCATGGGTATAGGTACCTAATTAATTTTTCATAGCAATCTGCCAAGTCTGATTACGAAAAGTTTGGTATAATATATTTCATATTCTAGACTCATTTATTCAGTTTTGAGCAACCAACCTCTAAAAAAATATGGGGAATTATCAAAATAATTTTTTTAAAGAGGAATATATTAAAGTGCGAACACAGAGACTCTAGTGTTAATGAGTCTAGGTTAGTATTTTCCTAACACAACCGACTGATTTACAGCAAAGTGAACCAGCAAAAAGTCGACCATGGTCGTGGATATTTTCAATTTGTATTTATGCAAACACCTAGTAGTTATACAACATTTCACGATTTTTCCGGTTTAATTATGTGGAAAAACGGTTTTGGAATCAATATTAGTATGCAGTGAATGAAGACTTTCTTTTGGTAACGAACTAAACGAACTAAAATGGACTTCATATTTTTCACTTGTGAAATATTGGTAGGTATTAAGGTTTGTCTATGGCTAGTTTGGAGGATTTTATTCTTTTGGGGGAGATTGGAGCATTGGCAGAAGACGAAATTGATGACAATAATCGTCTTAGGGCCGGTTTTACAATAGTGGTATAAACTAAGAGTAAGCCTACTCTCGGTATAGGATGTATTCTAGCGTTTTACAAACTAGGTATAAGTTTAACAATGGAATAATATTCTCGGAATAAGCTATACCGTCGCCGAACAGGCAGATATCTCGGTTACTCTACGAATAACCTCAAAAAGTGACATAAATACAGGTTGATTACACTCATACACTAGTTTGACATTTGGAGGCACAAACTTTTATTTTTATTTGTAGTGAATGCATAAATTCTATATTATGTCTGTTAAAAGGGAAAAAAGAATGCGTTGTAGCAATTTTAATACAACCGAAAAAAAAATACTGTTGGAAACTAAAACGTACAGTTCTTACAGAGACCTGGTCTATCCCAGATATCACTCTTTTCAACATTGCAGGCAACAAAACGATATACAATAATTGCGATCTAAATCAAAATGACCGAGTTGTTGTGTTTGTTAAATTTAATATACATATGAATCACACAGAGTAATAAGTTTTAATAACAGTTTTCTCTTACACGTGAAAATAAACTTTAATAACAATATTTTTCTTATAAACTCCATTCACAGGTCACCTTCTACATGCGTAGAAAATTTCTTATTTGAAGATGATTTAAATCCATTTTAAAATAATTCATAAACTCTCTTACGACAGCAAAAATTATCAATAATAAAAAATCAGCTAAAATCCAATATCTAATAACAACACTTTTCGTTAAAGCTGGATTTATAGATTGACGGACTGTAAACGTATACCACACATTACCACACGTAGACGCACTGGATACGTAACGAACAGTATGTAAAAATTGTTGCAGTTATAAATGAACGGAACGGAAATTTTGCGCATGGGCAGAGGTAACGTACTCGCGACATTCAAATTAACCTAGAAATTATACAGATCATCTACATCCTGCGTCCTATGTTGTTTTGAGCTTTAAATTTTGTATTATACATTCAAAAACACAACATTAAATGACAGCTGATAGTCACGCTGACATCACACAAAATTCTTTCCTTCGATTGGCCGGACGTAAGAACGCACTGTAAAAAAATTAAAAGTTGGCCAACTCCTCCGTTCCAGTCCGTTCCCCTTACGTTACGTCATGCACTTACGTTCCTTTATAAACAAGGTACGTAAATTCTATAGTTGATCTTTTCACAGTGCGTCTACGCTTAAGTTTTAAGGTTAACGAAGAAAAACATAACATATGTCAGGACTGACAGGAGATTTATATGCACTACTTTCACGTTACTTCTAGAATTGCTATACCGGTGTACAAAAAAGCGTGATGCATGTGGTTTCCCAATCATCTGTTAGTCGTGCTTAACAGCACGAGATTTGGAATTCATTTGTAAGACTTCCACGTAATGTTCAAGAATTACAACAAACAAGAGCCCGGTAATTACCTACCCGATTATTTTCAACAATTGGATTGGGATAATAGAGCACAATTTTTTTTAATAGAAAGGGATACCACTCTATAAACAAACAGTTGGTAAGTGTTTAAAATCCCAATTGTTATTCCACATTACGAACCTATCAAAGATAACCAATTTATATTTTTTCCAAAGTATTCTCACAATTATTATACTGAAAGCTACACTACAGCTTTTGCAAAACTCCATCAATTGGATTATTATTTTTACAGATATGTGATTTCAAATTATTGAATGTGTGAGCCAGATATCCTGGATTAACAAATGACAGCTTTGTTTTGCAAAACAGTTCTTCATTCAACTACATCACTGATCTGCATCAAAATGTCACAGACTATATTTTGCTAGGTAGGTAATATATTTCTTGCGAGTTATTTGTATAATAATGAATTTTGTTTATAATTGACTTGTCAAATATTTTTAAGGATTCTGGTTATGCTCTACGACCCATTATATAATGTAGAACAATGATCTCCTGGGGAAAGATATAACAATTTTTATAAGCCTGATAAATGCTGCAAAATTATCAATGCTTGTATGTACTACGCAATCTATAAAGATGATCCAGAAGTGGATTCTGGTATTATCAATATTGAAGGAAATCAACAACTTCATAAATATTGGAGGTCCTCGATCAAATCGTGATCTGTTGGCCTGACAGGTCCAGCGGAGAATACTCACTAATTATTTTTAGTATTAATAAGGGCAAAAGAATGTTTATTTGGAAAATAAAAACAAAATACTTGATGTGGTTTATTCAATTCAATTTCTACAATGAATTAAAAATTAAAAAATAAACTCATCAAACCAATTGGAAACTAACCTAAGTACCTCCCAAGCAGAATTATTCTGACTTCGAACATAGTGTTTACTTGAATCAACGTTGGTTTTGGATATTATTCATTTGCTTGCATCAACGTTCACCGACAACGTCAGTTCATAACTTAATCTGACGTTGCAACTTCGAAGTCCAGCGGGCCAATGACTACTCGACGTCAGCAAATCGAACGTTATTTTTTGTTGGACATGTCTTTGGACTAATCTGGAACCAGACGACATTTTAAGAACGTTTAGAACTGCATGTGACCATTTTTGTCATAAAAACACGCCTAAAACTTTTTGTTCCTATTATTTGACCTACGGGCGGACGTTTCAAAGTAGTTCAAATATTCGCACAATCCATTGCCATAATAATAAAATCTTTATGTGTCAATGGCACAATTTCCAAGCTAACCTCATTTTCAACTCTCGAATAAATGCCACTTAAAAAAAGATCCATTTTTAGGTTTGAAGTGAGGATGTTGTTGAGCGGTTAGGATTTTAAAAATGACAGGTCGTCTTCTCTGCGCTTTAAGTACGGTTCGCATCTAACTAAAACATCAGATTGTTGGTTAGAAATACTTTATCCATCTTCGGTCAAGTCTCAAAGACTTCCACATTTCTTCCAAAATAAATTACTCAAGTTATACTATTAGTTGTGGGGAAGCCACAATTTCAATACTTTAAACGAAGTTTGCTCAACTTTAATCAACGTTGGATTTGGTCAAATACATAAGACATACAAAGTCAGTGCCGACGTCGTAACGACTCGAATTTCTATTCCCATTTAGGTGCAAATTTGGGTCGTGACGTGGTCATTACAACGTTGGATGCCAACGTTGGGCTGCCCAGCCCATTGTTATATATCTCGCAACTTCCAAATGCTGCTTGGGCTATCACAAACAGAAATAACTAATAAAAAGTAACTGACGAGAAAAAAACTCATTCAAAGAAACATAATTCTAAACTAATCAACAACAATATCAACCATTAAAAAAATTTACAAAAATTGGAACTCATTGAAGCAATCGTAATTGTAAACCATACTTATCAAGTGGAAATAAGAAAAAATGTGCTGAGAAAATTATTCGCCAGGATATTCACCCAAAAAAGAAAATAGGAAAAAAAGGGAAATTCTGAAATCATTTATTCGAATAAGACATCCGTTTACGGAAATTTTTCCGCGTTCCATTCAAGAATTCGTATGTTACAGACATCCGTATGTTGCGAGTCCCAGAACTCCGTTGTAGGATAAAATAAAACTTCTGACCAGAATTCGTACAAATCGAAGAGGATCGATTCCAAATATTGGTGGATTTGACGTGGAATGACCCACTAACAATTTAAGAAAGACGTTCAATTTCAACTGCCATTTATTCCACGATTCTTGTAGGTATAACTTTTGTAAATAAAATAATTCGAATATTCTAAATCTCTGGATACCTTACTCTGTATAAGTGTATATTATTCAACACGGCAAATTCAATAAACTTCCTAGAGTCTGTTATATTTTCATCAACCATAGTAGAAGTTCCTAGTAGGTAATTATTAGTTATTATATATATATATATATATATATATATATATATTATATAAGTACAGTACAGTGGAAATGGAACTGTCAATCAAAGAAGCCACATCGAATAACATCGATTTTCAAATCAAACCTTTATACAGCTCTTTGAACCAATATTATCTTGTTTGTTCACAGACTAGTTTTTACGCCTCTATTATTTTGCTTGCAATGAAAATAATTTAATTATAAACGACATCAGATCGGTAGTGCCATTCTCGAATCACTCGAAAATATGCGAAAGCCCAAAGTTTCACACGAAAATATTCTAATAGAAACTATGGACATTATTATCAAAACTCTTAATTTTATATCATTTGAATTAATTTTCACTTCGAATGTTCGTTTAATTCAAAACTTAAACGTCGTTTCATGAAATTGCGGATTGTCCATTTTACACTGAGAAAAGTGTAGCTCTGTTTTGACAGCTGATAACGCGCTTAAACAAATATAATGACATCTCTTTCAGAATTTTGTATTACGATGCAAGTGTTTTTGTGACATCGGTCGAATGATGTACGTTAAATTTCTGTTCTGGAATTTCTTGATAACTTATTTTATTTAATAAGTATGGGAAGATTTCACGTGGTGAGGGCTACAATAATTAATGTATCAATATATTGTAATTATTTCAAAAATTTCAAATTTGTGTTGAGCTATTTACACTAAGTCAACAATAGGATTGATTGGAATAATAATAAGTCCGTTCTGAGATTCCGCCAATAACAAAAATGTGCATTTTCTTTTGAAAAAGTTTATAAAAAATGTGCTTTTATATTGAGACATCAACAACTACTGGTGATTGTCTTGTTACATCATATCGTTCAAACAGAATAAAAGAAATCGGAAGTAAATCGGTACCAACCGAAAGAACTTGTAAACATTTTGTTGTTTTACAATAAATATTATATTCCCCGGGGAACGGATACACGAAGGAATTTCCTAGAAATAGGATACCTAATTCTACCGATGACATTTCCCCTATCTAGAGCAGAACGGCTTGTTTACTCCGAAAAACCATCCTTATTTTACGACATCCTCTTTATGGGCGTCGATGTAAAGGCATTTATACATCCTGACATTGATTAGTAGGCTTCAATAGTTACGCCTAATATGTTATCAATAAATTCATGCCATAGCTTGAGATTTTTTTAGCAAAATTTTAAAAGTTATTTACGTTGGAATTAGGTGTTGATAAAAGACGTAACGAAAAATGCAAAATATTTAAAATACTAGACATATAATAATAATAATGTTTATTCAGTAATAATAGAAAAATTTACAATGTGTACCAATATTTTATGAATAAACAGAGAGAATCACAGAAGCTGATGTAGATACAGCTTGTGAGTGATAAGCAATTTAATTCTATATGGGGTTTATGCAATATAAAATAAGATACAGAAATCTACAGCAATATAACAAACACTACAAAATAAGACATACAGTGTGTAAAAGCCAAATGGAATAAATTCATTATTTCGGTTACTGTACATATTTATAAAAAGTCCCGAAACACGTCAAATTTAAATTATAACTTGACATTCTTTAACGTGAAAATGCAACCCCTACCTTCAACCCCCTTAGAATGACAGGTACAACCCCCAATTTTTTAAATGGGAAGTATAGGCTTGTGATATATCATTTGAAAGGTCTCTTCATTCTCTATTCAAAAATGTTATTGTTTTTAAATTTAATGCAAAAATTAACATAAAAAAAATTAATATCATGTTGTTACCGAAATTCGCTACATACAATCAAAAACTAAAATGTAATGCAAAACGTAATAAAATGTAGAACACGAAAAAGAACTATGAATGTTAATGAAGTAGATGTTCAAAATGTTCTCCGCGAACGTCTTGGCAACATCCTAATCTCAAATAAAACTGTCTTCTAACATTATTTAACATATCAGGCGTGATCGACCTAATCGCAAGCGTTATTCGTTCTTTTAAGTCATTTAAATCAGAAGGTTTAGTTTTGTACACATGGCTCTTCACATATCCCCATAAAAAGAAATCTAATAATGTAAGATCAGGTGATCGCGCTGGCCATTCAATCGATCCTCGCCTCCCTATCCACCGATTGGGAAATATTGTATCGAGGTACTGCCGGACATTAAGTTGGTAATGTGGTGGTGCTCCATCCTGCTGAAACCATATCGTATTCGCTGGAACTTGAGGATTACCTGGATCAGGATATAAATTTGCCAACGTTGGAATGACATCATTTTGAAGTAGTGCCAAATAATTGTTGCCATTCAAGTTGCCCTCAATAAAAAAGGGACCAATTATATTGTTCCCTACAATCCCTGCCCAAACATTAACCTTTTGAGGGTATTGAGTGTGTTCTTCTCTCATCCAGTGAGGATTTTCCGTGGACCAGTAGCGGCAATTTTGCCGATTAGCATGACCGTTAAGTAAAAAAGTACACTCATCAGAAAACATAACGTCTTCTAATTGGATAATATTGTTATCCAACATGTCCATCATTTGCTCACAAAAAAAAGTTCTCCTATCAAAATCGTCTTCCATGAGCTCCTGAGTAGGTATCATCTTATACGGATGCAATTTATTTTCTTTTAATATGTTTGCTATCGATGTATGGCTAGCATTGAATGTAGTGGATGCCTGTCTACTCGATGTATGTGGGTTTTCCTGAAACTCAAGCAACACATCTAATTTGAGTTCATCACTCAGTGCATTAGCAGCTGCTTTTTGTATCTGCCTTACATGTCCAAACTCGCGAAACTGCTTTTCTATTTTACTTATTGTTCCTTGGGATATAGGCGGTAAATTAGGAAATTTCTCATGAAATAGGCGAGTTACTTCCTGTTGTGTTCGGATGTTATCTCCGTAACCAATCATTTGTAAAACTGTTATTTTATGCATTTCCGTTAATCTAACCATTTTTCAGAATTGAATTGAACAAACTTTATACTTAAATTACAACAATGACAACTTAAATAAAACAATTTACTACTGCTTGTTAAAATAGCGTTGCCACGGAAATTCTTTAAAGTTTTTTAATGGTTACCATCTAAAAACCACATTGCTACGGTTTTTGTTCACTTTCTCATTATCAAGACCTAAACGGGAAATAAGTTTTGAGTAATATTGTAATAAGTTCCGAGTATATTTTAGCGAATTTCGGTAACAACATGATTTTAATTTTTTTATGTTAATTTTTGCATTAAATTTAAAAACAATAACATTTTTGAATAGAGAATGAAGAGACCTTTCAAATGATATATCACAAGCCTATACTTCCCATTTAAAAAATTGGGGGTTGTACCTGTCATTCTAAGGGGGTTGAAGGTAGGGGTTGCATTTTCACGTTAAAGAATGTCAAGTTATAATTTAAATTTGACGTGTTTCGGGATTTTTTATAAATATGTACAGTAACCGAAATAATGAATTTATTCCATTTGGCTTTTACACACTGTATAGTATGAAAGTAAATGTGTATGAGTATGAGAGATGAGTAATATAATGTAATGAGTAAGAATAATAATATTATAATATATATAGTTATAGGATTAACCAAGGCATATATGATATAAATTAAAAGTACTTACGAAGCAGGTGAAACCCTGCTTGTGTGTGAGAATGCATATAGGTGAATTAATAATTATGGAAAGTATGAGATAGCTGAAAATTGGTTATAAACAAAATATGTAATTATAAAAAATATTGAATATTTTAAGTTATATGATGTTAGAGCAATATGAAATTATAGACAAATACATCAGAGTATATAACTGTCACAGGATAAAACTCAAGAATTGAGAGAATTTGGAATAGCGGAAGAGTTATGTAATTTGAGATGCTTATGACTAGAGGTGAGCTGTATGATAATCGCAAGTATAATTGTTGCATTTAATTTTCAATTATATCCTGTATTTCTGCACGGGAAGTATGCTGGACATAAAGTTTGAGTTTATTTTTAAATTTTCTAGGGTTTGGCTCACATTTTAGTGCTTCTGGCAGATCGCTGAGGAGTTTTGCCGTAGAAAACCTTTGACCGACTGACGTGTGCATGACTGGTATTTAAATACTCCTTTTGTGGTGGGTCTTATAGTTATGGCTGTAGGTGATTAACTTATTTTTGTGTTTATATTGAACTGTAGTTATATTTATGAAAAATAGTTGCCTTGGGTCGAGTATTGCAGTTTACGAGTAGAGGAGGTTGCTAGGATAGTCGTATGTTTTTATGCAGAATACACCTTAAAAAGCGTCTTTGAATGACTTCAAGGGAATGCAGATGTGTTTTAGAGACTCCTCCCCAACCAATTATGCCGTGGGTCAAGTCAAACTTTTGTACAAAATGATTTTCTGTTTATGGTTGAGTATGCCTATTATCTTATTGAATTTGTACAGAATGCATCGTAGTTTTTTCACGAGATGTAGTACATGTTGGTCCCATCTTAGATGCTTATCTAGAATTATGTCTAGGTATTTTTTTTTGACAGGTCCTATGGCAGTCAGTCATATATATGAAATTGAATTTTGCTAGGCTAATTATACCTGTTTTGGAATTGTTTAATTGAATTTGCCATTCGATGTTTGCAAAAAAAACTATATTTACTGGCTTTTTAGCTTTCAGTATTCATCTTCAAGCTTTTCGCTTCAACTATGTATAGTGGAGTTTCTGTTGAATTGAACAATTATATATTTTTTCATGGAAAGAAATAAAAAACAATTAACGTGTCAAATTCGATGTATTCTTCGAAAATAAGCAAAAATATAAAAATGGAACAAATCGTGTACACATAAAATTTCTACTCCACGTCGAGGCACGCTTTCGATAACATTTTCGATCAGCTTCCTGCTCTAACTGCTTCGATTCTTACACGAGAACCACCTCGACATGTAAGTTTCTAAGTGGCTGACGATCAAGCTAGGACTCCTGCTGGTCTTCAAACCTGTATATTATGATCAAATCCATCCTGATCACCTACGGTCTCGAATTGTGGAGCTGAACTCTAAACAATGGAGATATATTTTAAGCGATTGGGACTAAATATGATTGAAGAATTTCGTTAATGTAGGTACACTTCAGTAAATGAGAGAGGCCATTTGAAGTCACTTCATCCTGAGTCATAATTGAACCACCCCTAACTTTCCTGGACTCTGACATCCAAAAAGTGTGTCTGGTCGTCTCCAGACCCAAACATGCCAATTTATATGATTTGAAAGAAATCGCTACTCGTAAGTAAAACAACCTGCTACTCCAGTGTTCCTTCGTCCAGTTAATATATGCTCTTTTACAAGCAAGCACTTCGTTCGACAATGATTGGGGTGTTCTACTGTTCTATCACGTATTAACTGGAATTTAATTAGGAGCATACCTACTTAATTTACTGTCTTCCCAAATTAGGTAGAGTATTCCAGTTTCCCAGGACACGTTCCATCAACCAAAAAATCCTTTTAAATGGAAAACGGCTATCACCTTCCCATAATAATAATTATTTCATAATATGGATAAGAGACTTGGAAATAATGTATTTATGTGTGAACAGTCCCATAATAATACCAAATAACATTTACATTCAAGAAAGGTTTTCTGAAGGCATCAGGTAACAGTGTGGTTTCAGCTTTCTTTTTGCATTTTCTTTTTTTTCACATTTTTATCTCTCAAGAGAAAAAACTCATCCATCTCAATTTCTGGTCGATTTCTTTTTTTTCAAATTTAAAAATATTATTCCTTTTTTAGTTGAGGTTGCTGTATCGGGAAACAAATTTTGACTTCTAATCTTGAAAAAACTTAAATTGTGTTATTATTTGGACATTTATATTATCGGAGAATTTATTTACCTGGCTCATAATCTTATAATGATGGAGAAGCTGCCCTGCATAATTTGGTCTCAGGTCTCGAAAATAGTCTTAATCAAAAAGAAGTAGCCCTTGCTGCATTTTTAGTCATCTAAGGGGCTTTTGACATCACATCAATGTTATTAATAAACAGATCACTTAAAAAAGAGGGATTAACTGCACCACATGCAAATGGATAGGATCCAAGCTCGAGCATAGGAGAATAACAACGCATATGCGTGATACAACCTACACCGTTAGGACAACTAAAGAATGTCCTCAAGGTGGAGTACTTTCAACATGGAACCTAATTGTGGATGACTTGATCTTCAGACATAGTCATTGTCACTAATACGACATAGTCATTGTCACTAATGGGAAATTCCCAGAGGTAGTTATGAATGTCCTACAAGAGGCACTACGAATTGTGGAGAAATGGTGCCTTAAAGAGGACCTTCCAGTTAATCCAAAAAAAACCAAACTAGCTGCTTTCACGAATAGAAAGGTTATCCAGCAGGGTAAAATACTGATGTTTGGAGAAGGGCTAGAAATATCCAAAGACGTTAAATATCTAGGAGTGACCATAGATTCCAAACTGAATTGGAAGATACACCTGAAAAAAATTAGGTACTACCAGGGCGACTAGGCTTTTCTGGCAATGCAGAAGAGTTATGGGCAAAACCTGGGGTATATGACCTGAAGTGGTTCACTGGCCTTACCCAACTGTGATAAGGCCAACGATCACCTATGAAACAATAGTCTGGTTGGGGAGGTCAGAAGTGTCCTCTTCAGTAAATATATTAACTGCAATCGAAAGACAGGCCCTTCTTGGTATTACCGGGGCAATAAATAGCACGGGGACGGCATCAATGGAGGCACTTATTGGACATCCTCCTTTGGAACTTTTTGTAAGGATGGAGGCAATGATGGCAATTCTTAGGCTGAAATCGAGATAATGATCACCGAACAATGTTCGAGAAGGAGACACTAATACAACTGGACAATACCTACTAGATAAACCCATATTTCACATGAGTTTTGATAGCATGACCCCGGAAAATATATTCCCTGATCGAGTGAACATCATGATCCGATCTAGGGGACAGGTGATGCACCCAGGTAATTCTGGAGAAATCATCTGGGTTACCGATGGCTCCAAAACAAACCATGGTGCTGGTATGAAAAGACCTAGAAAGAGAATGTTCTTTATTAGCCTTGGCCGATTAATGACTGTGTTCCAAGCAGAGACGAATGCCGCTATAGCCTGTTTTGATGAAAACATCAGAAGAGGATATACCGGAAAACAAAAATTAACTGACAGCCAGGCTTTGCTTAAAGCTATCAGTAATCCAACAACTAGACCTAGACTGGTAAGAAACTGTAAATAATCACTCAACAGGCTGGCAAAAGACAACAAAATGTCCCTAATATGGGTGCCGGCAAATGAGGGGATTGCAGGTAGTGAAATGGGTGACCAGTTAGCTAAAGAAGGTTCTAAAGGAGATGTCATGGGTCCGCAATCGTTTTGTGGAAACACAATAGATTGCATAAGAGGTGAAGTCAGGAACTGGCTAGATAGAGAACGCCAACTCAAATGGAGGTCGATACAAGGGCACCTCCATACAAAGAGTTCACTGAACAAGGTAGACAAGAAACTTTAACCAGGCTATTGAAACTGAGTAAGAGAAATTTGAAGACTGCAGTTACCGACCTGGTGACTGGACACTGCACCCTGAGGAAACATCTGCACAAAATGGGCAAAGTTAGTAAACCTATGTGCAGGAGATGTGAACTCTATGATGAAGCACCTGCTCACATACTCTGCTTCTGCGAGAACTTACATGGACTTAGACGGAAGCACTTTTGAGAGGAAATAATACAACCATAACAACTATTGAAAATCCCTCCAGTCAAACTAGTGGCCTACAGAAGACACGAAGCTTCTGGAATGGGAGTGGGTAACATGGGAAATGGTGCAAAGATTCAGTT
Organism: Lochmaea capreae; assembly: GCA_949126875.1. Taxonomy (NCBI): domain Eukaryota; kingdom Metazoa; phylum Arthropoda; class Insecta; order Coleoptera; family Chrysomelidae; genus Lochmaea; species Lochmaea capreae. Next base: position 12,995,850 of record OX421411.1, read on the forward strand.
CAAGTGCCTGGGCTCTTGAGCACAACCCAATCGAATGAATATTACATGATTTGGAGGATCCAGGTGTTAGGTACAAAAACTAAAACTAGGTTTTTGTTTGGGAAAATCAATACAAATCGAACTGAACTTTTTGTTAGCATTGTCAACCTGCACCAAATATCACAGCAACTGTAAAATAAATGCTATTTATTCCATACTGGAAATATATTTATCTAATGGCGCTGGTGATGAATTGCTCATAAAAAAATTGAGTCTACTTTAGTATGTTGGAGTATAATCTCAATATCATATTCCGTACAATAGTCACATCGTAGTTCGATTTGTAAATGTAACTTGGAAAGAATTGTGTCATTAAAAAGCACCCTGTACACCACATTTACGAGCATGGGATAATACATTACATTTAAACACAGAATTCAAAGTAAATTGAGCTAGGAAGATATTAAAATAAACAAAAATTGACAATACTTTAGTATTTTTAAACCGGTCCTGATCGAAGCTTTCGTGCATGAACAGTTGTTTCGTAGTCATATAGTCGAACCAAGAATTTAACATTGAGTGGCGTTCCCTAACCTGCCCTAAGGCGTAAAATTTTTAATGTCGAACATTTGCATACAGTGCATAGGCATGTAAACACAAACCACTGCACTTCCGGTGCGGGTGTAAACCGGATACAGGCACAGCCGCTTAAACTCGCTTTATTCCCGTCGCTACTGAATTTAGTGGTTCACTCTGTTTTTAACTTTTAACCCGTTCCGGTTTTATTTCGATTATTTTTAATTGACTTATATTTAGACAGTCACCCCCTTGATACACCACCCCAAACAGGAAAAGCATGAGCGTAGATACAAACAACTTTCTGCAACAAAGTTTATTAATGAAATAAAGTTAATCGTATCCAGATGTTGTATACGGTGTGTAATGAAGTTTATGCCCATCTCTAATTTCTCACTGAAAGACAAAGTTGTTGTTATGGAATTTCTGTAGGATATAAATTATTTATATTTTTCAAGTGACCAATTCATTATGACTTTGGGTGTTTTTCAAGAAATGACTAAAAATATACGTCCAAAACAACAAAGTTCATTTTATTTCCAGTAAAAACGGAGAATTCACAGAGTACCATGAGATTAGACGTACTACAAACCTTGTACATGCCATAATCCATGGAAATTGTGACAGCCGTTTTTAAGATAATTGAGGACTTCCATACTTGAAACTCACCTTATAGATCCAAAATGATAATATAATTGAGTACGTTCTGTGATATACCACTTTGTTATGTTGACAAACGTCTAGTGGGTTGGGTTAGGTTTTGGGTCCATTAGACCTTCCTCCACTGCAACTCGCAAGAATAAATTGTGGCTAAAACCTATTTATAATTCACCAAACAAATTCAACTTCTTTTCAGATGACAATGGACTGTCAAAAGGCCTGTTAAACAACGTAGATAATGCCTGCTAAAGAACAACGCATTCTTCTAAGGATGTAAGTCTATTAAAATCACATGCACAGTACCTAGGTTTGCTACTAGAATGTCACTATAGTCAGTGACCTCCAAAATTTTTTCAATAATTCCAATAATTTAAGAATATATATTTTTTTCCTAAGTTGATGGCACTGGCTATTGCCAACTGACCAAATCTTCGTATCTTGTGAATAATACTCAAGCGGATGAATTAAACAGCAAACAAAAATAAAAAACATATAATGGTATTGACATTCACAACGAGAGCCCATAATACAATATACATAAAAAATCCGAGTTGGTATTCACAACCCAGTGAACCCAGGGATATTCATATAATGTCCACGATTGGTCCATATGGACATGGACACAGAATGAACATCCATAAAATGGATATCCGTTTGGGGACATTCACTAGACCTTCAGTTCTCGTTCACCACTGGACGTGAAGACTTATTTGAATGATGGACGTCCATTGGACATCCATTGTTCATCCTTTGGTCGAATCGAAATATACACTCATTAAAAATGTACAATGTCCCCTATATTTTATACTTATACCTTCCATCTGCTACTCGAATAACTTTTTACACTCGTAATGAGTACCTATTATATTTTTAGTTTCATGTAATAAAAAAAACTAAATGAAGATAGCAAAAGTTTATACCAGTGCGGCTAATGGAAATGGCATTACGTGAAATATCCATTTCTATCTGGTTTCATAAAAATAAAGAATAATTTGATGTTAGACTGTGACAGCTCTTGTACAAAATATATCTAGTTCATGTCCTGAATATATGCAGTTCATGTCCTAAATGTATCCAGTCCATGTCCTAGACATATAGTTCACGTCCATAACAAGTACATGGGATGCCCATATCCTATCCTGTTCATGTCCAAAACGTATCCAGTACAGGTCCATGAAAAGTCTATAAGATGCCAATGGTTTATTTATTATGTCCAGTGAATATCCATATTTGTACAAGGTATGTCGATTCTTAGTAAGAAACGGACATCGATGGGATATCCAATTTTGTGGCAAAAAGATATCCAATGGATGTCCATAGGATATACTTCTGGACTTGAACGGATATCCTATGGATATCCCTTATGTCCAATGTGCATATCCATTGGACATCCATTCTATGTTCATGTGTTATTTGGGAATTGAATACACAGAAGTTTAGAAGAAAAACCCCTCCAGACATGAGAAGAAATCACAAGAAAACCAAGTCATAATATACTTCAGTCGATAAATAATATTGTATCAGATAAATAAAACGTGTTGGAGACTGAGAAAACTATTTATTATTTGGCTGCTACAAAGCCAATGTGGTTGGATTTCACTAGCTAAGATGGCAGTCCTTTTTGTTCAATTTTTCCTCTTATGGGACACTCTGTAGACCGTAACATGAATCAGTGGTGTCATCGTTCTATAAAGTAAATACATACTGATTAAACGAGTTCAAAAGATTTAATGACGCAATATTTACATTTGTCAACTATTTGTTAATTGATTGTTTAAAATAATTAAGTCACTTTGCTGTTGCCGAGAATCATGCATTTTCATCATCTGTACAAATAATTTCTACGCTATCGGCTTTTTTGAAATTTAAATGGTGGCTATTGAATATCTATATCTGTTTGTCACAGTTAGTAAATTTTATTGTTTTAAAACATTGCACCCGTAAATATTCAACGATAAACCAATAAAAAAAAGTAGGAAAAATAGAACAAAATATAATACGGGAAAAATTTTAAACATGACAAAGGTTTTATTTTTGGTTCTAAGATTGTAGGATCTCAAAATATTCCGTGAAAGTCCAGTTAACATGTATCATTTTCAAGAATTCGCCGTCACTGAAAGTTATAATCAAGGTGTCATTTTATTCGGAAAGCCATCTAGAAACTTTTCCAAAAAACGGAACCGTTCGATAATATTTGAAAGACTTAGAAACAAAAACAAATAAAAAGTAGTTTCAAGAAAACTGTCCCATCTCCCAAAACTCTACCACCAATATCTATAATTTTAATCTTTAGGAGAAAATGAGGCTAAAAACACTTTGTGACTGAAAACAATTCGTTTCAACCCATTGAATATGAATATTTAGGAACAACAAACAACAATTATACTATGGTAACAAAATTTCTGCCGCAATTCCTCAACTATTTATGTTTTGGTTAATTTAGTTATTTTGAAATAAGAAAAATTTCAATTAAAATTATCATGATAATAATTATCAGGTGAGTTTTGTGTTTATTTTGATATTCTTCACTCAAGGATATTGGTGCGTATATGTTTTCAAAGCGAGCGCTTTCTATCGCTATTTTTATAGTTGTGTAGACGTCTATTGATAATATCATTGTTGTTGTCAACTTTTTTTTTGTTAATTCCCATTAACCCAAAGGGTTATTAGCGATGGCTAAATTTATTGAACAGAAATATAATAATTAAACAATAATGAACACATCACAATGAACATACCGACGATTTTTAGATTTTTGTGTTCAAGTTGATTGCCTTAAGGTATGCGCACAAGTTTCCAACATCACACTGTTCTCCTAAAATCGACTTTAGATTGGTTTCGATTGACCACTTCGATCCCCCGTGTTGGAATAACGGACACTCCAAAAAAAAAATGTTTAACCGACATTTGGGTACTACACTGTTCACACACAGGTTGATTTGTTTTTGTTATGTGGTATGAGTGGGTAACTTTGAAGACAAGTATTTTCCAATTGTCAACAATATGAAAAAAATGGAAAACGATGTGGTACAGTAAATGGACAATGATGCAATGGAAGATTTGGAACAAATAGATATGAGAAGATATCGTAAGTGCGAAAATCATTCACTGAGTTGTTACAAACAAAACTATTCAGTATAATACTCATTTCTAAACATTTCCCCTCAGCATCTTTGAACGTAGAATGGTTTGAGAATTTATCAGATTGAAGATCTGAGTTTATTTTAGGTAGGTACTCAATAAGGCGATTCTTTTGGTAGTCGGCCAATCGACGTATGGTCGTCAGAAATACCATTTCCAAAAAGTACAAGCACATGAACTGTTCGTACGTACGTACAGCCCCCGGAAATTTTTTTACTGCTCGAATATATTCTTCAAATATTATTTTTGGGAATTAAAACTTCTCTAGCCTTTTTGAGCGATTTTTAGAAGGATCTAAATTTTAATTTATCAGTCACCTTCGGCCGGAGAGCCGAATATTTTTGAACTGAAAACTTATTTAATTAGGGTATGGACGAAATTTGTCAACTGAAGATGTCACCCTTGGCGTATAATAAAATTTTCATTGGGGATTAATTTATTTTTGCAAATTAGTAATTCATGGGCATACGGCATACGAATAATTTTGGTCTGAATTTCTATTTTCTAGCTGTACTAGATTGTAGAGAAGATAGAGCGGTGCGGACTGGAAGTGGCGGAAGATAAGACGGTGGGGCTGCTAGTGAAGGGTGAAGGGAAGGAAAATTCGTATGGAGGAGTCTGTGAAATACTTGGGGGTGTAGTTGGATAGCCAATTATCCTTCAAAACACACATGTCAAAGGCGGCACAGAAAGTAAAAGTAAGAGCAACAAGGCTGGGGAGATTGTTTTGTAATGTGAAAGGGCCGGGAGAGTGGAAGAGAAGGGTAATTGGTAGGACAATAGAGCAGAGTATGCTGTACGGTGCGGAAGTGTGGGGTGAAAGAGCGGGGGTGAATGCGACGGTTAGGCCACTCCTGCGGGTGCATAGAGGGATACTCCTGATGGTAATACAGGGATACAGGACAGTGGGTGGACTGACAGCAGTGGTGCTATCAAGGTCCTACCCATTGGACCTAGTGGCTAGAGCCAGGAACAAACGCTGGAGGGGTGCGACTATAGAGGTAATGCAGGAATATATTGAGGAGGAAATGGAGAGAAGATGGGGGAAGTATGAGGGTGCCTGAGGAGCGATTGAGAGTAGGAGAGATAGGAGAGATAGAAGAGATTGGATGGACCGGAAATTCGGGGAGGTGAACTACTTCTTGACACAGGTGCTCACTGGGCATGGGTCGAGAGTAGGGTACCTCCACAAGATTGGGAAAAGAGAGACTGGAGTGTGCAAGAAATGTGAAGTGGAGGATGATGTGGGCATGTGTTCAGATGCTGGAAGAACGTGGAGGAGCTGGAAAAATTGGAGCAGAAACTAGGGGAGGCGGTGTATTGGGAGAACATGGTGGAGAAAATGTTAAAGGGAGAGGAGGAATTGATGTAGGTACTAGCTAATTTATGTTCAAGTTTCCATTTTCTATGAAAAAACAATGAAATTTCTTAGAGGTTAGTTTATTTGTGTTTTCATTTCTGTCGGCATTCCCCATAACTGTCCATTTCTCTGAAACCCTTTAAATTATGAATGTAGAGAAAATTCTCTTCCCTTTCAGTGGAGAAGCTTACACGGGATATAACGGTAGAATTGATGGGAAACAGACTATAAAAATATCAATAATATTGGGAATTTTTAAGAAATTGAAGTATTTTGACGAAATAACCTTGAAAATAAATACAATGATTATATTTATATAATTTGGTATCACTTCTTTGCTTTAAACAATAATTATAATAGAAATCGAAGGAATAACAGCAACTCCATTCGATATCAATCAATGGTGGTAGTAGACTTTCATAACGGAAAATTCTCTCTCCTTTCAGTGGCTGAATTTACACGGGATATATCGATAGAATTGATAGGGAAAAAATTATAAAAATATCAAAAATATTGGGAATGTCTAAGACATTGTGGTACATATTCAGAGAAATAACTTTGAAAAATACAACTTCATTCAATATCTTTATTGATATTGAAGCTGAAGCTAAGAGGATCTTTTTCGCCTACATAATTCAATTTGGTCATAGAAACAAAAAATCTGGACCAAAAAAACCTTATGTTAAGTACATATAAAGAATTCTGGGATTAAATATTGGCCAAAATAGAGAAGAAGAAATGAAATGAAGACGGCGCTGAACTGGAAATTATAATAGCATGTATATAGCTCAGAGGATTAAATGAGCACGGGATATTATAAGACTGAAAGCCAAAAAAAAGTCAGGAGTATAGTAGACTAAATACCAATACGGTCTAGGAATAGAGTAATACTGACAAAATTCAGGAAATATGCTATAGAGAAGGACGCAAAGGCAGTGCAAATAAATTAGAGGAAATTCACATGTGAAACATAAAAAAAGTCGTTAAATTATAACGAGACTAGCCAGGACTGATAACAGAAAACATAGTGATTCACCTCAAATAATAAATTAAAATCCATTTGCATTAACCAAAATCCGCAATGATTATGAGTCAAATTTCCACCTCAACACTTACGTTTGCCAGAAAACTGCTAATGTTTGAAAAAAAAACATCTAAGAAGCAAGCAGAGCAGCAAATAGAGATGGCCCACCAGAAATGTAATTGGATATCGTCGATTCTAAAAATATACGCATAGTCTGGACAAGCTACACAATAATCAACAATTTTCTATCTTTCAAATAATCATTTCCTTAAATTCTCGAATTAATTCCGCTGGAGCTTGCGACGCAGCATGCAAGTACAATGTTGCGAACTGGAAAGAAGTCTTTTGTGATATGTTTTTCAGTTTTGCTCGCTCAATAAAATTGTTTCCGTCTCGTTGGTATCGTTATAACATCATCGTGTATCGACTACTATTGCCATTGGTACAAACAAATCTATTTCATAGTTATTAGAATACTATAATTCAACATTGTTTTATATTCTCTTTTTAAGTCGGTTTCTTCGAAAAACTTAATCACGTTTTTTATCTGGTTGTTCAGCATTAATTTTAGGTTGTGCTCCAGCTGCATATGGAGAATAGGACAGTAGAGTTGCTAATCTATTAGTAGTTTATTTCTTTGTTAAGTAGGCTGAAAGGTTCAAGGACTATTCTTGCCTCTCTTCTAATGATCTTTTCAGTCTTTGCTAATTTGGATAGTGCTAATTATGATAATATTATCGTCACCTCACTGGATTCCAGCAAACAGAAGTTTTTGGTGGCAAGAAAAATTATCTCTTCAGTGAGAATGCTGCATATTGAGAATAGCCTACCGGAACTAATCATCTCACGAGTTTCATATGATGCTGGGAGAGTCCTTTCTATTCACTTGAGTTGAAGATGTAATGATATTGGAAGGTGCTTGGTCCAAGGAGGTTTGATATGCAGCGGACCGTCTATATTTTTGTGCCTGTAGTGTTGACCACACCGTAGGAAATGTCAACAAGCTAAAGCATGGTAATAGTAATATAGAGATTGAAAAAATCGTCGCTCATCTATTCAGCTTTCGCTCTATTTGTAGACATGAAGAAGGTATTTGACTCACTGGATCACCATTTTGTTATTTGGCCGGCTTCGACCGTGTAAGGAAGAGTTGAAAATTCTACCGATACCATAGCTACTCTGACCACAAGTATGTTCCTATTGATTTGTCAACTCTTGGATAACCGAAAAAAAAACCAGTCATGAGCACCGCCGACAGAAGAAAATATACAAATGTATGAATCTATTCTATACATTTCATTGAATTGAATGTCTCCCCATCATAAATGCATACATTCCATTCCACGCTCATGGTATGTTGACATTTTTACAAATCTCTCCTAATACAGAAATTTCCACAAATCAATTGATCCAACAAAAAAATCTATTCGTACGCCTATATGACAAATAAATTAACCGCATTTGAAATTCCATGGTACGCTCATGATAAAGGAATTTTGACAAATAAATCCCTTATAAAAAATACATTGTACGGCCATGATAAATGGAGATTTTTAGGAATAAATCAACCCCCTAAAAATTTTATCGTAAGCCCATATTATAGAAATTTGAACAAATTAATGAATCCCTCATAAAAAATAAATCGTTTGTCTTGGGAATAAATCAACCCCCTTAAAAATTTCATTGTACGCCCATGATATAGAGATATGACCAAATAAATGAACCTGTTTTCAAGAATTTCATTATACGCCTATGATGGGAGGAAATTTGTCCAGCTAAATCAACCCCCTCAAAAAAATCCTCGTTTGCCAATGGTAAATGGGAATTTTTACAAATCAGTGATCAGCTTATACAAATATAATCTTACGTCCATGGTAGATAGATATTTTTGCAAATAAATGTTTCCCTTCCAAAAATTGTGTGGCACTTCCATGGTAAATGAGAGTTATCATTCAAAAATTAACCTCTTTCCAAAAATTTCATCATACGCCTATGATGGGAGGGAATTTGTACAAATAAATTAACCCCTTTAAAAAAGTTTATGGTACGCATATGGTAAATGGGTATTTCTACAAATCAGTGATTCTCTTATAAAAATTTCATACGTTGGTAGAGGGAGATTTTTTCAAATAAATGCCTCTCTTTTAACAATTGTATGGTACTCCCAGGGTGAATGGAAATTTTCACACAAAAATTAACCCTGTTTCAATACTTTCATCATACGCCTCTGATGAGAGGAAATTTGACGTGACGATGATGCGAAAGCGTTCGGTGAGGATGACGCGAAAGCGTTCGGTTGTGAAAATTGTAGACCACATGGTTGTCATTATCAACAGGGCGAATCTTTTTCCTAAGCTTTCTAGCGTCTATTGAATATTTCAATAAAAATGTGAAATAAACTTTGTGAGCAGTATTTGGAAGGGAGGTTTTGGTAGTTGAATAATCGCAATGATGCTAGGCTGGGATTTAAATCTTCCTGAAAAAAGTAAATTACCTAATTGTGAAATAATGAAGAAATAATAAAACGTGGTCTCAGGGTATCGAATAATTGATTGTGTAACGGGTGAAAGTGGTTTAGAGTGTTGAAAAAAGATTAATGAAAAATGCAATTTAATGGCAGATATTTTTTGACGAGGGGTCATTTTCGGAACACTTTGCTTCCTTTACAGAATATATGTACATATGTATTGCCAGTGCAGTGCCAACTACTGCAGATATCTGCTTCTGACATCAATAATAGCTGAATAAAACAGCTTGTGAATGCGTTTTTTTGAATCTATGGTGAGTAAATTCATTTAATCTTCAGTAAATACCAACTTTTTAAAAATAAAACAGGCCTCAATTGTTATCGGTTATTCAAATGTAATTTTTTACACTATTTTGAAACACTCAAGTCTAAACAAATACAATTGAGTGTTTATCAAATTATGAGAGGTGATTAAGTAAAGAATATGCATTGTGTTATCTATCACACATCACATTAAAATTAAATACCTAAACAAGTGATATCAGACAGCTTGACGTACTCAAGGTACATGTAAACAAAGTATTGCAAAATTTATTGAAATTCAGTTATTAACTAGCAGATTGTAAATAACTTTACTAATTAGTAATATATACGCAGTAAATTTTATCAGTCAGCTGCGATAATTATTTTTGCGTTAAAATCATTATGAACATTCATAAATATTGATTGAAATTGTACTTGAGAGAGAGCTTCTCATAGATAGGTATACTGTCGTTTTCAACTGTGACAAAGCAACTTTTCCTTCTTGGAAAAGCTGAATTGTCGTGTTACTAGCAGACGCAGATCTACATTAAACCACGTTATTTCTTCCGAAGGATGTAAACAAAACTTATTTTTTTTTTTAAACTGGGAGAAATACCAACATATGTCGTTGATATAAGTTTATAATTTTGATTTACTTTGTAAAAAAGATAGCTAATGAACTGGTTATTTAAGAAACTTGTCAAGGCACTACACTATAATGACGTTCACCATTCGTTTTAGGTACGATATCAGCCTGTTCAAATATTATGAAGTGAGAAATGTATTTGAATAATACATACACTTGAGTGACTTGTAATATATGTCATTCTTCATAGTTATCTGTCCAGACTTTAAAAAATCATTTATTGCTTTTCGCTTACCCATTTTTTTATCGACTATATCTTTTATTGTAGATATCTGTATTTTTGTTTACTAGTATGTGTATTGACATGTATATTATTTGGTATTTATCGATTGATTAATATCATTCAAAATTCCAATTGAACCTTTCCAATCAAGAACGCCACATTATTACCTATGTCGGCTGATGAAATGTTTTTGTAGGTCGAATACCATTTTGTATTTCAGTTAATAGATGTATTCCAAATTCGGTCACAGGGTCCTGTGCAAAGGACCGTAGCTCATCAGATTTCGTTGAAATACGACATAGTTTATGAAGACCAATCATAGATCCATATTAAAAATAACTTCCTATTTTTTTCAAATCGATATGTGGGGTAGAACAGAAGTGTTCATAGCTTCAAAAATCTAGCACCAGTGGTTTTTGAGATACAGTACACCATCGCAACACTAAGTATTTTTTTTTTTTCGATATGTGATATCGTATTTTATCAAAGTTTACCATTACATATCAAATGCAAAGAATGAATTGGCCGAAAGATATCGTCCATAAGTATTCTGTGGTGTCCTCTACCAAAGCGAGTAATTTTAAACATTTATCATTTTCCAAGAGCACTTAAGAAATAGTAAACAAAACCTAAAAGAGCTCTTTCCATATTTACAGAAAAATATTGTAAAAACAAATTTCCAAAATTAATGGAAAGATTTACTTTAAATTTGGTGCTTTTATTCTGGGTAGATAATGACCTTTGCTGAAATTTACATGCACCTATTCCAACATAACTTGTGAAGCATCAATCATAGCATATGGATTGGTAGTGTGGTGGACAAAGACACTGCAAGTGGGAGCTGTAAGGCTATTGAGAAGTGCACAAAGGCTTGCTTGCCAGTGTATTACGGGAGCCATAAAACCACTTCCACAAGTGCGATAAAAGTGTCGCTGAATTTGCCTCCACTACTCATTTTTATACAAGGTGAAGCCAGATCTGTAACGCACATACTACTGCAGTTAACAACACATAAGCCAAACGCTGACTATCAAAAGCTTATCAAGGAGGTGAAAGCGGATGTCTTCATGGGGTAACCCATTGACGCAACAACACGAGATATAGCTTTTATTATAAGTTCCAAATAACCATACCAAGTAGGAAATACTGGAAGAGAAGTGTACTCATACAGACTGAGGCAACTTGGTGTACGGACTACTACAAGAGAGAGGTGGGTGTAGAAGCCGGTTTTTTAGGGCTGAAACAAACGATAGCTATTCCAATAATACTATCTAGGTACGTCATAACTTACCAAGTGGAAGTAACGTTGATTCACCACTGCAGGAAAGGACATACCTTTCGGTTAACATTTCACCGACAGCCAAGCTGCACTGAAGACACTTGATTCCTTAGATGTCAATTCTAAGCTAGTATGGAACTGCCTAGATGACTTAAGCTCACTTGGTGACAATTGCAAGGTCATGTTAGTCTGGGTACCAAGACACGAGCGTCATAAGGGCAACTAATTGGAGGATGAAGTGGCCATACGAGGCTCATCAATGCTCTACATTGGACCGGATCCCTTCTGTGGCTCCTCTCACCAGGACAGAGACAGGCGAAATCGTTTAGTAGAGGACAATCGCCAACTTTTATGGCAGATCTGATAAGTCAAGATAGGAAAACTTGCAAAGCCGTAGTAGATATGTTAACAGAGCACTGTAAGCTTAACAGGCAAGCCAAGCTAATGGGTTTGACAGACGATACCATGTGGAAATTTTGTTACCCAGAAGAGGAAACTGCAAAGCACATCCTATGCCAGTGTGACTGCCTAGGCAGTGCAACTAGGCGATGAGATTCCACAGTCGGGCTGGAGAATGTAATCCAGATTCAGAGGACCACAACAGCTCTGGAAAGGTCGCAATGGAATATACCGATCAGCCACCTTATCATAATATCTATCTAGCTTGGGAAGCGTCACTCAATGGTAGCAAAACTAAACGGAGATCTTAGTATGTCCTTCAATTCCAACATGGAAGCGATATGAACATTTTTAGATTTTTTCTTAACTCAACAACACCAAATTTGTTCATTTTATTCCACATCAAACTACCTAATATGCTTTATACTTGTGTTAGAGATAATATTATGGTGATTATCACTTCTCCTTCTATTGAAAACTATACTTCATTTACTTTTTTAACGATTAAGTAACAGGAAATTGAATGTCACCAAAAATCTTCCATTCACTTCCTAACGGTTTTGTGATTTGGAGTAAACATTTTTTTCTCTCTCATCGGATAATTTTTTTTCAATATTATTCAAACAAAAGATCTGAAACAGTCATACTAATGCCAAAACATATTTAAAAAATAAAATAGGATACGATTCTTTCAATTTTAATAATGGGTTTGTGTAGTCTATGTTCATGTGATATATTGAGTCGTTCCACTGTGCATCGGTCGTATTGGGAAACAGTCTTAAACAATTGGCATTAAACTGGAAATATTTTCCTAATAGGCATCAAAACCACATCCATGAATAACAATGGAAAATGCAAACAACTTTCTATGAATTAGTTTGATAAGTGGATTGATGCATGAATAATCCTTATCAGAACGAAACTGGCATTGAGCCCATGCGGAATTAAACTGTAACAATAGTAAGCACTTCCATATGATTCATAACATTCTTCTATTTTGAATATGTTTATCACATATATGGTTTTTTACATAAAAATTCGAGGTTACCTTGTTTATTTTGTGAAAAAAAGTGATGACTTAAAAGGTACACAAAACACATATGCATGTTAATTACTGTTGATAAACTTACACTCACATGAACTGTACCAGGGACATTTCGTAACAAAGGACATTATCTTCATCACTATTGCATTTTCACCTTTTATTAGTCATCTACACATAAATGATTAATATCTGGATAGCTGCAAATACACCAATGTTCAACATCAATAACTGAAAGACCAAAAAAATTTATGAAAAAATGGGAAGTATTGTAAAAAATGCAAGCAATCTTTCGGAATATGCAATTTACATTATCCAATCCACATATTTTAACCATATTTTACACATATTTCGCATACTAGTGGAAATGTTTTTATTCAACACAAGACTGTAATTAATTTCTGGTGGGGTTTTCTGCATTAAAAATGCATACAAATCCTAGGCTGCTCCGTGAAGATCATACACACTTTTTTGGTAAAAGTTGAGTGTATATGTAGGTATATATAATGGACCTGTATTAATTGCTGGAATTTTTTTAATGACGGAAGATACCTGAAAATGATGAAAAGTAAAATAACTGCAACAGTAATGGTGATAATCACGAAAAGTCAACAAAAATTTCACCAAGACATTCACTACGACCTGAAATACTTATTGCGCCCCCTCACTTCTGCTTAGTTCCTGAGGAAAGTTTCAGAGACTAGTAGCTCCTTAAGTCCTATTTTCCGGAGGAATTTGAGGATTTCTGCAGGCTTTAACTTAGGTAAATGTACCACTTCTATCCACTAATCTCCTAGGTGCTGTGCAATTCGCAAATATGTGGATTGATCTTTCTTCCGTGCCACAAAATCTACATTCTTCTTCCTCCACTATTTTGAGTTCTTCCAGGTACTCATTCACGCCCGTTGGGATCCCTGCTGAAACTCTTTGTGCAGTTTTACTTTGACTCATGCATTCATTTGATCTAAAAGGGTTGTAGTCACCGAGCAGAATCTTTAATTGTCTAAGCACACTAGATCTTTCCTATGGTTAGATCTTTTGTTTTTTCCGGCACTAGCTATTTCTTCCAATATTACATAGGGGCTGATTCCGCAAAAGGGTCTCGGCATCCGAAAATATGTTTCAGTACCCCTATTTGCTTCTATTCCAGTCTGTCCTAGAATCCACAGTAAGGTATACTATATTGTTCTAGTCTAGTTCATTGAGTTTGCCTAGGCATTCCCACACCATTTTGATTATAGGAGAGCTCAATGCTTTGCCTTTTATATCGTTTATTAATATTGAACTAGGCACACTTTTTTATGGCGTGAATTTCCGCTGGAAAGATACTTGGGATTTCTTCCAAGCTTTTAGTGTTTATTTCCTGGCCTGTACACTCCTATTCCTGCTTCTTCTATGGCTTTTGAGCTGTCTGGGTACCATTAAATGGTATTTTTTCCAAGTCTGGTAATGGAATTTGTATCCCATTTCTTCTTGAATTCCGCAACGAATTTATTTGAAAAGTTATACTTTTTCATCATACTATCTTGTGGCATGTCCCAGCATATCTGATTTCTAAGAAGTGAGGAGGTGGTTTATCTTCAATGATTCTCTCTCTACTTAGTCTGTATCTTGTTCTTTCTGCAACACTTTTCACCATCATATGTGGTGGTGTGAGGTTGAGTGTCACTTCCGTGGGCATGTTTCCATTGCTTCCGTATTGCATGCACAGGCTAGTTAGGCTAATCTTTGAATTTCGGAGAGGTTTTCTCTCGTCGTCAAAAGGTTAGCTCTACTACCACGCAATGGCTCCATATGTAATAATTGGTCTTACTATGGCAGTGTACATCCAGCGCAGGAATTTTTGAGTTGCAGCCCCAGTTTCTCCCTGCTGGATTCCTGCACACCGTTAGAGCCATTTT
Source organism: Lochmaea capreae (assembly GCA_949126875.1). NCBI lineage: Eukaryota > Metazoa > Arthropoda > Insecta > Coleoptera > Chrysomelidae > Lochmaea > Lochmaea capreae. Next base: position 13,010,850 of record OX421411.1, read on the forward strand.
TGCTTTGTATACAATCTCATTTTTGTGTTTATCCACAAGAGTTTACTGTCTAGACTCAAACCTAGATACTCGACTTCTTGTCCCCATTCAAACTCGCTCCCATCAAATATAATGGTTTTGAGGTTGATTTTTCATAGGCATCACCTTGGCATGATATTCCGAGGTCAGTCAAACCACAGGAGCTCGGCAACTGTCAGATTCCACATTAATGGGGATGCTACTCCTTCCTGTGAGCATCCTCTGGTTGTACAAATGAAGACAATGTTTTTGCTCATTCCCGTCTCTGCTACTGTAGTGATGAGCAGTTCCGACATCCATTTGGATGTTGTGCTATCTACACTCAGGCTCAGGATGTGGAGTTTACTCAAGAGCACTAAGCCTAAAGATGAAGTGGGGAATGGGAAACAATACCAGCGTAGTTCAAACAGAACTGGCTGGTATCTCAATTGCCACAAAAGAACTAACCAGAAGAGGAATTTCTGGCAAAAACATAATAATCTGCACTGATAGTAGACAAGCCCTATTAGCCTTAAACAGACAACGTGTTATATCGAGGCTAGTACTAGAGTGCCACCAAGATTTAGCTGACGCCTCGGCAGATAACAATATTATCCTGAGGTGGGTTAAAGGGTACGACAGGAGTAAAGGAAATCGCATTGCTGATTCTTTAGCCAGGAAAGCCGCTGGACTAAAAATTCTAGGACCCAGTGACACCTACTGCCTAACGACTTCGACAATTGCGGAACTAGCCAAACGCTACACCCATACTCAATCCCTTAAGAGATGGGATGGAATCAAAGGATGCAGTCTTGTCAGGATCACCCTGGGCGACCCTGGGAAGCTAGAGCCGAAAAAATATTTGGCGATGACCAGGAGAAACCTACGTTTAACAGTAGGATTTCTGACTGTCACTGTCAACTAGGGAAACACCTCCATACTATGGGGCTAGTGGACACACCTCTATGCAGGATGTGTGAACAGGAAGATGAAACTGTCAGGCATGTCTTATGCGAGTGTCCGGAGTTATCGTCAATAAGAGAGTGTGTGTTCGGTGAGTCTTGGCCTACACCTGCCGATATAAAGGAGATGTCTCCTAGTGACCTGTCCACCTTCCTGAGAAGGACAGGATGGACAATGACCTAGGAAGACAACTCCTCGGGAGGATGCACAATGGGTCACATGTGGCCTTAGTGCTGTGAGCCTACACTCACCCTCCCTACTCTACAGATACAGATACAGATACACATCTTCTCTTTAATGCTCTTTTCACAACTTCATGTGGAGTATTGTCAAAACCTTCTTTAATATCCAAAATTGCACATACTACAGTTTCTTGGATGTCTAGAGCACATCTGATATTCGTTCTTTAATACAAGCAGAGTGCGAAATTGTTAAAGACAGTATTTGGAAATTGATTTGTTTGACTGGACTCCACAAATATTCACCCTGATCTGATAATATGGTTCATCCCACCTTGGTAGCAGTTGCTATACGAACGTTAGACGGATGGAGATAGGAAAAGAGTAGGTATAACTACCCAACATCCATTAATTTAAATTAAAATTGTATAAGGTTTAAGTGGAAATACTAATAGTTAATTAAATACTATTAAATATAATGGAGAATTAAAATCTCCGCATAATAAAAATGTATAATCAATACTCTGCTAATGTAATACAAGTGGCAATTTTGTCTGTAATTTTCACCCAAACGACTCTTATAAATTTGACTCAGCTTGAAAACGTATTAGCTAAAAATCAGATCCTACAAACTTCAAATTTATTCACAAAAGTAAATGTCCAGACAAAATATATTTTTTTGTATGTTGCGGGATTTCAAGTATTTGTACATCATACTAGTCCTGTGAATTGAATTTTAAAATAGGAAATGTGAGAAAAAATTACTGGATACTACTTTCAACAAGTCTTATGAGTCCCTCGTATTATTAATTATTTAAATGGATTTCTCAGAACTGATTTACTAAGATTTTTTATTGTGTAAACCACTTATCTATGCGTTGAAAAAACGATTGTTATACCTTTGTGTAGATATGGCTATATATCAAGGTAAGTATATGCAAGTTTTGCCGTAAATTTGAGATTTTTATTTCACAAGTAACTTATCTACACTTTTAATAAAATAATAAGAATTTATGTCTCCTTGCGCGCACATAAATGTGATAATAGTAATATATACGGAGATTGCCATAAATTAGAAACTGTTGTTATTAAAATGAAGTCCATAGTGAAAAATATATTCGCGATTCTCCAGCATTTTCTTGACGAATCCTGCCTAAGCTTCGTGATTGAAGAACTTTTTGTTGAAAAGAAAGTTTAATAATTCGATACTCACAATAACCGTTTGAAATGGTAACTTTCTTCAGATATTCTTCTACCAGATATTTTAAGAAATATTTATTGAAAAGTACGACGTGTGATGAAATTATTTGAAAGTAACTCAGATATAAGTTATTTTTCCAACTAATTTAAAGACACTAAAATATACAGTACAAGCTACCTACTTAAGTGCAAACACAGAGGTTTGAGTAAGTCTAGTTTACTATCATCCTGACACTACTGCCAGTCCACAGCAAGTTGTAATATTGTTATAATCTGTAATAATCAGTGCTATTCTGATAACAAATAGCACTATTATTGTAGAAAATATATTGCTATGATAGTAATATTTAAAAAAGTGGAATTCTGATCATCAAGTTAAGCAGTCAATTTTAAGGATATATTGTTATTTACCTTATTTTTTACTTAAGAAATGAATAACAAGCCGAATGAAAAATTCATTAAATTATTGCGCCTACTTATCTTATCTATCAGGTATCTAAGTTTAAAAAATAGTGTTCTCATTGAACTTTTCCAAGCTTCAACTGAAAATTTCAAAAAATATATGGTTCAAACGGCAGAGAATCAGATTTACTGCCTTGGATGAAACTTATTGTAAATACTTATATTACTACTGTATTTACAGAGGTTTGTTGCGCCGCTACTGACTCGTGACGCGATGGAGAAAAAAAACCGGCGAAGTACGATTCGGACTCGCGCACGAAGGGTTCCGTACCATTATCTATGAAAATTAGAAACAATCACGTTTGTTGTATGGGAGCCCCCCTGGAATATAAATTTAATTTTAATTTAATTATTTATTTTTAAAGTGAATAATATAACTCAATACTATGTGAATATTTCAAGCGTCTACCTGTTGCCGTTATCAATATTGAGCAAAAGCGAGCAAAAAAAATCACGTTTGTTGTATGGGTGCCCCTTTGAATATTTGTTTTATTTAAATTTAATTATTTATTTTCAAAGTGAATAATATAACTCAATATTCTGTGAATATTTTAAGCGTCTACCTGTTGCCGTTATTAATTTCGAGCAAAAACAATAAAAAAAATCATGTTTGTTGTATGGGTGCCCCCCTTAAATATTTGTTTTATTTCAATTGAATCACTTATTTTTGAAGTAAATATATAACTCAATATTCTGAGAATATTCCAAGCATCTACCTGTTACCGTTATCAATATCGGGTAAAACGAGCAAAAAAATCCCGTTTGTTGTATGGAAGCCCCTTCAAATATTTATTTTGTTCCGTTTTTTAGTATTGGTTACTAAAGCGACAACAGAAATACATCATCTGTGAAAATTTTTCAGCTGTATAACTTTCACCGTTTATGAGATACAGCCTGGTGGCAGACGGACAGCGGAGTATAAGTAATAGGGTCCTTTTTACCCTTTGGGTACGGAACCCTAAACATGAAGAAAGTGAGGAAAGTGCGATTCTTTTCCGACAAAAGTAGAATGCCAAAACGAAATCGTATCACCTAACAAAAAATGGAGATAAATTCTGAAATGAAATCATGGTAGGTAATAATAATAATAAAATTAATTCACTTCCCATTACAAAACTTATCAAAAAAGTATAAAAATTAAAAGTCAACTGATTTGATAAAAAATCCCTGTTCCTTTATATAGACAATACCTTAATCAGCCGTAAAGAGTCTGTATAGTGTTTGATACGAATGAAGGTGTAATATTTTGGGTAATTCGTGAAGTTCCAGCACGGAAATTTTTCTGTTGTCACGAACATAAATATAAAATTTCCAAAAACACTATAGAAAAAATACAACGGTGACAAATCTGGTGATAGTAAAACAGTTCGACTATCGGTTATCGAATGGTCTGGATAGTATTATTTAAATACTCAGTAACAAATCTGTTATTGTGGGCAGGGTTACCATCTAGCTGAAACCCTGTATTATTAAATATTTCTCCAGCCAATCGGCGAGTTGGGAATTTTTACATTTTTTTGGACAATGGATTCCAAAAAGGTCCTTGTTAAGCAAATTAGCGCCAGACATACGTTCAATTATAAGTATTAGAATTAGTCTTCAATTTTATATTCGTCCCTTCCCCAAAAATTGTTAAACATTTTTGGTTGTAGCACTGCAGTTCACTGCAACAACAAACTTAAACGTGTAGGTTTTCGCATTATAATAGTACTAACACTTATTGATGGCTCAAAAATACCCTCTGGTTCTGGTGCAGGTGTATACGGGCGTAGACATAGGACAGAAATGTCAACCTCTTTAGGATCCTATGCAACCGTATTCCAGGCGGAAATTCACGCCATTGCTTCATGTGTGGATAGATTGGAGCAAACCACACGCATAGAACAAAAAAGATTTTCTCGGACAGACAAGTAGCTTTGAAAGCACTTAGGTTCTACCGTGTAGCCTCAATGTGAGAACTCAATAGGGTATCGCTGGATCCCTGCCCACTCTAGCATGGATAGAAATTGAGAAGATTGACTCTCTTGCAAGGGAGGGTGCCGCTCGTGTCTTTATCGGACCAAAATCTATAATTGGCATCGCGATAAGTTGGAATAATTAGACAGCAAGAAGAGCTTTAGACTTCTGGCATAATATACCATTGGTTTATTCGAAGGTCTCTATTCATCCTTCGAAAAATAATGTTTCCAAACAAATTTTATGCTATAGCAGGCATATGCTACGGTATCCACCAGGCCTTTTGGCAGGACACTGTCGTCTGAATCATCATATGCTGAGTCTTCGACTGCTGAAAGATCCGACTTGTCATCTTGTCTGGAAGGTGATAAAATAGTAGAACATATAATTTGTGCCTGTATGTGCCACAATAAACTTTCACGAGACGCAGTGGGGAGTCTAATAGACCCTACTCACCACAAACCCAACATAACCTAGTACTAATAGTGAATAGACTTGTCCATCTCATTATTTATTGTTTTCTTTTTTAAATAAGATACAGAATAGATCGTGAACTTCACTTGTTCCTTGTAAGAGCTACTTGAAGCGAAATGGAGAAAAAGTGTCTCTTACTTGTGGGGAACGGAAGCATTATCAATTGCCCCTGTTCTCAAGTCTCCTGTTCGCACTAGAGTACTCTTTACACTGTATCCAAGATAAGGTTTGTCACTATAGGAACTCTCAAGAATAAAGATAAAAATTTTATCGTATCAATTGATTTTCGCAAATGAGATAAGAAATGCCTCTAGTAACGAATAACTTGATTGACTGATAAAGTAGTAAATGCAGTTTCATGACGCTGTCTTCTTCCCTACTCATTAATGAACTTTTAAAGATTCAAACTTCAATTATTTTGCAAATGCCTTTCACTGTGTTAATCATGAAATTTTCATAATAAAACTACAATTTCATGGCATCCGTTTTGAAAGATGGCTTGAAACTCACATTGAGTGCCGAAGACAACTGGTATGGCACATGATAAATATTTTGAAAATTTACTAGTAAGTAGTGGTGTACCACAAAGCTCAGCAAAAGGTAATTTTTTTTAATTTATTCAAAATATCACTAACTCAAGAATGAATGGCAAGTGGTTGTAGGGATTATGGCTGATGAACTTTTGGAAGCCCATAGATTTTGGGAACATTTGGTAATTTTTCTCTTGGAATGAAGCTAGTTTTACTATCTGGCGAAAGATTTGATTCATGTATATAGGACTCTGTTGTATTTTTTAAATTGGTAGTGGGGTCAGAGGTGGAAAATCGTTAATGTTTTCGATATGAGTTTAAAATTACAATGGCGTTTCCTCTATCTGCTGGAAAAATAATATTGTTCACATTTTTTGGAGATGTCTCTTGAAGCTTGCCTTCCAGAAAAAGGAAAATAGGATGGTGGTTTTTTGAGTACAAAGAATTCGTGAAGTATAGGGCTGTATATGGAATAGGAAGCCAAAAAATGGTGAACAACTGTTAAAGGATTCAAAGATGGGCCTATTTCCCTTCAAATATTTTTTTATGGTCTATATTCTCTGTTCCTGCTTCTGCACATCACTATAAATTGTGTATTGAATACATCAAAATATAACAATTTCTATGAGAATATTTATTCGTATTATTTTTCCAGTAGTCGGGTTTCAGTTTTAGTTATTGAAATTGATTTAAAATTAAGTAACCTGCTTTTAGTATTTGATTTATTTCAAAATATTTTTGGTTGTAGAATTGATTTTGATAGAAAAAGTTATTTCCAACAAACGTAGAGACGCTATATATTATTCAAGTCAACAGCTGCAGTTTTAATGCGACGGAGGGATTTTCAAACGTATTTTGAGAAGATTGTTATAAATTCAAAATTGCTTTCAAACAGCTTCCTAGAACTTTTATAGGGTTAAGCTTACCATTTATTAACCATTAAAGAAAACGGCGTGAAACTGTTCTTTTCAAAATCCTAAGAGGATAAAGTCTTTGTAGTTTTTGATAAGTTCTATTTCTATTTAGAGTGTTCCATCCTGATATATTGCTCATTTTATTATATCTCTGTGTGAGATAATGATATAGCATGGCAGTTTTGTGAAGAATAAGTTTGTTCAATTAATTTAAATTCCAGGTGTTTCAGTTTATCTGATTTAAGTGAAATCGAACAAAAATATTTCAAAGGACTGTTTATCGGTGAAGAGGAATGTTTTTGTTTTTGATTCCACACTAATTCAAGATAAACTATGTCATTGTGTGCCCAACGGCAGTCATGGAAGTGATTCTTAACCTCACATTATGGTGGTGGAAAGTGTTGCAGAAAGAAAGATAGGGACTAAGTAAAGAGGGATTAAAAAAAAAATAAAGGAAGGTGCCTTACTTTTTAAAAATCAGAAAACCTGGGACATGTCAGAATGTGGTATGATGAAAAGGTATAACTTTTCAAAGAAATTCGTTACGGAATTAAGTAACAAGAAGTAACAAGACCCTTTTGGGGGCCGGAACTCCTTTGCGGTATCAACCCCAATGTAATATTGGAAGAAATAGGCAAACCTGAAGAAAAGAGATCTGACCATTGGAAAGATCTAGTAGAGCTTAGACAATAAAAGATCCTGAAGGGTGACTACAACCCGTTGAGATCAAATGAATGCATGAGACAAAGTAAAACTGCACTAAGAGTTTCAACAGGGATCCTAACGGGACATTGCTGCCTGAACGGGCACCTGAAAAAGCTCAAAATGGTGGAGAAAGAAGACTGTAGATTCTGTGGCATGGAAAAAAAAACCTCAATCCACATACTTGCCAATTGCACAGAAATTCAGAATCCTATGACACAGCAGCTAGGATATTATTGAATAGAAGAGGGACCTTTACCTAAGTTGAAACCTGCAGATATCCTAATATTCCTCAGGGAACTAGGACTAGAAGAACTACTAGTCTCTGAGACGTTCCTCAGGAACTAAGTAGAAGTAAGGGGTCACAATAGATCTTTTAGGTCTCAGAGTATGTCACCCCATCTCACATATATGCCATTGTGTTGAAACTGATGGCTGAGAATAAACAATAAAACCATTATTCACTAAATAAACAGTAATACCTTTGTAAAAATCTCGAAACATGCGATATTTAATTTTAATTTAACTCAATATTTTTGAAACCAGTTTTTTTGCGAATCACCCCTCTTTTTCTGATTTGCGGATTTCCCTTACTTAGCTGATTCCAAAAATGTTTAACAAGTGGATTCAAATTGATGTCAAGTTATTTGTCATTTATCCACTGTCATAAGTTATCCTAGCCACTTGACTGAACACCCTGTATATTTTTTGCCTTTTCGAGTCCTTAAGAACTACTGATTATTTCTAATATAATTTTCCCTATACCTAAATGCCATAATTTTGGAAGTATAGCTAGATTTGCATGATCTCCGCCGAAGTTAAAATAATACATTTAGAAAGGAGCAATTCTTTGAGCAAAAGTATTAAATTTTAGCGCATGGTTGAGAATAAGACAATCTGCTAAGTCTATTTCACTAACCTTCATGCATCATAAGCTTTAAAATATTAACGGAAAACTCTCAATTGGACATCATACCTCTTAAAATTTTAATCTTAATCCTGACTATGTGTAGATTAAAACATTTCGAATAGCAAAAACTTCGTTAAATATAACGATGTGCCGTCAATTTCCAACCACTTCTTATAGAATAAATTAGTATTGTTGCTGTTTATTGGAAGTCACAATGGATCTTATGTCTGAAAAAGAACGAATTGAGATTTTAATGATAATTAGAATATGGTGATATTCATAGAAGTTAACAAAAAACGTGTAATATTGAAAAATTGAATAGATGAGGCTTTTACTTGATGAAGATTCATACTTAACTATGAAATAAAACAATAAAATTTTATTGTTTTATTTCATAGTTAACGTGTAATATCTTCAACAATTTATATTCTCACCGAAAACATAACATAACAAGGTCCACAGTCAGTGAATTAGTAAAAAAGTTAAACGAAACTGGTTCATTAAGAGATTTATTTAAATCAGGTCGCAGAAATACTGCATCAACTGCCAACAAATAATAATTCGCAGACAATCGTAGTGAAATTTTTTCGTGAAAATGAATTACATCCATACAATATAAAATTGGTTCAGGAGTAGTAATGATTTCTATAGACGTGAAGAGGTTGCAGACAAAATAGTGGGCAAATGTTACAATCAAATCGATCCAAATTTTTTAAGTGATTTTATGTTTTGCGATTACTTGATGGAAATATAAATGGGCATAATTGTAAATACTGGTCACGTAACAATTCTCGTTGGATGCGTGAATCCCACAAAACCAATATCCATCATTGGGGAAAACTTAAATGGTCCGACGTATTTAGGTGTACTGGAAAATACTATTTTACCTGAGTAGTTGGCTGGGTTCATTCCAAATCCAATTGAGTGTTTGCAATTACATTTCATTGTGAAAATTTCATTATTTAACACTTTCAGACTATAACAATATCCCAAACGACAATATTTGGCTGCCAACAAAATGGTGCTCCACTCCACTATGCGCGTGTGGTGAGGCAATACCTAAATAATATGCTTCCCAGAAGATGATTTGGGAGGCGTGGTTTTATGGAATGGCCACCGTGGTCACCTGACATGAACCCTTTAGACTATTTTCTATAAAGTCATTTAAAAAACTTTGTTAATGAAATAAAACCTGCCTATATCCAGGAAAGGAATACCACAGAGATAAAAAAAATTGTGCAGTCAGGGATGTTGCAAAAAGTAGTGAAAAGTTTTGAAAAACGCATTGCTTGTTGTATCGAAGTAAACGGACATTTTAAACATCTGCTGTAATCGCCTTCACTGTATGTTTTTTAAAATTCCTAATTCTTCTACTCCTCAAATGTGGACATACATCTAGTATGAAACAAACATTTGAAGGTTTGTCTTCAGTTGCTATAGGTTTTCTTCGCCATGATTTGGATAAATATTTTACTGCAACAGTTTTGTCAAACTTTTCACAGCCGACCTTGTCATAATAAAAATTATAAAAGATTATTCAAATTGAACGAGTTTATTCAATCTCAATATGTATTATTTCAACTTCGGCGACGATAATGTAAATGTAGCAATACCTCCGAAATTGTGGCGTTCAGGTATAGGGAACATCACATTAAAAACATTCAGTATTTCTGAAGGATTTCAAAAGGCAAAAAATATACAGGATGATCCATTTGACATAACAAAGATCATTATTATTCCGGAAAACAACTGAAACAATGTAAATTTCACCATAATATCGGCCGCATCACAAGACTCTTGTAGACCAAAAACTCTAAGAATCACGCAATTCGTTTCAGAGATAATTAAGGCATTCGATACTTGAAAATCACTCTCTATAAAAAATTTGTTATAGTTGTCATATGGTGAGCATTGCAAAAGCTAAAAAGTGATAAATAAAAACAAATATCGGGTATTGTTAAAATTATTCAATAAAAACACGGGTAGAATCGAACTATAATGACATTCGTTCATGGATTAATCCTCATCCAACTAAATAGTTTCATAATCTTTCGGACATTTCGCTAGAGTTACCACGTGTATAAAATTGATAAGAGTGAGAAAAATGCTTTTACTCAGTCTACTACAGGACCCGACAGACGTTGTTCTTTGCTAACCTGTTGTTTTATCATGTTATACTTATTTTTACAATATTTTATTTTGATTAGAAAGTATCTTGGAAAACATCTCATTTTTACATAATTTTTGTAAAAAAATAAGAAAGTATCGTTAATTTTTTGATAGAAGGACTCGGAGAGTTAAAATTAAATTGGGTCAAATTTCGTTTAGCTGAAATCAGTTATGGAAAAACTGTTGCCATGGCAGCCATTACCATGGTAACAGGTACAAAAAAACCTAAATCATACGGTGAGGAAATGCGGGGTTGCCAAGTTGACCACTTCCGTTTAGCTGAAATCAGTTATGGAAAAACTGTTGCCATGGTAACGGGTACACAAAAACCTAAATCATATGGTGAGGAAATGCGTGGTTGCCAAGTTGACCCCATTTTCGTTTAGCTGAAATCAGTTATGGAAAAAATGTTACCATATAATTTTTAAATAAGTATCACGTTTGGGTCTTTCCATTTTATTTTATACTCAATACCATGAAACCATGACTTGAAAATTTATATCAGTGGCGTATATGTACCCATATGCAACCTACAAGCCAGCTGTAATCGACTACTTAAGAATCATGGTATTTTTCTACATTATTATTAAGATGCGATTGAATAACGCGCATATCAAGATTCAAGAAGGGGAAGGGTGAATCCAATGATTATATTCCCTTTCCCCTTCCCTTCTTGAATAACTTAATGTGCATTACAAAGTATTGGATATTTTCAAGAAGGGAAAGGGAACCTTCTTGAAAAACATCCAATACTTTGTAACGCGCATATCAAAATTCAAGAAGGGGAAGGGTTGATCCAATGATTATTTTCCCTTCCCCTTTCCTTTCTTGAATAACTTAATGTGAGGGTTACATAGTATTGGATATCAAAATTCAAGAACGGTAAGGGTGAATCCAATGATTATATTCTCCACCATATGATTTAGGTTTTTGTGTTCCCGTTACCATGGCAATGACTGCCATGGCAACAGTTTTTCCATAACTGATTTCAGCTAAACGAAAGTGGTCAAACCGGCAACCACGCATTTCCTCACCATATGATTTGGGTTTTTGTTTACTGCTAATCACAACAATCGTTGCCATGACAACAGTTTTTCCATAACTGATTTCAGCTAAACGAAAGTGGGGTCAACTTGGAAACCACGCATTTCCCCACCATATGATTTAGGTTTTCGTGTACCCGTTACCATGGTAATGGCTGCGATGGCAACAGTTTTTCCATAACTGATTTCAGCTAAACGAAAGTGGTCAAATCGGCAACCACGCATTTCCTCACCATATGATTTGGGTTGTTGTTTACTACTAATCACAACAATCGTTGCCATGACAACAGTTTTTATATAACTGATTTCAGCTAAACGAAAGTTGAGCCATTAAATTAAGTGGAGGAGTAAGTCTGTGAAAAATTTCATCTGTCCAACTATCACGGTTCATGAGATACAGACGGACAGACAGACAGACGAACGGACAGCGGAGTCTTAGTAATAGGGTCCGTTTTTCACCCTTTTGGTACGAAACCCTGAAATTAATAATAATAATAATAAACGTGGGGCAAATGCGACAGCTCTATAAAAATGTGAAAAGTAGCTGCGCCCTACGTTTGTTATTATTGCTATATTTTACTTTTCAGCTCGTTTTAAAAACGTGGTAAGTAAGTCAAAAACTATTTCAATTGTAAATCCTAAAAGAATGTTTTCCTCCAATTTTCTCATTCTTCCCATATTTTTCTTTATTGTCGCTCAATTCTGAATTATTTTGAAAAATTTAAGTCTTGAACCCATTAGAAAATAAGCTTAAGATCATGTACAAAGTTCCACCCGGACAGACATACAATAAAGCGAGTTGCAAAGAAACATAGTAATAATAACAAATAGCTGAATATGCGCATAATTATAAATTTCCAAACATCAAATATAATCTAACATAATTGGAATAAGTTGTCATTAAGCAGAGGTCGTGGAAATAATGTGAGTTATTTATATACGAGATTATAATTTGTGCTAATTTTCGAAAATTAGGTATAACAAAATAAAGTGAGCTGTTTACAAAAACTATTTTATTTTATTGTTCGAGTACCTATTAACGACCTAGTCATCTTGGGAATGTATATTTGGAAGATAAGTCATATTAAAATGTCTTCGAAATAGTCGGGACTAGCTTTTGTCCTATTAAAAATGTCCATTCGTTCATAAGAAGACCTGGTGAAATATGTATGTGACCCCAGTATATCTAGAAAACCGAACTGAAACTGCAGTAGGGATGCTCCAGTTTTTCCTTGTCTAATAGGGTAATTGTGTTCAAAATTTTAAGCTTGTGTGCCTGCCAGAAGTACAGCGAGAAGAGATATTTCTATTTTTACAATGACACTCTTCTTATGCTCAAAAGTTGTCTGCAATAATTCCATTCCATTAAAGTATAATTATCGATGTTCAAGAGAGCAATTTAAATTCAAGTGGCTTGCATCAAAGCCATATAATAACGAATAAAACGGAACCTTTTCTGTTTAGTGATTATAACATGGAAATCATGCTGAACGTTCCGCAAAACTAGTACCTACTTGCCACCTAGTTGAAAGATATATCAAGACTTATCGATTGAAATTCCTTTTTGAATTCTATTAACAAAGTTTTAATTAACTAATATCTTATATCCATTAATATCAACAACCTACATAATTTCTTTAAACTTTTCTAAAAGTTTCTCCGAACCCCAACTGCGCAACAAAATATAGATTTTTATGGCAAAATGAAATTTATTAATGAATACAAAGAATTATAATTTACTGTAAATTAATTTCAATGTCAAGGTGATATTTAAAATATACAACACAGTTATTGTGATTATTGTTACTGAAATAATTTATGAATTCCAATTGAAATCTTTATGCCATTGTGTAAATGCTGAATAAATTAAATAAAAAAAAATTCACGAGTTATGAAAACGAGTATTTATTATTAAGTCATACATTTCAAAATAAGATTTGAAAAATTATATATTTCAAGGTTCTTTATAATCGTGCATGATAGTATACATTTTTTAGTTATTTCAATGCCTTCCAGATAATATAAAACTATCGATCACAAAAAGTAAAATAGTTCTCAAATCAAAACAAATATTAAGAAGCTTTAATATTTGACCAAAGCAATTGTGTGAATTTTAACCTAAATCAGTTGCAAAACCTTGAAAACATACCAATTTGTTCTTCAATCGGGATCGGCAGACTTTTTTTTTAAGTAGATTCTTTCCACAAATGTTAAGGTTATACAGTATGGTCCAGATGATAGGAATAATTTAATTATTTCGTGAACCGGCGAAACCTGTCGATTTTTATCTGTGACGTCATGTATGTCACCGTGATAACGTGATTTATAAAAAATTTGTTAAGTATAACAATTTAAGTAATTAATATTTACATGTTGTCAAAAAAGTTATATTTATTATATTTTTGAGGATTGCAAAGACGATGCTTTTACTCGATGAAGATCCATACTAAACGATGAAATAAAACAATTCAATTTGTTCAAATCTTCATTATATTAGAAATGCCTTTAATATATATTCGTGACGCGTTTCGCTAACACAGTAGCTTTCTCAAACGAGTGGAGGTATAATAAAAAAATTTCATATTTATACAGTGCATTAGTAGGGAATTTTACGGATATTGACAAAAGTATTATAATTTATTTACATGGAAATAAAAAGCAAAAAAGTATTCAAATATGGGATTAACTAAAGTATTGAACATGTTTACCTGTCAATTCATTCACAATAATCTTACCGGAAGCTTTCTAGGTAAAAAGGTTTGATAAGGGAGAATTGTTGATATCAATTTGGTCGTTAAGAAGATTATCTGAATATTGGTTTTTATTTATCTCAAGAGATTCTAAAAGATTTAATTTGAGGGATTTAGGTTCTATATGCAGAATTTCAAAATTTGAATGAAAGTGTGTTGTTTTTCTAATAAATGATTTGAGTAGTTGGAATCTAATTTTTGGTACTCGTAGCTATCTGTGTGTTCTGAAATTCTAGTTTTGAAAATTCCAAAAAGTTCTACCTATATAAATTTTATCACAGTTGTCATTACCACATTTTAATTTTTATAAACTCCTGATTTGTTTAATTTTGAAGGTTTATATTTGCTGTTTTTAATAAATTTTGGATAAATTGTAATAGGTTTTAAAGCAAATATTCAATTCTGAAGTGTCTAAAAATGATTTGATTTTTGAGGATGGTATCCCAAAGTATGTTAAGTTTTCAAATTGATTATTAATGCTCTGTATAAATTAAGAATTTTCCATTATACCTCCACTCGTTTGAGAAAGCTACTGTGTCACGCGTCGCTACGCGTCGCTACGCGTCACGAATATGTATTGAACATAGTTGTAATATAATGAAGATTTGAACAAATTAAATTGTTTTGTTCCATCTATCTTTGATATTACGATTAAGTACAATCAAATAGAAAGTACCTGCTCAAATTGTTCGCAGTCAGCAATAATGCGAAAGACGAGCAGCAAATTTTTCTGGAACGTTCGCTGTAACTTCCGGAGTTATTTTTGCAATCTCAATAAGTATCCGTTCCTCAAGTGCATTGATAATTTGTGTTTCACTTATGTTCACTTCACTTTTCAAGTATCCTCATGAAAATAAATCGGGGTTAGTTGAGTAAGGGCACCACGGTAGCCACTCAATTGATCCTCTTCGATCCATTGAGAAGACGTTGTCCAAGTACCCAATTTCTCACCAGGGCAGCATAGTGTGGTGGCGCACCATCTTACTGCAGCCAAAAGTCATTTCTGTTTGGGAACTGTTTTGATTTGGTGATCAACATATTCTGCAGAATTTCTCAATATCTAGGTTCTGTTAAGGTTACTTCGTAAAGGATTTCGCAGAATTTAACTCGTCTATCAGAATCTCCTTCCATCAGTTCTTGCACTAAATTCACTTTATAGGGATCCACATCTCCTTTTCCAGCGTTCCAAGAACTTTGATGGACAGCCTCATTGCCTAGCGATACTTGTCGTGAACTAGTATGGGAGTTATCTTCAAAATCTAGCAGAGCATCAAGTTTCTTGTTACCAGGTATTACTTTTGTATTATTTTCTGTGAGGTAATTTACATGATCCTTTCTTTGAGTTTTTTATTAAGTTTGTTTACTGTGGACAGGGTAATTGGTTCTCGGGCTGCGTACGTGTTTTATCCCCAGGACCGATTAATATCAGAATTCCAAGTCAGCTTCATGTTAATCAAAGAGTCAAAAAGGTTTCTGATTCTGAACAATGAAACTATTTTGATAAAGTAACATTTAAAGTAAAAAGTAGTTCAGAAAAATCATCATTGTTAGTGACGCCTTCACCAGATATATAGTTGGGTATCAATGAATATATAAAAATAATACTTAATGAATCAAGAAACCTATTCGAATGTCATTAATACTACTTTTGACAGTATAAACAAATCAGAAACTCAGGTATATTGATTTGGTTGGATAAATATTCGAAAGACCTTTCAATTGTTTCATGGCAAGACCCTTTTTTCTATTGAAAGATTATATTGAATGCGTTATGATACAGATGACAATATGCAATCCAATAAATGGCTAGACATTTTTTTTAGGGTTCAAGTTTTTTCCGGAAAATATTGAATATAATGATGTAGCTTCAATCATGGATTACTAAAGTCAAATATATTAGCAAAAGACTAACAACAACCGTATGTCAATATATTCCTCCTAAACGGATATATCTCAAGAAAAATATGAATTTTGAAAATATCCCTTCAAAGGCTAGACTACTCTGGGTCTGCTTAGCGAAGCGTGACAATTTTGTATTTCTTGAAAATGACGTTCCTTGTCGGAATGATAACTATTCCAATTATCCGAATTGTTGTTGCTGTCCAACAGCGTTGGGGAAGTTGAATCGGAAATGTTCAAAAATAAGTAGTGGATCATGGAAAATAAAAATAAAGAGATGTGTCAAAGGTACATATGAATATACAGAGTGGAAAGTCTAGCTGGAACAAATTCTGTAACTTGATAAATAAAGGTTTATCGCAAAATTCCTGAAACACGTCAATTTTAATTTCAAATGGGGCATATTACAAAGAGATGTGTTTATCTTTTTAATTATCTGGGGGGCTGCAGACACCCCCAACTTTTTTTTAAATGGAAGGGTAGGTTGATTAATTTTCCATTTGAAAGCTTTTTCAATTGCAAATACAATTCCATTTTCTTTGTTACTTTTTATAAGCAATGTGTCGGAAAAAATAAAATGAGGAAATATTTACTGAAATTTAATGCAATAAATGTTAAAAGTTCTCTCCACCTTGCTGCTGTATCTCTGTCTGTTTTTCCTGGTCATGGCCAAATATTTTTTCGACTCCAGCTTCCCAGGGTCGCACAGGGTGATTCTGGCAAGACTGCATCCCTTGATTTCAACCCATCTCTTTAGAGATTGAGCATGGGCGTAGCGTTTAGCTAGTCCCGCAATTGTCGAATTCGTCGGGCCGTAGGTGTCGCTGGGTCCAATAATTCTTAGTCCAGCCGCTTCCCTGGCTAAAGAGTCAGCAATGCGGTTACCTTTGCTCCTGTCGTGCCCCTTATCCTACCACAGGATAATATTGTTATCTACCGAGGCGTTAGCTGAATATCGATGGCACTCTAATACTAGCCCTGATGTAATACGTTGTCTGATCAGGGCTAGTAGAGCTTGTCTGGTATCAGTGCAGATTATTATGTTTTACCTGGGTTCAATTGCATCACTGGCCGCCTGCAGCAGTAAGCGCTTCCCGCCACAGTCGCAGTCTTAATTGACCCATTCCCACTTCGGGGTTTACACCAGCCGTGTGCAATCGTTACATGGTGATTAACGCAACTTCTTTAACGTACAAGTCCAGAGGGGTTACACCTTGCTGCTGACAATATCCTAATCGATTATTAATAGCATTCCGAACATTTTGTAACACTTCCGGCGTTACTTGCTTAATTTCGTTCCTCATTCTTTGTTGAAGCTCGGCGATGTCGTTAGGTTTATTGGACCTACCTACGATGCGATCCCCAATAATTCCAGCTGTAGCCTTTGGGTATGGCATTCACGCATCCAACGGGTATTTTCGTCAGCCCAACAACAACAGCTCTGTCGATTGACGTGCTCATGTAATGTGAAGCTTCATCAGAAAACAGCACCCATTCCAAAGCAATTTGTCCCCCATCGATAGAAGCTATAATTCGTTCGGAAAATTCGAGTCTACGATCAGGATCATCTTCGTTAAGCTCCTGCAGGTTTTGCATCTCATATTGGTGTTTTTTTGCTTCTTTAGGAATTTTTAAAACGCTTGTGTGCCTGACACCATGGTCGCGAGCTATTTGCAATGCTGGAGTAACCGGATTTTCTTCAACTTCCAATAATATGTTCAACTGGGCTTCTTAGTCAACTTTTGAAAGCTTTTGTCGAGGAGCATCCCTTACGTGGTCCCACTCCCGATATCGAGTTTCAATTTTGCTAATCGTTCTTCCATTAATTGAAGGTAATTCTAGATGAACTTCAGTAAACAAACGAGCGACTTCAGCATGTGTTCGACTTCTGTCCCCATATCCGATCATCATTAAAATTTCGATACGATGCGTCTCGGTTGAATAGGGCATTTTCTTATTTTTCTTTTAGAATTTACACGTTGAAAAGCAACAAATTAATCATATTTAGTTCAAATTGACCGAAAAAGTATCGAGCAGGTTTTTATTGGGCTGATCAAGTAAGAAAAAATGTACCTATTCCTACATCAAAGTAATTTCAATAAATATTTCCGTACTTCACTTTTTTCCGACACATTGCTTATAAAAAGTAACAAAAAAATTGAAAAAGCTGTCAAATAAAAAATTTCTCAACGTATCCTTCCTATAAAAAAAATGTTGGAGGTGTCTGCAGCCCACCAAATAATTAAAAAAATAAACACATCTCTTTGAAATATGCCCCATTGAAAATAAAAATTGGCCTGTTTCAGGAATTTTGCGATTAACCTTTATTTATCAAATTACAGAATTTGTTTCAGTTAGACTTTCCACTCTGTATAATGAATTGAAACCAAAATTAAGAATCGTATTAACTAGTGATAACATGAATGTTCAAATATATTTACATTTTCGGTTATGTTGTTACAAGTATGGGGCCCCTAGTTGCAGAAACAAGGTCCACAATTCACCCCAGAAGTACCCCAGTACTCCCCTATCTGTTCGATTCAAGGAGTACCTACCTATATTGATTTTTTTTCAAATTTTTCTAGTCTAGGAAGTTAAGTCTGTAATAATTTTGACAACTGGTCATGTAAAATTTATTATAGGGTGTAGATGTGATTCGATAAGTGTTAGATAATTTGAATTATTCGTTTATTAGATTCTGTATTAGATAGGATCTAAATGTAGGTATACCTACAATGAGTGTCTGATGATTTGTCAGGTCATGAAATATCTTGATTTGACATAACATACAAAAATTTTTCTATCGGCTGGTTAGAAGTTTCCATCATGATTACGGTAAAAGCACCACTAAATAGCTGCAATATCAAATGTTTCATTTTCCCCTAGCGGTAAAGTTCTAATAAATTTTATAGTATTTATCTCACCCTGTATTTTTTTAAACGAAAATGGATTGGACAAATTTTTTTCAAACCATTTTTGGTAGATAGCGTGCCATTAAAACAGCACGTTAACTGTTATTTTTGAGTATTTTATGAGTATTTAAAAGCCCAATCGAAAATAAAGTCAATAGGATAATTTTTGAAGATATTAATCATTATTTGAAATAAATACCCTTCTAGCAATGCAGGCACGTTCCTTGGTTATTTCCTTCTTAACGTTATCATCCCATTTAATGTAGTCAACTTCTTTTTGTTCGAAGTTTTTCTTAAGTAATAATCAAATGGTTCCATCTCCTTTGATGTTTGATCTCATTGTAGTTTCAATAATTTTTCATCAATATATACATATACCATTGAATTTCCTTCGATTATAAATTTTTATAACTTAAATAATGTACTTTTCACAAAGTAACCATTCGTGGACGTGAGAATCCACTTCTTATGGATTCTGACGATGTATGTCCAAATCGTCTAAGACTTTGTTAGTGCGGAACTATTGAACTTTAAAATAATACACTGCCGTGTGAACCTAGCAATGTATTATATTTTGTTTAGACAATATTCATAAGAATTTACAAAAATTATCACACATCACACAATTGTTCAAAGGCACGTTCAAGAGAAACAGAAAAAAAGTGAAAGAGAGAGGGAATTGAGATTACCGCACTTCTCTGATTTGTAAGTGCGTTGGAAAGAGTCTTGAAATACTGCACTTGTTACAGATCTATGACTTTGCGTATGAAGCTTGCTTTCTGCAACCCTAAAAGAGTGAGTGAGATATTAATACACTTTTGAAGTCAAGAGCAGAAATTTGGTGTTTGCGAGATGGTGTGCTTTTGTCTTTCGTTTTAAGACTGCGTTTTTTGTATAAAGGGGGCAAGCAGCTAACCTGAGATAGGCCGATCCCAGGCGGGGACAGGGAACGGGTCGACCCAAGAACCCACATCTGGTGAATTGTCGGCGTTTGCAGAGTTGTCACGATGAGAAGACCAAAATAGAAATAAATGTGTCGTATTGTTTTATAACAGTTATTGTTGCTTTTAATGTATTGCATAAAAATGTCATGGGTTAAATTTAAGAATATAAAACTCCCACCCAGCCTGTACCTTAATATATAAATTCACTCAGTTTACGTAGTAGGGGAAATATTACCATAAATCTGAATATTATATCATATTAAAAGACATATGTAATAATAATTAATATTTTTCATGTTGTTATGGAATATTTTAGTTTTTGTATCTCATCTATAAATCAAGAAATGTTTCTACTATCTACTACTATGAGTTCACTAATTAGAATGATAAAGACCGTCTCGTGGGCGGTCGTCCAGGTGGTCTTCCGGATGGTCGATTTAATTTCGGTTTTTATTGGGCTAGCAGATCATGGTCTTTTCATTATATTATTATGAGGTCCATCGTATTACATCCTGAATTATATAAAATATCACGTTTTTTAATAATACTTATTCGGGTTTTCTTTATATCAATTTTTCTGCAGTGACCTGATCAATTCATCTGCTAGGAATCATCTAAATAGTTACTTGTCATTACCTACAGCAGCATGGGAAACCCGTTATTCCGAAATATCCGTGGTCGGATTAGTTGACCCAACTCATAGTTCATAGTTTGATAACCCTATAACCACAAATTAAATTTATTTAGCTCTAGACTCTTGGAAAACAAATAAATCTCCATGTCCTGATAACATACCTTACGAGTTTTTTAAATACTTACCAAATAATTAGATCTTATATTTTAACTAATTTTTCAACTCTATTTTCAACACTTTCACTTTTCCGAATGGGTGGTCGGTAATCGCTCTAAAAATGCTCCACAAGAAAGTCCTTCTAGCGATCCTTTCAATTACGGGGGTATAGCATTAGTAACTGCATTACTCAAATATTATTGCAAAGTATTTTGAACCGTTAAGTTATCTGGGTAGAAACTTTTAAGATACTTCCTGAATCCCAATCTGGTTTTCGTAAAGAACATGGTTGTTATGATAATGTCTATACTCTCACATCTCTAATTCAATTTCGTCTACGATTTGAAAAGTCCATAATACTTGTTTTTTGCTTTAGGTATCAGCTCTAAAATTGTAGTTCTACCTAAATATTTTCAATTACTTGATTACAGTTTCCTGTATCAATTGTCATATTTAAGTAAAGCGTGTTATGAATAGAAATAAAAATAATAGTGTAAAACTATTAAAACGCTTTACAAATTAGAAAATTACTTCCCAAAGGATAAACCGTTTACTAGGAACTACTAGGAATTACTAGCAACATCTACTTCTCGGGCTATATGCCCCGCCAGACAATGAATTACACTTCCAAGATGAACGGGGTTGGTATGTATAAAAATATATAATCTTATGAATAGAAGTCAAAATAATAGTGTAAAACTCCACTTGAATATGACAATTGATATAGGAAACTATAATCGACTAAATAACCTACAAAACCGAAATGGATTTTTGTCAATATAGAATTTTGGTTTATATTTAGTTGTGGAGATGTCGCTATTATCACATTTTTGGCATTCCCTTCACTAGGTTTAATGTATTAATGTGATTTCAGCGTTGTCTTCTGTACGGATAGTATCTACCTTGTACTGATGAGGCGCAAATACGCTAAAACCGGTCTGCAAGTGATATTATTCCTTCTAATTATAAACCAGAATGGTTGGTTCTATATTTTCATATACCAACCCTGTTTATCTTGGAAGTCTAATTCATTGTCTGGCGGGGCATAATAATATATCCCCAGAAGTAGATGTTGCTTCCTAGTGAACGGTCTATCCTTTGGAAAGTAATTTTCTAATTTATGAAGCGTTTTAATAGTTTTACACTATTATTTTGACTTCTAAACATTTTTATTCTAACGCTACTTTTCGGGTTAAGTCTAACGAACAGTACACTATATCCTTTAACATTTGCGAGGTCGTGTTACAGGGTGAAGTAGTTAGCCCCTTGCTATTTGCCTTATTTCTCTCAGACATCGAAGATTTTTTAAAAAACCGTGGAGCCGAAGGTATTTATGTTGATAACGTGAATCAAATTCTTGTGCTTTCATATGTCGATGATCTGTTAAGTTTAGGTCACTATGATATCGATATGTCACGGAAATTGAAAATATTAAAGGAATATTGCACACAAAACCATCTTACCGTTAACCATATCGAAACCAAATTTATGTGTTTTTCTAGAAGTCATCATAGAATGAAAAATAACATCAAATTTACATTCAAACACCACAACACTGAGTTTTGTAGGTCTTATCCTTATTATCAATAGGAATCTTAGAGTTGTCGTTTAGGTGTAAATTGGATGAGATTTGTTTGAATCTATTCCGGGACATCGTTCTGTTTAAAACAGACACCCAAGTCTTCACTACCTGACCAATATAATTTGTAGCTTGGAAGTTTGTGGTATCCCATGAAAAATTGATGCCGATGAACGAAAGCAGATCGTTTTTCTTTTTCTTCCTCTTTTGAACCTAACCAATTTCTTCTGAGTGTTCAACAGATTCAACGACTTCGTCTATTACTTCGTCAAGCTCAATTTCTTTATCGCTCTTTTCTTCATCTGTAATTGTCGCATTATCCAGTGGCATTTCCTCCTGTTCAGTAGCAGTCTCTATTGCTGCTTGCAGAAGTTCTTCGTCTGTTAGATATTCTCGGCACCTTCTCCAAGACATTATTGTGCAAAAAGTCTAAAAAAAACGTTTATTGCTCAATGTAAAAAAATTAAAAATAAATAAATTAAGCAAAACAGTTCAATTTTTAACACTAATTACTTTTTGCTGAATCCTTAATCAAAGAAAACAATAAAAATCAAACATCAAAGCCTGCTATCAAATCAAAAAATAATAAAAAAAGCATAATCCGTCTTATCTGTTTCATTATTGAAAGTTGTAACTTTGGATCCTGACGGGACTTTTAGGTCCGTCAAACAAAATATTGTTTTTTCGATAAAGAACTGTTTTATACAAACATTAAAACAACCATGTACTTACCTACTACGTGCTTATTAGAGTATTAGTAACTTTGAAATTTGTAAACAAATGATACGTCTTCACACCATGCGGCACTGTAGAAAACAGAGGTTATTTCAAATCACGTGGCTATTTTAGTCAATGTAGGATGCTACATCTGCAGTGTTAATAGTACTGACGAGTTCCGATAGAACAAAGTGAACTTCGACGTGATATTTGTATATCAAATAAATTTAAAATGTAATGGGTGAAGTCCCGTCAGCACACAAAGGGTTAACAGTATCTGCATCATGACAAAAATATATGTGCCTAAGAATGCCCATCCAAATTACAGGAACCATCACGCAGCTTCAGTTATGTAATACATCCTCCTTAAAGTTTACCTTATGAAATCTGCACAATTTGTAACCAAAAGGAGTTGGGAACGATGGAGCACATACTTTTTGATTGCCCAATATATTGTTGTATGAAACAATCAATTACCTAGCCGACATAAATGTTGCAGCTGATTCACTAAATAAAATTATAGTAAATTCAGCTAAAGCAATTGAATGTTCTAAAACCCATAGCCTTTATTATAAATGAATAACTAATATTTATTTTACATTGTAATTAGGTTTATACATTGTACTAACTCTTTCCATGATATTGTAATAGTCCAAGAGCCCGTGGCTGCCAGACCTTCCTATTATAATATAAGCTGAAAGTTTTTCTATGTGTGCCTTTAGTAAAGGTAAGAACGATCCCCACCCATTACACCTGGGTAGTGGTGGCTTTGGCAGGTAACAGGTAATAAAGGTGTATAAAATTCCATCTTAAATTTATTAATTTATAAAACTTATTTTTTATATATTTTGTTTATAACAATATCACAACTTACGTCACTCATTGCCAGACGCTTAATACGGTTCCAACCCTTTGCCAGACACCCCTAAACTATAATATTTTGTAATTTTACTTACGTTATTTTTTAAAAGCTGAATTTTATATATGTTTTTTGGGGAACTATTAAACGATGTTTCTTTAGTAGCCAGACACATTCGAGGGTTCTATCATCCTGCCAGACGCATTGAAGTGCGTTGAAAATGTGAGAGTGCGGTGCTTATGTGCTTACGTGGTGCGAGTGAGACAGGCCGTTCGGTTTATTGCGATCTTTTACTGCGCATTAGCTGTCGTTTTCTCTGTATTATTCAGTAAACAGTTATATAGTCGTGGTAATAGTAAACATTATAATAAATCTGTGTTATTTGGTTAATAAATGTGATCCAGTTTTAATAAATAAATAAATTTTGTATCATGAGTGACGAAAACGTAGAAGAAGTTTGTTTTGTCTGTAAAAAAAGTGGTGAAGATCTAGTAATATTTTCGGAAGAGACTTTTAAAAAATGTCAAACTATTTTAAAATTAAGAAAAATTACATAACCTCAAATATAAAGAAATTATTTTACCTGGCGAATATATAGGGGGTATTCCATGCCAAATCGACCACTTTTGAACCTGACCCCTTTAGATTTAGCTGAAACTTTACTATTCTTTTCTACCCTTTGAAAGAAATTTTTGAGAATGTTTTCAAATTTTTTTATCCAACCCAAAAAAAGTTTTTTATTTTCAAATAGCTATAACTTTTTCAAAAATTGACTTTTGGGTACCTTTTTTTTTAAATTTTAAAATTGTCATTTTTTCGAAGTCCGACATATTCTTTTTTTTTTTCTTTCTCAAAAAAAACTTCAATTTATTTGACAACTATCCCCGCTAATCCCGAGCTGGGCCGATTTTTTTTTATATTTTTTTAATTCATTTCAAATTTTCAAAATAATAGCTCCAAAATATCTACAAGCAATAGATGATTCTGCTTTAGATAATTCACAAACAGAGAACATTTTACGAAAATCTGCATTGATTTTAAGAAAATTAATACTCCAGATTGAAAAAAATAAAATACCAACAGAAAAAATAACATCAGAGCATTTAATATCAGGAGAAGTTTCGATACCACAAGAATTATCTGACTTTTATTTTACCCTTCTTGGTGGATGTAAACAAAATCGAAAAAAAAGTTCAAAATGTTCACGTCTTGTTCGTTCTTATTCTCAAGATCTTATTTACGGTGTTCATAATGGTCAAGTTAAGACGTTGAAACATAATCATGTTAGGTATCACCCTCAAGAGTTTAACAAGCAGTAGAAAAATAATTGATATTATAAATAGATATGGACACTGTATTAGTTATCAAGGCGTAGAAGAATTAAAAACTAAAAGCACATATACAACGATAGAAAAATCCAGCGATGACAATTATTAAATAATGCATTTAATTTTAAAGAATTCGATAATAATTGATTTAAAAATCATTGAATATTTGTTGAAAATAATTTTTTTTTAATGTTTGCTTTTCAAAAGACTTGTAATTAAATATAATAAACTTCATAAGACGTAGAAAAATCTAAATTCAGGGATTTTTTCGGATTATATTTTCTTATAAAATTATACTTTAATGCAAATTGTTTTAGAATTTATAATAAATTTATTAAATTAAATTTATTGATAAAGGACAGCTAATTTTCAGTAAAAGATCGCAATAAACCGAACGGCCTGTCTCACTCGCACCAGTTAGTACATAAGCACCGCACTCTCACATTTTCAACGCACTTCAATGCGTCTGGCAGGATGATAGAACCCTCGAATGTGTCTGGCTACTAAAGAAACATCGTTTAATAGTTCCCCAAAAAACATAACGTAAGTAAAATTACAAAATATTATAGTTTAGGGGTGTCTGGCAAAGGGTTTGGAACCGTATTAAGCGTCTGGCAATGAGTGACGTAAGTTGTGATATTGTTATAAACAAAATATATAAAAAATAAGTTTTATAAATTAATAAATTTAAGATGGAATTTCATACACCTTTATTACCTGTTACCTGCCAAAACCACTACTACCAACGTATAATGGGTGGGGATCGTTCTTACCTTTACTAAAGGCACACATAGAAAAACTTTCAGCTTATATTATAATAGGAAGGTCTGGCAGCCACGGGCTCTTGCTCTATAAAGATTTAAAAAGGGAATAAACTGTTCATCTACATCCTGAATTATATAAAACATCACGTTTTTAAGAAATACTCTTAAGTTCTCTTCATATTAATTTTTCTGCATTGACCTTATCAATAAATCTGTATATTCAATTTTCTGTAAATTCATTATAATATTGAATAAATTCAATATATTTTGTTTACACACACTCTAGGTATTGATATAATTATCTTGTGCTTGAACATTTATAAGAACAAAACTTTCTCAGTATCTTTTTATGTTATGAGGTACGTAAACAAATTTTGTTTGACTTTCAGGTCGATAATAAATTTTACCACCGTTCCAGTTTTTTTGTTTTAATAACATCCTGTACAATAAAAACGTTTAAACAATATGCAGGCTCTCGGTAAATATTACGAACTTGCTGCAACCACCCAGATAAAAAAAATCCTTAACCTACATTCTTGTGTATATTAAAATTGTTTTTTTAACACAGTCGGATTGAGAAAATACTTTAAAGGTGACCTTTTGAATGCTTTCACGTTCGAATCCAAAGGCTTCAGGAAAATGCTGTCGATGAGAAGTTAGTCTTTACAATTACTCAACTTCGATTAATTTCAAAAATAACTTGTGCATGAACTTCAACTCTCAACTGCATACATTTTCTTAGAACGTGTCTAGACACGTGGAATACGTTTTATTGGAATCTTAAGTCACGTTTTCCTAAAATTGCAGTATCTACCTAATGTTATATGGCATTAGCTGTCTCTTCAGTATTTGTAATCGTCATAAAATAATATACAAGGTTGTTCAATCATATTTCTTATATAATATACTACCATTTAAATTTTCTAGCGAATATCATTTTTGTTTATTTTGCCAGCTAGCTACCAATCTAATTTTTAAATTCTGTGTAAATAGTTCAAATTCCATAAATTATTTTTCATCGAAGGAGAATTTCATTAAAATCGGCAACGTATTTTCCCCTTTTTTTTGTTGTTTGAAGAAATTTTAAGTTTTATTAATGATTATTTCATTTTAAACACTATTTCATACATATATTTAAATATTTAAAAAAAATGTTCAATCCAGCCATAAACTTAAAAATAGCGAGTTGAAAGCTGTCTGTTACAAATTTAGTCGATTGTTGAGCATTCATTAGATTGGGTAAGTGTACGTTCTCACACAGGATGCGATTAAGCGATGAGCGATGCAATGCGACGCGATACTAGAGCGCTGTAGACATAGGTATTCTCGTCCGCCATTTTGGTGCCTTTTTGTACATTGACGCTGTTGTTGTGTTGGTCAAGTATTTGGCATGAGATTCGGTATTTCTACTCAGAAACGTGGCCAGTATCCATTCGCTGCACTTTCTCAATTTTCTGGTGTTAATAGTCTGAAGGAAAGTTGGTAAAATAAAATGTTCTGTTCAATATCAAAAATTTTTCAACACAATATGTAAACTCGACACATCACAAAACAATAAAATTCAGGCACCAAAATAGGGGATAAGAATATTCATCTCTTTAGTGCCTTAGCGATACTATACAACATTATGCTTGGTATGGTTTGGTTGTGTTTCAATAGAATGCAACGAAATCGTGTAGTTGCTTCCGATGTTCTGCCTGTGGCAGACCTACCATGTATCTATTATTGTTGGAAAATTCAATTTCAAGATACATATCAAGTGAAAAATTTTATAATTCGATCATTTCCGCGAAGGCAACTCACATGCGTGTGTCTGCTGTACACTATTTCAATTGAACGGGAAGGAATCCATGACTATGATATACACAATGGCAAACAGACAAGCGGTGACATGCGCAGTAAACGACGCGCAGTAAGTGACGTGTAAACAAGAGCATATGATCTACAATATATTTTAAAGTCAAATCTGGTAAATAACTAATATAATACACCTATATTTATATTAATTATTATTGAAACCAAAAAAAGTAATGTAATTATCTTTTTTCACCTTATTAAGAAAAAGTTTTCCTTCAACTAAATAATTAAGTAAATAAACTGCTATTGTTAACAAAATGCTTACTTTAGACATTTATTTCTGCAGCTACTTCCTGCCAAAACTTCTCAACCTCGATATTCTTTATTTTGTTGATCCCATAGAGGAAGACATGCTCTAGCTGCATTTATCAATTCTCCGGCATCCATCATGTCACTCGGGCGATGCCTGGCGGCACGCGATCAAAAACCAAACATGCTTGGAAATCAAATAGGCGCGCGATATCGCGTAGCATCGCATCCCGTTATATGGCGGTAACTACCACGTTATATGAACGCTTCCTTTTGACATGATAGGTTTGTAGTGGACACGTCGCATCGCATGACTTCGCTCATTGCTTTTTCGTGACCTGTGTGAACGTGCACTGAGTTTCCAAGCATATTTACCAACTGAATAGTAGGTTATAAACTATCTGCTAGTAAGGTTGAAATCCGGCTACTCTATTCTTTCTTCGCGTGTTTGTGGGATTGTAAGCTATAGTGAACTATTCGTATGTCATCATAGTTGCTGCGAATGACTGAATGACTGGAAGCTCATGTGTCATCATCATTATAGCACTAGTAAACTCGCCTTATGTAATCGAACTCTCGAGGGTTGACTCTATCCCAAATATTTTTGTCATCCTGATAAATTTGAACTATGCAATTTTTATTCTAACTTCTCAGTAAGTAAATTCCATTATTCGCTTTTCCTCTTTATTGGAAGCCGTCCCTATGCCTTGAGGACTGCAGCTTGTTGGCTCATTGTACTCTACTCCCACATTAACTGCTCTCACTTAGTTAGCCTTATACCATCAAGTAGACGATATATGTTCATTGAATATGTTTCAGTTGGCACATCAGCCAACTTCCATCATTTATTTGTAATCAATAAAACAGCTTTTAATGACCACTATCATATTTTGAGTATATTCGAATTCACTTGATACTGTAAATAAACTATCAACTTTCCAAACCGTAGTGACACAACTGCTAAAAAATACGTCAAATTATTAAAGGCATTCCATAACATCACATTGGTACTGTATTAGAGGCACAGAAAGGTGACGATGCTGTGCGTTAATAGCTGCTTGACTATCTGTCATGCTGATAATCATTTACCTTCTATAAAGAACCTGCGTGACCTTGATACCGTTCATCACTAATTCCAACCAATCGGTTGTACTCCAGAAATATATGGCCTTGTCAAAGTCAGGTGTTCTGGAATAGTCTATTGGAAAACTAAGGTTTTAAAAATATTTTAAGTTGACATCCAACGAAATGTCACTGAACGACGATGCAATTGCCTATGTGGATTGGACAAAAATTGTAAGCATATTGCATATTAGCAGATACAAAATCACATGATACGATTTACTGTTTTAATGGAAAATAATAAAATTTTATATTTTTATCTGCTTCAATATAAGTATTGTGACACAATACAACACAACAGCCTGTGTTTCCAGATCTTGACTTATTTTTAACATTATTCATACTCATTAACACTTCAATTCAAAATAAAATCCCAAAAATAACTACTAAATACAAGGTAGCATTCATTTATCATGAAGAATTGCAGCGTATTAAAAATAATATAAAAAAATATCATTGATCATTTTAGAAGGAAAAAGACCACTAACAGTCATAAGATCGAGTTGTTTTATCTCCCATATGAAATTACGAAATGAAACATTCACCAACGGTCGACCAAAAATATAATTTCCCCCATGTGAACCAAATCTTCATTTGAAGATTATTAATAATGGGGTGTTAAGCCAATATCCGGTTTTTGGTATTCCATTTTTTCACTACTTTACAAAAATTAATTTTAACCGAATATTTTAGGAGAAAACTGGAAATTGAGAATTCCCAAATGTTTGCAACTTTCACTACAGATTTGTCAGTATCACTAAAGTTGAAGTTAGCCACTTTCTGATTTAGATGTTTCATGAATCTATATCCAGTTACGAAAAGGCTATTCGAATTTGAAGTTTGAAGAGCTGTCAAAGTCTATAATATATATGAGTGTTATGGTTTTAAAACTTTTTTAAAATGAGACGTAGTCTAGAGGACAAAGTGGAAGCGATATTAATTCTTGGTGAGACTAGAAGTAATCTTCACACAGCTGAACGACAAATTTCAGAGGACGGGAGACTTTAATGACGATAAGCGAAGTGGACGGCCAAGCATCACAACAAATTGGAATATTTGAGGATATTGTAGTAAACTGATCACAATCCACCTCAAAAGCTGCATATACTTGTGAGTTTTGTTCAAAAACTGTACAAATAATTTTAAAGAAATATGAATTTTACCCTTACACCCAGCTGACAGAAGATGATCCAGGTTGCAGACTTGAATTTTGCGAGAAAATATCTCAAGAACCCGATTATCTCAAAACAGTGTGTTTTAGTTACGATACTACCTTCTTTCTTAATGGTAATGCGAACACTTAGAACGTGCGATACTGGAGTAACACAAATCCTCACATTTTCCGTGAAGGACACACCCAGTTCCCTCAAAAAGTAATTGTGTGGGCAGGGATTCTAGGAAACTACATTATTGGACCTGTATTTCTGAACACGAATTTGACCGGAGAAATATTTTCGCAATTTGTCGTTTTTGTATTGAAATTCATAAGTAAGTAGGAATAGTTTGATTGTGAAGGTGTCGTCGGACAGGACTTGGAACGAGCATTCAAATAAGGTATTCCTTGGTATATGATCTCATTTGAAATTATGACGTCACGAAATACTATCAAAAACGCTGCATTTGTACCATATTTCAGGCACCCAAACAATTAATGATTCCAGTTTTATGGTTCATGGAATAGATAGGGGGGAGACTTTAGACGGGCACTGTATGTATGTGTGTGTGTGTGTGTGTTTGCCTGTACGAACCCAGTAATTCTAATAATTTAAGAAAAATATCTAACAATAACAAAAATGAAAAATAACTGTACCTACCTAAAAACTGTCAACGAAAGCTTATAATGGTAACGGTAGAATTTATAAAATAAATCGGAAGTAAAAAACAACTCCTAGGTCACTATAACAAAAATATGACATAAGCTTAACCTATAAGTACTTCATCACATCAGAAGTGTGGTCCTATGTCAACCCTTATGTAGCTAACCTCTCTTTTAGTGTATATATGCCACAGCATAAATGGCGGATTATTTGAATAATCCAAAAGCTGAAATTTCAAATCGACATAAATTTTTTATGAGAATAGAAATATTGGAAATAATTGATTATCTATTTTGATTTTGTCCTCCACTAACTATTAACATTAAGAAAACTTCATGATATCTTTGTTAAGTTTATTACCCCATTGCAGCAGAATTATTTCATATTAATTTTGAATTACACCAGTATAAAAATATTCAGAATAACAAAGCATTAAAAATGTAAGTAACAATTTAAAAGTTATAGCTACTTTCTTAATGGGGTCATTATAAATTATTCACAATATTTCATTTCAACAATTCAAGAGATGAATGATTTTTTATTTACATTATTACTCAAATCATTTTTAATCATAAAGTTTATAATAAAAACTGTTACAACAAATAGCTTATTACAGACATAAGTCTTGTGTTAATAGGAATGAAACAAGTAATTATGGTTTTCCTTAATCATATTTCCTATCATTCTGTAGCCCAGAATGAATAAGTAGAACTGAGGATTAATTTTTGTTTGAGTGTAAATATACGCAGATGACACAATTGAAGGTCGACTTTATTCCGAGATAAAAAAATTATGCAAATACATTGCAACCACACATATTTAAAAACGTAAACAAATGATAATGTATATATTTACATTTTCTGTACACAATAGTCATTTGTGATGGCTGATATAAAAAAGAAACCTTGTCATGTTAAGAGGTCAATAATTTATTTATATTGATTGCATTTGTCTGAATATGCTTCGAGTGGGTGACTTTTTTATTTGGAAGTAAATAGTAATCGCATTTAAAATATCAATTTATACATATAGGTATCTGATATTTGTTTAAACCAGTCAATAATGAGGAGAGGAACCACCCTTTTTTCACATACCGATCAACCTCGTTCTTGTCGCTGAAAACAGTTTATCTTACTATTTTTGAGGGTGCTGAACACGAATATGACATTTATTTTTTCATAACAATGGGGGAGCATGGTCGAAATTGACTTTTTCCGCCGACCGTGCGTTATTGAGCTGTAATAATGTACACAAAATAGGTCATTAATGACCCCTATTAATGACTGATTCTCTATTAATAACCTATTGTAGTATAGGCACCAAACATACAATAACATGTTTAAAAAATGATTCCTAGCCTAGAATACTTCTAGTTTTTGACTTACCTATCGTTTTTATTTTATTTTTCTACAAAATTATAATAAGTGTTAGTGTTAAGACATCGAAAAAAGAATTTAAGAAAAACGAAAACAGTGACATTTGAACCGGCGACCTTCTCTGAGTCATTTCAATGTAATTATTTGATTTTGACAGTAATTACATATGAAACAAGTAATTTTTTTTATTTTTTAATATTGAGAAAAACGGTTACAACTTGTACAGTCGACGGAAAAGCTTTGTAACTAACACGAGAATTAAAATGGCAATTAACAATCTCGAACATTAACGCACTCGCTCTGCTCGTGCTTTGAATTATATGGATTGTTAATCGCCCTTATTAATAAATACACTTGTTGGTTAAATAACTATTACATCGAAACTGCGAAAAAAGCAATTTTCCCATTTTGAACGATAAACTCGCGGTTTCTCGGCAAATAATTAATATTTTTCCACTATGATTCAGTGACTTATTCTTCTACCAATTCTGGAGACAGTAAAACTAGCCCAAAGAATTTTACATCCGAGTAATAGACCAAGTAGGTCAAAAACGATCGGGAATTACCGAGCGCCGGATACTAACGGAGTAGAAGAGTAGCGGAGATCGAGGACAGGCAAATTATATACACTGCTCAATAATTGAAGTGGATAATATAAAGATTTCTGAATTTTCTTTGTGAATATTTGAAAGAAAAAAAACGGTATTTACGTGGAATGAAAGTTTATTGAGATAATAAAACCAACCCAAAACACAAATATTCAATAAAGAATGGGTGTTAAAGAAAAAATTCCAAATTAACTGAAAAAGCTCCTTCATTATGCCATTCACTACGGCTGTTTGTGAAAATTAATATAAAAATAATAGGACCACCTCGGGCTCACCTCGATGTTGTTACTCGATTTGGGAGACTACAATTTTTGCCCAATCCAGATAGGCAATTGCATCGTTGCTCGGTGACATTTCGTTGGATGTCAACCTAAAATCTTTATAACCTTAATTTTTGAATAAATCATTTTAAAATGACGTCACTGATATGACGGCCATATTTCTGTGAGCCCTCATAGTATATTGTATTTAGATTCCATTGAATACTGGTAAACCACGGATGGCGGTTAGACTTTAGTTAGTGAAAAGTTCTTGAAATTATCTAAAATTCCATCGTTTTCTAGTGATGTTGAGTGTGGAATGCGGGGAGAAAGAGATAAGATATCTTTTTTTTCAATTTTCGGCTGTTTGAACCAAGTAAGGTAATTATTCGATTCATCCTTAGAGTAATACTACAAATAGAGTCCGCGAGTCATCCATAAAACTATCCGAAAAGACGACTAACATTCTATCGCCATACATATTATGTTTTCATCAATGACTTTCAAGGAGTGGGGAGAAACTGTCGGCCTAGTCGGACAGTGCCACTGGCCAAAAGAACTATTTACTTACAGGTGAGAAGAGAGGTTAGGAAAATTCCGACTGTTGTTTTTTTTGCAAATTTGGCACTGACAAGTCATGATTTTCACAAAAAAATATTGTTTTTAATTATATCTGTACGCACACAAACAAATATCAGTTGGAAAGACGAAAACAAGAGCTTCAATAAACTAGGAACGTTGAAACTTCGTAGTAAAATCAGGTAAAATTGATAGTAAAATGGGTTCCTCCCTTTTCTCGGTGTTACCATATTTCAGACATAAAAAATTATTAACACGCATTTGTTTTGTTTAAACCTCAAAAGTTTCAAACAAAAGCATATTTTCATTACAAAAACTACTTAGGATAATTATTTTAAAGTCGTTTTTATGTAATTTCTTAAAAGTACAATTTTTTTTGTACGTTTCTATCGTGTCCTATAATAATTCAGCTGTCGCAATTCCAAGGAGAAGTAAGACATCTGGCAAAGGAACGGCAAGTTTCCTTAGAATGTGATGTAATGTAGGGTTCACTTTCAAATGTGAACAAATTTTTATGTATTAATCTGAGAATTCATCTTTCTTTAAACCTTAATCTGTTGCTCCTGGATCAAGTAACTCCTCTGTTGATTGATTTTTTCGTTGTCTGACGTTTTAATTATTATTTAATTCAATTCAGAGACAGTTTACTGTATTCACTATGTGTTATTTGTGAGATTATTATTTAAATAAAATGTATATTACATTGACATTGTTCTATTTTGAATTGAAAATGCCACATACGTGTCTTATAGTTGATTGTGGAAGTCGTTCCAACAGGGATGATATAAGGTTTTTTTCAGTGCCCACAATTTTAAACATTAAATTTCTCATTGGAAAAAATGAATTATCCAAAGAACGAAGAGCACTCTGGTTAGCAGCAAGACGATCTCACGGAGTCTAAACTAAAGAATTAGAAGGTCTGCAGCAGGCATTTTATTGCAGGTAAGCCTTCAAATAAGCTCCATTCTTGAGAAGAATTTTTCACGATTAATTAAAAGAAGTTGTATTATATGGCCATTAAATTATAGGTGATATTTCATTATTTTTCATTAATTTCATTTCATTTGCTCCTTGCTGCAAAAACTGTGGGTCAAAACTAAATATGCAGCTATATCCATGTATGTGACTGGCGGAGCTGCTTGAATCGAAGAGTTCCTATCATGCACATTTATTGTTAAAGGGTCAACGTTATTCATAAGCTTCAATTTTAGAAGATATCTGTAGAAGAAATAAAGATGAGAAATGTAAACAAATAGTAACTAAACATTTTTAAAGATACCTTTCTCGATTTTCCTGCATTATTTTCTTTAAATACTCACTCTGCATCTCGAAAAGTATTTGATAATAAAATAAAGTGTAACGAACACGGAAATATTTTAAATAAACTTAAAATAAACACAAAAACTTCCACAAACATAATGCACAACTTTAACTTGTTTGCCCCAGAACGCCATATTGGATCACGTGATTTGGAGAGCCTAATTAACTTGATATTCCGATGTGCTGGGATTGGCTGTAGTCAGGATACAATTTTCATAGGAAAGAAATAATTTTATCGAATTTCTCCCATCCAGTTCTCATATTATTATGAGAAAGCATTGATTTCCTGGAAGTACCAAAAACACTCAAAGAGAAAACAACAGAATGATTACTGGTCAGTCTTAGCATGGAAATTATTCTAAAAGTGAGTACCTATTCGATTCTACTCATTCATCAAATAAAAAACATCAATATGGATGGTCTGTTAGTTGTATGATTTTAAAGTATTCTTTACAAGAATTTAATTTACTGCTGAGTATAATTCAAAGAGAAGTGTCAACTGAAATTAATTTTGGTATGATTGTATAATATTATAGTTTCAATAATTTCAGATGGGCATTATGCGGCAGTATTATGTCCCAGGACAACAGGGAATGAAAAAGCATCGAGGAAATAGATGCAAACAAGAAGTCAATACTCAATAAAGAGATTGAAAATAATCCTCATGGAAAACACAGTATCACGAAATACACTATCAAAGATTCACAAGAATCCTCTCTTCATCTGACCAGCAGTTATACAACAAGAACTTCATTAGCAACTGTATATCGAATAGTTTCGATAGTTTAATGAACGCGTTAAGTGAATCAACGAAATTTTTTATTGAAATAATAAATGCGTTCATTGTTTTAACGAATATAGAGCTAATGAATAGAGTAGAGCTAATGAATATGTTCATTAACACCTACTCACATACTCTGCTTCTATAAGAAATCACAAGGACATTGGAGAGGTCACAACTACTGAAAATCCCTCCAGTTTAACTGGTGACCTATATAGGAGACACGAAGCTTCTGGAATGGAAGTAGATAGCATGGGTGATGGTACAAATATTCAGTTCAAGTGCCTGAGCTGTTCAGCACAACCCAAACGTATGAATGAATGAATATGTTCATTGGATCAATAAATCCATTTATTGGATCAATGTATACGTTAGTTGGCTCGACGAATGGAAATGATCACTGTGATTAAGGAAGGAAACTAGTGAAACGGAATCGAATACTTCTCTTCTATAACGCGAAGCTGTGGATGCTGTTATCTAGCGAATGACAGGTACAAGTCCAGATAGATATAGCTTATGCTGTTAGTGTTTTATCCAGAAAATTAGAGAATCGAAGTTAAGAGAATAATCCGCTATGTCAATGGGCTTATTTAAATTATGGCTTAACCTATATGCGAAAGCCACAACCTCACTTAACAAGCTATAGTGGATCGTGGAGGTGATATTACTACCGGTATTGTGTCCTTATGCTGAACCAGCTTTATCTTGGTTCAGTAGACAGAAATAGTTGCTGCAAGTAACGCTGCACGAGATATAGTTTGGCTGAAAATAATATTTACGGAATCAACAGACGTTAGTTTCGTTCCGACACTACATGTGGACAAAGAATCTACCATAAGATTGATGCAAACTCCCGAATTTCATCGTCGAACTAAACATATACATATTAAATATTTTTTTGTTATAGATTTGGTGTTGAATAGATCACTTGAAGTAGTAAAGGTGTCATTTGAAAATCAGTTAGCGGATGTTTAGACGACGCCACTCTTTTCTAGCAGAATGGAAAAATTTCTTTATGGAATAGGTTTGGAAAATTACCCAATGAGGGAAGGTGTTGAAGCAGAATGGAGAATGCATCTAAGTAATTTACTATCCTATATTGTTAATAAGTTTATGAGTTGAGTTGAGTAGTTAAAAAAAATAGTTTGTCAATTTTTATGGAAATAAAATTATAATTAGATACAGTCATTATTTTATTACGAGGAGTAGTTTTTTCTAGTTAGATAATCTGATAGTATTAACCCTTCCGACCAAGCAGCAAAGAGCCCTGAATTTCCAGGTCCCACCCACTCAGGCACTCCATAGATCAAGGCTAAAACTGCAAACGTATTGCGCAGAAGGGCGAACAAACGCTTAGATATAATAAAAAGCATCCAATTTATAACATATAAATACTTGATGACTGAAAATCGTAATATGTTAAAACACAATCCCCAAATTCATGAACTTTCTTCACTTTTATAATGAAGTTTATGCCTATTACATATCTTTTTGTCGAATTTGGAACATTCAAATACAAAGATTTCTCTCAATTGATATAAAACGGTATAGTTTTTATTACAAGAGAGCAATCCTTTGAAACTGCTTCGTGCAAATCTTTTTTCCTACAATGAGAAAGAAACTATTATGGAGGTACAGAGAAAAAAGCATGTCCATATCTATTGGTTCTTATGGTATATCATATTTTATTTTTATTTTTCCAACTTTTGATGCTTTAATCTTCACTAAGTAGAATGGTAGTTTAGATCTGCAATCGGATAAGTTCAGCTACTTTGTATTTAGAGTCCGTTTCAATAAAGAAGGAGCCACCTGAAGTTCAGGAACAACTACTACCCATTATGCCTCAGAAATCACTTCTGGTTGTGGATAATACTTCTTACCATAACGTGAAAACTGAAAAAAATATTACATCAGCATCTAGCAAAGCAGAAATGTTAGAATGGCTTAGGGTCCACAATGTTGTCCATGATGGCAGTAAAACAAAACCCTCTTTATATGAAGCAATAAAACATTTCGTTTAGGTATTCCTATAAATTGGACTGTTTATTGGAGGAACATGGGCATAAAGTTTTGCGGTTGCCACCTTATCATCCGGAATTCAATCCAATAGAAAAAATCTGGGCTCTGGTTAAGAACTGGGTGGCAGTGAATAATACCACATTTAGACTGGATGATGTGGAGAATTTAACTAGGAAGAAATTTTCTGAGGTATCTGTTGAAGAATGGAGTTCTATTTGGGAACATGTGAAGAATATCCAAGGGAGGATTTCTCCAGGAAGAACCTAGTGAAAAGTCTGCTGAGCCTGATAAGGGCTACTGGTCTCTTCACATAAACGGCACAACCTAGAGCACAAAAAGCCTTAAGGCTGAGGTGCCGAGGGCATCAATCCTTTGACTGGTGTGCTGATCCAATCAATCAATCAATCAATTAGGGCGAAATAATGAACCGTCTTTATTAATTTAGAGACTAGAGTTTGTTCTGCCACTACTCAGCAATTTCCTTAGATTCCTTTCATGAAAATAGGCGAAATAATGAACCGTCTTTATGAATTTAGAGACTAGAGTTTGTGCTGCTACTACCCAGCAACTTCCTTAGATTCCTTCCATGAAAATAAGCGAAATAATGAACCGTCTTTATTAATTTAGAGACTAGAGTTTGTGCTGCCACTACCCAGCAATTTCCTTAGATTTCTTCCATGAAAATAGGCGAAATAATGAACCGTCTTTATGAATTTAGAGACTAGAGTTTGTGCTGCCACTACCCAGCAACTTCCTTAGATTCCTTCCATGAAAATAAGCGAAATAATGAACCGTCTTTAGTAATGTAGAAACTACTGTTCGTGCTGCCATTTAATTCATGATTACTTGAGTGGATTAGGCCGCTTGGGGAAACCACTATAAAAAAAGCGCTCTGCTAGCTCTACCTCCTGGGTGGTGTGGAAATGGGTGTATTCGAATTCAATAATATTTTTTGATTAACATAGCATATTATTCCATATTGATTTAAATATAAGTATCTATTTTAGTTTTAACACTTCGATGATGTTTGTCACTGTACGAAGCAATGATATAGTAAAATGCAGTATAGTTATTTGAATCAACCGCATAACCAAGATGTCACCACTATTTTTCATTAATAAACTTTTTTTCAAGTACCTATTTTGTGTTTTTTTCACCTTTTTTAATAGTATAGGAACGTGATTAAGTCTTAATTTTTGACAAATTCCATAGTTAATTGAAAGTATAAATATTCTAACGATACCAAGTATTTTCATATACCAGTGTCTACGGTATGTGACAATATTTTGGAAAGCTTCAAAGAATTCCCAAATATGTTTTATTTGAAATATTATCATGAATACATTTTCAATATTCTAATTTTGTGTTACCCTACAAAATGTGAAAACGTTACGCAACAGATTTACATTGAAATATCAATTTTCAAATATGGCGCTGGTTTTGACATCAAGGTCGCGCATCGACTGTAACTTCAGGTGGCTTCTTCCTTATTGAAACGGACTCTAATTTCTAACTAGTTTTACAACCATTATATCCAACACTCACTTTATGATAATTATCCTCTGAGTTGGTTTGCGTAATACACTATCTTCACACAATGCTGAACAAACGTTTTTTCCATCACCAAGTATCATAGTTTTATCATTCGGTATCTCCTTCCATTTTGCGATGCTAACCTACTCTTATCTGACGCATTCTTGCTCATTTTCGATTCTTCAATCGTTTTCAGATATAACTTGGATTCAAAGACCCCACGTTTTTCGTAAGATAAGAAGTTTTCTCTATTTTTCAGTTTCATCTGGTACACTGAACCAAAAATATAAATATTATTATTAATAAAACATTGGCTCAATGAACGAGTTCAGTGGGCCAACGAATATTTGTGCGTTAGTCAATAACTATACTTTCATTAGTCAATGAGCGACTTTGATGGCGTTAATAAAAAAGTTCGTTGGTCCAATGAAATATTATTATCGAATTGATGGATAAAATCGTAGAATCATTGAACGTACTCACTGATACCATAAAAATATTCGTTAATTCCATCCAAAAGTTCAATGATTATGGGAAAATATCCATTGATCCAATGAAGTAATAAGCTCAATCATTTTCATTTGTCAAGCCAACTAACGTATACATTGATACAATAAACGGGTTGGTTTATTGATCCAATTAACATAATAATTAGCTCAATCATCTATATTTGTTTAAACAATGAACATATTTATTAATTCAATGAAGAAGTTTGTTGATTCAATTAACGAGTTCATGAAACTATCGAAACTATTCGATATACAATATACCTGAAGTTCTTGTTGACTGCTGGTCAGATGAAGAGAGGATTCTTGAGGATTTTTCATAGTGTATTTCGTGACACTGTGTCTTCTTGTGGGGTTTCTTTTTTATCTTTTTATTGGCTATTGACTTCTTGTTTGCATCCATTTCCATTTTCGTCACCCAGAAGGGTTTTTTCCGCCCATAATACTGCTGCATAATGCCCATCTGACATTATAGAGACTGTATAATATACAATTAAACCAAAATTATTTTTAGTTGACACTTCTCTTTGAGTTATATTCAGTAAATTAAATTCCGCTTGCGTTGCCGTAAATAATAGAATACTTCAAAATCATACAACTAACAGACCATCCATAATGATGTTTTTTATTTAATATTGAGTTGAATCGAACAGGTACTCACTTTCAAAATTATATTGCTGACCAGTAATCACTTTGTTGTTTTTTCGTTAAGGGTTTTTGGTATTTTTAGAAAAATGCTCTATTATAATAATATTAGAACTGGATGGGTGAAATTAAATGGAATAGTTTTTCTGCTACCATAATTGTATCTGGTAAATTTTTTCTACTAATGTGCTTTTTGAAGTCATTGACTACAGCCAATCTCAGCGCAACGGAAAATTGAATCAATTATCAAGTTGTGACTAATCATTGAGAAACTGTTACAAAAACCAAAATGCCAAAAACAAATAAAGCACTGCATAGTAAAAATATGTAAACTGAAAAGTAATTAACTTTTTGTGGGACACCTTCCTTGGTCACGTTATTGGAGACGGGACTGTATAAAATCTTGGTGTTTTTGTTAAATTCACCTGTTTCGCGGTCTCATCATTAATTGCTCTGATGTACAATTCCTCGTTATATTGATCAACATTATTTCGTTAGACCAATGTACACGTTCTTTATTTATCGACTTGATTAATTGACATAACGAATGCATTTATCGATGAACGCCTAGAATTCATTTATCTAACAAATTTTATTGATTAATTCACGTAAAAGTGCTATATTTACTGTCCAATAAAAAAGGATTCGTTGGGTCTATAATACAAGATAGTTCAATTGAAACCCATCTTTGGTCCAGGAAAAATTTATTGACAAGTACAGTTACAAATAACTACCACTACAATTAAGGCACATATCCCACTGTTTCACCAACCGATGTATACCCTGCTTATAGAATTCTTGTGGCTGCTGCTGGAAGAATTCTTTCACAGCGTTTTGTACTTCTGCGTCCGACTGAAAACGGTTACCTTTTAACGCCTTTTTCAGTGGCCCAAAGATGTGAAAATCGCAAGGCGATAAATCGGGACTATAGGGTGGATACTCTAATATCCTCCATTTCTTTCGTTGCAGATTTTCTTTCACTACGTTGGCAACATGAGACCGAGCATTATCGTGAAGCAGAATAACATCACGTGAAAGCTTCCTGGACGTTTTCTTCTTATTGCTTGATGGAGCTTGTTCAAAGTTTCATTATACAGGTTTGCGTTGATATGCACTCTAGGCTCTGTAAACTCTATCAGCAAGGGTCCTTCATGGTCGAAAAAAAATGTCAACATCACCTTGCCTGCAGAAGGTTGAACTTTAAACTTCTTTGGTGGCGGAGAATATGCGTGTTTCCATTGCATCGATGACAGCTTACTGGATGGTTCAAAATAATGACACCAAGATTCTTCGCCAGCAACTATTGACGAGAGAAAGTCATTACCATTTTGACTGTATTCCGTGAGGTGTTGCAAAGACAAGCCCATTCGCAAGCTTTTTTGGTCCTCAGACAAAAGACGAGTAACCCATTGCGCACAAACTTTGCTGTAACCCAGTTTGTGTACGATACTATGGACAGATCCTATACTCACACCAACATTTTCTGAAATTGCTCTGATTGAAATTTGACGATTTTCTCTAATCAGGCCTTCCACACATGCCACATTCCTGTCTGTTGATGCAGTAATCAATGCACCTGGTCGTGGCTTATCATTCGTCCTCTCTTCTCCATTCTTAAATTTTCGACACCATTCCTTCACAGTTGGATATGCAAAACATGCGTTTTCATACACTGCTTGCATTCGCGTATAAATTTGCAACGGTTGCACACCTTCAGCACACAAAAATTGAATAACCGCACGCTTATCACATTTGGACGGATTGTTAACAACAAACGCCATTTCAAAGTCACAATACTTAAAATCGCTGTCAAATATAAACAAACTAAACAGATCAGTGTGACGTTTGCACACACTACTAATGTTGGAAAACGTCAGTTGAATGATTACAATTGTTTCCAAGGCTAACCTGACCAAAGATGGGTTTCAGTTGAACAAGCCTAGTAGTTATCGAACAAGAGTATTAATAAGGGCTATTAACAATCGAGATATTTGAGTCATAGGTAAGCATTGTCAAAAATAAATCATATCACAGAGGTCACTGGTTTAAATGACTCTGTTTTCGTTTTTCTTAAATCCTTTTTTGAATGGTTCAACATTAATAATGATTATAGTTTTGTGGAATAATATAATAAAAACGATACTTAAGCAAGTTAAAAACTAGAAGTATTCTATACTAGAAGTGAGTTTTATACCTTTTTTGTTAATATTATTGTATGTTTGGTTGCCTATACCATAATCGGTTATTAATGGAAAATCGGTTATAATTATGGGTCATTATTGAACCATTTTGTGTAATATAGCTCAATAACTGACGGTCGGTGGAAAAAATAGTTACTGAGTTACTAGGACAAAAATGATAAGTAGTGATTCATGTTCATCAACCAATAATACCCCAACTAGCAAGGTTGTTTAATAATTTTTGGCCTATATACAAATTTCCTTTTAATGTTGATTTATTGTTGTTTTCAAGAATTTATTATATGAAGGTTCCATAATAGTTTAGCTTTTCGTTACAAAATTGTTTTATAAATTTATTATAAAAACAATTTGGTAACAAAATTATATAATATTTATAAAGCAATCTTATACGTGTTGTGTAAGAGATTCATAAGACATTTATTGTTTATAAAGTTCAGTTATTTTAAAACACTTTTTTGAGAGAGTTTGGTAGCATTTATAAATCAGGTATAAATACATTATAAAACTATTGTTATACACAGTTTTAGCAGCTTATAAAATAATTTTATTAAAGCAGCAGATGCCGCAGTTTTATATCCATTGAAAATTGTAGTTACAGACACAGCTATGAAATTATTATACAGGGTGCGCCAATTATTTCCACTCGATCTCTAGCACCGAAACTAAAAGAGGTATCAACAAGATTTCTTGTAGGTTTATACGGTGTCACTCGGACTACAATTGTAAAGTATTTTGATGTATACAGGGTGGCTAATTTTTGTGGAATGAAAATTAATTTGGTTTTCTTAAATTGAACACCCTGTATACGATTATGTCTTCTGATTCTACTTAATATTAGCTTTACGGTAGTTTTTTGAATTTGTAAATCCGACGCGGCGTTGACAAGTTATTCCTATTATAAGCAGATTTAATGAAAAAACAGCACTTCAGAAATATTAGCACAATAAACACATTTTTTCAAAAATTCCTCCAAAAGGCTACTACGATGTAAATGAAACATACACCTACCACAATAATTACCCAACATCTTCACCTGTTGCACAGGGTGTTTGCCGATGGCGTGCAAATAGTCTAGTTTTCAAATTGCAATAACTTAATTTTTTCAAATGGGACACCCTGTATATTTTTCTTCAGTTAGAAGCTCTCCTTAATACACATTAAAAAAATATAGGGTTTTGGACATCTAACTTTACTATTTACTTTAATAATTGACGTTAAATGAGAAATAACATATTTTACACAATTTTTAATAACAAAAAAAGGGGTTCTATGAAAATGACAGTAGGTATATTTTGTTGTAGCATCAATTGTCAACATAAAATTTTGTATTATATCCCGTCTACTATATTTAATCGGTATTAGGTATAAAAAATGGATTATAATAAGAATTATAGTGTTCAAGAAAATATTGATATGATATGGATACTGGGTGAATGTCAAAAAAATGCGTTTCTTGCTAGTAGGGTCTATCGTCAAAGATACCCAGAAAGACGTCATCCACAAAAGGATTTAAAGAATAGATTTGATAGAACGGGAACCGTCAAGTATGAAAAACATTCACGTGATGCTACAGCTGTTACTGTTGACAACGAATATAAAGTAATGATCAGTATAGTTGAAGATCCCAATGTAAGCACAAGGCAATTAAGCAATCAGTTAGATATTTCCAATACCACAATTAGACGCATAATAAAGAAGAATAAATATCACCCTTACCAAATCGAGCTTCACCAAGAATTGTTACCGCGTGATTTCGCGCGTAGAGAAGAAAACTGTAGATGGTTAATAAACAAGATAAATACAGAGCGTAACTTTTTAAACAAAGTTTTATTCTCCGACGAAGCCACATTTCATAAGAACGGTTGTGTAAATAGACACAACTTCCATTATTATTCGGATCACAATGA
Source organism: Lochmaea capreae (assembly GCA_949126875.1). Lineage (NCBI taxonomy): Eukaryota > Metazoa > Arthropoda > Insecta > Coleoptera > Chrysomelidae > Lochmaea > Lochmaea capreae. Next base: position 13,055,671 of record OX421411.1, read on the forward strand.
ACATTTATTTAGAACCACATCACAGTATCGATGGTCTTTGAATGTGTGGGCGGGAATAATAGGTGATTATGTAATTGGTCCCTATTTCTTTGATGGGACTGTAAATGGAGCTGCTTTTTTAAATTTTTTAGAACTTGATTTTAGAAACCTTTTGCAAAATGTGCCTCAAAATTATCGCAACGGAATGTGGTTTCAATTAGATGGTGCCACACCACACTACCAATTAAATGTTCGCAATTGGTTAAATAGGGAATTTCAGGATCGTTGGATAGGAAGGGCAGGACCTACAAATTGGCCTGCTAGATCGCCAGGCCTTACACCTTGCGATTTTTTCTTGTGGGGTTTTATTAAAAATATTGTTTACGAAGAAGAGGTTACCACAAAACAAAATATGAAAGACAGAATTACTGCAGCATTTAGACAGGTGACCCCTGCAATGCTAAGAGATGTGCGTAAATCAATGAAAGAAAGGGCAAGAAAATGTATAAATGAAAATGGAAGACATTTCGAACACCTATTATAAATTTTAACTTTCAATATTGTAGTTTTCTTACGATTAAACTTTGTAAAATTTTGTACTTATTAAAAATTGTGTAAAATATGTTATTTCTCATTTAACGTCAATTATTAAAGTAAATAGTAAAGTTAGATGTCCAAAACCCTATATTTTTTTAATGTGTATTAAGGAGAGCTTCTAACTGAAGAAAAATATACAAAAATTAAGTTATTGCAATTTGAAAACTAGACTATTTGCACGCCATCGGCAAACACCCTGTGCAACAGGTGAAGATGTTGGGTAATTATTGTGGTAGGTGTATGTTTCATTTACATCATAGTAGCCTTTTGGAGGAATTTTTGAAAAAATGTGTTTATTGTGCTAATATTTCTGAAGTGCTGTTTTTTCATTAAATCTGCTTATAATAGGAATAACTTGTCAACGCCGCGTCGGATTTACAAATTCAAAAAACTACCGTAAAGCTAATATTAAGTAGAATCAGAAGACATAATCGTATACAGGGTGTTCAATTTAAGAAAACCAAATTAATTTTCATTCCACAAAAATTAGCCACCCTGTATACATCAAAATATTTTACAATTGTAGTCCGAGTGACACCGTATAAACCTACAAGAAATCTTGTTGACACCTCTTTTAGTTTCGGTGCTAGAGATCGAGTGGAAATAATTGGCGCACCCTGTATAATTATTACATTGGAAGCTGTTATGTAGCTTTTATTTAATGACTAATAAATATATTATATTTGGCTTGGCAGTTTTAGAAAAACAAACCGAGTAAAATGTCGGAAATAACGGAATGGAAGAAAATCGAAAGGAGTGGAGCGTTTCGGAGAAAAATAAAGAAGAACTTTGGAAGTATTATGATTAGCAATAAAGAAATTTTTAATAATATGCCTGCATGTTCAGATAGTCGTCCACAAGAAGTAATGATGAATCATTTAATAATAATTACAAATAATGATACTATGCCAGAAAAAGAAACCAATGATGAGAACTTATCATTAGAAGTGCCAAATTTTAGTTTAGTTTAGTCGTATTAAAAATGTTATAGAAAAAGCTAAAGTAAATAATATAATCGTTTTGAATTTGTTTATCAATTCCTTTATTCATTATATTTTTAAAATACGGTCCTGTTTTGTAGGGTTCTTTAGAAAATGAAGTATATTTCATAAATGTTTTAAAATTATCACAAATGTTGGTAAATTATTTTATAAAACCTACTTTGTCCACTAAACTGTTATATTACTGGCAGCCAAGTTAATAATTAGATGTAGATAAAATTTTAAAATTTTAAAATAAAAATATATTTCACTTTTACAAATAGTTTTATGTTAAAATAACATTGAGTATAAACAAATTTAGAAGAATATAACTAGTAGTCTCAAATATTACTACCAAAACTTGATTTTTTTGATTTTTTTAACTTCTTAAATTATTATAAAACCTTAATGAATTTGGAGCGCAAGAAAAATTCACTGCATTTATACCATATAAATCAGAATAAAATTTGTTTTACATAAAAATGTTTCTTCTGTCGGAAACTAATACATGCACTAAAATCAAATGTAAGTTACAGCAGTCGGACATAATTATTTTCTTTCTAAAGTAGGTGCTGCATTTATATTATCACCAGCAACTCTGCAATATAACTATTTGAAAACAATTTAGCTTCTTACAAACATATTAATAAAGCAAAGTTGATTTATTGCTACTACTACAATAGCAATAAAGTGGCATAGCACGTGAAACTGAATCGTGTACGTCTATTTTGGAAGGAATTGGCTACCGCGTCGCCACAAACCAATAAGCGAGTGTGTCATATATGGCACAATTTGTGATAAGGTTCTGAGTAACGTCAATACTTAGAAAAAAAATAAAATTTGGCGTGTGCCATATTTGACACGGGATGCAGTAAGGGGTTAAACACTTATAAATCTTTTATAAAACAAATTTATTGTATTTTTATTAAAATTGTATATCTGTTATATAGTAGTCGATGGAGTACTTATAAAATATATTATATAAGCAAAATGTTTTATAAACTGTGCCCATTTTGTGTTTATAGAAATTTTATAACCATTTTAAAAACGTTTCTGAGACTAACGTTGTTTTATAATGTTTATCGCCAAAACATTCCTACGACTATTATAAAATATCAAATTGTTAGTTGGGACCTAATATTTATTTTAAGAAATATATTCATATTCATGAACAAAATTAGTTTCAGTGTATGAAAGCGTGTTTTCAAAAAAGCTTCTCAAATATATGCACACATACATAAACTCGAAAAACACTACCTTCCTTTTTCAATATGAGCAGATACACGACCCCCCACACATGTAATATTGACATGAAGTCACTGACTTTACGAGGGATTTGCCATATATCAAAATTCGTTCAATTACTGCATACCAAATTTCACGGTTTTAGAGTTATGATCTGTCTTAAAAATTGTTGACATTCTATAAAACGCTGCAGATGTATGTATGTGTGTATATATGAGGTGATATTCACTGAGACCTAAAAGATCTATTGTGCCCCCTTCTACTCACTTCCTGAGAAATGTCTCAGAGACTAATGGCTCCTTTAGTCCTATTTCCTAGAGGAATTTAAGGATATCTGCAGACCTTAGCTTAGGTAAATGTCCCTCTCCTATCCAGTAGTCTCCTAGGTGTTTGCCCTATGAATCTGTATTGCTGAGCAGTTCACAAGTATGAGGTTGGGAGGTTTCTTGTTCCATGCCACAGAATCTACATTCGCCTTTCCCTACTATTTTGAGCTTTTTCATGTGTCCATTCAGGCGACAATGTACCTTTAGGATCCATGTTAAAGCTCTTGGTACATTTTAAGTTTGACTAAGGCATTAATTTGATCTTTGAGTGTCTAAGCCCTTCTAGATATTTCCAAAGGTCAGATCTTTTCTTTTTTCGGCTTTGCCTATTTCTTCCAATATTACATTGGAGCAGATACCGTAAAAGGATTCCGGCCTCCAAAAGGGTATTTCTGTATCCCTCTCTGCTAGTTCATCTGCAGATAGATTCATTAGAGAATTATCAAAGGCATTGATAATTTGGTGTGCTTCTATTCAATATATCATATACTTGGATAATGCACATCATTCTCAATCATATGAATATCAAAATATCAATTAATAAATCATATTCAAACCTCCGTTGATAAACGAAAATGAAGAGATAGTGTCAGCACCTACTGACAATGTCGTCTAAAAAAAGTAATTACTAATTCATAGTTGTGTGGTATACGAAGCATGAGTTTGTAATTACCTCCTTCACACATGCATAATATCAAAAGTGATTTACATCAAGATGACGTGGAGTGCATTGCTCCACTTAATGCCCCTTTTTCTGCAAAAGTGACATTACAAAATGCGGCATATCATGAGCGTCGACAGGTTTCTGGTTATGGGCACTAGATAATTTTTAAATTACGTTTGAGATCAACATGCAGGAGGATAGTACCAAACAACTCTCCGTTATAAATTACAATTGGGTGATGATGGAATTTTATTTATTGTTCAGAAATAAGCAATTTGATTATTAAATTTTCGAAAAGTTGGTTGAAGTGTGTGGGTTCTGTATAATAATGATATATTCCATTTTATATATATAATTTAATATAATACAAATGTTACCCTATAATTTATATACAATTTAATTCATTGCTATTGGAATATATTTCCTAAAAGAGAACATTGCACAAGACTCCCACCAAAAAAAATTTTTCTGTATAAAATGATCATCAGTATAAGTTAACATAGGTGTTACAAATGATTCAATGTTTCAGTATTTATTTTGCCGGTTTTTTCACTAGAGACATCTGTATAAGCCTCTTATTTCGTGAACATTCCAAGACAAATGTGTTTCATTCCTGAAACGTTTAGCAGAGCTGCTGGAACAGATTGAAAATTATAGCAGGCTTCAAGATTGGTCATGTATCAGTGAAGGAATACCTGAAGAAATTGAAACTATACAACGAATACTAATTGCAAGCAAATTATAGAGTGAGGAAACTGAGATAGTGAATGAGATACTGTTTAGATGCTAGAGACTAAATCCTGAACGACGGGCAACCAACCACAAGTCGACTCAGAACTATGTAGCGAACATACAGCTAGGATCTTGTACAATTTTTGGTGCAAGGCATAAATATACTGGACTGGGTGCTATAGAAAAACACCAATAAAACAAAATAAGTGAGTCGGCTGGAATATTATCGGAAGCTTTGGCAGACTGCCTTAGTGGTCATTATACCATATACTAAAAGAATTTTGAATAGTAGATTCAGATCTTTGATTTTGATGTAATTCAAACCAATATCATTATTTTGATCCTGTGCTTTACACAAGTCGATAATTAAGGTGAATTTTAGGTTGATATTGTTCCAATTGCTGGAAAAAATATCTTTGATTGGATTCATATTCTCCAAGAGTATACATTTGTTAAAGAGCTAAATGGCCCTGTAGGCTGGAAAATCAAATTTCTCTTTTTCTTTTTCACACCACTTGTTGATTGTTGAATCTGTACAGAATTTTCGATTTCATTCATACATCTTAGTGATGAGGAGAATCTGTGTTGGTCTTGGTCTTGCGATTTTGTGAGACCAAGACCGAACAAGACCAGAACCAAAACCAAGAATACAAGATCAAGACCGGACAAACAAGACTGAGATCTTTACCAAGAGTGTCTTGGTATTGGTTTTGGTTCTAGCTTTGCTCATCACTAATATGTCTCACGGTTTATGTTTATTTCGTTATTTTTCCCGTACCGGTATTCCAAGTAGAATTTAATTCAATATTAGTTCAATGTAAATTGGAGACTTAGTTTTGGTTTCTACAACAAAATTCCAGACTTTCTCGCAAAGTCGAAAATAATTGTGTTACATGGAGCCTCGAGTAATAATACCTTTATTAAGTTTGTTAGTATCTATTTCAAAATGAATGTTATAGTTTTTCTGAGAGAAGCTTAATAGTTTTTTATTTATGATAATTCTCTTTAACTGAAAATTCTCTTTCGAGCTAAACTTAAGAAAAATAAGCCTCTCTGAAAATTTTCTTGTAAGCAGGTTTCCTTTGACAAGATAATAATATCATTGAAAGTACCTACTTTTCATCGTTTGCCGATGTAGTAAAAGTTTGGCAAGGGAGTTGAAAAGATATATACATATTTTTTTTTGGTTTTCAGGCTGAATATACTTATAAACATAAAGGAGGAGAAGGATGTTGTTTAAGTATTTCGATCTAAAAGGGGCCAATGGTATCGACCTTATCCCAGCAGTGTTTCGAAATTAAAGAATAGTATGACTTAGCACATGTCCTTTAATCAAAGGAATTAATACGTTATTGGTAGAAAATATATTATAACTTAATATTGAGGAAATTTAAGCTTATGCCTGTCGGATTTCAAGCATCAATAACATATATTATGTGAAGAAAACTATTTGATATTTATTAAAAAGAGAGTAAGTCTTATCATTACTTGTTATTCTGCACAGTTGTTTACATAAATACATTTTTTGTTGTAATCAATTATATTGCTGCAATTGACAAAAAAAAAGAACTATGAAAATACGATTAGGACTGAAGCAGCAGAAGTAGCAATTTTAGGTCATATTAAATCAGCAACTACAAGAAAATTGGCCGAAGAATCTGGTTTTTCGCACAATACCGTTCATAGGGTTTTGAAACGTCATAAATTTCATCCCTACAAGATACATTTGGTACAGGAAATAAATGAGGCTGACCCAGACAAACGACTACAGTTTAGTGAGATTCTGGCTGACCAAATAAATACCAATACAAACTTTTTTTCAATATTAGTTTTTCGGATGACTGTTTCATTTTTGTAAATGGTACCGTAAATCGACACAATTGTCGCTACTGGGATAACGAGTATTCCACGAAACACATACCCAACATCCTCTTAAATTAAACGTGTGGGCAGGAATTTATGGGAATCGTATTATTGGGCTATTTTTCATTGATGGCTGCTTGAATGGACAAACATATCTCCAATTATTAAAGGAGGCTATTGATTCTGTTCTCACAGATATAACCGAAAATGATAATAGGTACATAGAAGATGATCCCTTTTTCCAACAAGACGGCGCACCTCCACAATACAGTACAGCTGTAAGGCAATATCTTAATGAATATTTTCCTAGGCAATGGATTGGAAGAAAAGGCCTTATTGAATGGCCTGCAAGATCCCCCGGTTTAGTACCCCTCGATTTTTTGAGGGGGTTGTTTAAAGAGCAAAATTTATGAAACCGAACACGCTTCGTTGGAAGAGGTAAGACGACGAATAGTACATTGATGCAGTCTAATAAGAATAACTCCTGAAATGCTTCAAAACGTTCGACGTAATTTCGAACAGCGACTTTACAATTGTATGGAAGTCGATGGACACCATTTTCAACAACGAATACATTAATTCAATATTATTCTTGTTTGGTTAATCTTGGTTATAAATTAATTATCATACTGCAATATTTTTTTTCAATTTACTTTTGATGTGACAGAAAAAATGACACATTAGCAAACCATAGGAATCGCGTTTCATTTTCAAGAGGTGTTGTACTTCAAATTAATTGAGATTTTTTTTTGTAAAGATGGTGTAAATATCATTATGTCTTACTCCATCTAAATGCCTTTCTAATGATGTGCCGCACATGGTATATTCCCTATTCAAAAATAACGATTTTTTTTTTGGGAGCCGGGAGCACTGCAGCCTGTTGGCTTATTGTACTCTACTCCCACCTTTATTCCACTCACCCAGCCATTCCCGTACCCTCGAGTAGATGATATAGGTCAACTGGATGCATGCCATATGCTTCAGGCGGCACGTAGGCCTCTCCGAAGATTGTCTGTCTCCTTGAGTCCAATGCCTCACAGTCGAATAAAATGTGGGTTACCGTCTCGGTCTCCATGCCACAAAGTCTGCAGCTGAGATCCCCGTTATGCAGCCCCATTTCATGCAGATGGTCCTTTACCAGGACATGACCCGTTAGATAACCTGTAATAATTCTTAGCTTGTTCCTACTAGCATTCAGTAGTTCTTCAGCCCGTTTCACACATACATCACCTATGAAGGTCTTACTGTGTACCTGCTTTGGAGTGTTTCTCCACTGTAGTCTATGTTGGCGTTGTACACATTTTCGTATTTGTTCTCGCACTTCCTTCTTTGAAAATAAGGGATTGGTTAAGTGGAAAGGAGGGGGTTGACAAATGACAGATGTCTGTATCGTGAAAATGTGTCCCCATTGGAACAAAAATCCACATGTTTCCTAATTTCCTTAAAATCTAAGGAATACTGCCAAAATCGGGGTGGACTGTTTTCTGTGGCCCACTCTGTATACATACATATAGTTACTAACTCCTCACTGGACAAAATAAGAATATCACATTTTTCAATATGCTTCTGAGAGAAGTGTGATAATAAGAGTTTATTAAACAGTAAAAACACAAGAGCTTTTTTATCGGATAAATTTCTGTTTGCAACGAAACAGTTTTGCCAATCACTAATTTTACGACACCGAAGGTGGAGCGATTTTATCTAATGTCAGTTTTTCGAGCAAATTAAGTGATTGGCAAAACTTTGAGTTAAAGAGAAATTTATCTGATAAAAGAAAAGCTCGAGTGTTTTTTGGCAAGATAAATTAACGACAGAATATATGGATGAACAACAACAATAATTCAAAATAAAAGCACTATATGTTTTAAATTCAAAAATCTGACAGACTATTTGACAGTTTTTGCAGTTTTGCCAACACTTAATTGCTGTGAAATTATAAGTAACCAAACTTGCGACTCATTGTCATTGTGTAAAAGTGACGTCCGCTTACTAGATATTGAGGAAGAGACGTTTTTATCACTTATAATTGCACAAGTGGTTTGTATTTTATCGGGTAAATTTGGGTTGTTTAATGAGAAACCTTCGGTGTCGTGTTTTTAATAGTTGACAGTTATTCTCGTCAAATTGCTAGGAAACAGTTTAGAATTTGAACAACACAAATTTACCCAATATCAATACAAACCTCAAGTGTAATTCGGCAGGACAATTTAATGAATGAGAAATTTGGAAACATATCAATGCAAACTTCATTTGTGAAACATTAAAAATAAACATATTTTTATTTTAATGTACAATTATTAAAAACGCAGTTATTGAAATTCATACTAGGAACAGGGATATCGCTGCGGGTGCCACAGCTAATCGTTTCTGTAGTAGATGTTGAAGTTTTTTCATTTTCCAAACGAATTGATTGAATAATGCTTGAATGATACTCGTTGTCAACTTGTAAGTATGGTTTTATTGATGATAAATTGTTGTATCCTGTTATTTTTATTAGAGCTTGTTCTTCAATTCCGCTTTTACTTAATTCGCTAACTGCTGCCGCTCGATTTGAGTGATTTCTAATTTTGACACGTTTGACATCTAAACCAATGCGTTGTGCTGAGCGTTTAGTCCATTTGGAAATTTCATTAATTCCAATCGGCTAATTTTTGTACCAACCTTGTAACTAACACCGCGATAATTGATGAACAAATGAATAAGTGAATAAACCACTAGTGTATTTGTCGCTGTAAAAGCTAAAGCTAACTTTTGCCGCTGTCAAAGTGACAATTGCACTGTGGCATATGCGATTTTTTATACATGAATTAAATTGTCCGATAAAAAAGGATGCACCTTTTTTATCGATGTCAAAGTGACAATAACATTTCCAGGTATATGACATTTTAACATTGGAGTTAATTTATCAATTATAAAATTGCATTTTCATCAGAAAAGTATCAATTAAATAAACTTTAATAAACGATCTAAATAGCGAATACAAGGATATTCACATAATAGAAATAATCTATAGCAAATTTCAATAACTTAATTATTGATTGATTAATTAATGTACATCAGACATTAAATATAGCGTGTCCTATATTGATTGCAGTGCATATCTGGTAATTTGTTACCTTTTTTCATCCTAAAAATAATTCATCGAATCGATAAAAAAATTTTTGCAAAAAAATATGTTTTGATGGTATGCTAATAATACATCTATACCAAAAGTTCATAAATCAATCGACTGGTGTTAAAATTGAAGGTACAGTCTGATAGCTATTTGTAGCAGCTTTTAAATATTAATTATGGCGCCACATCATCATTTTAATAGTTGGGTATTATTTAAGACGTTTGTCTATTCCCTTCAGTTCACCATATTTATTGTGTACTCCATAAGTGGGCTGTTATTTCAAACAATGTTTCGAAAAGTTTGTATTGATTTTTAAAATATTATTCATGAAGATCAATATGAAATGAAATACAGTGCTAGACTTCAATGGGCCTTCAAAATATATTGTATTAGTTTCTGAAAAAAATATCCCTTTTTCCAACTCAGATCGTCGTTCCTGGGACATAGCAGTGAACGATATGCATAACAATGGGACATATACTTCTGTATCGTTTCGTGTTCAAATAACCGTGAAAAATTGGTCTTACTCTTTACATATACGACTCCAGATACGGTCATATTTTTAATTAACAAAATTTATGATGCATTTATTTGCGATATAAATCAATAAAAGCGTTCTTCGAATGACTTAGGACCGAATATTGCGCGGATGATTTCTGGAAATAAAAATTCATGAGATTTGTTTTGGTTATAACTGCTGAAGGAAACTCTGAATGGTTTTGAGGAAAAAACTCCGATTTGAGTTCATTTGAAAAGAAAATAGAAAGGTATACTTACATTTCAATTGATGGAGTCTGGAAACATCAGACTACTGGTAATAAAGATAAAAGAAGCAGTTAATCATTAAAAATATGTTTATAATGTTAGGGGATAAACTTTAAACCCACTCCAGTCAACTTTTTTTTTCAAACAAAATCGTTCTTAGCTTGATATTTCGAATAATATTTTGAAACGATGTGTAACAAATATACAGAGTGATTCTTAAGTACGATAAAGTCAAATATCTTGTAAGCCTTTGAAGATAATCGAATAGTAGCTATTTGTATAACAAGGGAGGAAAGTTCTACTTTTCCTCCCGAGGATGGCAGTTATCATTCAAGAGAGGAAAAGGCTTCTCCCTTAAATATCAAGTCATTTTTAAACGATTTATTTATAAAACTAACAAACAAAATTTATTGAAGAACTAAAACTAAGAAGTAGGTACAGTATAACTTATAGGCACGCTATTTTCATTCCTGCACATATTTTTAATTTGTGGTAGAGTAATTATTTATACTAATGTAAGTAATGTGTGTGAGTACTAGGGAGAAAAAAAAAACGACTTTGCTCCCTACAATAACGCCAGGAAATGTATACTTTGGATAGAGGTAGGTGGAGAACATTTTTTTAGATGGGACACCCTCCTTTTGACTTGAATTCTGCTTGACTTGTTTATTGCAATGATACAAGATTGTAGTAAGTTGTTCCTGAAAATCTGTACTTCATCTCTGAATATAAACCTTTCCAAAACTATAAATTACCTTTGCCATCCACCTTGCATGGTGAACTTCACTAGAACGTTCCAAAGAAACTTTAGTTCGAGGCATTTTTCAAAGAAAATTAACAACAATTGAAACAATTCTTTATAGTCATTTCGGGGTTCCAGTAACTAACAAAGACAATTAAATATTCGACAAAAACAGAAAAATTTTCATTATTAAAATGGCAGTTAAATCATACCTGTAAGCATTTTGTATGAGAAGGTTATTTGTTATTTTTTCGATAGTAGAGTCTTAGTAGCCACTAACTTTGACTATAAATACCTGAGGTTGTTTGTCTTTTGTAAATATTTTTTACTGAAGAAATTCCAATACCCAAGTTCTGGCAGTGTGAACCGTCTACTGCCGACAAAATCACATTATGTGCAATGAGTGGAGGTCTACTTTGCTACGGGACATCTTCAACGCGTCTTAATTATTTGTTTTCCTCATCTATTCTGCTCACCTTGAATTGAGGGATACGTCCAGGATATGGGTGAGTTCCATGAAATAATCTCTTGTTGAGTCGGCATCCAATTACCAACACCATTCATCATTAAAATTCAATTCTCTCACTTTCTGTTAAAAATATTTTAATAAAACATTTTGTTAAATGAGATATGATAAAAAGATTAATAATGAGAAATGGTACTTGAATATTTATGATAGTTTTTAACGTCATATAATTGCAAGAAATATTTTAAATTCATTTCTGTGCGGTCGAGCAGCCAAAGTTACTTTTGAGAGATACCATATTAAATTAACAACTTTTGTAAATTAAATAATTTTTTTGAAGAATAGTGACTAAAAATTAAATATCAGCTAGTTCCGGGATTTTTTTATTAATCACTTTTCTCACTAGGGAACTTCTCCACTCGCCTAGCCTCAAATTGTATTCTTTCGTATCACTGGCTACTTAAGGCCGCTTGACATGGTGCAATACAACGTGCAATTCAATGCAAGACGCAAGATTGCTTGATCGAAAGCATGCGCAGTTGAGACACAGCTGATCAGTTTCTGCAGATGCAATTGCAATTGCAATTTTATCGGTTTGGTGCCATTTATATCACATGCAAGGCGCAATTCTAGGAAGAAATCTAGTTTCTTTTGTGTTACCAACCAACTAACTATTTCCATTCGAATGATACCGATCAGCTGATTGTAGTGACTGATGTTTTGTCATTTGTGATTTAATAATCAACAGTGATTCACTTAGTTTTTTTTCTGAGCTTTTCTCAATTTCGCAATTTTCAGTTTAAATAATAACAAACTTTAAATATTGTTTCAATACATTATGAGTTTCTTACACACTTTTTTCTTTCAACCATTGTTTGAGTTAGCAGCACTGTTGTAATGAAAGAGAATTGCATGATGTCAAACAGCATCCAAGATTTATCATTTGCAAGAAATTGCTGCAATTTCTGCACTTTGTATTGCACTATGTCAAGCGGCCTTTAGATAATAAGGAAAGTAAGCATTACATTATAGACTCACTGTTTACATTTGTTTCTGAAGTATTTCAAATCGATAATTTCATTTTTCAGTTCTTCAGAATAGTTCAATTTCACTTGAATTTAAGTTGTAGGTGCTGGTGACTGCTTCATTTTCGAGCCGTTGTGGTTTTATTAGTCTCTTTCAGTATACTAGTTACCATTGTGAAGCCAGATCACTATCTTGGTTTTCAAAATAAATAATAGAATTTTTGCGTTATCATTTTAAAATTATTAAGAAAATGTGTTGGAACTAATTTATTTCCAATGTTTACCCAATTTTCACAAAAAGTTTCACGTTTATTAGCATGAAAAATTCTTATAGTACCAGGAATTCCATATACAGTGCGGATATTAAGTCTTACCCCCCTAGGAAATTCCGTTATCTGAGACAAAGATGAAAAATCTTCGAACCTGTCAATTTTTATTTCAATTGAGGTGTTTTATAACATACAAAAAATGACCCCCCCCCTTCACCCGCTACACTTGACAGCTACCCACTCAGATTTTTCAAATAGGGATACTTCGTTAGAAAGAGCAGAACTTTGCTTTAATCTCAATTAGTTGTTCGTTACTAATGATTTATTGGTTTAAGATATTGTTGTGATATTGTTAAGCTGTTCCATGATAACACGATGTTGGGATTTTTCTGTAGAATAACGAGGTAGGTGGTTTGTTCTTTCCTCGGATTCAAAATGTACTTCATCTTTCAGCAGGATTACGAAAAGTATTGAAATTCGGTTGTTATAATCCGAGGCCCAGCGGTATTTGCTACATATCGGCCTTGTAACGTTAATAACTATTCCAAAACAATTTCAGCAACATAATTTCTTTCACAACTTACTGGGTGAGCTAAAAGTCATCAACACTCACCAAAAAATGCCAATATCTTTTGAATGACAAGAGATATCAATTCGCGGTTCTTACAAGTAAATGAGTCGTCTTATTTACCTTGTTGTAAGCTGGTTAGAGTTAAAACATTTCATTTGAAATTTTAAAAAAAAAATAATTATTAGAGCTAGGTCATTAGTTGCCGATTGAAAAATTAAAAGTGTTATTTGTACATGGAATTAACCTTTAATGCTCTATGAATAAAGAATATATACCTATTTGAAAATTGGTTCAGGCATATGGAAGTTAAACTATTTTTATTTCAACTGAAGAACACTTCTCCCTCCACTTCAGAATATGTGATACAGAAAAATACTCCAAAAACAGTGGTAGAACAAGGACTGTAGCTTCTAAAATTGGAAATATTTTGTAAAAAATCCAATTACACATTGCGCCACCTTGCGAAAGATTTTCAACATTTTCAATCTCTTTTTAGGGCCGATTTTCTCAATTATAATATCACAAAAGCTTCAAAAATAATCACTAGAGCGTAGCTCAAGTGGTTTTTTAAAAATTACGTCGAGCTAGGAGTGAAAAATAGTTGATTATTTTCGATTGCTCGAGTGGTATTCGTCACATATAATGAATTAATTCTAAACTTGAAGCTATGCCGAAACGATTCATTGCGATTTTAAGACGTTTTCTGGCATTTTGAAAAGCTGCAAAAGGTGGTACTATCGCAACACACATTACTGGACACGTTGTCAAGCGTATAATCGGTTATCTATACGCCGTATTTATTGGTAATTTTATCATGAATTATATAATCATAATAATTTTTTCATCCAAATTCTAGGATATACTTTGCCCCCAAAAATATCTAATGTGAAAATGGATGGTTTTCAAACTTCATAAACACACTGTATATAGGTGTTATAACTCTCCAGTAATTACAAATTCGAACATTCTTGAAGATATCGGAACGGACTGCATCCTTTAACTTAAGGTTGACCGCAACCATTAAGAGATCAGTATATTAAAGTTTTTATGTGATTGCCAAGTATGACCTTACTAAACTTGTGGCATTTCCTTTTCGCGTTTCATTATTTGTATGAGACTTAAAATAATTTCTATAACTGGTTTTGAAATATCTTCGAAACCTTTGAACCATACCTGTTTCAAAATAAAAATGTTATTGTTATTCAGTCGATTACCTACTACTTTCTGGTCCAGTTTAATTTCAACATTTTGAACACATCCTTGCAAATTTATCGTGGAATAGTTCCTCTTTATATCTAAATTTTTGTTATAGATGCATCAAGAATTAACTATTTTTTGACAAAAACACCTATTTCTTTCGTGCTGATTCACTTTTCATATTACACTTGTATCCTCCATATCTAATCGAATTGCTGCCCAGATTTGGAAACTCTATCTTAATGTTTAACAACCATTTATTTTAAGCACATGATTGTACCGAAATTACTTTTTTCCAGCCCGCTCAAGTTTCAATTGAAATAAATATCAAATACACCTTACACTAGTATCAAGAAGTGAATGTTTCTTTCCATATCCCTACAGTATTTTCAACGTAACGATTGAAAATAAGCAATAGTTATAGTTGACGTAAAGATATAGTGCCAGCTATCTATTCATATATCCCCTTTAAGTTATGTTCCGGAGCTAAACTCTGAAAGGTATTCACATTATTTTCGTCTACTTACCAAACATAATTATATATTGTATTTGTATTTTGACCCATCAGTCTTAACCGTATCGTGTGTATCATACCATGTTTCGTCCAAATAGATAATTGCTAATAAATATATGTATACTTACTTACAATTTTCACACAAAAACACACACACTTTCTTGATGTCAGTCCACCGACTGAAGAGAACTCCTGCAACTATCTCTCAAAAATAGTTATAGTTCAGTTAAACTATTAAAGGCACTCACTCGCTATCGCTCGTTCGTGCTTTAGACAGTTTCGTTTATTAATCGCCTTCATTAACAAACTAGTTTATCAAATAACTTTTAACGATTATTAGTTGAAATTATAACTAATTTATCGTCAACTAAGTAAGCATTTTAAATAATTATAATATTGACTGGGCTATGACGGAATACTTTTGGTCTTAGAGTCAAACAAAAAGTTCGCACTATACCTATTACGTCAACTATACAATACGTTCCATGTTACATTTTCGAGCTTGACACTGTATAGTTGGGTTTTCCTTATTCTTTTCCTCTGAATTGATCTCTATTCTATTTTAGCTTTTTCAGTCATTTCAGTCTCCCCGGAACAACATTTATTTCGACGTTTCTTGGAAACCTGTACATTTAGTTTCAGAAGTGTGAAAATAAAACTTGACATTATACCTTCTGATTTAGGTATAAACGTTCTAAATTGATATGGACAATCGAATATAAAGTTATTCTCACTTCAAATAACTTTGCCGGTATTTTGTCCACGCCAAATGTTTTCTTTGTACTATGACAACTCCCAACTTTGGACTAGTATGTTTACTTATTTGCTATCTTGAGTGCGGTCCTGCATGTGGTATCATAAACTGCTTCCACAAACAGCTCCGAGAATTTCGCCGTAAACCCGGCAAAACTAAATCTTAAATCGCCAAAAAGGCACTAAGTGATAGTTAACAATAAAAGTGCATAATTAGTGAGTAATATCCAGATATTATTTAAGGTTTATTGTATATTCCTTTCCAAAACATTCGATCTTTAAACCTATCTACTAATTGTGATTAGTAAAAACTCGACTGATAACTGACTTATTTTACTGGTTCTGTACACAGCAGAGCCGTATTTATTATTTTGATTTAGCCAACATTCGAAAAGGGTTAAACATGAGTAAAATAAATCTTCCATCAATTAATAACACCCTTAACAATTCATCCAACAACAAAACTAACTTAAATCCAAATGCAAACACAAGATCATACTCTGCTGCGTTAACACAAAATTCTGTTTCATTTCCAAGTAAGGGACAAGCTATAATTTTCAACTAAATAGATGGATTAAAACTGCAGATAATCTATCTTTTGTTTCTCGGACCACTTGTCAACCCCAAAAATATTATATTCTCCCCCAGAATTTCCAATAATAGAGTATGTGTGTACCTGTCAAATAAATCTATAGTGGATACATTTCTAAACGATAATGGTGAGATCAAGATCGATGGAACACCAACCCCTGAAGGTTAATAATGCCATCTGAGAGAATGGTACTATCAAACGTGTGTCCTACTAGTCCGCAAATTATTATGAATGAATTAGAAAAAATTGGTTTGAAGCTAATGTCTCCTATTACATTCCTTCGAATCGGTGCAACAGATCCTGCGTACAGTCACATACTTAGCTTTAGAAGACAAGTGTACATATCTTCTTCAGAAAACCAACAAATACCCGAATCTCTAGAAGTAACATACGACGACTTAGTTTATCGTATATTTTTAACTACAGATACTACATGTTACAAATGCAAACAATCAGGTCATGTTGCAGCAAAATGAAGTAATCAAACGCCTACCACCTCATCACAAATTACTCCTTCTTTTACATCTCAACAACAACAAAGTAATGTATCAGAATCACAGACAACTGAAACTAAAGATATTATCACAACTGAAAACTTACCCTCTGGGTCTACCAACAACTATAGCTTGAGAAATCAGACAATCTCGAAGAAAATATAACAAATTTTAGCATGGAAATCTTAAGGAAATTAGAGGACATGGAAATGATTGCATCCCCAGAAGAAAAAATGTCATCAGTAAAACGCAGTGTATCGGAAATTGTTACTCCAAGCCCACAGGATACACCAGACGCCAATGAAACATTCAATCTGGACAGTAGCTTTCCAGCGTTGCCAATGAAAGCCCCAAATACAAACCCAAATACAAAAATGTATCTTTCTCTGCTGCAATCGATTTACCACAAAACATAGTCGATTTTATAGATAAACACACCCCCTCTTTTCCACTAAATAGCCAACGATTTATGGATCTTTTCGAAAATACTCAAGGCAGCAAAAACGTCCTTAATATTATCAAGGATTATACACTGAACTTCCAATCGGTAAATAAAATGTTGGAAGAAGTTCATTCACAAACAGAGGATAGAAAAATTAAGGTTGAGTGTACCAAATTGTGCAAAAAGATCATTAAGCAACAAGAATCTCTGCAATCCGATCTGGACAGTGACCTATCCCAATACTAACTAAACTGCTTCCCTTGGTAGCTCTCTTTATCTTTTCTTATTACCCTAAATAATATCATTGTATAATAACATTCTGCAGTGGAACATTAATAGTTATTACACTCGTCTTCCTTTATTTCAAATACTGGTAAATAAATATTCTCCGGAAATAATCTGTCTTCAAGAAACCAATTTTAAAGACAACAATGCACATGCCTTGAGATCATACAACGTAAATTACAAGAACAGAAACAGGGATCATGCAAGTGGTGGAGTAGCGATTTAAACCAAAGCTGATATCACAGTTAATAGGATTGCAATTAATACAAATTTAGACGCAGTAGCAGTTACTCTATCAATATCCAAAAATGAAACTATTAGTATATGCAATATATACCTACCACCCAATCAACGAGTAGACGAAACTGAACTAACGAATGTAATCAACCAAATCCCATCACCTAAATTAATTCTGGGGGACTTCAATGGACATAATATTGCGACTACGTCAAGAGGCAGGAAAATAGCTAGAGTAACGGAAAATCTTAATCTAGCAATGTTCAATGAAGGATCCAGAACACGTTTCGATGCCGCTACAGGTAACTTCTCGGCTATCGATCTAACACTAGCTGTTTCTTCTATAACACTTAATCATACGTGGAGAGTTCTGGATGATTTATACGGTAGCGACCACTACCCAATATTAATAACCAAAACGAATACCACTACAATAAGTATAACTATCCCTCTGCAAAAATGGAAGCTTAAAAAGGCAAACTGGGAACTATATGAAGAAAGAATTAAAGAAGGAATCCAGAATATTTCGGTAACTGACGATGTTGATGTAATTTTATCTGAATTCAACGAATTATTAAGAAGTGCAGCTACAGATGCAATTGATAAAACAAAACACATTAAAAAGGATAAAACAGTACCTTGGTGGTGACGTTCAAAAATTGTTACTTTTCCTGAAAGCGGTCAACTTACTGGATAAAATTTGATAATTATTATAGTATATATTATTATTATACCAAATGTTAATAAATTGTTGGGCGCTAATCACCTTGGGGTTGATGCGCGTTTAAAATTAAAAAATAAAAAAAAGTACCTTGGTGGAACGAGGAATTCCAGCAGGCTATAAAACAAAGCAAAAAAGCTCTGAATATTTACAAACGGCATAGAACCAACGAGAACCTAATAGACCTAATGAAAAAAAGGGCTTACGCCAAACTAATAACAGCAAAACCTAAAAAAGCGACGTTGCAGAAATATGTCCAATATATTAATTCAAACACAAATATATCTTCAGTATGGAGCAAGGTTGGAAGAATTGCGGGAGTTAAAAGCAACCACGGAATCAAATGCTTAGAACGGGACGGAAACTTAATAACAGACCACCAAGATATCGCAGAAGTAGCAGACGTTCATAGCAAAATTTCCAGTAATGAAAATTACGATAAAAAATTTTTAAAGCATAAGAAAAAGGAAGAGGAATATACAATAACCAGACAAAATATCAACGAGGATGTTAGCAGTCCCATCATTAAAGCTGAATTATTAGAAGCACTCTCGGCCTCAAGAAATACGACTCCTGGGCCTGATGATATACCTACAGACTTTCTTCAGCATTTACTGAACGAAGCAGTAAAGTTCTTATTACAATTTTTCAACGTAATCTGGGACAGTCATAAATTTCCTAGTCTTTGGAAAAAAGCTATTATAATCCCAATATTAAAATGCAACAAATCGCCAACAGATGCAAAGTCCTACCGCCCAATCTCACTAACATGTACAATGTGTAAACTTCTGGAGGAAATAATAAATAATAGGCTTATGTGGACATTAGAAGCTAAGAATCTTCTCATTACAGAGCAAAGCTGATTCCGTCCTGTCAGATCCACTATAGATAACCTTGTACATCTAGAGAGCCAAATCAACGAAGCATTTTGCAATAAACAAAAATGTATTGCTGTTTACTTTGATATCAACAAAGCTTTCATCTCGTCACAAAATACTAACCACATTACAATCATGGGGATTTCAGGGAAACGTTTTAGCTTTCATACAAAACTTTCTTCGGGATAGGAAATTTTTTTCTGTACGTACAAATGGGCACATATCCTCTGTTAGAACTCAAGAAAATGGGTCATAAGCTCTACACTTTTCCTGATAGCCACAAACGATGTCTTAAATAATCTCAAAACACCGGTGCAGGCCAAGCTTTATGCGGATGATACGATTATGTTTGTTAAAGGAAAAAATGTCCACACAATGACTCAACTGCTCCAACAGGTATTAGATAAAATTGATTACTGGTCCAGAATTAGCGGGTTTAGTTTTTCAGCTGAAAAAACTAAATATATAATTTTTTCCAAAAAACCATCCCGTAGCTAAATTACGTTCGTTTTGCCAATGAAGTTAGATTTACTAAGATCAACTGACCTTCCTCCTTGCCTCCGCCAAGTATGCCGGATTTTTAATTTAGCCAAATTTCTTAGTTTAATCGCGAATGCAAGAAAAGTCACTAATTTTTGACATCTGATAAAGATTCTAACCTTATGAAAAGACAAGTTATTTATTATAAATAGGTATTTTAAAATAAAAAATGCATGTAAAATATACTTATTAATTACTTTATTATTCACCTAGTTATTAAAATCATCAATTTTAAATTAAAATTCATAAAGGTTTACCTTCATCAAGACCTACTTACAAATATGTGTTGTTCCAAACGTCGATCCAGTAAATCCATTTTCTGAGCTACTAGTTTCCTGATTTTATTGGCAATTTTAATTTACCTTTGGAATTGAAAGTATTAATTCAATAAATTTTTGATTTATTAATTTGTTTACCTTTTCATCTTTGTTTCTATGTAAAAAAAGCAGCTAATAGTTGCATTTTTTCTATCCCCCAGCTTAGCTTAGCTAACTACAGAATTCTTAGCTGAGCTGAATTGTAGTTTGAACACACTTTTCAAACGCTGCACAGTCGACAATATCGGTGCAAGTTCATTTGCTTACAAATTAATAAATCAAAAATTTATTGAATTAGAAGTTTCAATTTGGAAGGTTAATTAAAATTAAAATAAAATCAGGAAACTAGTAGCAGATTAAAATAAAAATTCAAAACGGATTCTATTGAAAGAGCGCCAAATATGTTTTTATAAGGTTACAATATTTATCAGATGTCAAAAATGAGTGTATTTTCTTGCATTCGCGATTAAACTTAGCTAAGAACTTTTGCTAAGTTTAAAATCCGGCATACTTGGCGGAGGCAAGGGGGGAGGTCAGTTGATCTTAGTAAATCTAACTTAGGTTAGCTTAGATTGGTGGTAGAAAAAAAGCAACTATTATTAGAACTATGAAAAACATTTTGGTCAACATACGAGGTGGTAGGGTTATTTTGATGAATATTTTTTATTGTGAAAATTTTATTTGCCACCTCAACCTTATTGTTAAGAGATTCCTCCTGTAACTTTTGAAAACTGTAGTCATATAACTATTCATTATAATTATCATGTTGACAAGACTTACTAATGCATGTTATTAAATTTATATTGTGATTTTTACCTGAAAGTTGTAGATAAAGTATAGTATTCTATTCGCGAGTAATGGCTGTCATCATCCTCACGAGTAGAACTCATCATTACCCGCTCATTGAATAATATACTATTATTTCATGACATTCTAACAATATTACAGTCTACAAGGAATGGAACGGTTTTATTGGGATAGCGCTTCTCTGATTATTTCGGAAATGTTAATGAAACACGTTTGGTGTTTCTTTTTTGTGATACGAACATTTTTGTTTTTAAAATATGTCTAAGTCAATTTTGTAATTTTGTATATTGAAGAATGTGCATTGATTAACAACAATTCCAATGATAAATAAGAAAACCTGAAAACTTATGATACTATGCTGATAACGCAGGTGATTGGTTATTGGAAATTTAGCTTTCTAATATTGGTAACCAAATTTGACTACATTTGGCTGAAATACAAGCTACACATTTATCCGCATTAAGTTGTATTGAAGCACTTTCTTTGATATTTTGTCTTTTATGATTGGACTCTTTCAATATTATTATGAGCGTCGGATCCCATTGAATTTAATTCCTCTTTTCCCAAAGTGTGTTTGCAAATACTTGACTTGAAGAACTCTCTATCTTTAATATACTTTTTGTATTCGTTTATTCGGATATTCAATAATCTAGATATTTCTCCTAAATAAAACTTGCCGCATTCACAGGATATTGTGGTTTCATTTTCCAATAAAATTAACAAAAAATAATAATAATGAATACATCACCAGGAATATACAGAAGATGTATTCATCTATTGAACAAGTTTGCTCTAAATGTGAACTTCTATTTTGGTTAATTTGATGTGACAATATCAAACCAGTCATTTTATACTTTTAAAAACTGCGGAAAAATGAATATAGAGGGTATCTACAGAACTAAGTTCAGAAAAAATAATAACCTTACCAACAAATGATTGGCTATTATCTAGATGTGTTGTGAATGTGTAACTAGTAAGAACGAGAAAGTAATAAAAATTATTAATTCTCCGATACGTGGGTACAGTTACATCTAGAAAGTTATTAAAGCTGTCTATCCCAGAGCATCCAGAAAGTGTTTGTTTTGTAGTACGGAACTGTCGCTTTCAGCACATGGAACTTACAAAACGTAACTTTCGATTCGTAAATGAATACAGAAAGAGCTACTTTAAGAAGTAGCGGTAAATAAAAACTGTTTACTCGAACAAAGATTTTAACATCAGAAATTTTCGGATAGAAGATAGCCAAGAAAATAGACATTGGGAGATGTGCTGTAACAATTTACCAGAACTGGCAATGTCATTTACAAAAAACGCGGAAGGCTGGAAATTGCAATCGCAGAGGACAACGAGATGACCGTAATACTGAAATTCTCATATCTCGACACGGAATATAACAAAAAAACCCGACATAAGTCGTACAGTCATCCGAAAAATCCTGTCTAAGAACAAAATGCATCCTCATCATATACAGTGAATGTAGAAACTATTGCATGATGATTATGGAAAGGTTAACCTCCTGTGAGTTGGCTCAACAACAAATTGAGAAGTACAGAGAGACACAATATCCATTATTATGCAACAGATCAACCGGATTATATACGGACTATGAGTCACTCAAGGTAGTCATTAAAATATCACTTGCAGACCGGTTTCGGCGTATTTGCGCCTTATCAGTACAAGGTAGATACTATCCGACCGGAAGCTCCGAAAGCATAATCCTGGACTGAAGATAACGCTGAAATCACATTAATCCCTGTGAAGGATAATATCTACCTTGAACTAATGAGGCGCAAATACGGTGGTATATGACAGTTATTACAGGCAACTGTATTTAAGTAAATAGCTACAAATTTTTTACTGTTGTCTGTAGTCTGTATAAAGAGAACAGACAATTAAATTTACCGTGTGGGCATTTACTTTGTAAAATCTACTCATATTACTTTTTAAATGAAGCTGTTTCTAAATAATTCCACTTCAATGAAAAATATATATGAAAATTCTAAATTATTTGATAATTATTATACCGTTGTGTAAAATGTCATCGTCAGAATATATTTTACATATTGAAATAATTATCCAATAATTTGGAATTTTCATATATATTTTTTTATTAAATTGGAATTATTTAGAAACAGTTAGTTTCATTTAAAAAAGCAGACATTTCTAGTTAGAGTACAAATCAAATTTTATATTAAAAATATTGAAGCGCTAGAACTCACCAGTTGATCCAAAATTGAATATAATTCTAAATCTGAAAATGGCCCTGAAACTGTCACAAATCAGATTTTTTGGACCCTTCCAACAGTGGAATGGAAACATTCACTCTCATCTCGCGAATATCGTCTTATGCGAAACTTGAGTATTATCTTAAGTTATTATCTATTATCATTAACTGAATGCAATTTCATAAAACTATTCATCACTATTGAAAAAATTATACTATTAAATCAATTCACATCCTTGGCTAAATATTATGGCAAATTTAATAACACATAATGAGGCGCAGAACGCAGCAGACAGGTTTATTTTAGGCATGTCAGGATATTGTGTTATTGATTCGTCCCACCCAATATCAAAAAACAATTCCAAATAATCTATTCTAAATGTGGTATATGTGCACCGTTAATTTGTATGACCCCATAATTTTTTATAACTTGTTTAACGTCTTATTTTGGAATAAGATTTATGAAGATAACGGTAAAGTTTGTTGTAATATATTATTCTCTTCTAATAATAATAGGTACACTCATAGCATTTAAAATTGTAGGTCGTACATCTACACCGACAATGAATAAACACCCGTGACTCGTCAGAGCCAAGGTCCTCTAGGCCTCGGTAACGACGTCGTCGACGACAGAACGTAGTCGCAGCCGGTTCGACGGCCCTTCTAAGAATTTACAATTCATGTGGGGAGCTTGGGGATGTCGTTAGTATTGTCTACAACATTGAATTTCGGTTATACAGGAACTTGTTCACAATAACAAGATAGCAGTTCAATCATGAATATCGAAATCAATTAATATTAGTGTTAAATCAATATAAAATCTGTCAATTTCCTGAAGCATAAGCTGGTAAAAATAAATTTTTTGTATCTTGAGTATGGAAAAGAATCATAACAAATGATAGAAACATCAAGTGGTGGTTTGTTCTTCTATAAGATCAACAATTATTCATATCTCAGTTGTTTGATGCACTATTACACACACGATCTTTTCCAACAATAAAATTTCAGTTACTCCATACTTTGCTTCAAAAAAATATTGATATATAATACCCTTCAAAAGTATGTATATGTCAAAACCAAATAAAGTTGCGTTTACGTCACCACTGTGAACATTTGCAGCGTTGTCAGATTGTTCATGAAATATGGAAATTAACAGTAAATTTAATGAAAACTTCAAAGTTATCGATGATTTCATATTTTTTCCTCTTTTGTTTATTGTTAATTGCATTTATGAATATAGAATTCTACAATTTTTAGGCTTCGATCATATTGGTTGCACGCTTGTGCAAGTGATTTGGTGGCACACGCGTGTGCAAGCTGGTGTGAACAGCAATGCGCTCACACTCAATGCAAGCAGGTGCAAGATTACTAGATATTGTTTTCCAAAATGGTGTTTTAAAGATTTTATTTTTGGATAAGCAGGAAATAAGGGAAGAATGGGTGAACGAGTATTTTTGAACAGAGACATTCAATGTTCAGTTCATTTGCGATCTCATCCTAAAGTTTCTTGATATGGTCCCTATTGCTATGGAATTTTAAAGATGCGCCCCAAATTGGTCTTCTGCTTTCCACGGCATCTTTACGGATTTCTATTTCCACCATAAACACAAACCCACAACAGGAGCTCCACAATACTACACAGTTACTACCTCAATGGTTAGAAATCAACTGATGAGACACGAACGCTTGCAACTACGATAGAAATATTTTTGTTTCCCAGCGGAGTCGGATCAAGCTTGCGCTAGCGAGCACTTGCTGGTGGCGGGCAGTGTGAGCGGCGAAGTTACAACTTGTTTCTGTCGCTCTCCTGCAGATTTTGTTTTTATTAGCACGCGCCACCAAATTACTTGCACACGCGTGCATCCAATGTGATCGACGCTTAAAAGTGGTAAGGTTATTACTGAGATATCAAATTAATATTTCGATGAATAAATATAATGAAAATAAAAATACAAGCAATAGATAAAATATTTTTGTATAATTAACGTATTTTCATAAAACATAAACTGGCATTAAAGAAATCAAGATCATGAGAAATGTTGACACAATAGGAACTCATTCAATTCATTCATTTTCTAAATCTGATTCAACATTAATGTCACACTCTTCACTTTTAAAATTTATAACTATTTTACAGTCATTAATTGGTGGTGTTTTTATGAGTATTTAAACGAAAAATTTCAAATTGAGGGACGTACAAACCCAAAAAAGCTATATTGCATGTACATTATTTTGTTATCCAAAAGTTTTTTCATCGATTGGGTTATCTTTAGGAAACTTAAGTATATACTGTTTATTCACAATCGGTCAGTGATATAGACATTTCTTACCTTTGAAACGGTAGGGAAGTGACTCATTACTTACTTTCACTTCCACGCTATAGCCGGAAGAGTACTTCTCCTACAACCACTATGCAAAACACGCTTTTCTACACAAATTTGTATACGCCAAGCAGGCCTTTTCTTAATTCTTCTGATAACTGTTGGAAAAGTAATGCGAAAAGTACACCCTATGGCACTTTTCCGCACCGAAATGTCAAACAAAGCTTCCTATGACCTTTCAACTTTTTTTGACAATTCAACATATTTATTATACTCAGTGAATTTCTGGGTGTAAAAATTTTAAATTTCAACCAAAAATAAGTAAACTATTTATTTGATTATTTATTTATCAATTTTTCACTATTAATCATACACTCAACTGATTTTTCTATTTTAAATTTTCATTTTGTATATTCTTTCTGTTCAAAGTTTCAATAAAATACCTGTATAAATTTCTGTTTTTATTTCATTAATAAATGTGGTTGTAGATAAAATATTGTGTACAACTTGTACGCAAATCACTTTTCCCACTTGCTAAATTTCTGCGCTCGTGGGAAAAGTGACGCTTTGCGCACTAGTTGTACAAACTACTATTTCCGGCTAGAAGCATGTGTCACTTTTCTGAAGTATGACAATATTGTGTTAAGCTGGTTTTTATAAAAAGTAAATACCTTTCTTTGCTTTTCTACGGAATTGTTCCCTCAACCACAGCTTCTTGGACTTCCGGAGGAGTAAAGGTTAATTCAAAATAGGACATTAAGTACTTGTTTGTGCAAAAATATTAAAATTTCCTGACAGAAAGAATATTTTATGACATAATTGTCAAAACCAATAAATTAGTAATATTGCCTAGAAACAGATTCATGAAGTCCTTTGTCGAAAAAAAATATTATATTGTGATAACAAATTTTCTTAAAATTAATGTTTTTAAATGCTTGTAACTAAGCGATTGTGGATAAAATAGTATACATACCACGCGGGAAGGACCATTTTATCCACGGCTTTTAGCGACTCTAACAAAGCCTGGGCTGTAATGATCTACTTCCCCGCTAGGTATGTAATACACTATTTCGATAGAAGTAGCCACGCAATAGAATTACGACCTTGGTGAAGTAAACCCAACTTTATTTCACTTTTACTATACATACAGATTGCGAAAGGGCTTTTCGAACCAAACGATTTACACAAGCACGACAAGGAAAATATGAGAAAAACAGCTTGATATAGAGAGAAAGAACAACTGTGCGTGGCCAGTGAGGGAGTGTATTTAGTTCCAGAGGCCGGCCGAATCTCCACTGCCCCCCCCCATTTCAACCGCTGTTGCCAGAAGCGCAGACTGATTTGTACAAAAAATGATATTTTTGTCTCGTCATCGTTGACTCCTTTTCGAGCTCATGCACATTTAGGCAAAACCAAACTCCTCCATCCAGCAACAGTGTCCTTTACAAAGAGAATTCACATTTAAATTACTATTCCTAGGTCTTTTCGCTACAAACGTCGATCACGTTGGAAGCGCATGCCATTGTATTTGAAATTGACACTGTTGCCGGATGGAGGTGTTTGGTTTTGCCTAATAGTACATGAGCTCGAAAAGAAGTCAACGATGACAAGACAAAAATATCATTTGTACAAATTAGTCTGCGCTTCTGGCAACAGCAGTTGAAATGGGGGGGGGGCAGTGGACATACGGCCGCCCTCTGGAACTAAATACACGCCCTCGCTGGCCACGCACAGTTGTTCTTTCTCTCTCTTTCAAGCTGTTTTTCTCATATTTTCCTTGTCGTGCTTGTGTAAATCGTTTGGTTCGAAAAGCCCTTTCGCAATCTGTATATTCTAACAAATTTGGAGCGTTCTTCTTCAACTACATCCAATTTATTCACCGAATATCAAACAGACGTCATTTTTTCCTCATCGTTGGGACAGAATATTTGTTATTATGAGTCATTTGACAGTGAGAAATTCAAATACAACAATATGTTTTATCCATCTCGATGTTCAAAAATGTTCAAAACGCGAATAAATATTTGCTACCTTGCCTGTACTAGTGTGGGGAATTAGAAACTGTTTATTATATGCGTGAACCAAAAAGTATATGAAAAACCATGTACATGATTTTAAAGATAGGTACTTGAAAACCTTATTTGAACTACCAAGTGATCCATGCAAGTTTTTATTAAAAAAACTGCGGTTTATATAAATATATAGGTACAGTACGAGGAATATTCTTTGGTTACATGGAGTTTAACACATAGTCCATAAGCGACAAGTATACATTCGTTATATTACTCTTTTTCTCTAAAAGGATATCATAAACCAATATGAAATATAACATGGTTAATCAGCGACAATGCGTTCGAAACAAGAAGTATGAATTCTGTGTATTACTTTTTTACTTAACAATATATCATAAACAGTGGAATAATTATTCACTTGATTGTGAGACGTCTGTGGTTGTAGTTCATATCTCAAATTTCAGCAAATTACTAATTTCGTTCGAAACATTATGGTCAACTAATCGAATAGTCGTGCCATTGATAAGTTAAAAATTGAAAATTCAATATTTTCAACGGTTATAATATGAAAAACAATAAATTGACGATAGCGACCTTGAATAGGCTACTTTTTGAAATAATTTATTATTGCAACTCAACAATTGAATACTGTACCTATTATAGACCTGGAGCCGAGAGGATTTTTGCATGTATCATAGGCCTAACGCCGAGGCTTTGGGAGCTGATGGAAAACGTACCAGCAACCAGGACTTGCTAATGAATGTCGAGAACGACTTGCTAATCTTGCAAGGTACAACGTGGTGCGGCTAGAATGGATTCCTGCCCACTCTGGTTTTGAAGGCAACGAGATGGCGGATGCACTGGCTGCGGAAGGGGCGGCAGCTCCCTTCTGCGGCCCGGGCCCGACCTTGGGCCTAACAAAACAAAGAATACGCAAGGAGACGAAGAAGTGGCTGAAGAATCAGCACCTCGCTCATTGGAATGCTATGCAGGGTCCTAGGCAATCCAAACTTTTACTGAAGGGATGGACTGATGGACACACTAGAGCAGCTACTGAACTACCTAGAAGTAGGCTAAGGAAGATAGCAGGACTCCTAACGGGGCACTGCTGTATGATGAAACACCTCCACAACTTAGGAGTAGAGGGAAGTTCCCTATGCAGGGGTTGTGGCATGACTGACGAAACGTCAGTCCATGTTCTCCTAGAGTGTCCACACTGGGCTGTACTACGCAGGCGAATCTTCGGAGTCCCTGTTTTGGCCCATGGAGACACAAGCAGGCATCCATTGAAAAAGGTTGTGGCCTTTATTGAAGGGCTCGGCTTTATGGATGTCTAGGTAGCAGGAATGGCACAATGGGCCCGCCAGTGGCCTCAGTGCCGAAACCTTGGCTTGAGTTTGTCCAGGACAAGGTTCGCCTGCAAACTTAGTAGTAGTAGTATATCTCACTTTGAATTTCCGTTACGGCTTTCAGCGGGGTGGGGTGAATTTTCAAACGTGTAATTAACATCCATGCCACAGGATCATAGGCCACACTTCAATTCTTGTTTTATGTCGTCGAGGAAGTCACCAAAGTCCGTGAACTCAATATGTCATACCATTATGGCGTCACTTCAGGTTTGCTATACTTACCGAGAGTAGGCGAGTTTTTTTTTAAATTCTGTCGGGAAGGGACATCATATTTTGGTATGGAAAATATTTAGGGTTGCAAACGAGTATTTAGTTGTCGAATTTTTTCAATAGTGTCAGATAGGGACCAGAATTTAAAAAAAATCAATTGTTTTTGATAATGGAAGCTGGAACGCTAATGAAAAGTTAAATTGGAAAGTATAGAAAAGATTGTGGTTGAATTTCCCAAAATAGTTAGCGAAAATAATAATGAATACACCACAAGGAACATATAGAAGATATTTGAGAACAAGTTGATTCAACATATTAAGCACTCTTCAATGGAATAAATTATTCGAGGATACTGTTATCAATACCAATAATAGATAAACTTAGGCGAAACTGAATAAAATGGTCGGTACACACAATTCAATATTTACTCACGGTAGTTGTCTGTATATCGCCCACCAGGGTTTGAGAATTATACAAGAAGAAGATGATGGTACTTACTTACGTTGTTGGCGTTAATTGGCGTCACAATGCCCATGAGCAGAATTGCATTGATAAGTCTATTTCAAAACTCATTACGGCTTAAGTAGTATTTCCATTATCAATATTAGTATTTGCTAACACTAAAGTAATTCAGGTTATTGATACTGGCGTCAATTACATATGCAAAGAGATTTCCCATAATCTGTACCGGTGTTGAATAGATAAAAATTAATGTTTATTTTAATGAAATTGCTTATTGCGATAAATATATAAAAGCTTAACGAATGATTTACAACTTAACATTATAAACTAATCTAAACTAAACTTTTATTAAGCAATAAAGACAACCAGAAAGCAAATGCACATTTCACTATTTTTACTGCTAAATCGCAAAAAATATTATGTACGAAAGTGTAAAACACGATCATGTATCTCATGTGAATTGAAAAATGTATTGGAATTTCAAAAAGAAATAATTAGATATGGTATTAGACACATAGTCTTACAATATGTGAATATGAAAGACGACAGTGATAATCAGAAAGATGCTTGAGTCGGACACCCAAGCATCTTCCACGTTTCACAATAATTCCATTAAAAAGGCAGCATTGCTGAATATTGTCATAAGAAAAATCGCATGATCCCACCACAAAGAGTTACTGCAATATCGCCACCGGTTCGAAGACTTGCCGAGAAGGAACAACATTTCTTGCTATCATATTTTGCGACAAAAGTTATTCGGCAGTGTGGTAATTAAATAAACTTTTTCAACCCCATTTATAATGGAAATAGTCTTAAGACAAAGTATCATTTGTTTCAGTTTATAGTGTTCTCTTTTCTGTTAAATTTCACTTTTCTCGCGAATATTAACCTGCTGGGATGTTTATTTTTATACTCTTTATAATACTAAAGTTTACACCTTCTTATCATGAATGTTAAACTGCTTAAGTTGATAAATTGAGTTATTCTCAATTATATTATCTTACAGATTGCATAAGGAGAGGGGAAACACGTTATTGAGTATTTTCAATGGGAAGTTTATTATTCATGGTTCACTCAACCGCATTGAAATAAACAAAAAATAGTGATGGGGTACTTAATTTCAGTTTTACCCGAGGAGCCGAAAATCTCTAGTTCCGACTCTATCTGGTTAGTATTGAAGTTGTAGAATACATTTTTGTTAAGCTGTTTTAGCATGTAGAGTACTTATATAAACTTATCTTGTCACTAATTTATAGTATTGCTTCAATAGGGGCTACAAAAGATTTGATTCTTCACTCTATACATATGTATTTGTGAATGCTGATTGATGCATTCTATGTACGAGGGAGAATTTGGATTGAAAATATGAAATATATAGAAGTCTTCATACATTATATTTGCTTCAAGAACTGGGAAATAATTATTACCAAAAATAAGATGTAGGTTCTTCTATGCTGGAAAAAGTACCGAGAACTGGTTAATAAAACATAAAAATTTAATTCATACAAATTCATTCAAACACCTCAAAAGTATGCTACGAAATAGGCCAATAAATAATCCACCCATAAAAACATTTTTCAAGGGCATTTTCAGTTCTCACGAAATTTTTTATTCCCTTCATCGACTGAAAACGGGTGCCTCGAAGTGGTGATTTCGCAGCAACTCAGGCGTCCGACTGTTTACGTTATTAGTGTCCTCCAAACAATTATTAACGTACAAAATTGGATATTTTCCGATTAGTTTTTATTCCTATTCTCTAGTCCTCTGACGTGTTTTATACAATGGCTTTCAGCAGAATCCTTGCAGATGGCACTCTCTGATTTTCACTCCAACCACAAAATTTCAGCAATTTCATCAACTTCAGCACTAGGTACTAGCACAATTCCACTACGGTCGTCCGCTCTCCGTAATATTATCAGTAACAATAAGTTTTTGTAGGAAATGCAGAACAGAGCAGAAAATACAGCGACTACCTCTTTTTTTTTCAACATACACAACAATATTCACTCATAATAAATTTTCTTCACTTTGGCGTTGTTAAGCACTCTTTTTGATTGCACTCTACTACTCACACGCACAAATTCTAAAAATGAAATGTGCAAAATTTGGACTTTTATTGTGGTTTTTCATTCAGAAAATATTTTAACGATATCACAGAGCAACAAACATGGACTTTATTCGAAATAGTAGTTTGTACAACTAGTGCGCAAAGCGTCACTTTCCCACGTGCGCTGAAGTTTGTAGCAAGAGCTTGAAGGCGAGTGCCGCAAATCTAGCAAGTTGGAAGAGTGATTTACTTACAAGTCATACACAATATTTTTTTCACAACCACATTCATGAATGAAAGAAATACGGTCATTTATATAGTTTTGGACAACTCAAAAGATAAATTATTTTGATCTTGGTCATAATTCCTAAAATAATGCTTAATAGGTTGATGGTTTTATAATTAATAAATTAAAATGAAATGAAAATGAAATAAATAGTTTACTTACTTTTGGTTTAAATTTAAAAATTGTACACCAATAAGAAATTCACTATTAGGTTGAATTGTCAAAAAAGTTGACAGGTCATAGGTAGCTTTGTTTGACAATTCGGTGCAGAAAAGTACCATAGCGTGTACTTTTCGCATTACTTTTCCAACGGTTATCAAAATAATTAAAAAAAGACCTGCTCTGCGTATAAAAATTTGAGTAGAAAAGCGTGTTGTGCATAGAGGTTTCAGGAAATAGTAGTTTGTACAACTATTGCGCAAATCTAGCAAGTGGGAAAAGTGATTTACGTACAAGTTGTACACAATATTTTTTCTACAACCACATTTATTAATGAAATAAAAACAGAAATTTATATAGGTATTTTATTAAAACTTTGAACAGAAAGAACATACAAAATGAAAATTTAATATAGAAAAATCAGTTGAGTGTATGTTTAATAGTGAAAAATGAATAAATAAATGATCAAATAAATAGTTTACTTATTTTTGGCTTAAATTTGAAATTTGTACACCCAGAAGTTCCCTAAGTATAATAAATATGTTGAATTATCAAAAAAAGTTGACAGGTCACAGGTAGCTTTGTTTGACATTTCGGTGCGAAAAAGTGCCATAGCGTGTAATTTTCGCATTGCTTTTCCAACAGTTATCAAGAAAATTAAGGAAAGGCCTGCTTTGCGTATAAAAATTTGTGTAGAAAAGCGTGTTTTGCATAGTGATTGTAGGAAAAAGCATTTTCTGCCCACCTCTATCCAAAGTATACATTTCCTGGCCTCATTGTAGGAAGCAAAGTCGTACTTTTCCTCCCTAGGGAGGAAAAGTAAAAGTGACGTCAAGGTACGTCAATCGATGAAATAACTTAAACGGCATTGACGACCTATACTATATAATATTATATAAGTATAAATTTTACCGTTTTTTCATAGAACACCCTGTATTTTGCAGAATGGTAGAAATTAGTGAATTGTTATTTTAATTTAACGATTTTTACATTAACAATTTGACTTCAATTCATAGATACATTCGGTTTTTGAATTTAGGACAGAAATATTACATAGGATGCTATGGTCCATTGTCAGATTAACAGTTTCAAAGTGTGTTACGCTATAACATACCTATAAGTGATACTGTACATACTTCATAGTTTTAGTTTGTTTGTTTGTTTCGTAAATAAATTATTTAAAAATGTTGTTATTTGAGGGAGGCGGAAAAATCATATGTATAACATGGGAGTAAAATGCCTTTTCCTCCCTTGAATGCGTCGGGCAGTAAACTTCATACTCGGGAGCAAAAGTAGCATTTTGCTCCCTTGTTATACAAATAGCTATTAACTGTTTTGTTACGAAAGAGTCGGTCCCATTAAAAATATTAGAGAAGTATGTTGAGGTTATACTGTACGAAAATCATAATTATTGATAAGATTAATAAGAAAAATGCATAGACTTCAACTATAGGGATGCTCACACAATTTCTTATAAATCTGAAAAGGATAAAATAATTCAGTGGATTTTGGTTTAAGGTAGAGTGGGTTTCCTATTACTCTGAGTCAATTAACAGAGAGCGTGGCAAAGTTTCGCAGAACTTAATTCAATGCTGATCCCATATAACTGAATAATAAATATCCGCAGTTGGTTTTTGAGAGTTTTCAGTCTTCGGATTCCCAAATGATCGGTTACCTTCAGCTTGACTTCATGTTTATATCCTGAAACTACTTTATTTTTAAATCGGGACAGTAGGTACCATAATTATTGATAATTTCATTATCATATATTTAATCACTCGTGACGGATTCAAAATAATTGCTCAAAACAATAACTAGTGAAGACACCTCATTCATATGCTTCAAACACAAATACGAAATTGTTTCTCAAGACTATCACTGGAATATAATTAGACAAACTTTAAACTTCTTCTCGAAAAACTCTTCTAATATTTTCTCGTTGAAACTACATAAACCCCTAGTCGTTAATCATGTAACTTTTGTGAAATTTTTCTTTCTACTTGCGTTGCTTCGCTCTTTGTGAGAGTAATTTTTCGCAAACTTTTACGGCTTTAAACACATAATTATATCCAGTAGAAAATATGTACTCAGAATCCAGTGCAGCGGTTAGATTTATGGTTGAAATTGGCAATTGCGTTTTCTTTTTAATAACGGCAATCCAGTTTTACTATTTTAATATTCATATTACAATTTAATCATACTAAGATCATTTGAAAAGACTCATTGAAGTATTATGAAATTTATTCATTTTAAATACCTTCACCGAAAAAGTGAAAAATAAATTACACAAAATATACCTGTATTATAAAATTGTTAACAAAAGTTCGTAAAAAATCTACTAGTTCCATGAAATTGGATTCTAATTTCCAAGAAATGAAAAAAAAACATGGTTCACAATAAATAATACTTTAATTACGAATTTCATATGATTTTTATTGTTCGATTTTGTTCATGAACAAATTTGTTATTAATTTGTTGTACTACAATAATTATTAATGAATGCATCATATCTAATTGCTGTGGTACAGAAATAAATATTTATGAAAACAGTAAAAATATCGTACTCAGCCACGGTCGGGAGTAGAAATCAGTTTCTATGACATCAAAATTAAAACAGAAGGAGTCGAATATTCCCAATGGAGTATGATGAAAAACGTTCTCCATAATGCAAACTCCCTTGGGAATAATAGACTACTTCTGTTTTAATTTTGATGTCATAGAAACTGATTCCTACTCCCGACCGTGGAAAAAATAGCCATTCGGGAGAGATGCTATTTTGTCGTAGGTGCATTGTAGCCTCAGGCTGTAGGCTTCAAAATGCACCTCTACCAAAATAACGCATTTCTCTCCCTTATAGTATAATGTAGGTACTATTAAACAATTCTTCCCATAAAATAGAACCTAATGACACTTGCACTTTATGTAACATGCTAGTACCAGAAAGTCTTGAACATATTTATACTGTTAGTATGTCCGATGTATGAAAATTTAAGTTATAATATGATTTAACGTCAAGGACTGTCAGATAACGTGGACGTTATATTGTCATCTACTGAGCGTCCCGGGTTTGTTAAATTATTTAACTTCATGAAAAGTGCAATGAAATTACGATCATTTATAATAGGCATCCAGGGGAAAAGGATAATTTTCATCTGGACTCCAGGGCACGTACATATTCAAGGTAATCTCTCAGCCGATATTGCAGCTCGCCATGCTACCGAACATGCTATTACTGAAAATATCCCGATATGCGCAAACGACTTGAAAAACCATTTCAAACAAATAATAGCAAATAGATGGGAAGCCGAATGGGATGGTTCACACGAAAAACTGAGGCAAATAAAATCAACCACAAACAAATGGAAATGCCCAATTTCTTTGAAAAGGAGAGACCAAGTAGCGCTCACCCGATTACGAATAGGGCATACAAACCTCACATCTTCATTTATGCTGAGAGGAGAGCGACCCCCACAATGCCAAACCTGCCAGGTTAGACTTACGGTCAAACACCTATTGGAAGACTGCATGGAAAACAGAGACCTTAGACACATGAATGGAATCCAAGGACACATCTCAAAAATACTAGCTAATGACAAAAGGGAAATTTATAATTTCCTCGATAGAGCTGGTCTAACAAAAAAACTTTAATAAGCAATAGTGAATAATAAAAATGTATTCAGTGTCTTGCCCTGCAAGACATTGGGGGCAGCTAATAACCCTAGCAGTTGATGCTGCCTTATCAATTACAAAAAAAAAAATAAAAAAAAAAAAAAAAAAAATAGGCATCCAACCCAGGGAAAACTTTAATATATGTTTTTATTACTAATAATGTACCTACCTAACTTTTTGTTTAAGTTCAGAATATTTATTGAAATCTCAATATACTAAAGTACTTGTAGCCACTCATTGTTCATGTTATTTGTATACGTATGAACAATAAAGCCATATTACTATTACTATTAAAGAATGCATTAAATATGAGTACCAATCAAAAACATCATGAAGCAATGTCTTCAACCCATATCGAGTCTTTGAAAAGATCATTGAGTCATCAGATAACGGAAACTGCGGAACGGAACAATCTGTCCTTTTTTGTTGCGTCGACTCTTCCCATCCAAAATACTAAAGCTTTCTTCAACTTTAATTTGCCAAATGAAAATTCAGTTTAGCCAGAGCATAGTCTTCAATTCAACATTTTTAAAAAGTGAATGTAACACTGGTAGAAAATGTTTTTTGTTAAAATAATGAAAGAAGTTATGTTTTTCAGAATGTTTTCTTCTCAAGCCGCACTTTCCAACCGTTTTAGTGTGTATGATTTTTTTTATATATTTCCTTCACTTATTCACAAGTCCGCCCCAATTTTTCTCGATGACGTCCACTTTTCTAAGAACCAGGTGGCATTTTTGTTCCTTTTACCATTTTTATACCAGTCCTGACTTTTATACGGAAGATGTGATTGCAATAATATATTTTAAAAAGAAATATACCTATATAGTCAACCTTGATTATGGAAGGATTTAGTAGGACAGGAATCAATACCATAATATGGATTCATTCAATGGTTTGGATTGTGCTCCACAGCCCAGGCACTTGAACTGAACCTTTGTATCATTTTCCATTCTATTTACTTCCATTACAGAAGCTTTGTGTCTTATTTATAGTTCGACTGTTCAGTTCAGTAGTTGTAATCGTTTTATTATTTCCTCTTCAATGTGCTTGTGCTTGTGAGTTCGCACAGAAGCAAAGTATGTGACCAGGTGTTTCATCATAGAGTTTACGTTCTCAGCACATAGGTTCATTAACTTTGTCCATTTTGTGCAGATTTTTCCTCAGGTTGCAAATCGTCACCAGGTCGGTAACTGTCTTCAAATGTCTTTTATACAGTTTTAACATCCTGGTTGAGAGCTCCTTGTTTACCCTCCTCAGTAAACTCTTTGTATGGAGGTGTCCTTGAGTCAACCTCCATTTGAGTTGGTGGTCCTTATATTTAGCCAGTTCCACATTTCATCTCTCATGTAACCCTTTATGATTTCACAAAACGGTTCAAAGTTTTTTTTGGAATCTTCTTTAGCTAACTGGTCCGGCATTTCATCACTTGCAATCCCCGTCACCCGTCTTAGAGGCACCACTGTGTTGTCTCTTTCCAGTCTGTTAAGGGGTCCTTCACAGTTTTTCACCAGTCTAGACCTACTTGTTGAATTACTAGTAAATTTAAGCTGAGCCGTAAGCAACGTGCAAATCTAATTTTGAGTGATATCTCCCAAACCCGACATTGTATTTTCGTCAGAGCTAGTACTGTATATTTTGACTTGCGGAAAGTACATCTTGAAGTACTTACTAGCTAATTTTATTTCATCAATGCAAACGTCTGAACTCGAAAGAATGGAGAGTGGAATTATTCTCTCGTTAAGTTTTGATATTCTTTCATGGTCGTTAATTTTGTATGTGTCGATGTAGAAATGGAAAATACGGCTGGATCCATCACTCTACTCCGGAATCAAAACGATCATCATCTGAGTGGACAGCAACTGGAGAACCTCATCCAAAGTGCCCGAAAGCACAAAAATCAGCTGGAAAGGTTATGGCCTCGGTATTTGGTGATGTACGTGGTGTAATATTCATCGACTATCTTGAAAAGGGAAGTGTCATCAACAGTGAATATTATATAGCATTATGGAGCATCTGGAGGCCGAACTGGCAAAGAAACGTCCGCAAAGAAAAAAACTTTGTTCCAATACAACGCACCGTGTCACAAGTCAATTAAAACAATTGCAAAACTACATGAATTGAACTTCGAATGGCTCCCACATCCACCGTATTCTCCATATTTGGTTCCCAGCGACTACTGGATGTTCGCTGATCTGAAAAAAATGCTCACCGGTAAGAAATGTTGCTCGAATGAAGAGGTTATTGCTGACACTGAGGTCAATTTTGATGCAAAAGATAAATCGTTCTACAAAAGTGGTATGGAAATGTTAGAGTAGCGCTGGAATGATTGGAAATTACGTTGTTGAATAAAACTAATTTTGGGCAAAAGAACTTGTTTACTAGTTATGGAATTGAAATAGATTTCAACAATTAGAAAACTCTACACGCTCAATCGAAACTACACTTTTCATAACCACTAGCACTGAACTGTTAATTTTTCACCAGAAAATCGTACTTATATTTAAAAATATTTTCCATCAAAAAGACGTACTAAATGCAATTGAAATCAACATAATGAAAAAATGAATAAAGTTCTAAGCTTCAACCGATACAAATACATAATTATTATACAAAAACCCCCAATACGTACCTCTCTGAAAGCTGGGAGCTATTTCATATTTGTGAAAACATAAGACAGGGAGGGGGATCATAACTATGGTCTGTTCCAACTTTCCAACATAAATCTGTTGGATGAATTATTTGTTGGGTTTGTTCGTAAACTTGGATCTCCACTAGATTATAAACAATTGCGGACAGTTCTATTTCTTAGTCTTTTGCTTCTTCTTGATTAAGTTCACTACTTTTAAGAAAATTGACATACACCATGCTGTTGTCACAACAGCGAGCTTTTCTTACTTTATTGTCGAAATGAATGTGCAAAGTTTACAAAAGGAAATTTGTGGCTTCTAAAATATTTGAATCTAAAAATGAAATACTTTACATTAAGAAAAAGTCTTTATATTTTATCTTAAATAAAAATAAATCAACTAAGTCATATTATTGAAAGAAATATCATTACTAGTGAAATTATCAAGAGCTGCTGTTCTGAATTGAATAAGAGTCATATAAAAAAATAACAATATCCTTATTGAGAGATAGGAGAAGATATCCGGTTCATGTGCTTGTATTATATTACAGTTCCTTATCCAAGTCGTACTTATTACTAGACTTCGAATGCCAAACCTGAAGTTTTCCATTTTCCTTTCATTGAAAACCTAGTCAGGCCTTAGCATTATGACAGTATGTGTGCTGAGGATTCCTCATCTTCTTGGCGAAACGTGCTTATGGTTGTGTCTCCCAAGCCGAGGCTATTCATGTGTTTGTTAAGTCTACCTCATCGGGAACGCAACCAGAATCCTGATTGTTCATTTATTCTGGCTCAGTAGATAAGTGGGTAAGGTGAATTTTGGCGAGGGTTCTTTCATCACTTGCCTTATTCTTGGCGCCTTCTTTCATCATATTCAAGACCGCTTTACTATCCAAGTGCTTTTATTTGTTTCTTGCAGCGCTTTCGCTTTGCCACAGAGAGGTTCTGGGCCAATGGAAGCAGGCGTGCCCCTTACCAGGCTAGTGAGTCTGCCTCTTCATTGCCTTTGGGTACAATCTATGATGACTGCCCAGCTCTTGTAGCGTCTTCAAGCAGTCCTAAACGAATTCGGAATTTATCTGCAGGGAACTGATTACTTGGCTCTCGGAGTATATGACAATGGTCTTTTTTCCAAAGTCTCACCTGTATAGCTCTCCTGTGCAATATTTGAAGATAGGATAGATGTGATATCCTACACAATTGGAATTGATACCTTTTGTTTGATCAGTCTATAGGTTCAACTTTCAGATCACTTCCAACAAGCTGTGTCTCTTTGGAACACGTTCATATAGTGTTTGTCCATTTAGTGTGGCGTTATTTGAAAAGCGATTCAAAAACCCATCAAGCTGGGTAAATTTTAAAATTACTACATTATTACATTTTCCTTTGACGTAATTGGAGCTGAGTCTATAAATTCTTCAACGTGAATCGGAGAATAAGTCTTGTCCATTGACATTATCTTCTTTGATAGTTCTAGAAGTAGTTATAAAAATAATATCCTATTAGAAACTATGAACAAGTGAAAATTTGCTTTAGCGACTTTGGAACTCATGATGTTGTAACCTCACTTTGTCCACATGAAACAGATGCCTGGCAAGAGACTCCTTCCAAGAGTGGTTCGACTCCATATTAATGCTTCACTAGGTATGTGTTGACAGTCCATAAAAGCTTTAGGGCGCCGCTACCTTTTAGACGTCGACAAAATAACAAAATTGAATTTAAATAAAAATAAAACTAAGGTAAAAAAGGTAGAAACACCCTGTAGAATTCAATTGAAGGTTAAAAGAAATATAGAAAAAGTTAAAAACTTACGTTAACCCGGATACGATTCCCTACAGCTATTACAACCGGGTAGATAAGAAATAAAAAAAAGAAATCTAGAAATCAACTTAAACCTGCCTTAGAAGGAACTAGGAAAAAGTAAGGCCTGTACTTTTTTGCTACTTATCTTGGTAGACGAAAGGTAGAGATGACTTGAGCAAGTTCGGTAGGTAGAGATTACTTGGTGGCCTAGGTGTATCCTAGTGGTTTTGGCGGTATTGTAGCTGTGTCCTAGATGTTTTGGCGGTATTATAGCTGTATCCTAGCTGTTTTGGCGGTATTCTAGGTGTGTCCTAGATGTTTTGGCGGTATTATAGGTGCTGTGCTTACCTAAAAGTTCAGGCGGATAAGAGGATATGTAGGAACTTGAATACAATGGGGCACATTATGTTGGTTCAGCTTATCAGGTTAAAAAGGAAGGTAGTTGTGTGAAATTGAAGAAACGTTGAATTTACTGAAAGCTTTCCAGCATATATGTCCAATATTAAAACATTTAACAGGCTGAGTTTCAAAATATACTAATTATCTGAAAGAGACCGAATTATAGCAGAAAGTTTTTAAACGAAGGGATATATTATAGGTTAAATCATTAAACAAAGTAATTTTGCAACATAAAAAGCTAGCAAATGTTTGCATATAAGTGTAACTGTGATTTATAATAAAATATTTAGTTTAAAAGTACAGGTATGCAAGAAACGTGATAAATGTAATTTCACCTAATTATTTAAATAATTATAAGATATAATTTTGGACTTACCACAGCAATTTAATGAAAAACTAAAAAATAAGCTTCAAAAACGGTCGGTAGCGAAAAAGGGTGATTCAAAATGGAAGCGGTCGTTGACAGATGTCAATTGTCTTAACGGTCAGGGTTGAGTGATTGGAAGTGGCTAATTAGGCGACAAGCGGGAATTAATGGATGGTTTGAAATATAAATTTAAAAATGAAACAGGTTGATAGACATGTTACAATGTTTTCCTAAATGATAATGCCTTTGCAATTTCCACCATACTTCAGGTAGGTCCTAACTCCTTCGAATTCATGTGGGTACATCAATCGAAATCAATGTCAATCCCAGAAACTTTTTTCCAAATGAAGAAACACCAAGGAAGCACATGCATACAATTGACTATTCCAGGGTTGAGCCGATTTGTCTGTTGTGTAAGGAAGAAGAGGAATCATCTTCCCAGTCTACAGTTGATCGAATAATTGGAAAATTTCGTAAAGGTGGATGTTTACAAAACTGTAACAAATGAACTTTGTTCGAGCATGGAAGTTGCTGAAGAAGTAAACATAAATCAAAGTACAGTTTAACGTATTTTAAAAAGAAATGGGTATCGGTGCTATAAGGTGAAAACTACACAAGAGCTATTTCCCGACGACAATATTAAACGGATGGAGTTCTGTGAAGAGATGGTGGAGAAAAAAAATTCAAATAACGTTTTATTTACGGATGAATCGACATTTTCTCTTCACAGAAAGCACAATCCATCTGTCGTTCGGTATTGGTCTCGGGAAAATAAGTACCTAAGTATTTCCGTTCATAGGCAATATCCACAAAAACTTGGTGTGTGGACGGGAATTTTAGGTAAATACATCACAGGACCACATAACTAACAAATATTGGAAGGAGAAGGGGTCTGTCCAGCTAAATACTTGATATTCATTGAAGTAAATTATATAAATTTGTTGTTAGTGGACTATTTAGATCGGAAAATATATTAAACAGCTATATTCCGTTTCTGATTGCATGTATCTGTATAACCTTGCGAAGCACTAAGTCACTGGAGACACATACTTCTCGAACTAGCGCGTCCAAGAGAGGATTTCTCCAACAAGTACTTTAGGAAGATACTGTTGTCTTATGGAGACAATTGTCTGATCATCAGTGCATCCAGATGCACAAAAAGCCAAAAGTGTGAAGTCCGAAGACTTGATTGAATCAATTATTCAACCTGGTTACTGGAATATTCAAATTTTATGATAATAATAATGCAAATGAACATTATTTTCTTTCCATGACTGGATGAAATGAAACTGCTATGGTTGTAAATTAATCCCAAGTGATAATGTAGTAAAAGAAGTTAGTAGTTACACCAGCAAATTACCCAAAAAAACTAATTTATACAGAGATCAGAGATGGGGCTATATGAAACAGTAGAACGATACATACGATTAGTTCTTATTGAGCTAGAAACTTATAATTATTTCAATAAATCTAATCAGTTTCTCACGTTTAGTAATATTTGTTCAACGAGACGGTTTGACGCTCTTAAGAAATTAGTTCCAATAAACTTTATTCCTGAAAGCTATTACATCAGTAATATAAGTAAATATGACCTGATATTCTTTCAAAAATAATTGTTCACGATAAAAGGACATTGAATTTGCTGTTATCGGTTGGTAACCAGTCATTTCGATTACACAAAATCAAAAATAAAACCGATTATTGATTTTTACACGTAACTTTCTCCATTTATATTCAGGGAGTGACTAAGTCTACACAGTACAATAGAATAAAAAATTAGATATTTGTCTTTTCATATTATGTTGGCATCAATAACTGTGATATGAATAAAAGATAAGATTTACTTTGTAATTTAAAGAATTACGATAGAAAAATGATTGATTCACTCATATGATTTTGTTAAATTAACATATTTCAAAAAATAATAATTCCTTTGGAAAAAAACCGGTTGAATGGAAAATTATCTCATTCACTAACATTGATTATTTGAATATTTCATAAGTGCGGGTCACTTTAGGACAGCCTCGATTTTAGGAAGTTGCTTCTATCAGCCATTTATCAGCTGGGTCACAAAATTATCGTTATTGGTGAGCAAAGGATAGTCTTGGTTTTTCTTATGCGGTCCTGGGCTTGGTCGTTGTCTTGCTTATTCGGTTCTGGTCTTGGTCTTGCGTACAAAGTCTTAGTCTTGTCAATTTCAGCTGTTAACCATTTTTTTTTTACTTTTGAAGATCATCGTGGTTATAAATTATTAATAGTTTACAATCAATTATCAATTAGCAAAATTATTGTTACGGGCGACTATTGTACCCTAATGATGAGCAAAGCAAGGCCAAGAAGAAGTCTTGGTCTTGGTCTTGCAAGTCTAAGGATGGTTTTGGTCTTGCGAAAAACCAAGACCAAGACCAATTTTGCTCATCACTGATTGTCGCCAGCCAAAGTGACTAGGTTGACAGTCGTTGCTTGCTGGTATAAGCAGTGAAGTTTTTATTGGATTGAACATATTCCCCACATCCACCGATCAGGAAAGATGTTGTCCAAGTATCTTTTTCCGTTTTATACATCGAGGTTTCAATCAGATAGCTCCTACTGGGATTCCCTCCCAAACTGGTGAAGAAAGAAAATCTTGAACCAAATAGATCGCAAAGCAAGTGTCTTCTGGAATGAGATACCAGGCTTGAGGCAAGAAAGGACCTGCAAAATTCAAAGGAGAAACCCAGCTAAACATGAACTGGGAGATCATACCTGTAACTGCAATCCTCACTGGACACTATCATTTGGACAGAATACAGCTGACCAACTGACCACTGAGACCTGAAAGATCTATTGTGCCCCCTTACTTCTACTTAGTTTCTGAGGAAAGTCTCAGAGACTAGTAGCTCCTTTAGTCCTATTTCCCGGAGAAATTTCAGGATATCGGCAGGCCTCAATTTAGGTAACTGTCCCTCTTCTATCCAGTAGTCGCCCAGGTACTGTGCCCTAGGATTCTGAATTGCTGTGCAGTTCGCAAGTATGTGGATGGAGGTTTCTTCTTCCATTCCACAAAATGTAAAATCTTCTTCCTCCACTATTTTGAGTTTTTTAAGGTGCGTCAAAAGCTCCCTCTATATCCAAAAATGCACATACTACAGTTTCTTGGTTGTCTAAGGCACCTCGGATATCCTCCGTCATTTGTACCAGTGCTGTCTCCGTAGATCTGCCTGCCCGGTAGTCTCTCTAGGATTTCCGTTCTTATATAGTTGTCAATAGCTTTTTCCATCGTTTTAAGCACAAACGATGTTATGCTAATTGGTCTGAAGGATTTGGGGTTTGTTGTGTCCCTTTTTCCAGCTTTTGGAATGAAGGTTACTATTGCCCTTCTCCATACTTCTGATATATAACCCAGTCCCAAGCTACTTCCACTAATTCCAACCAAATGTGGTAGATTTTCGTCATGTCCTTGCTAGAGCAATGCTGGTAAAATCCCATCTGCTCCAGGTGTTTTGAAAGGTGAAAAGGTGTTCATAGCC
Source organism: Lochmaea capreae (assembly GCA_949126875.1). Classification (NCBI taxonomy): domain Eukaryota; kingdom Metazoa; phylum Arthropoda; class Insecta; order Coleoptera; family Chrysomelidae; genus Lochmaea; species Lochmaea capreae. The sequence continues at coordinate 13,100,290 of OX421411.1, forward strand.
CATTTCAACCTATCGTTACTACAAATGTGCTTGGCCATTGTAGTACTTTCTCTCGAAGGCCTGTTATGGCCTTTCGAGAGGATTATCTCCTCTGTTTGGGGTACTTCCAGGAAAATGAGTTTCTAGTAAGAGTCGCACTCTTTCATCCTCATTCTCGGTATATTTACCGTCTGGCTTCCTCAAAGCCATATCTGTGTTGACCCACATTTTCGCCATGACTTTGTAAAGTCTTGCCGCAGCAGGTGTTGTGTTTATATCTCCACGGAATTTCCTGAAGCTATTTCTTTTTGCTTTCCTAATTTCCTTGTAGTAGGTGTTTCTCACCTCGGTGTATCTCTGCCAGTCTCCGGTGAATTTGGCTTTATTAAAAAGGTCCTGTTTGTTCCACCAGAAACACTTAGTGTCGTCTCAGTTGATGACATTCTGTGCTACTGCGTGGCTGCTGGACATTTCAGATTACAGATCCTTGGTGCTGCGTTTATGAGGATGTAGATTAACTCACTTCTTCTTAGATTATCAATTTCTTTTGTAAGAACTTCAATTCGGATTGAGGCATGTTAGACAATGCTGTCATAGTACACGATTCTGAGAAGATCACACTCGGAGATCAAACCAAAACAAATGAGTCTATTTTCTCAGTTACCTGGTTGTTTCTATTACCAGTGATTATTAGAACTCGAATTATTTCTGTTTCAGTAAATTTTGTAATAATACTTCTCAAATATGTTCACTGTTACGACCAGTCAATTGAACAATATAAATTATCACCAAATCGAATGACGAATCAAGATTTTCGATACAGATTCGTAGTTAGCAGAAATTCAGTCGGACTCTAGTTCGTGTCAGAGTAGATTCGCTCTGTGTAAACGGTTTTTTGTGTCCGTTCGCATCAAAATATTTTGAAAAGTGTACCATCAAAAATAAACTATTCTCCATACTCATTTCAAAAGTATCTGAAACTGAAATTATTCGTTTTAGTCTCTGCTAGCGAAAACATTTAAGTTGTCATCACTACGATAATTAGATTTTTTTTATCTTCATTTTGATCAATCTAAACACCCCCATTAAATTTTAAAAATAGGTACAAAGTTATCAACCAATTTATTAATATTTAATATATACTTCGGCCAGACGGATTTCTACCCACTACCATTTATTTTCGTGTATCATTAACTCTAGCGATAAGATACACAAATGAGGCTCTCCGAGGCTAATGCCGTTATAAAAAATAGGTGGGTCTCCGTTAAGGAAAGTGACTAAGTTTTATATACACTTGAGTTTTTCTATGATAAGCATTTTCGTATGGCATTGAAAGGTCGTCGGATGTAGTTGTTTTCAACCTTTCATACCAAAATGGATATTATCAAATTTTTATAACTATAAACTATTGATGAGATTAAAATGAGCAATTTCATGTAATCGTGGAATGAACAATATTAATGATGATTGTTTTTTTTTTGATTTAATGAAATAGATATCGATTGTCATCTATAATGTTATTTGGAATCTTTATTATTCAACATTCAATAAGTTCAATTGCTACATAAAGTAGAATACCTAACAAGCAAATATCCCTGACCCATATGAAAAGACCTAATGTTCCATGAGCTCCAAATTAATTATTTCAAACAGAAGCCAAATGGCGCTAGCAATATAAGTTTCTTCTAAAATTCTATTTTTAAAAACTTTATTTTTATGAAATGTCAAACAACATACAATTTGAAGTACTAGAATGAGACTGAATAAAAATGTACAAAAAGAAGGTTCTATGGGAGATGCCGAGTTGGCATTTTCTTAAATATGATATTATATAGCAAAAAAAGTTGAAAATAAGCAGAAAGTATTATATTATAATTATATAATTTCTCAATCCCTAGAGAGATCCATACAGGGTGTGGATTGATTATTCGTCTTCTTCCATTTGAACATTTTTTATTTTCGATTTTAGTTTGGTGGTAATTTCCCTGGTAACGTCTGTTGGAGGTTGGTGACTGCAACTTGATTTTGATCTGAACTCACCAACAAAAAAAATGAGTGCAAGTATCACGTGGCGTGGCATGTGGAGTATTTCTTAAGCTGACTTTTTTGAATTTTGTTTTCTTCTTTAGGAGTTGATGAATTTTGTCAAAAGGAATTTCTTTGATGTTAATTTTTCTTGGGTGGAATAGTTCGGTATTTTCTATCTTGATTTCTGGGAGTAATAAGGATTGACCGTATATGATCTCTCCGTGGTTGATAAATTTGTTACTTGGTGTTTTTTGGTGTTTGGAAACTGTAGCTAAATGGCAGTTTAATTAAGTAGGTACCCTTTAGCGACGTGAAATGAGTTTCTGAATTAATTATTTTCACTTTTGTTTTTTCTGGAAAGAGTGCGATATAATGTCCTGAAATTATTGTTTGAATAATTTCGTTTTCAACTATTATAGGCACTGGTATACATTTTGGGTGCTCCTTGATCTTTAGTTGCAACAGTTGGATGAGTTGTTGGACATTTTCATAGCTCCAGCTAGGCTTTCCTTCGATCTGTTATTGGCCTCCAGACTAAGACTTTGAAGGAGATCATCACAGTTGTGTACATCCAGTGTACGATCTGTGGATTCAGTCCCCAAGTTTTTCCCATCGCCCGTTTTAAAGTCATTATTGCCATTTTTTAATTTGTTTTATAGAGTAGGTATGAATTCCAAATTAGCCCAGGAATTGTGAATGGGTGAACTGAGTCCATAGTCCAGTTCAATAGGCTTTGTTAGGTTCATTTCAATCCTCATTAGGTAAGGAAATTCGGGGGTCTATCGGATAGCTTCGTTCCTCTTTCTACGGAATCTGGTAGAAGTGATTGCAGTAGAATTTGCAGGGCTACCATTTTCCGTGTATGACCCATTGGCTAGGATTTTATCGAGTCGTTGTTTCCACCCCTCCAGAGAATTTCATCAGTGAATCCTTTTTTGCCTTCCTAATCTGTTATTTGAATACAGTTAGAGTAGAGTACCATGTTTTCGCACTCTCCTGTTCCTTTCGCACTGATGAACAGCGAGTTATTGATTCCAGTTGGGTTATCTCCTTGCTCCACCAGGTTAGTTTAATCCTGGAGAGCCTCGCAATTCTGTTAAAGTACAAGCTCTACATTATTACCGTTTTTTTCCTTCCTTTTTATCATTCTCTTGTAGGTTTTCGAGGTATTTCTTCCATTTAGTGCTTTTTAAAAATCGGTAGCTTCTTTACTTTAGATTTCTCCATTTTGGAGATTTCCATACAGTTTTGATCACAAAAGATGGTTTTACCCCCCAGGTACTCATCTCTACTCCACGCAATGTAATGCGAATTGGCATCCATCTCACTTAGATTTTGTAGTTTTCCTGCTCTGCAGTAGTTCACCAACTGCTCTAGTTCATAGGACGGAGGTGAAGTTGGTCAGTCATATGACATATACTATAATATTTGCCTTCCAGTTCACTCCCGTCTTCAAAACCTGTAGTTAATTCCTCACAAAAAGGCAGGTTCTGGTAATTCCTACAGATGAATAGTACAACTGACCTTTGTTTACCACCAGTCCTTTTAAATGTAGGGTCTTGTATATATGTCCATTTTGTCTTGCCTTGTCGATTTCTCAAGTAATGGTTTGTACAGACCACCACTACATCCGCTTGGACGTAAGTACCTGCGAGTTGACGTCCATTTCCCTCTGGCCATTTCCAGATCTCTTATTTCATGATTGGGAAAAAAATTATGGTGATCCAGTGACTTCTAGTGGCAAATTTATAGTCTTACTTCAATTGTATTTATTTTTAAAATAAACAGCACACGACCATCGACTTACTATGATGTAGAATGACATTCCATCGAGGTTTCTTATGATGCGATTGTCCTGGAGTGTCGATAAACGATAAGAGCCGAGATACTTGCTAAGCTTCCATATTTGCTCCATTGTTAATCGTGTCTCAACTTGCTGGTCCAACATAGACACCAGAACAGAAACCGATAAAAAATTTTCTTCGCGCTACCACTATCGCTGCTCTTATCGTTTACGGAGCTTTAACATAAACGCACCCTTAGTTGGAAGTATTGTTCACACTTCACTTACAATCTGTGTGACTACTTACGTATAGATTTACGGAAAATATTATGTCTTAGCTACAAATTAAAGTTGGGGTAGAGATATAAAGTTTTTGAAAAGTACTTTTTATTGAGCAGACCGTTTATTAAGAAGCAACAACTACTTCTCAGGATATATGCTACGACAGATATTAAATCACACTTCTAAGTTGAACGGGGTTGGGATATCATCACGATATAAACAATAATTCTGGTTTGTAATTAGAAGGGACAATATCACTTCTAGACCGGTTTCGGCGTATTTGCACCTCATCAGTACAAGGTAGATATCGTCTGTCGAGAAGCTCTGAGAGCACAATCCTGGACTAGAGAGGCAATGCTGAAAGCACATCAATAGTTTATTCCCAGAAAAGAAATGTTAGGAATACGATAGCAGCGCCATCATCACATCTAAGGCGTTATAATAGTATTTAACTATCACCTTTGACATCTATTGATAACACGATTTATTAAATTGACAATTTTCATAGGAAACCGTAATTGAGCAGATGAAAAAGTATTGATTTTTATACTTTTTGTTGTTCAAATGCATAGCAACGGCTTCAGGAATGGGAGTCACGAGAAAAATTGGTTTCAGTTACTTTTTTCAACACTTCGTATATGCATTATGTGGAAAATACTGATAAAATGTCTCGTTTAATACTGGAAAAAAATAATCTTAAACCATTCCAATCATATTACATTGAGTAACCGACTTTCTTATTATTGAATTTCAAGATCGTTATATAGGCTACTTCTTGAACTTTCCGAGTAACTGCTCAAGCACCAAGAATAATTGCATTCCTTACATCTATGTAAAAGAGAACACAACCTAATTCAAACTTTCAGACATCGTAATCAACAAATAGCTTAGCTTCGGCAACGTATTTGCATTTTCTTGAAAACTTGTGCACTTAGGTTTTCTTTCGGAGTTTCCAGACACGAAACAAAGCAAGTTTTTTAATACGATTCGCTATGAGAAGATTAAGTCTGTGTTACTAAATATAGAGAGAACAATCAATATTACCCTTAAAAGACTCTGACGAGCCACGGTACTTTTTCTTTATAGTTACAACCTTAAATGGCGTTTAATACCTCTATTATCCGAAGTTTTATAATCGCAATAAGAAAAACGACTTTTATTCAGGAAGAAAAAAGTTTACGCTGTACATAAAAATTAATCTTATTGATTGTTTAGCTGTTAGAGTATATACAAAGTGTATAAGAAAATTTACGATTTCAAATACAAAACTAAACTTCAATCCATGCTTCTGATTGGTCACATAACTTTAACATATTTGTAAAACATCATTTCATGAAACACATACATGTTTATAGTAAGGGTTTGGATGTTTTTATCCGTGAGTATACGTAGTAACTTATAGGAGAAAAAAAAATTAACAATAACTGAGAATAAATGTAGAAAGAATCAATTAAATTATCAAAGTGCATTCCAATAATATAAAAAATGAATAAAAAACCCCGTATCACAAATTACAACAAGGAAGAAAGGAAAAATAACGATAATATTTTACACATTGAATATAAAAGAACGCAACTTCAAGATATTTGCCATGTATGAAATTGATTCAGCTTCAATAAACGTTGAGTTGTCTAAAGCTAGCAGAAAAGTATCAACATTTTGCATACATTCAATTTTAGGCTTCATTGCTGTGAATATAGGACACTCGAATAAAATATGGTGAAGCGTTTCTGGTTCTTTTATATTGCAAATGGTACATTTCTGCTTAGGGTTTAACACCTAAGTTGAACGAGTTAAGGTAAATTTCAACTTGTATATATTTGACAGCCTCAGTTGAGCAATAATACTCGTTGCAGGCGAGGGCAGTTTCAACCTTGAACAGTTTTGAGAGACCTTGACTAGCTTAAGTGAAATATATAATGTTAAATAAGAGCTTCGACTCATAAAAGCTAAATCTTATTCACGTAGTGCTTGAAACATGCGAGATAGAATCAGATTTCGGTTGTGTCTCATAAGTGTAGCGGAGAGATTATCCCAATAATAAAGAGAATCACAAAAGGCAAACAATTTTTTTAACTTGCTGTGTCCAAATACATTTTACTTAGTTCTAACTGCCGAATGAAACACTTTTTTGGCAATCTATTCGGTGCCTTTCCAAGTAGATTTCGTAACCAATTTAAAACCATCTTAAAGAAGTTATAAAGAATAAAATCCATAAGAAAATAATTAACTCCATTTGTCACGTCATTCGAAACAAACAACCTATATAATTTTTTTGTAGGAATGTCAGATAATTTGTTAACCTCGCAAAATAATCGTTAAGACTGATAGTTTAACGTAAGTGTCAACTTTTCATAATATAATCACCAATTATGTCCCCAATTATTCTTACATCATTTGCTAAGGAATTATAGGTCTCTTAAGCTATGGATTGAAAATAATTATTTTATAATTAGTAAACGTCTTATCGCCTTATTAGACATAAATCAAAATTTAAACTTATGTGGGAAATCGACTGCTTATATCAGTTATTTTTTTTTAGGGGGTTAGTTGGATTTTCATGCATCTTGTTATAGAGGAGCGGAACACCCCCAAATAGTCGTCTAGAAAATAACCAAAGCATTTCAAATTCGAGCTTAAATTGAAGAATTTTTTCGAATATTTGACTTTTTACGTTCGATGAAAAAAGTTGAGTAAGGGAGATTTTAATTGTTTATTTCTGAATACGCTGTATTAAAATTTAAAAATCAAACAAGTTTTTGAGAAAGTTTGAGAAATTAATATGCAGTAGAAAAAAAGATAGAGCGATTTTAGGATGAGCGCTCTCGCCGCACGGCTCTCGCAGTGTTCGCGCGGACCTATGATTTTTTTGATGCGCGTATCTTCGTCATAGTAGTCAATTGTAGTAATCCCTAGTATTTTTAATCTGATAAATACGATTTTATCAGAGATATGAAGTAAAATCGATTGCAGCTTTACGAAAAAGAGATAAAGGTTCGACAGGAACAAATTCTGTCCATGTGTCATCCGCGGCTAGTATACAATATGTCTAGCGACAAAGAGGATGTGTTTGCTTTGTACAACTACATTACATACATGTTGTACACATAGTGAAAAAAATTAACTCTTAAAATGTGAATAACTCATGTACAAAAAGTGATAAAATCAATAAAAATATACTGAAACTATTTAAATTGTAAAAAATTTGATCATACTTTTAGAATACCTAAGGCTGCATCGGAAATTTCAAATAGTCACACATAATTTTATGTGTGACTGTTCTACACATCCTAATTCAAATTATATTTTTGGAATTTCTCATCCTTGCTTTGATGGAAAGTAAGATTTCTCCATGACCAATAGAAAAATGGGTTAGGTTAGGAAACACTGTAGTGAAGAGCATCTGATGGATGACCACTAGGAAAACACCGTTGTAGAGCCCGCTCAGCCTGCAGCGAAAAATTTTATATTAGGATACACCTTATACTACTAAGGTATAGTTTAGACTACTAGGATAAGTAGCATATCACATCTTGCAGCCATTATAACAATAATCACGAATAATGTGGATATGCCGTCTTTCGGAGGAGACGTGGAACCGAGGTCCCGAGTCCATGGATTTTGGGTTCGATGAAGATCCCTACCAGTGGTTGGAACACTGAAGGATTTAAAGGATAAATTCCGGGTTAGGTTAGTGTCCTCCCGGCGTCGGTGATTGGAAAAATGTTCCAGAAGATAGGTGGATATATGAAGATAATTTTTCTGTGATGAAAATGGAAAAGATCTGAATGAAAAAGATGGAAGGAAACGCACGAGGAAACAGAAGTGGAACAAAAAGAAATTGGAAAGAGAGAAAAAATCGTAGTTGAAAAAATTACATGCGAAGAAAAAGATGATGATGCACAAACAAGAGAAAAGAACCGATAAGAAGATATGAATTCATATTATGTATCAGTTTTTATAATTATCTATTTCTCACATCTGCAGGCGAAACTGTGAAATGCTTTCATTTCCACAATGCCCATGTGCCCAAGATAAAGTTTTGTGGAATACTCACAGAGAAACCGTCCATGATGCTTGAAGAAACCAGTTTAGGTAACCACTCCCCCGGGTGTTCCAGAACCGATTTTCGTTTCAGCTGCTAGTTAAGTGGAAAAGATTGGTAGTATGCTATTTAAAAAGAACAAGAGAATTTCATCGGGACTGTCTAGATTCCAAGTGTTCAGGGTTTGACAAACAGTCTAAATTTCTAGTTCGGAAAATTTACGGTACTTGATGTTGGAATTTAATGTTTGTGAGAAAAGAATATGACGTAGAAGTCGACTCACGATGATAACAGCTCGATTTTTATGAAAATTTGCATAGATGGAGAACAAGTGATGGCGAATTTATGGAAAATATTTTGACACACATGTCACTTCCGCTTATCTCTAAAAGAAATATCAGCTTTGTTATTTTAAATGTCACACCCTGTATTGTATTACCTTCTCGGATTCTACATTGAATTCCAATGTCGCTTTGTGTGGAGTACTTTATAATAAAATTTAAACTTATCAAGATAATTATTTTTTTAATAAAACATTGAATTACTGGAGGCTGTGTTTGGAATTGACCAATGAAGCTCCATGGATGAAAAAGGCCTACTAGCTTCAGTAAATAAAAACATTAAATGAATATCAATTTGATAAAATATCCAAATAATTATCAACTTAATCATGAGTTTAAAAATTATAGGGATAAACTCAATAGCCCAATATGGGAAACAAAGTTTAATTATCATAAATGAAAAATTTAAAACAATGAAAATAATTGAAAAAACTGGAATATTATTCAAGAAATGAGTGAAACTAAAAAGAACAAAGAAGACATTGAGGAAATCAAAGTGAGTACGGGAGAATTATTAACGATTAAAATCGATATTGCCAATGAATTCAATAAAACATTCGCTACAACAGGAAAAAACTTGTCAATAAAATTAAAAGCGATAAAACGTATTCCACAAATTCCCTCATTATTAGTCCGGTTAGTGAAAATGAGATTGTAATTCTTATAGTCGGATTAAAAAACAAAAAACCTGCTAGTAATGATCATCTAAAATCAGAAACTATTAAATTATTAGCACCGTACATTGTAAAATTTTATTATATTATGAACTTATGTTTAGAAAACGCTATATTTCCCATAATTCTAAAAAATTCAATGGTTATTCCATTACATAAGAAGGAAGATGTTACTCTAATTACCATCCTATTCCATTGAATACTAACTTTGAAAGTTATCAAAAATCAGCTTCATTCTTTTCTTGGTAATAGTCTAGACGAGGAGTTTAAAATGGTGTTAAATCGACATACTAATGCTAAAAATATGTGTTATGGCTCATTCGATAGGGAATCACGTCTAGAAAATTGTCCATGAAAATTGTATTAGCACATTAAAAATTTCAAAAGTTATAAACAATTAAAGATGTTGAAAAAGTAGTGCTTGGTTTTTCGCTTGTAATTCGTAAACAAATAATTTTTTTGGAATTTGGAAAAAAGATCCTGAAAGAGGAAGAAATTTCCTATAAATAACTTCCGATCACCGAAACTGTACCTCTATTATTAATAATTTTAATTTAACCTTGAAAATTGCCGTCCGCGCGCCATTCTTAGGTTGCGCGCATGCTATAGAAAGTCAGTAAGTTATAATAAAAATTTTTTTTCGGGTACTTAGAGTAAATTAAAAAATCTAAATAAACTATGATATCATCTAAACACTTCAAAGAACTAATTCCCGTTGGAATTTTTTATTAAATTAAATTTTCCAATAAACTAGACAATTGTTAATTAACAACATTTTACGGGATTTCTCTGATCATTAAGAATTAAATAAAAGTTGCAATAATTGTTCTAAAATTATTTCCTTTCGTGGAGTCCTTTCAATTGACACAATAAAAACGAATACGTAATTAGAGTTTGAAAAAGTTTAATAGTTTGTTTATAATAATTTTTTTAAATTAACAAATAAAGAAAAGTCGCCGTAATGTTGTAAAAAAAATTTTTTTCTCTATTTATCATAAGCTTGTCGTTTTTATATCAATAAGAGGCATTTATTAACTAAAAAAAAAAAATTTTATCTTCATTTGTTTATAACAAATTTATAAACAAATGGACTATTTCAATATTTTTTAAAAATTTTTTTTTGCAACTTTATAAAGAATTGTTAATCATGATTTTTAAAAAAAAAAATTTTTGTTAATAATAATTTTCAATTGTTTTAAACGTTTTTTTCATATAACTATTGTTGAAATAATTAGTTAAGAAATTTTTTTTTTCTTAAAAATCATAATTGACAATTCTCTATAAAATTACAGAAAAAAAAATTTTTTTTATTAACAATTACATTGTTTACCATGTTAACAATTTGTTATAAACAAATTGTCAACTTTTTTTTATTTTTTTCCTGAAAGTAATAAAAATTACAAAAACGACCCTGTGCATTAAAATATGAAAAAAAATTATTTCGATTTTTTATTTGATTTTGAAAAAATACGTGGAACTATGCACAGGGTCGTTTTTGTAATTTTTATTACTTTCAGGAAAAAAATAAAAAAAAGTTGACAATTTGTTTATAACAAATTGTTAACATGGTAAACAATGTAATTGTTAATAAAAAAAATTTTTTTTTCTGTAATTTTATAGAGAATTGTCAATTATGATTTTTAAGAAAAAAAAAATTTCTTAACTAATTATTTAAACAATAGTTATATGAAAAAAACGTTTAAAACAATTGAAAATTATTAACAAAAATTTTTTTTTAAAAAAATCATGATTGATAATTCTTTATAAAGTTGCAAAAAAAAATTTTTTAAAAATATTGAAATAGTCCATTTGTTTATAAATTTGTTATAAACAAATGAAGATAAAATTTTTTTTTTTTAGTTAATAAATGCCTCTTATTGATATAAAAACGACAAGCTTATGATAAATAGAGAAAAAAATTTTTTTTACAACATTACGGCGACTTTTCTTTATTTGTTAATTTAAAAAAATTATTATAAACAAACTATTAAACTTTTTCAAACTTTAATTACGTATTCGTTTTTATTGTGTCAATTGAAAGGACTCCACGAAAGGAAATAATTTTAGAACAATTATTGCAACTTTTATTTAATTCTTAATGATCAGAGAAATCCCGTAAAATGTTGTTAATTAACAATTGTCTAGTTTATTGGAAAATTTAATTTAATAAAAAATTCCAACGGGAATTAGTTCTTTGAAGTGTTTAGATGATATCATAATTTATTTAGATTTTTTAATTTACTCTAAGTACCCGAAAAAAATTTTTTATTATAACTTACTGACTTTCTATAGCATGCGCGCAACCTAAGAATGGCGCGCGGACGGCAATTTTCAAGGTTAAATTAAAATTATTAATAATAGAGGTACAGTTTCGGTGATCGGAAGTTATTTATAGGAAATTTCTTCCTCTTTCAGGATCTTTTTTCCAAATTCCAAAAAAATTATTTGTTTACGAATTACAAGCGAAAAACCAAGCACTACTTTTTCAACATCTTTAATTGTTTATAACTTTTGAAATTTTTAATGTGCTAATACAATTTTCATGGACAATTTTCTAGACGTGATTCCCTATCGAATGAGCCATAACACATATTTTTAGCATTAGTATGTCGATTTAACACCATTTTAAACTCCTCGTCTAGACTATAAGTAAATATAATATTATTTCTAACTTGCAGTTTGGTTTAAAAAAAAATCTACCGAAGACGCAGTATTTAATTAAATCTCTTAAATAATACAATCACTAAACGATAGCAAACCATGTTTGTGTTTGTTTCTTGATGTATCTGAAGCTTTTGACTTTGTTAACCATATTTTACTTCTTGAATGTTTGGAAAATATCATTGTGTGTTATTAATTAAAAATTACTTAACCAACAGAACCCAAGTGGTAATGCTTGGGAGTGTCTGCAGCAGTCCAGAGGTAACACAAGGGTCAATTTTAGAACCGGTATTGTTCAATATTCACTTAAATGACTTCATTCTGATGAGAAACGAAGGTAACATAACCGGCTTTGCAGATGATACAGCCATCTTCTATAGTGCAGAGATTTGGCAGGACCTGAAAGCTGTAGTTGAAGCTAAAACATTTGTTGTCATAAGCTACTTACTCTCAACATCTACTATCTCAACATCAACTATCAGTTGCAACTCTTCACAACCCAACCTTTTCTTAGTCAGCTGCAAATTAAGATTAACACACAGGTCTTAACCATTTCTTCTGAAACGAAAACTAAATATTTCTTGAAATGGGATCTACATATAGAAAACAAAATAATTCAAGTTACATCAATCCTATATTAATTCAGAAAGCTAAAGGGAATCCTACCTGTAAAACATTTGAAAACATTGTATTATTCATTGGTAGAAAGTCATCCTAGGTATCAGATTGTTGCATGGGGAGCAGCTTTGAAAAGTCATCTTCACTATTTGGTGGTTGCTCAGAGACGATTTCTGAAATTGATTTATTCAAATTAAACGAGGCATCCAACAGATGCGTTATACGAAGAAACTCAAATTCTTGATATACCTACGCCAACTATTTTTGCTATGCTGTACTACTAGGTATCATTTGAATAAACAAAACAAACATTACCTTCTACGTTACTCCAAAAATGTCGAAAACATCAGCACAAAGATCGAACATGTTTCATTCTACTGAATTATACAATATCATACCGGAAACCATGAGAGATATTACTAAGATATTGAAATATTGAATATTTTTTTCCAACAAACCCACGCATATTAATTATGAATGACTTCAATTGATGAAATCATTGATCCATTTGTTTGTTTGTTTAAATATATACTTTTCATTTTATTAATATTTTATTCAAATGTATGTCTATATTTTTTGTAGCTTTTAACTAGTTTTTATGTGATAGTTTGAAAAAAAAATTTAATGTAGTGATATGTCATTGATTTTATGATTATTTCAAATTTTTTGTACTTTTTAACACAAAAAATTATTTGAAATACGTTCATGTTTTTTTCATGTTTATGTTTTATTATTTATTACTTGATTATTGTACTTTCCATTTTTTTTTGTAATTAACTATTTATAACCATTATTATTATTACTTTACTTTCAATACGTGGTGAATGTGATAGAGTTGTTACTGGAACATGTGTTTTATTTGCTACAAGATATGCAGATCGACCCCGACCCAGCCGTCACACACTTAAGAGAATATTAAACAATTTAACCCAATTTGGTTGTTTTCAAGCAAAATAGTGATCTTGAAATGAATGTTCTCAAATTTTATGCTGCTTTTGTTGTGGTGCGAGAGATTAAGGTGGACCAATGGTAATTGAGAAAAAAACACCCTACTCTCTCAACCCAATTCAAAATTTTAGGCAAACAGACAATAATAGAAGACAGATGTTGAAAGAATAATTATAAATATTCAACACTCTATGAATTTTATGAAAAATAATATTTTTCAAAAATAGTGGCCGTTCAACTAAGGAGCAACAACTACTTCCCGTGCATATGCACCGCCGGATATTGAATTACACCCCAAAGTCAAACGGGGTTGGTATATCTACAAGATATTTTAAAATATCTTAGTCCGGGATTAGAGATTCTCGGACGGACACCGCATACCTTGTACTGATGAGGCGCAAATACGCCGAAAACGGTCTACAAGTTGTGTTGTCCCTTCTTATTGTAAACCAGAAAGGTTGGTTTTAAAATATCTTGTACTCCCCCAAGGAGCTGTGAGACCTGGTCGTTGGTGGGGGAGCCGAGTAGCTGTTCCTCTTCAAGAGGAATACGTGAAACCAAGGACAGCTCAACGGATCTCTGTGGAATGCAGAAATCCGATATCAGGATCTTCAGCGTGGAGAGTGGACTGTTGTCCCGATGAGTTTGTTGATAACCGGTCAGTTGCCGGAGTCAGCGGGGTCATCGGAGCAGCAGACTGCTTGTGGAAACCTGCCTGATATAAACCGTATCTAGTGGAAGGTGGTTGATGAGGTATATTCACTAGATGTGGGGGCTTGCCTTAAACAGCTGGCCAAGTCGAAGGAGACCACAATAAAAACCCCCCAAGTCAAGGTGGAACAGCATATGCCGAGGACTGCGTGGTCAAGGGGAAGCTTGATCGCTAATATGCGGTCTCTGGATACCTGGGGACATCCAGTTTAAATACCCTTACTCCTGCATGCGGGGCTCTGCAGGAGTGGACCTTATACTTCCCTAGCTACTCGTGGGATCAACCATGGATAAAGAAAAAAAAAGAAGTCAAGCGGGCAAGCACCGCATTCGGGCACAAGTCGGAGCAATGTATCCACAGTGCCCAAAAATACAGCATCTTCCTCACATGCGAGCAAACCTCGTGTTGAGGAAGCTAGAAAAAAGCAGGAGAGGAGAAAGGCAGGGGCACCTATACCCTCAACCTCCTTAACTGGCGAAAGTCTCCGGGAAAAACCCTGGATAAAGAATAAGAAGACCCCCCTCCTTCCAGAACTGGGCAAGCCCGGAGGAAGGGACGATCCACTAAGGCGTGGACTTAGAGGGGCGGGGGTAAGATGGTATCTTCGCTGCCTTGAACAGGGACTTGCACCGGAGGAAGCAAGAAAGAAGGCCACAGAGTAGAAAAAACAAGGAGAGGAGAAAAACATCCCTCCTAAAGGAGGAAAACGTAAGCGGGAAGTGGCGACGGCCCAGTCACCGCAAGTACAGGCGAAGAAGAAAAAGGAGGACAGAATATCCATCCCTTCTTCAGCTGGCAGCTATGCAGCTGCTGCAAAGCTGATAAGAATGGCAGTTCTCCCTAGGGCGTACCCTGAGACTTCCCTCAGTGCGGACGACCAAACCTTGCTGGAGAACGCAATAATAGAAGAAATGTATGCTGGATGGAAGCATAAGCTCCAGTCTAGTGGCATACATTTCAGACCAGGAGTCGTTCTAATTGACTGTAAAACACCACAGACTGCAGAATGGCTCCGGCTGATAGTACCACAGCTGGAAAGCTGAAAGGGAGTAGAACTGACGGTGTGCCAGGGAGACGACATCCCAAAAATGCATACCGCCACGATCTTCCTCCCAAGAAGCAAAGGCGTAGAGGAAGGTAAGCTGCTTCGCTTGATCAAAGCGCAGAACGTTTGGAAACAGACTAGTGGAAGGTCCTCAATCTCAAAGAAGAGGGCAAAGGCCTAGTCTTGAGGGCAGGAATAGACAATCTATCCTGCCAAAAAATCAAGAACAACGGGTTCACCATCCATTACCGGTTTGGGAAAATCCCCGTACATGGCCTCAGAAAGGAAGAAGGAGACCTGGAGAAGGCTTCCATTTCCTCCAAGGCCAGTTGCGACTCGGGTAGTGTAGAAAGTCTACACATTACCAAACTCCTTGGGGAGGAGTCGCCGCTGTCCGAGGAGGGAATGGAGATTGTGTCGGAGGAAGGGGACAGTACTCCTACTGAAGGGGACATCACCCTGACGAAGGAGGGAAATACCCAAGAAGGAAACCAACAGGATGGCGGGAATTAACTTAGCTCAAGTTAATGCTCACCATGCCAAAGGAGCTTCGGCGGTGATCACAAGATTGTTCACCAAGGACCAATGGGGGATGTGTTTGATCCAAGAACCTTGGGTCAATAATAACCAGGTAAGAGGATTAGCATGTAAAGATGCTAAAATAGTATATCACACTGGTAGTGATATACCAAGAACATGTATTATGATAAGGAAGAATATTAACTATTTTTGTCTTTCAGAATACATGACTCGGGACCTCGTTCCAGTTCGAGCACACCTCGAACATAAGAAGGAGGGCAAGGAGATAGTAATAGCATCATGCTACTTCGAGGGAGATGGGCTAGCACCACCCCCAGAGGTACAAAGGCTGGTGGAGTACTGTGAAGAGAAGAGACTACCTCTACTTCTAGCATGTGATGCTAATGCACACAATACCGTTTGGGGCAGCAGCAACACCAACCAAAGAGGTGAGCAACTTTTAGAATATATCCTTAATAAAAACCTTGATATTCACAATATAGGGAATACCCCCACATTTGTAACAAGGGTAAGGCAAGAAGTTTTAGATGTCACACTGGCAACTCGTGATCTAAAACATATAGTAAAAGATTGGAGAGTATCGGGTGAACCATCTCTCTCCGATCATAGTATCATAACATTTAAGTTAGAGCTAGGTATACCTGAGGTAAGCCTCCGTAGAAAACCAAGGAAAACTGACTGGGACAACTATAACACCTGTCTGAAAGGAACTCTAGCACATATCCAGAGGAAAGGAAGGGCTAAGCACCATCTCGACCTGGAAAATGAGCTTGAGGATCTGAACAGGGCAATAATCGATGCATTTGAATCGAGCTGCCCTCTTCAAGAACAACGAAGCAGCAAAGATGCACCCTGGTGGAACAAACATCTGTCAGAATTAAGATCTCAAACCCGGGACCTCTTTAATAGAGCAAAATTCACCGGGGACTGGCAGAGATACACCGAGGTGAGAAACACCTACTACAAGGAAATTAGAAAAGCTAAAAGAAATAGCTTCAGGAAATTTTGTGAAGATATAAACACAACACCTGCTGCGGCAAGACTTTACAAAGTCATGGCGAAAAGTAGGGTCAACACAGATATGGCTTTGAGGAAGCCAGACGGCAAATTTACCGAAAATGAGGAGGAAAGAGTGCGACTCTTACTGGAAACTCATTTTCCTGGAAGCACCCCAAACAGAGGAGTTAATCCTCTCGAAGGTCATAACAGGCCTTCGAGAGAAAGTACTACAATGGCCAAGCACATTTGTAGTAACGATAGGTTGAAATGGGCTATGAACACCTTTTCACCTTTCAAAGCACCTGGAGCAGCAAGGACAAGACGAAATTCTTCCACATTTGGTTAGAATTAGTCGAAGTAGTTTGGAACTGGGTTATATACCAGAAGCATGGAGAAGGGCAATAGTAACCTTCATCCCAAAAGCTGGAAAAAGGGACACAACAAACCCCAAATCCTTCAGACCAATTAGCCTAACATCGTTTGTGCTTAAAACGATGGAAAAAGCTATTGACAACTATATTAGAACGGAAATCCTAGAGAGACTACCTCTCCACCCGTATCAGCACGCCTACCGGGCAGGCAGATCTACGGAGACTGCACTGGTACAACTGACGGAGGATATCCGAGGTGCCTTAGACAACCTTGAAACTGTAGTATGTGCATTTTTGGACATAGAAGGAGCTTTTGACAACACTCCACATGATGCTGTCAAGAGAGCATTAAATAGAAGAGGTGTAGACAGCACAACATCCAAATGGATGTCGGAACTGCTCACCACCAGAGTAGCAGAGACGAGAACGAGCAAAGACATTGTCTCCATCTGCACAACCAGAGGATGCCCACAGGAAGGAGTAGCATCCCCATTAATGTGGAGTCTGACGGTTGACGAACTCCTGTGTGGTTTGACGGACCTCGGAATATCCTGCCAAGGACTCAGCATCAACCCCACCAAAACCATCTTGATAGCCTTCACTAAGAAAAGAAAACTCAACCTCAAAACCATTAAACTTGATGGAAACGACGTTGAATGGAGACAAGAAGTCAAGTATCTAGGTTTGACTCTAGACAGCAAACTCCTGTGGAACAAACACGAGAAGGAGATTACATACAAAGCAAAAATGGCTCTAATGGTGTGCAGGAATCTGGCAGGGAGAAACTGGGGTTGTAACCCAAAAATCCTGAGCTGGATGTACACTGCCATAGTGAGACCAATTATCACTTATGGAGCCATTGCGTGGAGTAGTAGAACTAGCCTCTTGACGACGAGAGAAAACCTCTCTAAAATTCAAAGACTAGCCTGTATATGCAAAACAGGAGGAATGAGTACATGCCCAACGGCAGCAATGGAAGTGATTCTCAACCTCACACCATTACATATGGTGGTGGAGAGTGTTGCAGAAAGAACAAGATACAGACTAAGTAGAGAGGGAATCATTAAAAAGAACACCACCTCTTCACTTCTTAGAAATCAGACAACCTGGGACATGCCACAAGATGGTATGATGAAAAAGTATAACTTTTCAAAGAAATTCATTACGGAATTAAGCAACAAGAAATACGACAATATTACAGGAAACTGTAATAAGATTTAATAATAGAAGAATATAATTTGCAGAATTTGTGTTGGTAACAATTCGCATTCAACATTTAACAAGAGTACGTGATTTTCAAGAGTGATGCCTTGTTCACCAGATATTACACCGTTAGATTTTTTTATATGGGGTTACAGAAAAAATGAGGTGTATTTTCATCCCCATTTCCTAACAACAAAAGTGTTCTGTTAGGTACTTTGGCTGATGGCAACACTGAAACGCTTGTCGGTTGGCGAACCTGGGTGAAGTCAGCTGAGGGCTCTGCACAGAATGACCAGAACGGTTATGGTTCCCGGGTAAAATAAGTTATAGTGAAAACTATTGTAATCGACTGTTTGGCTAAATAAAGTGTAAATAATAAACAACCACGAAGTGTTTTCTATCACTGAACCCGCCTACATAACAAAAAGGAGATTGTGAACGTGAAATTCGCAATGCATTCAATTCTCTTTCTACAGCAATGATTAGGTGTGCAACAAACGAAGGTATGATGAAAAGGCTTACTAATTGCTTCAAAGTTCAAGGAAAAAATTTTGAACACCTGTTATTAGCTCTTGTAATATATGTATGTGGAATTACATTGAAAATTTTATACCAGTTAATTTTAGCCAATCAGATGCTGCATTTTGACATGTTGCTATGGCAATAACCTAATTTCTTCGGAAATTTCCCTGCGTAGAGGGAAATAAATAAGTGGAAATTTCTCTCTGGCTTGACAGCTGTCATAAACACATAAAATTATCATTTATTTTGTATGCGTTATTATTTTTAATTCTTCTAATACTTTCCCTTGTTTCTAGTAGTATAAAATTAGGAAAAGTATAAAGACTAATATTTATTTTAGATTGTTTCACTTGTTTTACTAGAGCATAGGGAAATTACAATATTTGATATCAAATCCGAGGTTAATAAATGAAGGATGGATAATAATATGTCACCTAAGTATGTCACCAATTTAATTTCTATTTCAAAAAAGTTTTGCTATAAAATTTTCTCACTGAATCTCCCTAGAGCATGAATTAATCGCTTGAAAAAACTACCAAATTGTGTTAAATTGCTTAATATCCTTTTCACTGTATGACAGCTAGGTCGGGGTCGATCTGATGGTTAAAACACATGTTATATTTTTAAATACATGTTAATATCTCAAAAACGCTCAAGATTGAGTATGGGGAAGTGAACATAAACTTTTGGCCTCAGAATTGAGTAGAAGAAATATTGTTGCCCAATCCAAAAAATTAAGATATTTAACATTTTTGACCTTAAACTTTCCATCATCTTTTTTAACATTCCTGTATGCAAATAAAAAGTTTTTGACATGTCACCAATTACCTTGATCGTCCCACTAATCAACCCGACAAGATCTTCTGTATTTGGCATTGGGGACCTTCACACAGAATTTTCATTATGAAGGTCAGCACCCCTCAATTTCTTATTGACAAAATATCTCGATAAGTATAAATTTAAGATATAGGGTATTCTACACAAAGTAACAATAAAATTTAATGTGGAATCCGAAAAGTTAATAATATACACGTTGTTCCATATAAAATAACAAAGTGGTAGAAGTTTGTTTAACCATCTTTTGCCGTTACGTCATAATCGGTGACGTATTCTGCTGTTTTACGTTTGTCTTATATTAGTTATATATGTTGTTTTACACTTAACCTCAAAATTATAATCAATGACATATGTTAAGAATTGTTTTCAATGATAAGGTGTGTTAAGGTGTGTATGAATAAATTAGTAATGCCGAACATTGTATTTTGTTTTATGCGTTGCGTACTTTTTCACATAATTTAGTTTTGTTTCAACTTGAAATCTACGTTTTTTTCAACCGATTTATTTCACATTTCTAGCTTGAGGATGTTTAACGCCCCTGAGCAAGAACATTTACTAAATTTAAAAAATTACGGATTACCGAATCCTGATTAGGTGAATGGCAAATTATATAATATATATTAAAAATGTATCAAACGATTATATTTTGTGGGTGAACCCAAAGATTATTATTGAAATTATATAGAATATCTATATGGTCATATTTTTAAAAAAAATTGTATAGCAATTATTGTCTGTGTCATTGTGAGAAACAATTTCGTAAGTATTCCTGAGAAATGCAAAAAAAACACATGTATGGGAAAAATCAGGCAATAAATGAATTCATTTCTGAAAATACTCCCAATAAAAACAGGAAATAGGAACAAACAGACGAATATGAAAGGTAAAATGAAATAGCATATGTAATCAAATAATATGCAAAGTCTAAGCTTCATCACTGACAAAATCATCTTCATTATCATTCAGATCTATGATAACAGGACTGAATTTAACGGTAAAAGCGGCATTTCAGCATCTCTTTCTCTTGAAAAGGAATTAATCAACTTCAAAATTAAACTTTGCTCTTTCTCATTATACCGGGAAGACATTTTGACAATGAAAAATTAATTGAAAAAGGCGAAAATGACCAAAAATACTGAACAAATCCAAATATGACAACTGATCTGTCAGAAGTAACAAATAAAATTTACGACGACATTAGTTGAGAAATACGTCATAATTCCGTCTCATCTATTTCATGAACGAGAGATAAAGCTGGTCAATGTATGACGTAACCGCAAAGGATGTTTAAGCAAACTCTAGTTCACTTTCGGTATAACCGGAAGTGATATGTATTTAAAATGTTTTTCCATTGATACGCCATAAATTGTTTTCCACCTACGCCAGACTTCATAAGGATCGCGTGAGTAGTCCCCAATTCCCCAATATAATATTATCTAGATTGTGTAAGCTCGTCGTGAAATAGCCTGTTTATGATTAGAAAAAAGGAGAATATAATATGATAATACAATAATTGAAGCTTGTGTATTATTATCCCTGTGGTGATAGCCTGAATATATTTTCCCATTTAATATCAGTATATTTGTGCAACAATATAGGAAGCCAAGAAAAACTGTACCTGCTAATCTTCACAATTATTACTTTAGACAACAGGTTAATAGTGGAGCGCTCCCTATATTTATCAGTTCATTGGCGACTTTACCTTTGTCCTTTGAGATATCAATTTGAAAATTTGAGGGGTTTATGGCCATCATCAGTCTTCACATTTTTAAATTATTTAAAATCTTAAAGGGTGTTCCAGAATGCTGCACCATATCAAAGTTAATTTTTTTTAAATGAAACACCCTATATTTTATCGCATATTTGGAATTAGCTTGACCTCCCCATCACAATAATATAGGGTTGTGATGTGTTCTAGGGGGTATTTAAAAAGTTATAACCAATTATTTATTCCGTTAATATTCATTGAATCTGATACAGAGTGAATCAAAATACGAAATATATTATTTTCTCCGTTTTTTGAAATGGATCACCCTGTATTCTATAAGAGTATCGAAAAGTACTATCAACATACTTCTTTTTTTATAAAGCATTCCCTATACCTTAAATTGTTAGTTCTTGAGATATTTTGATTTTTCTATGCAAAACATTGATTATATCTAATTATTAAATAATTAATTGTGAGTTAGGTGTGATTGATTTGTCAAAAACTGATATTTGACAATAACATGACATGGCAGTAGATACATTAGTGTTTTTTGATTTAGCGGTTTGGTACATGTGTTTTGGAGAATTTGAACTAGGGCAAAAATGAATTTCACTAGTGATGAAATGATTGATATGATCTGGATATTGGGAGAATGCAATAAAAACGCCTTACTATCAGCAAGAGAATACCATGAACTTTTTCCTGAAAGTCGGCAACCTACAAAACAAAAACTTTTGTGACAGAATTAAATGAAATTAATGTTTTGCTGGCAGTTACTGAAAACCCACGTAAACAAGTGTACCTAAGGAGCCACGTTTCATAAAAATGGTTGTGTTAATAGGCACAACTTTCACTATTATTCATAAGCTAATCCATATCACATAGTGACACACAGTCAAACTAGATGGTCGTTGAATGTGTGGGGAGGTAGTGTTGGTGAATATGTAGTAGGACCATATTATTTTTTTGATATAATCAATGTTTTGCATAGAAAAATCAAAATATCTCAGGAACTAATAATTTTAGGAATAGGGAATGCTATATAAAAAAAGAAGTATGTTGGTAGTACTTTTCGATTCTCACATAAAATACAGGGTGATGCATTTGAATAAACCGAGAAAATAATGTATTCTTATTTTGATTCACCCTGTAATCAGATTCAATGAATATTAACGAAATAAATGAGTTTCCAAGATTTTTACTACTATTCAAATGCTTTGGCCGCAACAGATTTTTATTCTTGAATTTCTCTTACATTGTACAGGGTATTGAACTTGTTACGATTTTTATGGAAAATTGGTTATAACTTTTTAAATACTCCGAAGAACACATCAAAACCCTATATTATTGTAATGGGGAGGTCAAGCTGATTCCAAATACGGGATAAAATATAGGGTGTTTCATTTAAAAAAATGTAACTTTGATATGGCACAGCATTCTGGAACACCCAATAAGATTGTAAATAATTTTAAAATGTAGAGACTGATGATGGCTATAAATCCCTCAAATTTTCAAATTGATATCTCAAAGGACAAAGGAGGCACTGAACTTTATCACACTAATCAATCACCCTGTATATTAAGTCAATCACAAGATAGGTCACTATTTGGTCTAGCCACAATATTAAACATCACATCAACTAACTTTTTTGATTCTGACGATGATACGTCAGTATCGAAATAATTATCAATATAATATCTTAGATTTTTCATATTTTTTCACTAAATAGTGGAATTAATTAGAAACAGATAGTTTCATTCATAACACCAACACGTGCGGGGTCCGAACAATAAATTCAACTTTCTTGTTCATTCGTCCACTGGAATCCTCTATTACTTTCATGCAGGTAACTTGGTGATTCAGGAGGAGCCCATAGGATATTTTTAGCCCAGAATCGTGGGCGTGCATTTTCTCGAAGAATTAAATCGTGAGTGTAGCCTTTTATTGGTTTGATACTTTCATGAAAAATTTTTTGAAATCCTGAGAGAAGTGGTTCTACATCCGACGAGTCGTCTTGTGATGATTATTGGTTAATGCTGGTAAGTAGAACTTCAAGGGCATAAATACAATCCCTAGATAGAGAATAGGGTATATATTTGTCTACCATTGAAATTAAATTTGATATTTATGTAATATGGATATGTTTTGGTAATTAGCAAATAATAAACAAGTTATTTTCCATCCGAGTTATGGAAAATGATGCTGAATATTCCAAGAATTAAGCCACCATGGTCTTCAAATGGTATACCTACATAGAAATATAAATCGTACTTACTCTACCCTATACAAAGTATCAGTATTATTTGTTTTCCTTCAATGTATTTTATGTTCATTTTAAGACCGTGACTAGTAGCTTAAAACGTGTATGGTGGCCTCAGTGCTTAATATAAATTACGATCCTGCATTATGTTTTGTCTTGTTTCTTTGACGCTATCCCGAAGCACCTTGTAATCCTTGTATTGTTTATCCACCGAGTGAATCATGGAACATTTTTAATTTGAATAAAGGATTTATGTAGTAAAACTTCAGAATAAAATAATACAACGTGTAAAATCAATATTTTGAAATACGTTTAAAGTTTATTTTATACTGGGAATGCATTATACAGGATGTAACATAAAGATTTGTCAACCTGGAGACAAAAACAGGACATTTGAACATTACTTAGTTATGTACAAAAGTGCTAAGAAAAAATATGAGGTGTTAAAGTTCAAAACTCTAAAAGCAATCAATTTTTGTAAATCTACTCTTGAACCGCTAAATGAGTTTTTATGGAATTCGTTTGTGCTAAATGAACACCTGGGTATAACCATTTGTTCGAATGATAACTTAAAAATATTGAGTATTTGTAAATAGCCTCAAAATTTTTTTTTAACTCAATTTTCATTTGTGAAACAATGAAGAAAGCTTATACAGGAAAAATGAGGTCATTTTAAATTTTTAGCTTGAATACGATAATATCGTTTTTGTGTGAACTTTCGAACATGGGGTAGTGGGATTTAATCGAACTATTTTTGACCCCAGATTAAGCATTATAGTTCATGACTTTTTGTTATAGGTACTCTGTATGAGCTGACTAGATGGTATGAAATGGTATTGAAGTAATTTGGTTCCAATTATCTTTTCATTTATCAAATTTCTATTTGTACAAAAATATTTGTGAGTAAGTAATCAGTTCAATTATCTCCAACTTAATTTTTCTGGTGTCCGTTCTATTTAATTTTGGAATCCGACTAGTAGTATGTTTGTGCTACTCAACTTCTAAGCATTTAGTATTACTTAGCTTGATTTTAATAAAAAATATCACTATGAACATGCAAATTTTGGCTTCCTGGGTATATTTTTTTGTGTTTTTATCTTTCAGTTCCTGAAGTTAACAGCTGTAAATTGCTAAAAAGTACTTTGAAGCTGTAGTGAGAATATAAAAAATGGAATTTGAACGCACAGCTGCTTTACATAAAAAGTAACTGAACATTCAAAATAAAAATTATAAAGTCATAATAATTATAATCATCGATATATTCGTGAGAAAATTCAAAAAGTTGACAATTAGTATCCTGAAAACACTTTTATAATCATAGACTATAAATTTGGTGTACAATTCTTCAAAAAAATGAGAGAAAAGTGTTTATTCAGACACAAATCCACTAGCAGTGTCCCACAAATATTTTATGAATAAAAACGAAACTATCAACTATCTGTTCAATTTCGTGGATAAAAGGAAGGTTGTTGTGCAGAATAAGTACCCCTTGAATCGTGAATAAATTTGTACACGAATAAATACTATTCACTATAAGTTAAAGCTGATCTCTAAGTATTATATTCAATTAAAGTTAATTATTGCTAATTATTTCAATATTTCTATACAGTTTTCATATTATTCTAATAGCGTTTCAGTGTATACCGACAACGGTCAATTAAGTACCTACTTTCACATGCGTAGCATATGATTGGTGCATCATTCCTTAGAAATGTTTATGGTGACTAATAAATAACGAAGTCTCAGTCTTTAGTAGTCTTGGTAATAGTCCCCATGTTTATGACTCACTGACTCACCGGTACTACAGAAATATCAGCTCACGCTACCTTCGAACTAGATTCGTTTTACTTAGTTTGCATAACACTTTTCACATTTATCATTAATACTCCTAAAAATGTGTCACATATTTTAATTTATGGCTGTTATTAAATAAGCGATATGGATTGTAATTTTCCCCATTACCACAAAGCGTGTGGTACTTATAATTTCGAATATTTCCTATTAGCTTCACCTGCATGTATGTTACATAATCTTCAAACTTTATTTTTACCGACAAAAACGTCAGATTAAACTAAAAGTAAGCAAACTCATCAGGGACCGATAACAAGGCAGTGATTTAATAATAAGTTAATTCTGTTATCCTGATGAGAATAGATTTATCAAATTTTATATATTCTCCATCCTATACTTCCTAGGTAGATTAAAAAATTATACTGAGCAATTGGCGAAGGTGATAGCGATTAGATCTTGTACGAGGGAGGCCCTGGTTTAATCACCGATCACGTCTAAAATTATTTCTTTAAGTATTAACACAAGTGAAGCCGAGTTCGGTTGAAGACTACATATAGTCCGAGGAAGTAAGGATATAAAATGGAAAATATTTCCACCAGAGATTTGACTTTTTTAAACGAAAGTATATGTACTATAGACTACTTTCCTAGATTTGTAAAAAGATTCCGCTCGAGCTTGCGATGCAGCTTGGAGCACGATGAAATTCAACAGTTTTTCGTCCATAAATTTTTTAGATTTGATTGTACAAAAAAATTGTAGGGAATTCTATACCCTTTAAAATGACGTAATACAATATTTAAAAAAAAAAATTTTCAACCCTTAATTTTTAAAAAATTGAAAAAATTTTTGCAAAATGGTTTTTTAAGCGACAAACAAAATTAGAATAACAATAACCACTTCATAATATATGAAAATGTAGTAGTCCGGCACCTGAAAACGTTGGTGTTTTCAGATTTAAAAAATTCAAAATGGCGGCTCTACAAAATTTCTATATATTATATATTTTTTTCAATCTTGTCTCATTTCATGAACATTACCGCTATCGATACGAGGTTCGCTGCAATCGATAGATAATAGGTTGTAGTTTTATGAACAATAACAGGAAATTTTTTTCAAATTTTTTTACATTCCTTTTTACGAGTTTAACTGAAAAAAAGTCAAATCTCTGGTGGAAATCTTTTCAATTTCACGACAACTTTCGGTCTAACTTCCCCGGACTAATATGCAAAAGATGAATAATAATTTAAAAAACAAAAACACACTTCCATAGCAGATGGAACTGAAAAGTAAAAGACAATTTTCAACTTTTTACAAAAATTGTGGGATGTTCCATAACTCAATCAATTTTTTCAAACAAAAATATTTGACCAGTGTAAAACTAGTGGAAAAGCTCAAATTTTTTGAAATTTGAAGAGAAAACAAAGACAAAAACACCCACAACATATTCGTATCTTGAAAACGTTTATTTTATTGATAACAATCACCATAATCTCTAAATACTGAACAATAAGCCTGTAAAACCAGAAATTATAACAATTTTTAACACGGTTGTAGGTGAGGATGAAAATTATCTTTGCCAAGCGAAAATTATTTCTAGTTCTCCACTTCCACTTGCCATTGAAGTATGTTTTTTGGTTCATTGAACTATAAATTTCATATTTTTTCACAAAAGATAAGGTAGTGAACAGCATACTTTTTTTTAATAACGGATTTTTTTAATACCCCATTTTGATTTATTTATATCATTTTATCAGCTGATAGGAGTAGGATATTACTTGTTGAATAATGTAAAAAAAAACTATTGAGACTTTTTTTTAACTACATGTTTTCATTTCCAATAAACGGTGGTAACAAGTATACTTTTATGAAATATTCATTCAATTTTACTAAAAAATTTGGAGTCAAATTATATTTCACACAGTACTGCAAATTTTTCGATATTTTTATACTGTTCAGTCACCTATATCATGTAAACATACTTCCGACTATTCACCCTATATATTTTAACAGGCAGATGTTTCATAAATGCGTTTCAGAAGGTCAACCATCCGAATTTAGAAATGTATTCAATTTTTTTTTTGGCATCGTTTCCAAGGATCTGCATAAACTCCGAAGAACGGATTTAGATGAGAATTCTTAAAATGTATCAAAGTTACCTTCATTCATGAAAACACAGGAAGTTAACGATATATTTATGTTTACAGTATTTACTGTTTATTGTATTTTTATACATACATACAATGTTAGTCATAATCTATCGAGGTTATAATAATTCCATAACGCGAATGAAAAAAATAAACTGAGTTACTCTCATTCATTGAAACAAATTTTTGGTAGCCAATTCCGGTTTTGGTAGGCAGTACTACAATAACTTCAATAATACCAATAAGTGCATTTACTATTAATTAAAATATGTAATCTATTCAACTTTGTATTTTAAAGTTTCGAGAAAAAATTAGTAGTATTTTGGACAAACTCATTACAGTTTCTGCGCTATAACTAATAAATAAAATATTTTTATAAGTGCTTACGATTTCACCCTTAAGAAAAGACTAAAGAACTAAATGGTCACAAATTTCCGCATTATATAAAATTAACGTTTCCTTAACCTCAAATAAGTATTATTGCATTTATCATTTATATCATATCCTATAATTCCTGAATATAATATAATATGGATTTATCACCCTGGAAAAAGTTAAAAAGGAGTGGACATTTCAAAAGAAATGTAAAAAAAGATATTTTTCCAACAGTCTCCACTAAGTATTTTGAACATATTATTCATTCACACTGTGAGCTGAAACTAAAAATCTCAACTATAACCAAGAACATTTTTAGGGTATGTTTCAAAAAGGAGATAAATGCTGCACAAAAGAAGTGATCTATTGTAAAGTACAGCTTCGAGACACTCTATGATACTATTCTGTTATTTCTGTTTCTTCATCCTTATCTCTGCGTTTCTTAAAAATGCTTGTTGCTTCCTTATTCCTATATTAAGGCAAGATTGGTATAAAATTGTAATTTGGCTCAATTTAATTGGTCAATAGTTATTTTATATTTTATAATGAGTTACGTGTAATCACTATAATAAATTAAACTGAGCAATCAATAAAGTTGCAGTTTGAAATTGACCAGATATACATAGTTCCAAAAGTTTTACGCATCCCTGTAATAGGTAGTATAGCGAAACACAAATCATAGAAGGAAAAATATATAAATTTGACAGCCTCTGAAATTAATAAAATCTCGGACTGCAATTGTTTGACAAATAGTTTTATAGTGCCATTAAAAACAATTCTATAAAATAATAACGTTCTATAGAGTTTCTTATAAATTTAAAACATTGTTTAATGTTTTTTTTGACACATAATTATTGTATTTGTTAACGCCATGTTTATTTGCGGGGTTAAGCGTTTGGCGGTGGTCGCCATTGTTAGGTATAAAAAAATATTTTTCCGCCTACCTCTATCCAAAGTATACATTTCCTGGCCTCATTGTAGGGAGCAAAGTCGTACTTATTCTCCCTAAAAAGTAAAAGTGACGTCATGGTACGTCAATTAATGGAATAACTTATACGGCATTGACGACCTATACTATATAATATTATATAAGTATACATTTTTCCATTTATTCATAGAGCACCCTGTATTTTGCAAAATGGTAGAAATCAGTAAATTGTTATTTTAATTTAACGATATTTACATTAACAATTTGACTTCAATTCATAGATACATCCGGTTTTCGAATTTAGGACAGAAATATTATATAGCATGCTTTGGTCCATTGACAGATTAACAGTTTCAATGTGTGTTACGCTATAATGCATCTATAAGTTATACTATACCTACTTCATAGTTTTACTTTGTTTGTTTGTTTGTGTGATTACTGCCCTCCGCTACGCGTCGGGCAGTAAACTTCATCCTCGGGAGGAAAAGTAGCATTTTGCTCCCTTGTTATACAAATAGCTATTCAGACACAAAAGTACATAATACATATACTTTTTATAAAGCTATATGGTATTATATTTGATTTATTGAACTAATATATGACTGAAAAGGTAGTTCCGATCAAAAATAATACCTTTGAATGATATTACACATTTTAATATTTTCATCAGATCGGCTAATTAGTGGCTAAGTGAAGGCGCTTCTATTTTTTAGTGAATATATGTATATGTATATTTTACCAGAAAAATTTGCTGCGTAGGAAAATTAGTAGTGCAAAATAAATACATTAATAATATACCTTCTATATATTTTTTATTATACATTTTTTTAAGGTGGCGATTCTTTTATAAGTCCATCTTTTCGAATCATGACAAGCAATGCGCGGCGACAATTATATCAACGTTATTCGATATTTTTGTTGTAAGTTGCCTCACAAAAGAATAAAGCAATCGCTAAACTATTATTAAAATGGTTTTAAACCGGTCTATATGATCTCTAAGAAATATAATTATAAAGGTTCTATAGCGCACATTTGGACATAATGTAATATCAATCTTAAAAACATGGTTTTTTAACTGTCATGAAGATATGTTAAAGAACTGGAAGATTTTATAATTTGGGCCTTTTTTGGTTGTATACATATCATATTAGAGCTGTAAAGAGCATTATAGGATGATCGTAGTTCTATTATATATTATGTTGTATAGCATTTTACAGAGCCGGTAGGCGAAAACAGATGTGTGTCACACATGCAGGGAACGCTTTAGCAGCCCTTAACTATCATCTGCCCTCGCTTCGTGATGTTAAAGCTCAGTTTATGCCCTTGTGACACAATAGTATAGTGATACCATTTGCGGCATCGATAAGTCGACAATAAGCATAAATTTTAGAATGGTGCGAAATTTGTAGCACATGGACGGACAAGACGGTGCAAAAATTTACTGCAAACCTGAATAGCAAAGAAAGGAAAAATGTTGAAGCAGTATTGGTATGTTAACGGAGCATATTGGTTTTAACAGGCTTGCAAAGATAATGAGGTTGGCAGCACAACAGATTCTCTTGCCTAGATGATAGAACTGCAAAACACATCCCATGTCAGTGCGGTTGCCTGGTTAATGTGTGGTTTCTTGTACTTGGCTATAAAAAGCAAGGATCTACATGGAAGGATTAGTCCCGATGATGATTGGAAACTTTAAAAAAGGTGGGCTCGAGAATGTAATCGAGAGTCAGAGAAACAAAATATAATTGGAAAAGTCGCAGTAGAAAGGATATTTATGATGGACGTTTGAATAAGTAACAAAATTATCGCGTACTGCGATTATTGCACCAGTTATGGTTCAGGGAAGCAACAGAAAACCTGAATCCATAATACCGATGATGCTTAATAAATTCAAGAAAACAAAAGTTTCTGAAGCAGGTGTACTAAAAATGTTGTGGTGCACTGAAAATTGTTGTTATGCGCGGATTTCTAGCTCTTCAGTTTCGGTCAACATCTTTTGTTAACTTTATATTCTGGAACACACTACTTTCCACTTTTGCGACAGTTTTTAGGTCGCTTTTGCCTAATTGAATTTGTTAATTTTCCCATCTGCAGTCTTGAACTGTTTGATGCCCTCTTGAACATCTTATCTTTGGTCTTATGCCTGGATTTTTCCACCTCTATCGGTAGGAGTCCAGAAATTCCTGAAAATTAAGTGAAATATCTATGTGGGGTTTGGTGAAGTCAAAGTGGAGGGTGGTAGCATTTCTCGTAGTCTATTTACTTTTTTAGTTAACACCATAATCGTTTAAAATCTATCATGTCTGCCATTGCCTTGTTCGCAGCCTGTATTATATTTGCTTATTATGTTTCCTTAACCTGTACTGACTACAAAGCAAATGACGGTGATAACGTTTCATTGAATGATAAAAATAATATTGAATTAATTGTGCTTGCTGAAACTTTTATTTATTATTTCAGGTGATATGTCAAAATATTTCCGCTTGTATATTCGCACAATTAATTTCATGAAATATTTTTTATTTACCAATGTATTTAATCATATCCTGGAAAGTAAGATACAAATTTTTATATCATCTTTTTCTAGCACTAACATATTTATATATCTGAGGTCGTAAGTGTAGTTTTATGTTCAAGAGTACGGTTTCCAAATCGAAGCGCGTAGAATCGCCGTCATAAAAGTGCACTATACGATCCAAGATGTATTGAGATTTTTTGTCATACTCTAAAATTCTCTAAAATATTAAAAAACACTTCAGAATATTACAGTATCAAACAATAGCATTTACAATGTTTATTTTTATATCAATGCACATATTGATTTGACGGTGAAATGCATAAAAGAGCTGCCTTCAAAAAAAAATATTAACAAAATTAGAAGCAGGGCTCCTAAAACTACTGTCCAGACAATACAGCAAATTGGCAATAAATAAGCGCTTTGAGAGGAAAACTTCCCATCTATAATGTATATTCCTGTAGGACCAACTACAAAATAAAATGCAATTAAATTAAAGTTAATTAGCTGTAACTGATATGCTCTTGGATATATGTCTGTTCCTGTTAGTTCAAGACCGATGCTAGACTATGAAGTGGGTGGGTATGAATCTCTGTGCGCTGTTGACATTTCCCGAAACACAAAAATTGGAAGGGAATTAAGCAAATGGAAAACCTTCATACCAACTGCAACTCAATTTTTACAACCATTGTGAGTTACACCAAAAATCACTTGCTATGTTATACAGTTGCTGAAAAACATACTGGTACATCTTGACAAATTAGTTATTATTTATGCCGTTACTGAAGTAGTATAAAATTTACAACAAAATGCGAAGTTAAACTTATAATCTTTAATGAAATTGTAGAACTTTGATTAATATGATGGTTAGAAATACATGTTAACAAAGGGGTGTCTTTTAAACCCAACTGATTTTTTACATAAGCTGTGAAGTGATTGGCTTGAGAGGCTGTGTATATTGCACTCACAGGAATATCGTACGAACCAAATAACCATTAAAAGTGTTGTTTTGGAAATAATTCCTAGAGGGACCTTTGGGAAAATATCAAATATGTTTTGAATCTCTCATGATCAAAAATAAGTCTGGTCTCGATCAATTTTCCCATCAGATGCGAAAGTAATAAACTCTTTAGACACAATGACAAAATTAAAAATATTTCCAGATACTGTACACTGTTTTACACTACCACTACACCCTCACTAACACTTTGCACTACCTTACGCGCGTTTCGATAACCAAGTTATCTCATTCAGAGACTGTCAAGTAGTATTACCAACGGTTCCAAAATTCACATCTTTATTTATCTAGATGTTTTACTAATTCTGAATTAGTAGTGCACGATATAATTGAAATGTACTTAGTTTACTTTTGCAGTATCAGGTTAGCTGTAATATTTCACCCCAACATAAAACTAACTTCCCCACTTTATTTTGGATAACGCAGTTATTAAACATGTTACTAACTACTATAGAAGTGAGATGTGTTATAATCAAAAGTATATTATAAAAGTACCTACCTGATAATGACTTAAGCAAAAAATAGCGGGAAAAAAGGAAAAAGACAGTTTATGCTCTGCAAGAAATGTTTGTCAGAGAACGAAACGTGAATGATAAAAAACATTGAATAGGATATATCAAATTATTAAATATCTAAAGGAAATATGTTGATTACACAATCTCAAAAAGTGCTATTGAACTTAATAATAGTTGAAATATTCTGAAACACAATCTGATGGACTTAATAAATAGAGTGCGGTGCTTCAGTAATGATCATGATGACAGTCACTAAGAATTAATGAAATAATCATTTGAAATAATTGTATAGATCAGGGATTCCGAACCTGTGGTCCGCGGCCAATTTTCATGTGGTCCGCGAAGCGAACATCTAATGAATTTTAATCTTGGATCTGGCCGAAAATTGAATCATCTACCGAAATTGGTTTACTCAAGATGCAACTGCTCCAGTCTAGAATTTTTTTAGCGGTGAGTTCCACTCAGTATGTGTTTGAAGCTCAGATCAATACATTAAAAATATACATTTGTTTACATTTAAAAGTGAACCCAACATTACATCACATTCTAAGGTAACTTGCCAGATGTCTCACTTTTCCTTCAAATTTTGCGACAACTGAATTATGGGACACGATAGAAACGTACAAATTAAAAATGTACTTTCCAGAAATTACATAGAAACGACTTTAAAATAATTATCCTATAAGTAGTCTTTGTAATAAAAATATGTTTTTGTTTGAAACTTTTGAGGTTTAAACGAAACAAATGCGTGTTAATAATTTTGTCTGTCTGAAATATGGCAACGCCGAGAAAAGGGCGGAAACCATTTCACTATCAATTTTACCTGATTTTACTACGGAGTTTCAACGTTCCTAGTTTATTAAAGTCTTTTCAACTGATATTTGTTTGTGCGCGTACAGATATAATTACAAACAATGTTTTTTTGTGAAAATCATGGTTTGTCAGTACCAAATTTGCAAAAAAAAGTAGGAATTTTCCTAACCTCTCTTTTCACTTGTAACTAAATAGTTCTATTGGCCAGTGGCACTGTCCGACTAGTACGACAGTTTCTCCCCACTCCTTGATGAAAACATATGTATGGCGATAGAAAGTTAGCCGTCTTTTCGGATATTTTTATGAATGACTTGCGGACTCTATTTGTAGTATTACTCAAGGTTTGTAATATCGTGTTTACCACACTCGTCTGTGGACATATTCGTACGCGCCCCATAGTTAGTTCGGCTATCTTCGCCACACTATGAACTTTTTAGGCATCCAATTATTGATTTATTTCATTTTGGTTCACATTTTCATATAATAAGTTCATAGTTATTACCGATTTTCATATTTGTATACATGTGAATAGTTTATTTGGACTTAAAATGTTTGCTTTAATTTGAATTCATATCAATATGTGTTTTTATTTAATAATTAATAAAATACGTTGATAAAACACACACAGGTTTCATTTCATTTCACTGAGTTCAATATTACGGTTATTATTATACTTTTGGTGGCTTGTTTTGTTTAGAATAAATTGTTTATTTAAATTTTTTAATATTTATGATTTTTTGTTACATTTAAAGTTTATTGCTTTCACATAATAGGTCAATAATTACAGTTTACAATAAATATTACAAAGTAACTTTTTTTATAAAATACAGGGAGTTCCATTTGAAAGAAGAAAGAAAATGAAAGGTTCGAGTTTCCGTCCACCCTGTATACAAAAAAGAAAATGATCAAAATTGAATACAATTCGGCGATATTGCATCATATTACGAAACTCTGTTGGGCAAAATAAATTTTTTTTCTCCAACGTCCAATAAGCTACAGAGCGTTGATTTACCTACGATTTTCACTTAAACGTGTCCATATCTTTTGAAGGACTCTGTATAACGTAGCAAAAGCTCCTTAAAAATGTGAGCAGTCCGAATTCGGTATAATATACAGGGGTTTTCATTTAAGAAATCATATGTTTGGTTTGTAACGGAGTTATGCAAACTCTGTATAGTTCGATATAATTTCAAAATATGGACCTTGAAGACATCTACTATTTTTGTTGATAACATTTTTTGACATCTCTTAAAATAACCCATATACCGAAGTTTGTCGTAAGATTGGTACACCCTGTATATTAGTAGTTGAGAAGTTAAAGGATGAAAGCCAGAAAACTAATTCCCGTATCCCTCAGGATCAGTATATTTTATGAAAAATAGCATACCTATCTCCTGTACGCACAAAATTTCATGATAATTGGTTTAGCCATTGAGACGTGAAATAGTAACAAACATTTTGGTAAATTGACATGATAGGAACATGTCAAAAAAAAATTGTATTAAACCTCAAATACCGACAGTATAGATGGATCCTTTGGAGGAAACTCTTAGGAAAAAAATTCTCATTTATAACCTGGTAATTGAACCTGTTTGGTGATTTGGTATACGATTACGTAGTTGTAGCAATATAAAAATTATACAGACCTTTCAGAATGATGTATAACGTGGCAGAGATGTGGATATTTACAGAGATCTTGGAATACCAACTGTTGAAACACAAATTCGAAGGTTTCTCCAGCTAATGGATCGCCAACATCTTATCCAGAAGTTTGGCTAAGCAGATGAACTGAGGACGTAGATTGATGGTTTTTTGTTAGATAAGTAACTAGTTTTTAGATTTATCATCTGAAAGTTAACGGTTAATACCCAAGATCAGCTTAAATTATATAAAACATCTGAAAAACAATGAATATTTGTATATTTTCTCCAGAATTGTTGAAAATGACTAATTCCACTGATTTTTCTGTGAACTTGGTATTTTTAAATGTTTTTTTCGATTGCAAATTTTTCAAAGTGTGAATAATTCAAACAATTTGGTTACTCAAAAGAAACAAATTTTGTTGTGAAAATAAACTGACTAAAAAACATCAAACAATGTTGATGTTCCAGTGAAAAAAATCATTACAAAGGGTTTAAACAACAGATACTTCATCAGCGGTTTGTATGCAGTAACCGTAAGCGTGCAAAACACAAGGGAAACAAGACGAGAAGTGCTGAGTTATGTTCACATGGTCATTAAGTCTGGTGTTATCAGCTCATTTGCAGTTTGTCAAGCCACCACCGCTAACGGCCGTCTCCCGTCCATCAAACTACGACCGGCGGTCATAACCTTACTCAACGATTTTATATGTATTCTGCTGATAACTCCAACGGAATTGCAGGACCGTAGATGGCTGTTGAGTATATTTTATAATATTCACATCATCAGACGTTGGTACATTTTAATTTTAGAGTTATTCGTCTACTGATAATTTTATTCCGGATTGTTCACAATGTTATCTCAATCTTTTAGTATTAGACAATGTAACTATCACTTAAATGGCGTTAATTGAAATAACTACGAAAGTATCTCCAACATACCCCGACACCTAACGGTACAAGGGAAACCGATATATATATAAATATAAGTATCTCCAGCTGATATCTGAAGTTTCAGAACATTTGCATAAGTATTCTTAGTTCCAACAATATTCCATATTCTTCTCCCTTAATTACTCGCGCTGGTGTATTTTGTACATTGCGCGACAAACTTCTTGCCTTTATTGAACTTTTGATTGTTTTGGTGGCGCCAGACCCCTACCTAACCTATGTCTAACAAATCCGACATGTAATGGATCAGTAATACGCTAAGCGCCCGAGTGACTTTTGCTTTCTTACGTATATTTTAATGCGTTGTCACGTTGGAAACTGAGAAAATTAGTATTAAAACTTTGTATAAGAACGTTTAGTTTATTAGGTTATGGTGTTATATGTGAGTATATTTTTGTCAAAATCGCAAGCGTGTTTTGGCTTCTAGTCATGATAAATTTTATATTATTACTATTTATTTGATTTTTGAGATGTTAGATCTTCTATTCAAATAAAAAATCACAAATGCCTGACGGAGGAAGAAATGCGGGGCCTTCTTGGAGGCTGGCAGTTCAGATGAGGAAATTCTAGGCGATGAGAAAGATGACCTTGAACAGCGAGTACTTACTCAGAGTGACCGTGACAGTACGTCAGAACTGGAAGGCAGTGATAATGAAAATGAAATTTCTAGTTAAGGTGATGATATTGCTGATGTAAAGTTTGAAAAAACTAAAGCCTCAAATGACAAAAGACACGAATTGTAAGTAAGTTTGCCAAAACTTCCATCAAAAATATAATAAAAATATTTTCCCGTCCAAACCGTTGTGCAATAGAAATGGCAAATGAATTTGACGAATTGATTACCAGCAATGAACTCTTGGCTTTTATTGAGATATTGTTTCTGACCGGATTGAGAAATAGTTAATCATACTAATTTTCACAAGCTCTCGATGCAAAATGGGACAGGACTTGATCTATTTGCAGCGTGCATGAGTTACAATCTTTTTATTCCTATTTTGTCTAAAATTGGATTTGATGATAAAGAATCTAGAGATGAGAGGAGGAAATCGGATAAAATGGCAGCTGTTCGGGATCTGTTCACTGAATTTGTAACCAATTGTAAAAAAAATATTGTCACAGCGAGTTCTTCACTAGAATACATACCCAGTAAACCGGCTAAGTATGGACTGAAACTATTTGCACTATGTAACGTCAAGACATATTATACTTCTAATTTACAAATATATTGTGGGCAGCAACCAGATGGACAAACAAAGTATCTAATTCTTCACACGATATTGTAGTCAGACTTCTAGATAATGTAGAAGGAAAGAACCGTAATTTGACTTGTGATAACTGGTACACTGATTGTCCACTTGAAATGGAACTTTCGCAAAAAAGATTACACTTGTGGGAACTCTTAGATAAAACAAGGCTGAAATTTCAACTGAATTTCAGCCGCATAAAACAAGAACTATAAAATCAAATCTTTTTGGTTTACAAAAAACTTGATGATTGTGTCTTTTGCACCAAAGAAAAATAAGTCAGTCATATTGATTTCGACCATGTACAATGATGCTGCCGTTAGCCCAAATTCACAGAAGACGGAAGTAATCCATTTTTACAATGAGACTAAAGGAAGTGTTGACACAGTTGATCTGCTTTGTGGGAATTATTCAGTTTCGCGTAGAACTAATAGATGCTCCTGTCCCTGTGCATTTTTTTTTCATTTACTTAACATATCTGGAGTTAACGCAAAAATTCTATATAACGGAACACTTCCTAATGACCCGGCAAAAAATCGAAGAAGGTTTTTGAATTCCATGGCCATGCTTCTGATGGAAAAACATCTTACCAAGAGATCAAAATTAAAAAATTTACCACCGAGAATCAAGCTTATTTTGTCAAAGTATACGCAAGAAAATGAAAACGTAATTGCAGATCCCCCACAAAAAATAAGGAGCCGTTGCGGAATATGTGAGTGACTACAATGACATCATGTAAAAATTTTGTTTGCAAAGAACATGCTACAGCTCTAATAAAATGTCAAACTTGCCATAACTTAGTCCAAGGGGACGAATCAGAAGACGAGTAGACGATTTTTAAAACTAATTTTGTTTTTTGTTGGTCGATATAATGTCTCTATGAATTTTAAAAATGTTTAACTTGTTCGTAAAAATTACTTATTATTTCTAATGTTCAATATAAATTACCATAAATAAAAAAAAGCGTTTTTTTACCTAAAAACAAGCTAAATTTAGTGTGGTACACAAAGTACACAACGGGAAAAAACGGTCGAATAATTTGGCGCGAGTAACTAAGGGTTAACAAGTAGTAGTGATAGATGTCTTCTTGAGAACATTTTCAATTGTAGACATTCTACTTTAAAAAAATCTGGCAAATTCCTGCCTCACGTTGTCAGTCTATAAGAAACTTATTATTTTAGTTAGGATAAGACCAGTTCTGGTATTGCACCATGAAAAGACCAGTTTTGGTATGGCTCCATGAAAATGCCAGTTTTGAAATATCAATAGGAGAAATAAGTGGAAATTTTCTTTCCGCTAAACATTGCATTTTTTCCAAGATAAAGCTCTTTGCCAACGAAAACGTGCATCTTCTTTAGCTAAGTGGTCCGCCATTCAATTCACTCCCCCCATATGCCGGCACCCATATTAGAGACACTTTGTTGTCTCCTGCCAGCCTGTTGAGGGGTTCTTTAAAGTTTTTTACCAGTCTATACATAGTTGTTGGACTATTGATAGCTTTAAGCAAAGCCTGGCTGTCAGTGAATATTTTTATTTTTTGTCCAGTATATCCTCTTCTGATGTTTTCATCAATACAGGTTATAGCGGCAATCGTCTCTGCTTGAAACACAGTCGTATATATCGGTCAATCATTCTCTTTCTAGGTCCTTTTATACCAGCCCCAGTGCCATGGTTTGTTTTGGAACCATCGGTGAACCAGATGTTTTCTCCAGAATTACTTGGGTGCATCACCTGTTCCCTAAATGGGATGATGATCTTCACTCGCTCAGTGAATATATTCTCCGGTGTCACGCTATAAAAACGCATGTGAAATATGGGTTCATCTAGTATTGTCCCAGTTTTATCAGTGTTTCCTTCCCGAACAATGTTCGGTAACCAGAAGTCTCCCAATTTCAGCCTAAGAATTGTCATCATTGCCTCCGCGCCAACCAAAAGTTCCGAACAACGAATTCCAATAAGGGCTTCCATTGATGCCGTTCTCGTGCTGTTCATTGCCCCGGTAATACCAAGAAGAGCTTGTCTTTGGATTGCAGTTAATATATTCACTGCAGAGGACACTTCCGTCCTCCTGCACCAAACTATTGTTCCATTGGTGATCGTTGGCCTTATCACAGTTGTGTAAAGCCAGTGAACTAACTACCTCAGGTCATATTTCCCAGGCTTTGTCTATAACTCTTCTGCATTGCCAGTCGCCCTGGTAGTAGTTTTTTGAAGTGTGTTTGGAATCAAGGGTCACTCTCAGATATTTAACGTCTTCGGATGTTTCTAGTTCCTCTCCAAACATCAGTGCTCTCCCCGGGGAAGAACTCTTCTATTCGTGAAAGCAACTAGTTTGGTTTTTTTTTGGATTAACTGAAAAGTCCTCTTTAAGGCACGTCCGTGTCCGTTATCCCTTTTTGAAATTATTGGACGTTGGCCCTTTCACAAGATCTTTAATTTATAACAGCTGCTGGAATTGAATAATGAAATTACAGGGACCAAAACAAGTTATCACAGATATGCAACATCACGTGAAAGCGGTCAAATGCAACATGATGCTGTGATATGGCAAGAGAAATTAATTTAATTTAACTCCCTAGATATTTGACATCTTTCATGATCCTTCAACTGAACTTTTTTGTTATTGTGATGTTCCTTTTATTGTATTAATATACTTATACATACTATTCTAACAGTTTTATTGATTTTTTCCAAGATGTTCACTCATTCATCTCCTAATAACGTTTTGCGGCCCATCATGTCCAAGGTTACCAACAGCGACTTTAAGTTTGACATGGCTGATGTACAGTAACCAAAATATTTAATTTATTCCGATTGGCGTTTACACACTGTATAAACAATACTGAATCTAAAAACAGTCTGATTTTGAATAGATGAGGCTTTTACTTGATGAAGTTCCATACTTAACGATGAAATAAAACAATTTAATTTGTTTAAATCTTCATTTTATTTGAACTAAGTTCAATATACAATTCGTGACGCGTTTCGCTAACACAGGCTTTGTTAGAGACCAGAGGCGCGTAGCGCCGAGGGTCGCTAAAAGCCGTGGATGGAATGTTACACAAGCTTTCAAAAATAATCATTTTAAGAAAATTTGTTTTTCTCGACAAAGAACTTCATGAAACGGTTACTAGGCAACATTACTAAGTACCTATAGTTTGACATCTATCATAAACGTACCAATATTGATTAAACACAAAACACCATACTATTAAAAATCACAAAAAAGTTAATGCCATTAATGAAATCAAAACAATTAAAACTGACAATTCCAACGCTACTGAATAATCAATGTCAATTCGCTCAATCGTTATCCAAAGAAATGTTTTTAAATTCACCAATCCATCAGCGATGACACAGTCTATACTTTTTCTTCAGACTGAAAACGGTGAAACTGACTACAATCCGTGGTAGATTGAAGAATTGAAAAACGCAGTTAAAGTCAGAGGAAAGATCACACTCATGTCATACTCCAGAAAAGTGACACATGCTTCTAGCCGGAAAAGTACTTTTCCGGCTATAGCGTGGAAGTGCAAAGTAAGTAATGAGTCACTTTCCAACCGTTTTAAAGGTAAGAAATCTCTATATTACTGACCGATTGTGAATAAAATGTTTTATTTCATCGTTAAGTCTGATTTTATCATATGCGATTTACAATAGGGATCCCAACGCTCCTAAACATCAGGAGATAAATAGTAATGTATGTTACAAGACCGGAAAGTAGTGTGAAAAACACTAATTTCCGGTTGCGTGACGTACAATATTTTTTTAAGGCAAACACTTCGATATACATTTAATTCTTTATCGGATAATTCAAAATCTGAATTCATATTATTGTTAAATTTTTGCACTCGCGAAATGAGTTTGACATAAACGACAAATTAAAAATCAACGAATTGTCATCACTCGACAATATATCGAAACGTTGTTGTCATAGTAACGGAATCAGGGTAGATTGTATTATAAAAAAGCGATTGGAAAAATGAAAAATCAGGGACCGGAAAAAGCTTTTGCCGGTCCCTCATTCATTTTCCAGTCTTGATCGGCAAAACGTTATTATCTGGACGAAAAAATGTCCAGAATGTGTATATTTTCTGGTCGGTCTTTAAGAAAAAAAAACTTTTCAGTACTTGTCACCTATTTTGATACTGAAATAACTTTTATAAGCGCAGCTTCTTCCTCGGAATTGATACACATTGATAAAACGAGCTAGATCATAATTAAATATAATAATCTCTTCTGTGACGAATGGATAAAACGAATTTTAGATAGTAAGAC
This sequence comes from Lochmaea capreae, assembly GCA_949126875.1. Classification (NCBI taxonomy): domain Eukaryota; kingdom Metazoa; phylum Arthropoda; class Insecta; order Coleoptera; family Chrysomelidae; genus Lochmaea; species Lochmaea capreae. Next base: position 13,142,058 of record OX421411.1, read on the forward strand.
ACTCAGTGTAATGTATAAAGTTGTTATTATGGAGGCTGTTTTGTAAACATTATAACGCTGACAGAGCTAACAATAATTATATTTTCTTAAGTGTAGAAGAAAAGAAAGGTGAAACTTCCGGTAACCAAGAACAATGAAGGGCTTTTCATTTTAAAAATGAAGAACAATCTTCAAAAAACTGCATATATCAGATATCTTGTGAATGCGACAAATTCTATTTAGGTGAAAAATCTAGACCATTGAAAGTCCGAATAAATGAACATAAAAAGTATATCAAATATAGGGAGTTCTTTAAGTCAGGTATTTGCAAACATGCTTGGGAAGAGGGGCATAAAATTCAAAGGGATTCGACAAAAATAATATTGAAAGAGCCCAATAACAAAGACGAAAAATCAAAGAAAGTGCTTTAATACAACTAAATTCAGATAAATGTGTAGCTAGTATTTCAGCCGAATGTAGTCAAATTTGGTTACCAATGTTAGGAAGAGAAATTTCCAATAATCAATTACCTGCGTTATCAGGATAGCATCATAAGTTTTTATCCAGGTTTTCTTATGATTTATCTTTGGAATGGTTGTTAATCGATACACACTTCAATACACAAAATCACCAAACTGAGTTATACATATTTTGAAAACAAAAATAATTATACACAAAAAAGTAACAACAAACGCGTTTTTATTAACAAAATTTTTAAAATAAGCGGAAAAAAGCGCTATCCCAATAAAAACCGTTCCTGGAACGTGCACTTCACTGGATTCCATTTCTAGTGGACTACATATCGTTAGAATGTCATAAAATGAAATATTTCATTTCACATTTTACCAGAGGTGTGATCTACTATGAATGGACCTTAATAAAATTTGACAACAAAGTTTTGTAGTTTTAAACTTCAAAATATTATTGATTGTCTAGTTGTCAAATTTTTTCGTTGTGTCAGATAGGGACCAAAAAATTATTTTTATACTATAAATAGTTAATCTTGACAACGGTAGCTGGAACGCTACCGAAACGTCGAAATAAAAAATAAAAAAACATTATCGTGGTTTGATTCCCAAAAAAATAAGAAAAAAGAATAACTAATGCCACAAGGAACTTATAGAAGATATTTTCATTTTATTTTTAGTTATAAGTGACAGAGTATGTAGTGAATCTGTTGGATTTGGTATTAAATAAATGAAATTTGAATAATGATCATGCAGTTCAAAGAGTTAGGTTGTCGCTGAAAAGAATATGATCTGATACTACTCACTAAAAAAATAGTAATCTCTACGTTTCTATTCATGGAAATTATAACTATCAACTGCATAAGCTCTCCACAGAACTGCTAGCCGCTGGGCGAGGGTCTTTGAATTACACCACCGATGACCCGATCACCACCTGCCTTAAACCGTTCAACAATCAATTATTAAACTGAATCAATGAAGTCCTTGGACAAATACACTTAATCTTTTATGCGTGAATATTTAACGTTAAATATGGAGATCCCCTCCTTCTAATTGCAAACCCATTTTTTCCGTCTAGCTCATTGCAGAAATACAATGGATGGTGAGGCATGCAGCACAACTCTTTTTCTTTCATCTTGGGAAAATGCTCGCCAGTAGTTCTTAGATAATTTTAATTTTCCATTTGGAAGAGTTTTTTTGAAGAATGACGCAAGTTAAGCTAAGTGATAGCAAAGTTGTTAATAATTCAAATCGCTCTTTTGGGTGGTACTTATACTTCAAACCATAGGTATATAGGTAAAGATGTTTATCTATAACACAAAAAACGCACCCTCCCTATCTATTGACAAAACATATACTTTGTCATTATGTAGTAATAAACACACCTATACCATAATATATAATATAACGAACGTAATAAAAATTGAAATGACTATTTCAGTTCATTTTTGTTACACTACAGCCTTCAAGCGATGAACTGAGTGGGGTCTTATATTATTGAGACCAACTAAGGTCTATATGACCTTCCTCTGAACCCGTTAAAGCACAGCTCCTGATCGTATTCCTGTTATAAAGTGCAAGATCTGTTTGGGTTTCAACGAGGATATTGCTCCTTCTTTCAGGTGGAGTTTACCTAACGTGAAGAAGTCTCTTCAGTGATAGGTGGTTACATTCTATTAGCGAGAGCATTGGTGTTTATGCCTTCAGATTCATGTTGTACAGGTGGTGTTGATTGAGTTTACAATGCCATCTGAGAAAACCACTAATAATTCTTAGTTAGTTTTTACTAGGACTTAACAGTTACTTTCATCTTTCGAATGAAATTCCTGTGAAGTTTTTTGGGCGGGTTGAGTCCTGAAAAACTTTCCCAGAGATATGCTATGTCTTCTTCCTTCATTTTTAGCTCTGACTTTCTTTTCAGCTCTGCCCAAAATACATTACGGCCAATCCCTCAGAATGCTTTTGTCCTACAAAGGTAGCCACTGGCTTTCTAGCATCAGCTATTTAATACTTTTGTTCACCAGCATGGCTTTATACTCACAGCACAGGATACTGTGTTGTTCACCACTAGTTATGGCATGTTGTGAGGTGTAAAATTGAAACCATCAAAAACTTAAGTGTGAAATGTGAGCCATTATTATGATATATGCTTCGGCTGTTGACTTCAACGGCTAAAGAAGTGAGAAAAGTGAGTTTTAAATGGGTGTAAACAACATTAATTATTTCATAACAATTTAAAATATCAATCTTTGATTATCCTAGCCCCACCAGATCTTTCCAATGGTCAGATCTTCTCTTTTCTTCGGCTTTTCCTATTTCTTCCTAAATAACATACGGCAAAAAAATTCCGGTCCCCAAAATGGTTTTTAATTCCCCCTCTTTGCTAGTCCATGTGCTATTTCATTTCCTTTTATTCCAGTGTGTCCTGCAGTCCACAGTAAGCTTACTGTATTGTTCTTGCCTCATTTATTGAGTATGCCTAGGCATTCCCACACCTCTTTGGAACTAATTACACAAGAGCTCAGTGCATTAATGGCTGCTTGACTATCCGACATTATAATAATCTTTTGCCTTCTATATCCTTTGAACTGGGCACACTTTCTAATGGCGTGAATTTCCGCTCGAAAGATACTTGGCTAAGCTTTCAGAGTGTTTGGTTTCTGGCCCGTACACTCTTATCCCAGTTCCTTCTATTGCTTTTGAGCCGTCTGTGTACCATCGAATGGCTTTCTTTCCAAGTCTGGTAATGGTATTTGGATCCCATTTCTTAATTCCTTAACGAATTTTTTTGAAAAGTTATACCTTTTTATCATACCATCATTTTCTAATAATGTAGGATGATATATTGAAGCATGAGGTCTGTAAGAAAATCTACGAATTTCAAAGCATAAATCAAGATTTTATCGCACCTCTCCCCACGCGCCGTGATCTGAAATACCTATTATTTAATTATTTATAAGTAATGATCTTACACTAAATTGATGTGCGCTTAATATTGAAATAAAAATTAATACTGAATCCCAGTTAATAACGTAATAAATGTGTACTGGTGTAAAGCGTTTGATCATAATATTAAGTTAAAGTAGGTATAATTACCAATGTATCTAAGTAAATGTTCAGATAAGTATGGTCGATTTGGATAAGTACGCACAAGTCAATGATGATTTATATAAATTACTTTCAATACTTTCAAAATGCCCAAGTTAAGAAGAAATAAAACAAAATATTGAAAAAATAGGACATCTGTACGGTTTTCCTGGTGTATTTGGAGCAATTGATACCATCCACCATAAGCAGATAGGGACTGTTGTGGCTGACGATAGGACCAGCATACCATCAAAAAAATCTCATCTATTAGAAAATCGGAAAAAAATTATTATGACTATTCTAAGCTAAGATCATTTTTTAAAACAATAATAATAGTTGATTTTTTTCTACCACCTATCTAAGTTAAACTTAGCTAAGTTAGCGTTCGTTTTGTCAATGAAGTTAGATTTACTAAGATCAACTGACCTCCCCCCTTGCCTCCGCCAAGTATGCCGGTTTTTTAATTTAACCAAATTTCTTAGCTAAGTTTAATCGCGAATGCAAGAAAAGTCACTCATTTTTGACATCTGAGAAAAATTCTAATCTTATAAAAACATAAAGAAAAGTTATTATGTGAAAATAGTTATTTTAAAATAAAAATTGCATATAAAATACACTTATTAATTACTATATTATTCACGTAGTTATGGAAATATTCGATTTTAAATTAAAATTCATAAAGGTTTACCTTCTTCGAGACCTACTTACAAATTGTGTTGTTCCAAACGTGGATCTAGTAAATCCATTTTCTGAGCTACTAGTTTCCTGATTTTATTGGTAATTTTAATTAACCTTCGAAATTGAAAGTTCTAATTCAACAAGTTATTGATTTATTAATTTGTCTACCTTTTTATCTTTGTTTGTATGCAAATGCGATCGCGCCGATATTGTCGAATGTGCAGCGTTTGAAAAGTGCGTTCGAACTACAATTCAGCTCAGCTAAGAATTCTGTAGTTAGCTAAGCTAAGCCGGGGGATAGAAAAAAGCAACTATTATACCCACTAGATTCTAAAACGTTTTCAATGGATTTTCTATGTGTGAAAATTCAGATTACTTTTCATCGTGCAGTTATCTAATTTTTTTTTCGCGAATATTAATATCAGTGACTATAAAATAATGCATTTGATTTTTTTTGTCCTAGTACGCACAGAAAAAGACAAGTGTACTTTGTCTTATAGAAACATGGTATAGGATTCACTCTTGCAGCTGTTGTATATAATTTACGTGCAATATCGTACAGAATTTTTTATAACTAATCCTTATTTTTTAATTTAACCCTTAATTTGGCACGGCTATGTTCACCATTTACATTTTTGCCGGTCGAGCTGCCATAGGAATTGCTGAATTATGACGTAGTAAACGTATGGAAATAAAGGACAATGGAAAATGATGACCGAGTCGATTAGGATATGAACTGAATGAATGACATGTAGTAGGTGATAGTGACAGATATATTCGGAAAGGATAAAAATTCTTCACTGATGTGCATATAATCCTTTTATGTATGTGAATTTGATTAAATATTGTCGATTACAAAAAAGTATTGTAGGTCTAAAAAAGCGGACAAAAAGAATACAGCGATGTGAAACAACAAATTATTATACAGAGAATCTCTAGATAAACTTGTATAATATGATATTGAAGAGTAAAGGACAGATGGGAAGAAACTGTTTTCTTGCACACCATTAACTCCAATCTTCGAGCAACTCTCAAATAATAAACCTAATGTGAACCTATTTAACGAAGTGTTGCATTCTAAGTGAGGGTTTTAAGTGGAAGAAGTCAGATTTTTCCATAAAATCATGGTAGGACAGGTGGGTGAAAAAGGTTATGAGTCAAATTTTCGGATTAGGACCATCATTATTAATATATATTATACATGCTCTCCAGAAACTACATATTATATTATACTACATGTAATTTTATGTCGATCGAACCTAATTTATATTTATCCAAAAATTCCCGAGGAGCTTGGCGCAATTTGAAGATGATGTTGTTAATTAGAAGTATATCTCAAAAAAACACCACCTACAACCTTTAAACTTGGTGTATTGTATAACCCTGCTGTGATAAATTGTTTACATAAAACCTGCGATTTTCATTACCATCACAAGCTGAGGGGTAGCCACACGGGAAGGTTGGCTGCACCACGCGTACTTGGTGGACTTCCTCATTCAGTGAGAGCTTTCACAATAAACATCTTCCTATTTTATATAAAATATAGCAAATATTTTCAATAATTGCTACAAACACGGAATATATACAGATATGCAGATACAGAATATACAGATGGTTGGTCAACTAAGAAATGACAATACGATGTTAGATGACACGATGCTTAAAACATTCTTCACACACTTATTGAATTAATGAATAAATTTGAGATTTTGAAGGCGTAGGTACCTACATTGCTTTGTTATTTTGAACATAGCAGTCTGTATATCATTAACTCAGTATATTCTGCATTCTTGGACGTCGAAGGAGCTTTTGACCATACTCCTCGTGAAGCTGCCAATGGAGCATTGAATAAAAGAGATGTAGACAATACAATATTCAAATACATGTTCTTACTGCTCACCACTGAAGTAACCGAGACGTTAACAAGAAAATAGTCTCCATCTGCACAACCAGAGGATGTACACAAGGATTCTCGTTAAGTGGAGTCTGACGGTAGACGAAATCCCGTGTGCACACCATGGTTTGACTGATCTGGGAATATTCAGTCAAGGTGTAAACTTCTTAAGTATTTCTACATTGTTATTGTTGGTAGTCAAGCATGAAGCAGATACAGGAAATTATCTAGTAAAAACATTTTCACATGCACCATGTACTAAATGAAAGTTCACGTAATATTTATCGTTTAATTACGAACAGTGTCACTTCGTAAAAGTGCCAATAACCACAAATAATGATAATTAATATTTAATTATGACAGCTACAAACACGGCCTGCTAAAATGCAACGATAAATACGGCCTACTAACGATAAGCATAATCAACAATAATAAAGAAAAAATAATTGAAATTCTATAATTTATGAAGTTAAACTTCCCATCACACTTTTATGAACCCTGTAAACAATTAACCATCATTCGACTAATGAACTAAACAAAATGTTTTTTTCATTTTTTATTGAGTATGTATAGTTTGGCAAGTTTATCTGAAGCTACGCGGCATCAGTAAGTGGCGAGCAAACATGACGGATATCTGTCAAAAACGTACCAATGGCGTACGGAACCTATTTTTATAAAAGTATTAAAAATAATAAATATTATTATAATTATATATAGAAACTGATTTTTGCTTTGCTTTAAAGGTAAGATATTTTCCAAAACACGGTATTTGTTAAAAACAAATAATGTTAAGAATCGTACTTAAATTCAATATGGATACGAAATAGTTCAAAATCTGACACTGACAATACCAACGCCACTGGATAATCAATGTCAGTCAATTTTGACAAAGTGAGAGGGAAGAACACACGCACGCGCTTGCCAATAGGAAGTCAGCTGGTCGCTAAGCAAACGAAGGCATTTGGATAAATTTCACCAATTGAGTTAGTTCAGAGGGCGTGAAAATTATGGTTTTCGCACAACGCTGCCAGAGTTTAAAGAAGCCCATAACAAATTTGGAAAAGTATTAATCTTTTAATATTCATAAATTGAAAAAATAATGTTAATAGACAAAATCCAACGAAACAAGCACATTAAAGAATTAACGTTCAATCATATTGCTAATATTGTTAATATTAAAAAGTCCATTTTCTAATTATTATCACTACATACTTAGCACTTTATCTTTTTCATATTTAAACGTGGAAATATCGAATGTTTTCGACTGCATATCTTTCACGACTTCAGATAGACTTGCCAAACTATACACATAGAATTTTAAAACTTACAATGGGGTGTACCTCGTGAACGGAAAGAGATATCAAAAAAAATTCCTGTTTCCAGGTAGAGAGTGGAAACTAAAATGACATGAGAGAGAACGTACTCTCATCAACCCCCTATTTTATGTGCTATGTGCTATGTCGTAGGAAAGCTCGTAGAAAATACTTTCCAACGATCTAAGTCATAATTATACAAGGTGTAACAATAAAGCAGAAAAGTTTATTTGACAACGAAAATAACACACATCAAAACGTTTTGTTAAATTAATATTTTTCTCAGTATATATTCAATTTAAAAATAGTGACAAATTATGCAGTAGATTATGGATTCAATGTATTTCATTTATGTGCATGTTGAAATATGACCTTAAGTTTTGCTGATATAGATTTCTACGCATCAATACAACAATGAAGTTGACTAATACTGTGATTCATACTTTTAATTAGGCGAATATGAGTACGAAAACAATGGAAGAATTTATGTATACTATCAGAAAGTAGCTCACGACATTAAAAACCTCAAAAAGAAAATTAAACTGACCAAACCCCACTATTTCAAGCTATTTTCTTGGGGAGTAGGAAGTTGTTCTAAAACGTGATAATTTTAAATTAGTCCCAGAGGAATAACATGTAGAAAATTGCTAAGTTCGTAAGAATGCACGAACGTTCAGTGTCCTCTTATCAGCTATATGGCTACGAAGCTTTTGCGACGAGAATAAGGTCAATTTTAGGGCAAAACCCTAGAGTCACTTAAAATAGTTTTCTGAATTTCATTTGCTGCAGACATTTTGCTACTATTAAATTTTGTTTTGAACTGTTAGGGAGGTTAACTTATAACCTTAAATGCAGCTTTTCATGCTAGAATATGTTTTAAAATATGAATGTTTTCACCTTAATTTGATTCAAGTATATGGATATCTGGGAAATGGTAAGAGAGACAATTTTTTTCAAATGGGCAATAAAGTGTTCTAATGACAGACGGAAGAAAATGGGTTTATCTCATTTTCAAAAATTATTGTGGTAATTTTTCGAAATGTGGCACATACATGTGCCACTGGGCAAGTACCATATCAACAAATGTAAATGAACACATACTAACTTTCCATCGGTTTTGGGCTCCATTGTTCCTCGGCTTGTTTTAGCGAATTATTTGGCATCCGAAAAATTGGCTCCTTTTGGCACTCTATTTTGTCGCAAGGTACCAGTTCCCCATAGCCTAAACTTGCAAGTCTGTCTAAGAGCGCAACAGATGAAAATAAATTATCAAAAAATAACTCTGTGCCTTTTGGAAGTCCAGTGTGCTGTGCTAATCCCAAGACAACTTCTCCACCTTGACCATATGATGTTTCTGGTAAACTAGTCGAAGATCCACAATAAGGTTCCTCGTGATGAAGGAAGCCTGTCGGGTTAGCCAAATACCATAATTTGAAGCCAAACCTTATAGGCTTACCACGAATAAATTGTGAAAATGCAACGAATCTAAAAATAAACTTAGGTCAAATTCACAGAACTGCTTACCTAGAGCAATATCGAACTGACACATTTATGTACCACCAATTTTTATCAAAGTATAAAATATTTTTCGAAATGAAAAGTAAACTTATTTTACTGCAGCATTGTTGTGCAATGTATTGAGTATGAGATCAACGTAAAAACTTTTTTACTAAAATAATTCTGGCGAACAAAAACAAACAATATTTACTAGAGTGCAAACACGTTTGGCAAACTGTTGTGCAACGGGTGGTATTTTGACTTATTAATCAAAAACTACTAACTCTACATTTTAGGAAAAATTACGCAGTGTAAACAACATCACAAAGAATATTTTTGTATATATTCAGCAGTAACAAGTATATACTATTTTCAGAAAAAAAATTAAGATACGTTGGTACATTTATGTGCCGGTGGGCATTAATGGGTTAACGATCTGTCTACAACATTTAACTTTCAAATTTATCACATTTTCTATGCTATACGCACTTATCCTAAAAGCTGCCGCTGTTATAAATTTAGTAATATTGAATTTTGCAAGAAAGCTATAAACGAGAAACGGAAACCATGGTTGATAAGAAGCAGTGAAAAAGACGTATTAACACTAAAAATGCTGAATGAAGAATTGGTGGTAGCATATGAAGTTTCTTACGAGTATCCGGAAAACAATTCAATTATTTTCTTTGCTTGGTAATGAATGGCATTGGAAAAGAAGAATCTCTGATTTAGAAATATATTGTGCCTTTTTGACTTGATAAAAGCAAGGCCTTTCTCTATAAAGTTCATCATGTTACCACGACATTTTTACATGCAACAGCTTAATTCCATTCAATTATTTTTTTTATATAACGTGGAAATGAATAAATGAAAAACGAACAGATACTATAGACTAGAGGCTATATTGCAGAAAAAGTGACACCAATCTCTTTGAAACCGCAAAAACAAACAACGTTAAAGTAAATATTACCCTATATTTTTGCCCTAAGCTGTCGATTAATTTATAGAAAATATGACCGGTTCTATAAATATCACGTCATTCAAAATTGAATAGAATTAGTACAAGTTTTGATGATTTGAAAATTAATGCAAAGTATGTATGTTTTTATCAATCATTTAGGATCCATAGAAAATTACTAAAACTTGTAATGATTCATTGATATTTACAAACGGGCTTAATACATAAAAACAACTGAAGTTAAGTGAGTAATTGGATTTATCTAACGTAAGGAAAAGCTACTGTTTGATATAGAATAATACACAATATTATTATAAATCTCGTAAATATCAAATGGACAGTTTAAAATTTATTAAAACATTAAAAATTAACATAAATTTGAAATACTTATGAATTATTAGCTTCCAGCAGAAATAAAGTAACTCAGTTTATAGGAACATGTTTACACTACTTGATGACTAGCAATTATATTTTTCTATATATTTCATAAATGTATTGTGACAAACTCTGTGTTTTTCGTACCCTCTTAATGGGGTGTATAAAAATAACAGTAACTTCATTGACATCATAAGTAATACATTATTATAATTTAGTCATTGTTACACATTGAGGGTTGAATCAAATTTGTGAAATCTTTACATTTTGTCATCACTTCAGGGATGTTATAAAACCAGCATAAATCGGTTTATTGAAGTTGTCTCTTGAACAAGCGTAATTTCATTTCCAGCTTTTGTTAGAGCTCCGACGCTGTTTGAAACCAAGCTAGGAAAGTTTGTCGACGGTTTCTTGTCAAGTTTTCATGTTTTACAACGAAGTCTTTATAGTTCTTTGCGAAAATTGAAATATTTAATGCGAACTCTCTCTTTCAAACATGCTGTTAATAAATAAATGGCCTCCATAGATGGAATTTCGTAGTTGATGTCTTCCTGACTAATTACAGAAGAAAACAAATATGGGCTCAAGCTTGTGTAGTCCGTACCATTCTCCTTCAAACATATTTGATGAGAATATATCATAGAAGTCAGAGTGTACTTTAACAGTTGATAAAATGTATTTATTCTCACCTAGCTTTTATGCATCCAACATAATTATGATTTATTTTGGAGGATTTTAAATACAGAACGAACTTTTCCACTGCCTGTAAATTTTTCAGTAGGCATTGATCACTTGAAACATAACTACGTTCTCCACAATTTGAAACTAAGAGAAAAACTAGAGGAGATCAACAAAATTGTTAATTAAAGATCAGCTGTATAAGTCTAGAGCTACCATTCAACTTATTCCGTTTTTTGGTTTGGTCAGTACCACTTTCCTACAGTGTGGAACAGCCAAATGGAATAAATTCGATAACCAATAAATGAGAGTAGCGTCTTGGGAAAAACGCTTGGACACGTCGACTTGTATTTTTAAATGCGCATTAAAAAAAACTTATACAGGGTTTGTCATGTGAAAGTGGCCAATACCAACCTTCTTATTTTGAATGCAATCCCCTGTATATTATTTATTTTTGGATTCTTCAGAAAACTCTAGACATAATTCGTGGTCCTGTCTTCAACTGTTTCGGAAATATCAAGTGTTGTCAGATTTATCACAAAAATTAAGACAAAAAACGAAAATTATGTTATTTCACAAATTCGCTACATACTAAAAACCTAGAAGTAATAATGATTATATCTAATCGGTTTAATTTTGAATACAATACTTTAGACATATCCCCACAAAAATTAGTCTAATGGCGTCAGATCCGGAGATAGTGCTTGCCATTCTATCGATCCACGCCTCCCTATCCACCGGTTTGGGAAAATTTGGTTCAGGTATTGCCGGATATTGATTTGGTAATTGGGCGGTGCTCCAACTTGCTGAAATCATATTGGATTGGGCAGGAACTTGTGGGTTTGCTGGATCGGGATATAAGTTTGTCAAAGCTGGTACAACATTATTTTGGAGCAATTCTAAATATTTATCTCCATTCAATTTACCATCAATGAAAAATTCCCTGCCCAAACATTAACTTTTTTAGGATATTGCGTATGTTCTTCTCTCATCCAGTGAGAATTCTCATTAGACAAATAGAGGCAATTTTGACGATTAACATGACCGTGAAGTGTAGATGTGCTATAATCAAAAAACAAAACATCTTCTAATTGGATCACATTGTTATTTAACATTGCCATCATTTGATCACAAAAATACGTTCTCCTATCGAAATCGTCTTTAATGAGCTCATCATAAGTTTGCATCATTTTAAAGGGATGCATTTTACTTTCCTTAAATATTCGAAAAATTGATGTGTGGCTTTTATGTGGATATTTGTACTTTGTTTGAATGCTTTTTATATAATTACTGCTTTACTTACTTTTTTTTTTATACAATAATTTATTTTAATACTCATGTGAACTTTATATAATATTCTTTTTGAGTTTTCGCTACCTACAAGCAACTTCCGATGCTTCTGTGGTTTTCACTGTTTATTTAGCTTATGTATTAGTTTTTAGCTATGTTTCGTGAACTGAATCTGAATAAACGTTATTGTTATTATTCTTATTATTAATTGGGTATGCTAACAGGACATTGCGAGCTTAATTAGCAAGCAAAGCTAATGGAATGGACAAACGAAGCCTTGCGTGGATTTTGTCACCCGGAGAAGGAAAAGTATAGTGTAAAATGCGCTGTGCTTATTTTCCACCAGCCTGAATATCAGCTGTCATACTCGTCGAAAATCACTACATTTCGGGATCATTAATGCCTGTTATTTTCATTCAAACTAGAAGTGATGGAAAATCTGGGGTAGTATTTTTCATTAAATAAAAAGGGCTGAAGTTTCCTCCTTTGGAACATCTCCTATTTTTCCTGTTTTAAGGTCTAATTCCTGTTGTCTCATCTCCTATTGAGAAAAATATATGATACAAACAGTGGAAAAAATTATATTTAAAAACAAGCCCTACTTATTACCTGAAGATCTATTAGAGATCATTGGGATAAATAAGTTTATCATTAAGGAAAAAGTTTTAAGTAAAAAGAAAGATGTCTAGGTTTGCATTTCGATATAGTTTTCATTCCTGAAACAACAGAATACTTGGATCAGAAATTTGATGAGATTTGTGTACGAAAAATAGTCAAGTAGTAAGTATCATCAAGGTATCAGTTGTTTGAATAAAGATTACTAGGTTTATATACTTCAGACGCAATATGAGAGATGATGGACTGTCTGGAAATGCTATGACAAAAAAATAAATCAATATTCTTGTAGAATTTATAATGAGATCTGAGAGGGGATTATTAGCTAGAAAAAATGAGATGATAATATATATTTCAAGGACTCTTTCACAAATGAAGTTTAGATAAGTCTTCGTCCTCCAAATAGTTTTGGTATTGCTAGGATTTTTGAAGTCGAACATTATTTTAAGAACAAGAACGGTTATGGTTGTTTTCTAAATAGCAACAACTGAGTAGTGGAAAGAAAATTATACAAATTGAAAAACAATGACAATTGGTAATGACAACAAGCCAGATTTCCAACAAAAAAGTTGGTTTCAACTTTTCTTATGTTCTCAGTGTAAAACTGCCCTATATAGTATGCGATCACGATAAAGCTCACCTATCCTTACTAAAAACCGTCTAATGATGAGTTTTGGTTCTAAAGTGAATTTACAATGTATGAGACGGCTTCGGCAAGAGAATCACTGATTTTTTCGTCGACCTATCTGTACAAAAAATTACATTTTAAGTACTAACTTCCGGATGACAAATGGTCTATTTTTGACGTCATTTAATTCTTGTCCGCTGTGGTGGTTACTACGGTTACCTGTGACAATAACTCTCATTTTGTGTTGTATAATTACACACACACATTAGCCATTAAGGAAAATGTTAACATGTCCAAATTTCCAAAACTTATTCTTCGTGATGCCCCATGGTTTCGAGTGGCAACAGTTTATATGAAAATAATTGAAAGGACCACTCGAGCAATAGCCGAAAAAAATTTGAAGCTCAGGTAGAGCTGTAAATCATCCTCAGTGTTTGAACAAAAAAAAGATTCAAGAAACACCAACCAAAAAATCTTTATAACGTAGCAATGAAAAAAACTGGAAAGTGACTTACCGGTACCCTGTCTTCTCTCCTGTATTGCTGGCCAGCTCGGAGGATTTGGTCTTGTACTTGGTTCTCCAACAGTTCACCTCGGATTTTTATTGCTATACTAAACTAAGAAAATTGTAATATAAAATGGCGTTTTAAATCACACTGCCTTAAGCGACGGTACTACTTGTACTTAGGTCTCTAGAGGTACTATTTTCATTATATGCGCACAATCATGGTCGCTTATATATTCCGTTGTCTTTCGTTGCTATTGAAAAGTGCGCGATATTTAAAATAATTACTAAACAGTCGCTGTGGGAAATCTACAGCGATTATACGATTCACATGAAAAATTAAAAACTTTGTCAGATTACAATAAATAAAAATAAACTATTAATTCTAGTTTTCAAACTAATGTTATAAAACTGGTTCACCCCAGATGGAACTTATCATTTGCACAAGATAAAATGTTTTAATTTATTTTGCTGATATATTTATTGTTCTATTATTACAGCTCTGATCAATTATTGGAATTGCTGGGGCTTGGCGAAGAAAAAATAACGACCAAAGATATTGTTTATTAAGACAACATGCTTGTAATAACCATTCCAGACTCAAAGAAATGGTAAAAGGCGAACTTTCACAGTTACAGACAAACGTTGCGACGGACTGAATCCTTTAGAAATAGTTCAACAATACACCAGCTTAAGACCGAAGCATTGTAATCATAATATATTTTTTGTCAATTAAAGATTAAGAAAGTGGACAGTGCAAGTGGTTGGTGTGCATACATTTGCGAAGATACCTAGCTTGATCGCAAAGTACTCGAAATTGTCAAACGAACTAGAGTACTCCGGACATTGTTATCGTCGTACATCTGCAACACTTTTGGTAAATTCTGGCGCAGATATTGTGTCATTAAAATAGCACGGAGGATGGAAATCCTCAACAGTCGCGGAGGGATACATTGAGAATTCTATTCCCAATAAAATAAACCCATCAAAAAGCATTTTAAGAAGAAGAAGTTTTGTAGCACCTGCATCTGAAGTTGCATCAAGATGTACCCAAAATCAAAACTTGTCTCTTGCATCTTCTTCGACACTAGGAATTCATATCAATAATTTCACAAACTGTATGTTCAATATTTATGTTCGAGATTGATTTAATTTTGTGGTATAAGCACACTTCAAATCAGAATACATTTGTTTGAATTCATTAAAATAATGATCCAGTCTGCAGTTCCAAGAGTGGGATGTAGCCGATGCCAGCAAACAGGTGAGTGCTTACTTTCCTAAAAGATCTGTAGTGGTCGACAAAAAAATGTATTATGTACCTCTGCGAAGAACTGTTCATTATTTCGCCTATTTGCTAGCATCGCCTGCACCTCGGTTATCAATTTTAAGACTCGACTATAATAGACAGTGTTTCGTCCTTGGTACATAATAACTATTCTCAATTTTTTTAGGTGATTAGTTGACTCGTCATACCAATAAACGGTCTTGTCTTCCACAATGTTCATGGACCATTACCGCTCATATTACGTTATGTTACTAAATTAGAAGCATTTGATACATATAAAGATTATGTTGCCGGTAAATGCAGAAATCTTTATTAAACAGTTATCTGAAAATAAAATATTCGTAATTTATATTGCAGGCAGCACTTTTAATCTAAGTATAGACTTCAACTTTAACAAAGTTCATTGACGAGGTTAACTCTACGAAAAGTAATTACTTATGATAAAATAACAATTATATCAATAATTTGTTTTTTAACTGTTCATCTTTTAAATGGTATTATTCCTTGTGAATTAAAAAACCATAATGTTTCTCAATACTGAATAATAAAGAACAAACATGGGAATTATTGACTTTTCAATTCAAATAGTTAAATCCACTCATTCGAATACCAATTGAAGGAATATCCTGTTTATTGTCGGAATAAAAATTGGTGGTGAGACTATATTTTTTCAAGTAAGTCTAATAAAATCGCTTTTAATTCAAAAACCCAGCATAATCACTGGCTGTTGAATTATTTATCACTCTTTTGTCACATAGTTCTTGGAATAAGCAAGCAAAATCACACATAAAATAATTATATATTAGTGGGTGAAAGTAAACAGCTTGAAAAAGTCTATAAATGGAAGTGAAATGAATCGTCAGTGCTTTGGAATTATAGTCTTGAATAAGCAAGCTCTTGCACTCAAACAAAACAAAAATGGAAACAGAATACAAAATCTGCTAAAAATGGTATACAGTGCCCAAAAAACGAATTATTGAATTGGTGTTACCTATACCTGGTATCCCGGTAATTTTGTTAATATTTAACCAGTATTGAACCTTTTATATACTAGCTTGGTTCAGCTAACAAAACATATTTATTCAAAAGTGACAAGCTCATTGATTAATCTTAGGTTCAAGGAAACCTCAACAAATGAAACATAATTAATTGGATATTAACGACTATTCGCTTTGAACTATTCTAAAGAACATGCGTACGTATGCAGTTGTTATCATAATTTAATGTATTGCATTTATATATTTAAAGTTATTCCATAAGTTAAGTAAGGGTTCTTATATAAATGGAATATTATAATAGATTTCTCAAAGCAACAAGCATACTATGTATGTGTATTGTGGTATATTAACTAAGACCCAAAAGATCTCTTGTGTCCCCTTACTACTACTCAGTTCCTAAGGAACGTCTCAGACTAGTAGCTCCTTTAGTCCTGCTTCCCTGAGCAATTATGGGATATCTGCAGACTTCAATTTAGGTACACCTCGACCAAATTCATTCCAACTCTGAGATGCGCAAACAAAAAAGCGAGACAGTACCGCAGAATAAACGCATGTACACTCGGCGGAGAAAGTTTAGTTAGTTAAATAATTTCGTAAATAAAATCCTGATAATTTGGCAATAAATTTCATTTTAGTTATTAACTGTGTTTCCAATGTCATAAATTTGAAAACATTATGCACTATTTCACGACTCTGTGCACGTAAAATCTTGTGTTTTAGCGACTTAAATTCCATATTGAAATTCCTACGCGGATTGTACCACTATCAGTTCAAATGGATCTTTACATTGCAACGTTCTGCCTACGACTGGTAGCTGCCGACAGTATAGTCGGCGTGATCTACGCGCATCCGAATCTCACAGTTGAAATGAATTTGGTCGAGTTGTAAATGTTCCTCTTCTATCCAATAATATCCTAGGTGCTATACCCTAGGGTTCTGAATTGCTGTGCAATTCGCAAGTGAGTGGATGGAGGTTTATTCTTCCATACTACAGAATCTACATTCTTCTTCCTCCACTATTTTGAGTTTTATCAGGTGCCCGTTCCGGTGGCAATGCTGAAACTTTTAGTGTAGTTCTATTTTGACTTACGCATTCATTTATTGTAGTCACCCATCAGTATCTTTGATTGTCTAAGCCCTACTAGATCTTTCCAGTGGTCAGATCTTCTCTTTTCTTTGGCTTTGCCCATTTATTTCAATATTACATTGGGCTTATACCGCAAAAGGGTTCCGGTCCCCAAAAGGGTCTTCCAGTCTTCCTCTTTGCTAGTCCATCTGCTACTTCATTTTCTTCTATTCCAGTGTGTCCTGGATTCCACAGTAAGGTTACTATATTGTTCTCGCCAAGTTCATTGAGTGTGCCTAGGCATTCCCTTTTTGGAACTAATTACAGAAGAGCTAAGTGCTTTGATGGCTGACTGACTATCAGACACTATAATAATAGTTTGCCTTTTAACTATATCCTTTGTCAATATTGAACTGGGCACACTTTCTAATGACGTGAATTTCCGCTTAGAAGATACTTGGTGCTTTTCCCAAGCTTTCAGAGTGTTTGGTTCCTGGCCCATACACTCCTATACCAGTTCCTTCTATTGCTTTTGAGCCATCTGTGTACCATTGAATGGCATTCTTCACAAGTCTGTTAATGGTATTTGGATCCCATTCCTTCTTGTTGCTTGATTCCGTAACGAATTATTTTGAAAAGTTATACCTTTTCATCATTGTAGAGGTTTTCTGATTGTAATGAGTGATACTTTTTATTATACTGATCAGAAAACAACGCAAAAAAGGTAAGATGTAAATTTAGAACATTTTATTTTCAAAATAATTGTTAATACATCGTAATAGTACCAAACATGATTAACATTTTCATAGCAACGATATATATTTATCATCGGCATTGTTTTATTTTCTGTCAGTTTAATTAGAAGAAATAGAAAAGGAGAATGTGGGCACATTAAATTTGCTGCCGGAGAAATCCGAAGAAAATTATGTAAGACAATGTGACACTTTTATGAAATGGCGGGACCAGAACAATATTCATAACTTTACAGCGCGGGTGCTGTTAGATTTTATGAAGAAAGGTCTAGAACATTCTAGTCTTCTACACTATGGTCCCAGCTATTCTAAACGGAAAGCAACTTTAATTATTAATGATAACATAGATATAATTAAATATTCCGAACTAATAACATATCCGAAACGAAAATCGGTTTGATACAAACAGTGCCGGCTTTAGGGTAGTTGAGGCACTAGGCCAAATTCATCCGAGCGGCTCCTGCCCCTTAAGGAAGTTCCACCTAAGGAGCGGCATATCCTTCAACTCCATGAGTATTGAATTAAGCATAAAGCACATTTCAAACTAATACATAAGGTTTATTCAAATTTTACTTTTTAAAATTGGTACAACGTACAAAGCATACCATAAATTGATAGAAATGTTAAACTAATGTTTATTTAAATACATGAATATTAGTATTGTGGGACTCAACTGCATACTCACACGTCAGTGCCAGATATCTACCTGCACTCTATAGCCTTCTATTTCCTGGCAAGCTTTAATATTTATTTTTAATATATACCTACGTTGTTATTCTACTAAGATTGTTTAAAAAAATAGGGTCCACGGTTTACAATAGCGGTAATTATTAATTCTAGAAATTCGCCGACATATTAGCCGCTCAGAACAACTCGGGTGATGCGAAACGCAGATTCATAAAATCCCGACGTATTAGACTAATGCGTCGGCGATTCACGTATCATGCTGAAATTCATAAAGTACCGACGTATTAGACTGCGTATTAGACGTCAGCGATTCACGTATTAAATTGCACATACATCGCAAACTAAGCATATGTTTCCGTTGTGAATCAGATTGGTGGAAATACTTTTTTGATCTGTTGAAAGCATTGAAAATAAATATTGTGTTAAAATTGAATTAATAAAATGGATTCAGACATTGCCAAATGTGCGTTACAAAAATACATCCTCTTACTATCAGGTTGCAAATAAGTGAAAAAGACGAGTTCGATGTATGTAGATTTTAAGTATTTCTAGGTTAGGTTTATGCCAGTTATGTTAAATTTTCGGACGTGTCGGCTCGACCGCAGCCGTCTAGCGCACGATCGAAAAATTTCAATAATTCGTCCGTCCACGTTGCATTTATTTTGTAAATCGCCGACGCCTTACGGTGGATTTCCACAGATCCGTTATCCGACGATACGGTCATCCGAAAGTTTTGCGATTGGTGGAAAAATTCGAAATTGACAAGCCGCCAAATATTTGTGCGGAAGTTTTAACTTGCGTGCGTCATCAGAAAAAGTTGAAAAATGTTCAACTTTTATCCGATTTGACCCAACTTTTTCTTCTTTTGCTCTTTCTTTGGGATATTATTTCAGAATTAATAATAATAATTATAATGAAAGATGATTGAAAGCGCAGATGGTGTTGAGAAATAGGAGGAAGAAAAGATATCCACGAAGTTGTCATTCAAGTTACCAAAGTTATGAGTGATATGTCACTATTTTTGTTACTAAAGCGTACGATTTTTTCCAAGCAATGGAAATTGGCGATCCGACTAACAATCAGACATCGGATGACGGGTCTGTGGAAATCTACCTTTAGTCTAATACGTCGGGACTTTACGCATGACTCGAGTTGTTCCGAGCGGCTAATGTGTTGGCGAATTCCGAAAATGCATCCGGCACTGGGTACAAACCTAAGGAATCAAATACATTACGATTACTTTATTTATAAATTTGTAGGTAACGTTAATACTGGGAGTAACTGGAGGATTTCGAAGATAATAGTTGTATACAATGAAAATTGATAGCATTGAAAATAATGGGGAGTTACGATAACAGATTTAAAAACGTATACAAGTCGACGTTTTATGGTTATTGGAACATCCAGTAGGTACAAACATTAATTTAATACATTTATATCGAAAGTAGGTTAATCTGAGACCAAAGAACGCAACCAACACCATTTCTGATTAACATAATATGGAAATGGCAAAAGTACAAAACAAGTAGGTAGTTGGTATAAACACTTTTTCGAAAATTCCATCGCTAATTACGCAATATTCAACTTAACTGCATCGAGAAAAATGTACAGGTCACACGTTTCGACGTACTTCAGCATCGCTTCTAGTTGATTCGGGTCGGGGCATTCTTCAATTACAGCAACATTGCTGGAAATCTACAGCTGTTGTCGAAGGGTGTAAGAACAATTTTCTCAACGCGAAAATGAATTGTGCTCTACGAATTTTCCAGTGGATAATGTTGACAGTTTTTTCAACCTACTTTCAACATCATATGAGAATCAAGCAGAGACGAATTTTACTGTTCCAAATATTCACAATTTGAATAAAGCTTAATCCATGAAACAAAAACAGAAACAAACGAGACTGGATCAAAAATTCACATTCGTTAACCAAAATAATTACGTTTTCAATATTCACATTGCGAAATAAAACTGAAATACATAATTTGGTTGATAATTTCTCTCAATATTATTTTTTACCACTGTATACACTTGTTGCGTAAATTACCTTTTTGTACATATTTTACGAAGAATACATATAAGATTTGCAAAATAATACTGTAACAGTCATTGAGACCTTAAAGATCTATTGCGGCCTCTGTCTTCCACTTATTTATTGAGGAAAGTTTCAGAGGCTAGTACTTTTTTAGTCCTATTTATTTAAAAAAATTAAGGAGATCCGCAGGCTTTAGTTTAAGTGGGTGTCCCTGTTCTATCCAGTAATTTCCCAGGTGTTTTGCACTAGGAAGGTGAAGGTTTATTCTTCTGTTGCTCTGAATTTACATTCTTCTTGTTTAACGTTTTTGAGCTTTTTTAAGTTGCACATTTAAGTGGCAGTGTCCTGTTGGGACACCTGTCAAAACTCTAAGTGCTTAGGCATGCATTTATTCTCTCCTGGCTGAGGTTTCCTAGGAGTACCATTGATTGTCTTAGCCTACTAGTTCTCTCTGATACAGGAAAAGGGTTCCGGTAAAAGAATATGGAATAGACACAGACGAATGTTTTTTTAGAACATAAGAAAAATAAAAATACTATCAAATCCCATTTTCAATAAAATAATGCCTAACTAGCTGCAAACGAACGAGAAGACCCAAGCAAAATAAGAAGTCAAGGTTGGCTATAATGAGATACAGCTTTACAGCCTAGACAAATTCAACGGAAAGAACAGAACTTCACTCTATACTTTCTGGGATAAGCAAGCTTTTTGTGGTACCAGCTACTAATCTATTTATTTTCAATCATAAAGTTGTCTCATCCTAGTTAGTTGTACCACAGACGTTCGACTTAACTAGTATATTTTTTCAAGTTGATTCCCCCTTTTTATAGTTTCTATAGACTCGTACAATTTTTACGAATCGAATGGTTTTTGTTTCGTTTCGATAGCTCAAATAATAAAAAAGTAGTTTTCCCAACACCTCTGGATTTCCGAAGCCGTAGGGGGCGTATTTTTTTCGTCGGTCTCAATACCCCTATAAATTTCTTTGGAGGGTCCCATCACGCTATCATCAACAATTTCAGAGGAAGCTATGAGGTCCGAGGTTGTACGTTGGAAGGCGTAAAAATCTATGTCTAGTTTTTTTGTTCAAAAAAATTTTACCCAGCCATATATATATTGTTTGTCCAAACTTTTCGGTGTGATGCTCATGTTCCTTATTAACGGCAGAAACTGACACTGTTTCGACATTTTAATCGGACTACAAAAAGGCTGCAAAATAAAAACATCACTTGCGCGAACGAACCTAGAACGGTGGCCCCGTGAACGTCTGAGCGTTCTGTTAGCCACTGCAAATGAAGATCTGCGAAAAGTGTGTCTACCATATGAATTTGAACCAAAGGTTCAGCTATTTCTGGTGGTGTCGTCGGAAGTGACTATAATAAACATGCCAAAAAATAATCTAGAAACACTTATTTGAAAAATATATGATAGAGTTAAAAAAAACATTGTACTTACTTATTACAGGATAAAATAGAATTTGAGGTCATTCACAATATAAACAATATTAGTATACCAAAAAAATTATAACAAAATAGATGATTCAACTTCCAATGAAATTTCCAAAATAGGTCAAGTTATCTACGTGATATTATCAGTAATAATATAACAAGAGAGTGAGAATAAATTGAAAATAATTTGACACATTTTTTGAAAACTTGTTGCCAGGCAATAGGCACGAGAGCCCGCAGGGCTCGAGTGGCTATTTCTAAATGGCAACAAGTTTGAAATCTGTCAAATTATTTTCTAATTTATGGAACTCGCGAGTTATATTTGACTAGATTATTTTTTGATTCGAAGTAGTTTCTAAAATCTTTTTTGTTATTTCTGCATCAGAAAAGATACTAAACCGATAATTTTCACCCATTTTTATATCGCGTTGACACAATTAGGTAATTATTTTGACAACTATCTGACACTTGCTAGGCAAATAAAAGCCACAGTGATTATTCCCGAGAATAATCACAAGAGATTTATTCCCACTGTAATAATGACATAATTGGTTGAAACTTACCCTTATGACAAATAAAGAAGCATATTGGTTTTAAGGAACGTCAAAAAATAATCACCTTTATCAGAAATAAAATCTCTGAAAATTCAATTCAAAACTGTCGTATAGGTTATAAAAAAATACACTTTTTTAATGATTTTCATTTTTAACTTTTTAGGCAGAATGAGATAATCTATTAACATTAAATGATTAAACGATGAAATAAAACAATTTAATTTGTTTAAATCTTCATTATATATTTGAATCGCTAATAGGCATGATGACAGTCACTAAGAATCACTAGAATATTGATTTGATATAATTATATATGATGCGGAGATTCTAACCCCAACTTCGTATCATTTTATTACAAATCGAGAATATACGTTTTGTTGCTCTCCGTAAACACTTTTCAAAATCATTTTAAAATTCAAAATCGGACAATCTATAACGCATCCAGGCACGATGCAAATTATTGCATCAAAAAATTACTATTGCAATTGCGATAAAAGCAACCGTCGCTTCTCGTCTGCTCTTCGAGCATATAAAGGGTATACGAAGATCTTCTTTTGTACCAAGTTTCAGATCTTGCAATTGAAAAATGACGAATAATATGAATTTTCAAAAAATGACTAGTTTTCCGGTTTTTCCTGATTTTCTCGGTTTGTAATTATCCGATTGACTCGCTCGACCCCTTATTTTGCTCGTATTTCAACTATCTACAATTTATCCATACATACCATTGATATTGCTTTTGTACTCTTTACGTTACATGAAAAAAACCAATAAAAGAAGGTTTCTTCTCGTTTTAAATGTTTATAACAAATTACTGAACAACATTCGCGTGTCCAAAACATATCAAAATAATACTACGTAATGTCTTTTATGTGATGGCATTATCCGTTTTCTACTAGGATGTTTGTCAAAAATATTTACCTATTGCTTGCCCTATAATAATAATATGTTTATCCAAAATCAAAGCTTAAGCAAGTGTTCGTCTCCCTGGCCGACTTTTTCTTTTCATCTGCATATTCCCAATAAAAGAAATTTTTAGAGACTAGATCTGGTATATCAACCGTTACAAAGGAAACATTTTCTCATACACGTATGTATTACCTTCAATTTAACATTTTGATTGCCGCTTGAATGCAAATTATAAATTATTTAACAGTTTTTAGGTTGGAAGATTCTTTTTAATCTACTTTTATAATGTTATCGGCATGAGATTTTATGTCCGCATTTTTTTTGTGCGAGCAAAACCGAAAGCCTGAAAGATAATATCAAGTTCTCTACGTTGCGCTTGCAAGCTGCATTGCAAGCTCCAGCGGAATTCATTCTTGAATTTAGAAAATGATAATATGTTTTAGACTAGGGAATCTTCCGTCCTGGAAAAATTTTATGTTTGGTAGAATTTACGACCCTACTTCCACAGACTAATACAATTTATATCGGAAACGTGTTGTTTCAAAATACATACAGTGGTTAAAAAGATCAATTCTGCAATAGAAAAAGCTCGCAAATGTTGCTGCAGAAATGTATAATATGAAAATAGTTCCATAATTAGAAGATTTAGTTTGAAAATGATGTACTGGAGTTCAAAAAGCAAAAAGTTAGAAGGCCACGTGGTAAATATTATTTCAACTAGCTATGTAGATAACCATTTTATCACAAGTTTGGAGAAACAGTGATACAAATGCAAAAATTTGTAAAAATGAATTGATGATGTCAAATTATTCCTTAAGCTCAACTGTACAAGACCTAATTGTAGCTCGGCCAATACTCGCTAGATGGCGGATATTTCTTATAGCATGGTGTTTAACAGCTGATACTTACGTTACAAAACTAGTTATAGTTGCGAATAGATGTTAGTGAATATAAACGTTCAATAGAAGAAAACCCCATAACTGAAGCAAGCATAAACTCACAAATTTCCTATTTCTGGGAGAAAAAAAAGACATACTTAAGTTAATTAACACTAATATTTCTCCAAAATAGTATGAAGCTCTTTATAATATTTTGTTTCAAAATTTTGCTCCATGCGGTTATTTTAAGTTTATTTTCCACGAAGTAAACAATCACATCATTGTATTTGCAAATAGTACTTCCCACATTCTTTTATTTCATGCAGAAGAAACAATACAGAACAAACGTATTTCACCTATGGACAAATAACAGCACCAGCAAAAAGAATTTCAATTATTTTCAAAATTAATTATAAGGTTCGAGTTCAAAGCTCGCGCTCACTTTTCGGTCTGCTGATATAATTTTTTGCCGCAAAAAAATACTGCAATATGTTCTTTAACATACCATCAAACGAAGCAATGGAAACAAACACTGAATTCCTCCAAGAATCAAAACATATTGGAGGTACCTACTACAGTCAAACCTCAATATAACGAACCTCAATATAACGAATTCCTTGACAACGAATTTTTTCAAATCTCCTACAACTATCCATAAGAATCAATGTAAATGTCACCTCTACATAACGAATAATCCGTACTCATAACCTCAATATAACGAATTTGTAATACACCCGGTAAAAATAAATCACCCTCGATACAATGAATTTTTTGTAGTTTAGAACCTCGATCTAGCGAACTTCACCTCTATGTAACGAAATTTCCACGACTGCACCTCATTATAACGAACGTAAACAAACGTACAGTACAAAAAATAATCGTGTCTCGACATGAAAGCTTAGTCACGTCACTCTAGTCTGTACCTGAACCCCGATGTAGTGAATTTTCAGCTAACCTAACCTCAATATAACGAACCTCATTGTAACGAAATACTCGATATAACGAATTTTTGGTTTGGTCCCTTGAGATTTGTTATATCGAGGTTTGACTGTAGTACAAAGTAGTAAACTGCTGAATTGTGTTTAGAATGTTATCACCACCAATGAATCAGTAACAACGACTGAGACCTAAAGGTGGATTCATGCAAGCAAAAATTAAAACTTAGATCAATTTAAAACTAAAACTAAGAAGATAAACCCTTGTAATGTAGATGTTCTTGCAAGAAACTGAGAAATTAAGATTTAAATTAAAACTAAGAAAGATGGCCAACTTTCAACTGAGAAATTAATTTCTTTTGTGAATTCGACACAACGCATGCGTCAAGCCCTGACCAGAGATCACAAACTAGTTATTGTTTACATGAACTTGTGTTAAGTACATGTTAGGAAATATTTTATAGTTTACAAGAATTTTTTTTTGTAAATAAGTTGGTTTACGTTTAATATTTATCTTTATTTATTTGACAGCTCGATTGCTATTGGAAGTTTTGACAAATGATTGGAAAGAGTGCGCATTTCCGATTGGTTCATCAATTTCTTAATTTATGCTGCATGAACAGCTGACAATTCTTAGTTTAAATTTAATCTTAATCTTAAATTAGTTTTAATTTAGTTTATGTTGCATGAATCCACCTTAACATTTTATGCAAGATCGATAAATACAACATTGGATTTCATATATAGAAAATAACTGAAATTTATAAATCTAAATTTTGGAAATTTAAGACAGTGAATACTGTATAAATGCAATCTAATGTTTCAAATAATGAAAGGCTTCAAAACGTGTTCTACGTAATTTCCAACAGCTATTGTACAGAGGTCAATAGACATCATTTTAAAATGTAATTCATCAATTTAATTTATACTGCATGAATTATTTTAATTCAGTTTTTTACATAAAAACTCAATTTTATATTTTCTGCTAAATTCGTGTTGTACTATTAAAAGTTTAATTTATTAGCAGAACATGGGCGTTGCGTATTTTAAAAGGGTGTCACATTTTGAATAAATTAACTTAGTTTTCCAAAACATAAACCACATGTTGAAAGAATAATCTCAATTGGAATAGAAATCTACAGGGTAGGCTGTACTATACCTTGTTTTTAAACTAGGAGGAGCATTTTAGGAAACCACAACCACACCACTAAAAGTTACTAGATTGGGAGTGTGTTCCGAAAGGGTCGTGTTCAGACTTTTTGAACTAAAAGAAAATTACGTGAAATATGTATTGTACTGCTCGCTGTTGTCGTGGCCAATGAGGGATCAAGGCATGTCTAAATATCGAATAATGATTGGCCACAGGTCACTGCGACAGTAGTAACCAAATGTCACATTATTTTGAAAAGATGTGAGGTTATAATAAGTAGTTTAGGTAAAATGTTTTAAGAATTTGAGTATAAATGAGAATAATATAGAAATGCAATTGTATAATTAAATTTGTTATTAACACTTGAGGCTTTGGTATAGCAAAACTAAAAGTGAACAGAAGTGTTGTTATCGAAAAATACCATAATATAGTACTGCAATGTATGTAAAACTTGATGTGAAACTTATATTATTAACAAGAAAAAAAGAAGCATGGATTTTTTTCATGAAAGGGAATAAATAATAAAAATAGCAAATACCTTGGGTAAAATATAATACTTTGTTAAAAATAAACAACAAACGTGGTAGTAATGATTGAACTAATAACTATTTTCATATAAATAAACAGAAAACTGACAAATGTCAGTGTCATTGGTATCAAAAGAGCTGTGTGAAACTGGTGGCAATCTGACCAACCACTAGGCAGCAGAAATGCCAACTTAAATTCAAATCGCTCCTCTTAGTTTAAAAACAAGGTATAGATGACTCAATATACATGTTAAGAGATTTTTAAGCATTTCTTTCCTTCCATGTATTTCTTAATTTCAAAGTTATCAAACTGTATTGGTACATATTAAAAATATTACCATGGATTAGAATATAACAGCACTGCAAAAATATAATTTAAAAAAAGACATAAAACCAAGCTTTATTCCCGCTAACGAAATCGTAAAATATGAAAATGGAATAGGTACCGGTTTTGAATTCGATTCCCAATAATGTCCAAAAAATGTTGTTATGAATCTTTAATGTTAGGCCAAATGGTTTACCGTTATATCATTTTTGTTCAGCTTATTTCTTAAAGACTAAAATTCAAGGTAAGAGCTTCAAATCCATTCACGTATTATATACTAATATAATATTTATAAATATTAGTCAATATTCACAAATATAAATACAACAAGGGAAAGTTATTTATTCCCATCAAAACAAAATGTGATAAGTTTTCTAAGCGCGCTTGTTGTGGAACTGAATGCTTGAAGAAATTTGCGACCACTACTCACAGTATGAAACTCACCTTGCGGTCCCACCAATTGAACATTCCACCTTCTCTCGGAAATGGACCGGGATGATCCTGTTGGTAGTTCAATTATCATTGTTGTGCTACATGATGCCATATGATGCCACACGATGATTTTGGTGGCATCTCTTCTCTTTTCCCTAGATTGTTATAACATCAGTTAGTTATGAAAGTAGCTAGTGTTGTAGATTTCCTTAGACTGGACTATTGCAGGACATTTTTCGAGTCCACGTTAACTCTTATTTTAGTGTACATAGTGATGCTATGGACGTGAAATCTAGTACAATGAAATATAGTGTTCTCCTCATAGTTCATTTGCCAGCAGTACCTATAAGCATTTATCATCATCATCATGCCGTGTCCGTTTTGTGGGTGTATTGTCTAATCTAAACCTACCGTTGACTGTAAGGGTTCACCCATTTATTGAGGTCTGGGATTAGTTTTCTTGCCCATCTCCTTTTCTGGCTGTATTTTCAATCTCTATTAATCAAACATTCTGTTAACAATTATACGGGTAACCACTAGCTAGTTACCCATTTTCATTGATAATATACATCACAATATATACAAATATGTAAGGAAGAGTTGGGGTATGATGAGCACTTAAGAAAATTTTATTCTTGTGACGAGACTATGATAGATACAACAATTTCAAGAACGCTATGATTGAGTTGCAACACTTATTCTATTTTATAGATGTAAAATAATATTTCAAGAAAAAACTTATACACAGGCATGACATTTTAAAAAGTTAACAATTGCATTTGCGCACAATTGCCCACCCTACCGGGTTTACCTTAAGCTTTTTCTTATGTTTCTTCATCAAAACATTTTCCTACAATTTTCTTTTCGAACGTTTTATCTTTTTCCTTCATCTTTAGATTTTCTTTTCTTAATATTCTCTTTTCTTCGGCTATTTCTAATTCTTCTTTGACAGGTGTGCTTGTAAGTATTTTCGAACATTGTTACTTTTTTAGTGGTATAAGGGACGTGGCAAAAAAGGAGTTCTTGTTGGATGTACTTGGCTGAGGATTTTTCAGGATCTCAGTCGTGTAGGACAGGATTGTAGTCTTACGTATGTAATTTCTAGGCATCTGGAAACAATAAGTAAACTTACTATTGCTATATAGTACTCACTATTCAATAACAAGAGGGGGGATGGTGCGAACTAGTGTACGTTTTATAAATTCGTGGTATGAGAAGAAAGTATTTATTCATTTATTATTCAAATATGTCAAGACAATCACAAAATAGTAAGTTTTAAGAAGACATCTCATTTCAAACGATTGGATAAAAGTTGTGGACTTACCGCCTTATTTTCTAATGTTGAAAAGTTATAAAAATCTGTTCCCAAATTGACAAGCCACTCTCACAAAAGGCGTATGCAAAGTAACGTCACCAATGATCGCGCCAAGCATTTAGCCATACGAAGTACACATCAGCACCGATTGGATACTCCGGATAACCCGCGTAATATGAAATATCTTGGTGAGCACGATTACCCGCTGCGCACCATTCCCAAACTCTCCCTTACAATAATCAATAGTTTTCGGCAAGTGCCGATCAGCCGTTGGCATGGCTTCGCTGGGGTATTCCATATTCCCTCCATTGCAGCTCCTTTTAAGGCTGCATTATCCGCTTGTTTTGATATATTATGATCTGCAATCGATCTTAAACCGTTCAAATTCCCCCAGAGATTATGTTGTAGTTTTTCTGAAAAGCTTGTGAAAAACACAGTCACATATTGAAGGCTTAAGTTAAAAGAAAAATCTATGACGTTAATAGGTGTAATGATAAAATTGAAATGAGCACTTTCACATACTCCATTCATTAGTATCCACAATCCCTTTCACTCCCTCGCTCGAATTCTTGTTTATTTATCCCTTAGGAGTTTTTGTTGTTTTATCAATTTATGTAATATTCACAAATTCTTACTGAATTTACGTGAGTTTATCATTTCTGATAGAAGCCTGGTAGGAGCTCTATTGGCAGATTAGCATGCAAGAGGATGTAACCTTTGTGCCTTCTTGTGCGTGATGTTCTTATTTTGTTTCTGAGGCTTTTTGGTAAACAATGGTTATAGTAGTTTATTGTTATGAAGACTTTTATAAATGGCATCTTGGATTGATTCAAAAAGTTGTTAACTGGAAAGTCGGTAGTACACTGTGAGTACGGGGTAGGTGAAACTAACAAGCCTCGTGATACCTTCGAATTACCGATTTTATGTAGTATTTCCTTCCGTTCAGATGCGCATAATTCCTAATTTCAGAGCTTCCGGTACTCGCTATACTGCTTGAAAGATAATTTTACTGGTCTGTGAACGAGATGGAACCCATTACTAATAGTAATCGAGAGTTCTGAACCAGTAGTTTCAGGTGTTAGGAACGATTTTTTGCAACTGCGCATGTGTATTAGTAATGTTACTGTAGATTACTGGTGGTTGGAACGAAGTTTATATTATTGACAGACGTCTGTTGCATAATGTAGTAAAATTTGGAGTGACTGAAGATCCGACTTGCCGTCTTTGTCAGGCTATCAAGATATCACTCTTGCTCAGTTAATTAATCTTCAAAGAGAAAAGGAGTTTCTGTGGAGTGTTAATGAATAGAATGAGAAAAAAAATGCTTTTTCCAATCTAAAACGAGGGGAAGTTCATCAGACCTGTTCCTACAATTATAAAAACATTTTTGTTAGATTCCTATACGTAAAAAGAAATTTGATATTGCATTATATTCACTTTCTATTTAAACCACCATCACGTTTAAAAAGAATATTCATTTTCAAAGCCTGTTTTTAAAATTTATTAGCATCCAGTTAATTACGTACTATATTTCATAAACAAAATAACCACGTTTTCTATTATATTATAAAAAAAGCTATTGATTTCTACATTATTATTATTTGAAGTTGAAAGTAAAGTTGCTCATGGATTAGTGATTTAGACCTTTTAACATGATTTAAGGGTTATTTGTTACAGCAGATTAAGGGAGGAAGAGGAAATGAAGAATATTAATACCCAACAAGTGAAAGACGAGATAAAACTCGTTAGTTCAAAAAGGGGTATATCACATCATTTATCGACTTCATTTAGACTGCCGCTGTATCGAAGGTATTATAGTATAGGAGAGAGCAGCAAGCTATATTTACCCCCTCTTTCATTATACAATTGCATAACAATATACTCAATATCTGGCCAAACTTTCCATATTATGAATATTGGGATTAAGAGCTAGCACACTTGAGGAAAATGTTAAAAAGTGAAAATTAAAGTGAACTTATCCAATTATCCTCTAACTTAAAAGAAAAAGGAAAACTTCAAGAAATGTTAGACTCATACTTGAAAGGGACAGATAATTAAATATAGTTAAATTCAGAAGATAATAGATTACTGGAAAACGACAGATTCAAGTAAATGATCACGTCTGCATTTCCACCATGTTTTCCTAATCTCCAACTTTCATCTGCCATAACATTTCATTTTAGACAGTCATAAACAATTCATTCAACAGGACCACTGCATTATGTGCCATAAAGCCATAGCAGACAGAGGAGCAAATCAATACATCATGTTTATACAAGTTTGGAGATTACGCAGTATTCATACTCTTGTAGGAGGCAAAATACGAATGTTCTTATCATTGTCAATAATTTCTGTACATTGAAACCCCATCCAACTCTTGGGTTAATGAACCAGAAGAGTACCAGTGCATATTCATATGGAGTGTGATGAATACCACGCAATTCATCGTCGTTGGGACTGGTATCAACTGGTTTGATGTTCTGGAGAAAAGTCGTTGAAATGGACCAGTCAAAATTTTTTTTAATTTCACAAGCTGCTAAAACACGAATAACAATTGATAACAATAAATGTATCAGACATTTTTCATTGGTACAATCAAAGTGGATAAAAATAACTTGGGAACAATGTTTATTCACAATCGGTCAGTAATATAGACATTTCTTAGCTTTAAAACGGTAGTGAAGTGACTCATTACTTACTTTCACTTCCACGCTATAGCTGGAAAAGTACTTTTCCGGCTAGAAGCATGTGTCACTTTTCTGAAGTATGACAATATTGTGTTAAGCTGGTTTTAAAAAAAAGGTATTACCTTTCTTTGCTTTTCTACGGAATTATTCCCTCAACATAATAGTCAAAACCAATAAATTAGTAATATTGCCTAGCAACAGATTCATGAAGTTCTTTGTCGAAAGAAGTATTAAATTGTGATAACAAATTTTCTTAAAATTAATGTTTTTAAAAGCTTGTGACTAAGCGATTGTGAATAAAAAAGTATAGATACCACGCGGAGCTACGCGCCTCGCGTCTCTAACAAAGCCTGGGCTGTAATGATCTACTTCTCCGCTAGGTATGTAATATACTATTTTCAGGCGATGCATGCATGGACATTTAAAAGGTGCTTCATTTAGACAGAGGGGAATTGGTTACTGAACTGCAATATGCTGAGCCAATTCCGATTTCCAAAAAGGAATAAACTAAATGTCTACAGCTATTTATGTTTCGTATGTATTTTAGGATTTCCACTAATTGCATCTAACCAACAGTGATAACGAGTTGCATCCAGAATCTGATTACGATTATTTCATTCATTCATTTGTTGGGTTGTGCTTAACAGCCCAGGCACTGGAACTGAATATTTGTACTATTTCCCATGCTAGTTACTACCATTCCAGAAGCTTCATATCTTCTATATAGGCCACCAGTATGACTGGAGCAATTTTCAGTAGCTTTGATGGTTGAATTATTTCCTCTCCAAAGTCCTTCCGTTCTCACAGAAGCAGAGTATGTTGAGTAGATGTTTCATCATAGAGTTCACATTTTCTGCACACATGTTTCCTCAGGTTGGAGTACCCAGTCACCAGGTCGGTAAAAGTCTTTCTGCAAATGACTCTTACCCAGTTTCAATGGTTGAGAGTTCCTTGTCTAACTTGTTCAGTAAACTTTGTATGGAGGTGGCCTTGCGTCAACCTCCATTTGAGTTGGTGTTCCTTTCCCATCCAGTTCCTAATTTCCCCTCTTTTTCAATCTGTTGTGATTCCACAAAACGGTTCCAGATCAATGGAGTCTCCTTTAGAGCCTACTTTAGCTAACTGGTCCGCCATTTCATCACCTGCAATACCCTCATGTGCCGGCACCCGTATTAGAGACACTTTGTTGAGAGATTCCTTGCAATTTTTTGCCAGTCTAGTCGTAGTTGTTGTATTACTGATAGTTTCTGTCCTCCACCAGACTATTTTTCCATAGGTGATCGTTGTCCTTATCACAGCCAGTGAAGCACCCCAGAAAAGGCTAGTCGTCCTGGTAGTAATTTTTTTCAGGTGTGTATTCCAATTCAATTTGGAATCAAGGGCACTCCCAGATATTTTACTTGTTTGGATATTTCCAGTTCTTCTCCAAACAGCAGTACTCTACCCTGCGGGAGAACTCTTCCATTCCTAAAATCACTAGCTCTTTTTATTAACTGGAAGGTACTCTTTAAGGCACCATTCTTCCACAATTATTAGTGCTTCTTGCACCACTGGGAATTTCCCATTGGTGACAATCACTATGCCTTGATCATTCAACTTGCAGATTAAGTTGTGGATAAGGTTCCTTAAAAGTGGTGGAAGTCCTCCTTGAGTTAAGTTATATCATGCATATGCACTGTTATGACGATGATAATAATATTAAGAAGAAAGAAGTGTCCTTTTTTCCCACAATTTCGTAGTGATTTATTTTTGCTCAAGCCAAAGTGAAGGGGAATATTTCAAAAAAAGATCCAAATATTTTATATTTGAATCTCATCATAGGATGTTATATTCGCAAAAATCATGTGATGAGGAAGGCAAAATAAAATTTACAAATCTTTCATGACAGGAAGAGTGAAAAAAACTTAACAATTAAAAATATATTATGCACTTCAAAAAATCATGAGGTAAAATCAGTTTTTCAGTGATGATGAAAAAAATTATTGGGAAGAGAAACAGAAAAAGTCTCCAAATGAGACCTTATTGAGAATGTATGCTTTGAACCGTATATAGTGTATAATAGTATAATAGAATAAACCTTTATGTATTATTTTTTAAGCGCCACTGCCTTCATATGAGCAGATTGCATGTTCTTAAATAGCATGCATACTTAAATAATTTATTCCAGGTAATTATTTAAATAGTGATGAATATTTGTTATTTTTAAACGTGGTTACAGTTATTCATACGTTGAAAACTTTCTTTCGTGATTAATTAGCTTTTGTTCTGAATGATGACGAAATGGTGCTACAAAAAAATATTTTTAAATAATAGATATTTGTCCACGAAATTATTACTTTCCGTTCTACACTCGCCTTATTTAATAAAGAAATCAAGGGTCGTGGACAAAGTATAGTATTCTACTCGCAATTTATGGCCATTATTCACTGGGGTGACTTGCGCCCCTCGCCTACGGCTCGGGACGCAAACGACACCCTGCGTGAATAATGGCTATCATAAATTGCTCGTTCAATAATATACTATTCTTGAAAAGGATTAGAAGTGCATACACTGTGAATTCTATTAGCTCAAATCTTGGAAACGACGGTGAAAGTTGATCACAAATTAATTATCATATATTTCAAATTGTCGACATAAAAATAAAATTATCTGTAGAACCCAACACAGAAGTCCTTCGCCGCTTGGAGTGTTTGAGCCCGTTGTTGTCGTGATCTTTATTGTTGTATCTTGCATAATTTGTCCATTGTTCCTTCCCTTACTAACCAATATTTCGTCTATCTAAATTATTATGACTCCTTGGTTTTATCATCTGAAGAAATTGGCGATTCCAAGCAACTATTTCTTGTTTTTCCATTAATATTGAAAATTTACCCTGCTTGCCACTTACAGAACCCATGTTAGACAAATGATTAAGAACATTTAACAATAACTGTGCTGTCTGAAACTTCACTTTCAATTTCTCTATGATTGCAAACAATTATATTTTGCTAATAATATTGTCAACACAACCAATCTGCGTGGTGTACTAGAAAAATAACCTAATCGTATACCTACTCTAAGCTATGGTAAGCAAAGCAAAATCAAGTCCAAGACTATCTTGATATTGGCTTCGGTCTTGCTTATTCAGCCGCAGCCTCATTCTTGGTTTGCTTATTCAGCATAAGACTTGGTATTTGCCGTGGCGTATTATAGCCAGAAAAGTAATTGTTGCTTTTTTTAGTGAACGGTCTACTCTTTGAAAAGTAATTTTTAAATTTGTAAGGCGTTATACTAGTATTTAACTATCATCTTGACATCTATTGATAACACGCTTTTAATTTTGAAAACGGGATCCATAAAGGAGAAATTGAGAAGCGTTGTAAGATAAATAAGGTAGTGAATTCTGAATATTTTTGGAGAAGGTAGCAAAAATTTTCGTATTAGAAATTCATCAAATAAACCAAAATAATGAATAATAATATGGAAATAATATGCAGAAGGTGAAATGTTAAAACTACAGTCAGACTTCCGAATCTTCAGCAGAACAAAAATAATTAACAAAGAACTTCATGATATGAAGATTTGAATTGTCATAAGTGGAAGGAAAACGATGGAAGTAACTTTTAATTTATTGATATTAAAATTATTTTATTCC
Source organism: Lochmaea capreae (assembly GCA_949126875.1). Classification (NCBI taxonomy): domain Eukaryota; kingdom Metazoa; phylum Arthropoda; class Insecta; order Coleoptera; family Chrysomelidae; genus Lochmaea; species Lochmaea capreae. Next base: position 13,177,636 of record OX421411.1, read on the forward strand.
GGAACAAATTTATATTACGATATTGTGGAGTTATAAATTGACAGGAATTCAATAATAATTTGGACATTTTGATTAAATGATAATAATTATTATGAAACAAAAATAATTTTTCATACAAAACTTAAGTAAATATCATCTTTATAAACACGATGTAATGTAAGTTTTTAATTGTAGCAATATAATTCAATTTGAAGAAAACCTTTCTGGCTTTTTTTTTTAAATATAAGATATAGTATTGAACCACTACCTGCACGGGACATCTTAAACATATATACAGACTGCGAAAAAGCTTACACAAGTACGACAAGGACAATATGAACAGCACTACTTAAAATAGTGAGAATAATGGCTCGCTAAGCCTCCTCCACCAGCATAGGTGGGCACCTGTTCATTGACGCTTCTAGTAACAGCGGTTAAAATATTTATATATGGGATCTCTAAAAACTAACAAAACATTGTAGTTTACATTAAATTATTATTATTTAATGGATGAATCGTACCTATATGGACATTTAGTCTAAATACCCATTAAAATAACATATTGGTAAGCCTTATATTTTATAAAGTTGTTGAAATGTCCGCAGATTCGAACAACATGAAACCGAAAGAAAAAACTACTCAAGACTATTCGATTTTTTGTCAAACCTTTAGAAATACGGCTCTATTTACTAACAATACTAACAAATAAAACTGTTCGATTATACATATTGCGAAAAACTTAAATAGATCATACGATTTACACAAGTACGACAAGGACTACTTGAAAGAGAGAGACAAGAATTGTTCTATTTGTGAAACTCACAATTAGATCAGTCAGTCCTTTTTACCAAAACACAACGAATAAAAGTTAGGAGAGCAGTGAGCACCATCCACCTGTTTTGGTAAAGAGGACTGAGCGAACAATTCTTCTTTCTCTTTCAAGCAGTGTTTTTCAAATTATCCTTGTCGTACTTGTGTAAATCGTATGTCGAGCTAGAATTTTTTACAATATGTATAATCAAATCCACATAGGTATACCATGTATGGTGTATGGTGAAGTACATGTATGTTAGCAATTTTAGTCCATTCCTTTTCATTTCTTGTTGTTCTTTTTGCCTCTTCCCATGTGGTTCCTCTTGTCTCTAATATATTTCCAATACACTCATCCCACGATGTTATAGGTCTAGTCTTTGTTTTCACCCATTTTTGCCTTCCAAATATTCTTATCTGGTCTTGAATCTTCCATCATTTGTAAATGACCCCACCAACTCAATTGTCTTCACTATATTGGGGTGACATTCATTGAGACCCAAAAGGTCTATTGTGCCTTCTTTATCCTACTTAGTTCCTAAGGAATATCTCAGATGATAGTAACCTATTTTTCGAAGGATTTTTAGAAAACCCAGAGGCTTTAGTTAAGGTAAGTGTCCCTCACCTATCTAATAGTGTCCTATTATTCTGTATTGCTATGCAATATGCAAGTATGTGATTGAGGGATACCTGAATATTTGTTTTTATTTATCCCAATGGCTTCTAAAAGATTTAAATTAAAGGGTCCAGATTCATAATGTAAAATTTCAAAATTTGAATCGAAAATGTATTGGTTTGCTAATAAATGATTTGAATAGAATCAGATTTTTTGTTGTCATGGCTAGGTTTGTGTTCTGAAATTTTTGTTTTGAAATTTCTAAAAGTTCTACTGATATAAATTTTGTCACACTTGTCATCACCACACTTTCATTTATGAACTCCTGATTAGTTTGATTTTGAAGATTTATATTTTTGTTATTTTCAATGTTTGGATATATTGTTATCGATTTTAAATAAATATTCATTTCAAAAGTTTCCAAAAGTTATCCAATTTTTAGGGATGGTATTCCAAAGTTTGTTAGACAGTCTCTTTCATTGAACGGCATTCTTTCCAATTCTCACATTAGACCTATTGAAGTATGGAATGAAAAGTTGAAAATTTTGCAATTGAACAATAAACTTTAATGTTACGTGGATATTATGGAAAATCGGAAAATTTTAAATATACCTGTGATTTGGCAAAGCTACAAAGAATCCAAAAAAAAATTCGGAATGTAGAGTTCTCTTGCAAAGTATTTTGATTTACCAAAAGTAGTATACTGTTTATTTTAAAATAATGTTCGCTTCTTTTCGACACAGTTTTAGTGAAAGGTCTATATATGTGAAAATAATTCTAGACTATACCTCATTTAATGGAATTTTCAGTTCTCAAGGTTGTTTCAATGTTTTAATGTTCCATCGAAAATAAACTCGTGAGGGAGGAAGAAAGTACTACCCTTTAGAACCATTTTAACCTCTGATGTATTTTCTTTTTTCTTTTTCTACAGGTAGGTACTTTTTGGATCTTGTATGTTTTATTCCAATTCACACGATTATACGTGCTTTGCTGTTGATAGAAATCCTCACTGATTGGCCTTAAAACAAGTAGGACCAAGATATAAAGGGCCCTATTAAGATTACAGTTTATATTATACGTGCAGCAAAGTTATTATTTCGGTGTTACGAGAGGGGCCGATTTTAATTTCGCAACCAACCATCAGAGGAAATTAAATTTGACACAGAAATGGCGAAATTGTTCATAATCGTAACGAAACTTTCCTTATCTGACATCTCTATATCGCAACCACAAAATACAACAACCCTGGACGCAGAACCGGCTTCTTTATTGCAGTCTATGGAAGATCAAAGCCTATCGATGTACTTTCTCATATATTTTGGAAAATATTGAACAAAAATAGTGAAATAGCTATTATGTGAATGGAGTTATAATTTTGTTAGGAGAGTGGGTATGACTCTCAGCTAACATAGACGATTATTATATTTTTATACCTGGCATATATCTGGGTATAGAGAATCACTGATTTTATAATATTAAAAATATATACAAATACCGCTTGCTCCAGCGCTAGAAAATTTAACCATGATGAGGGAGCCAACATGTAAGAAAAGGACTTCACCATACCATCAATTGGTGAAGGTAATTTGAATCGTGAAAATTTACTAGCTTCAACGGGAAAAGGGTTTTTGAAATGATTGGAATGACAATAGTATATTATTTAACGACTGTAAAATTATGGCTATTATTATTATTAATAATAGCCATTCTACACAAGTAAAGCTTTCTCCACGACTATGCATAAAAGAAATTTTACATCGGGAATCGAACCTGGATGGCCCGCGTAAGAAGCAAGCATCTCTATCACTGAGCCATCGACCAGATTTGTTTAATAAAATGTGAAGAACGTAGATATAGGTAGCTCATATTTTTAATAGAAACATTTTCAATTTTAAATGAGTTAGGTTAGGTTCACTAGAGTGAATTATGAACCATAATTCACTCTAGTATATATATTCACTGACAGCCAGGCTCTGCTTAAAGCTATCAGCAACCCAACAACTAGGTCTAGACTGGTAAAAAACTGTAAAGAATCCCTCAACAGGCTAGCAAGAGACAACAATGTGTTTCTAATATGAAAGAGAGAGAAAGAATAATTGTGCGCGGTCATCACTTTGTTTCATCTTAGGGGTGTATACTTATTTCCCGAGACTGGCCGAATGGTCCTTTACAAAGAGAATTCACTAGTTGGTGGTATTCAGTATGCTCCCAACATGGAAGGAATGAGGGTGTTAAATAAATAGAAAAATACAATCGTTATTACGTAACCTGTACATCTTAAAATTCATTTTTGTCAACATGATCATTTCAGACCAAGTTGACAATTTCTAACTACAATAGGATATTATTTTACCCATTGTAACTTGAAAATGCAACAGTATTTCTCGAAAGAACCATAATTAATAAACTAAAAACCCTTCCATTATTAAATTAAATTGTAAAAATAAAATGAGTAGGTAGGTACCTACACCTATTCTAAACATAAAATATAAACTTCCTGAAAAAATAAAAATAAAAATCCATTCTAAAGGTAAACATACTTTTAATGAATTGAGTGCTCAAATAAACCACCTTCCTGTGCCAGACAATAACCAAATCTGTGATAAAGATTTGATCTTATATCTCTAAGATTATTTGGCGTAATGCTGGCACAAACGTGCTGTATTTTCACCCTCGAAAAAAAGTCAACGATAACGAGACAAAAATATCATTTGTACAAACTAATCTGCGCTTCTGGCAACAGCGGTTAAAATATGGGGGCAATGAGCATTCGGCCAGTCTCGGGAAATAAGTATACACCCCTAAGGTGAAACAAAGTACACGCTTTAATGACCGCGCATAATTATTCTTTCTCTCTCTTTCAGCTGTTTTTCTGTCGTACTTGTGTAATCCGGACGGTTCTGATGTAGTTTACGCAATTTGTATATTGAAGGTTATTTGTATACAAATTTCACAATATAACAAATAAAAATTACCACCGCGCCCATGATTCAAACCCTATGCCTAAAATTTTTCATTTCTCGCAGTCAGATTTCGAAACCACTCCGATACGAAGACATAATATATAATAATTTATCAAGCTGTTGTATATAGAGCAAAAGTAGGAAAGTGACATTTTAAATAATTTCTAGCTGATTGCAAGAATTTTAAGCATTATACCGAATTTAAATTGAAATGACTAGAAAATAATATATGGAAGTCCAAAAACTAGAGAATCAAAATAAATAGTATTCTCAAATGTATTGCCAGAAAATTAAAAAAAATTATATGTGAAAACCTCTAATCCCTGCCCAAATTAGAAAAAAACAGAAAAAAATTATTTATAAATAGGTAATTAATAGTATTCTACCAGCATATGATGGCGAGCCTGTGATATAAGCGCCTTTTCGTGAATAATATCATTATATGCTTATTGAGTTATATACTAATTTTCGATCTATTTACCTTGTTCACGTTAGATATTTCTGTAACAAGAGTGTAACAAAGCCGGTACTGCATGACTAAGATATAAGTTGTTTATGTCTGAGTTACTTCTGTAAACGCAATTTCAACTTCTGTTTTAATGGTGGAATAAGCCCTCTAAAGAGCCCCTCATTAATTACACGGGACACGGGGATTATACTTCACCCCGCCTGACAACCCTATTCTTAATTCTTGAGGTCGACAAAGCATGGGGCACTCACGTTGTAATGGTATCACTTTAAACTCTTTTTAAATGTTATTAATTGCCGATTCACCGACTTGAAATTGGCAACATTTAATCTAAGACAGGTATTAAAAATTGCAAACGGAAACATCAGAAAGCTAATGAGGATCAAATCTAGCTATTAGGTGAAAAGTGTTTTTTTGTATGTGTAGACACAAATACGTGAAAAAAATTACACAGTGGATTGAAAGAGATGAGGATTAACAACATAAATAATGAGGAAAAGATTGAATGGTGAGGGATTCGACGTCAACCAACATTTTGTTTTTAGGAATCTGACCTTGCAATCCTAGACGAATTGGGAAATCAATTTTGTATTTATAAAGACAAATATCACCGTCGAAATTTATGGAAAATTATAACCTCAAATAAATTCATCAGGTTTTGATTTACCACCAAAATATGTAACAGTGCCGCAAAAATAGAAAACATTCAGAAAAGCTTCTCACATTTCTGCAAATTTCGCTGGAACTCCATTTTGTGAAATGCAAGACACTATTAATTTATTTAATTAATGTTTTGTTTAAATCCGGCCAAACAAAATAAACAATAGATCCAAATTCATTTTAACTTTTGGAGGAAAGGTTTGCCAGATAGGGTAGAAGTTTGCAGTCGGATGTTTAATTCTGGCAATTTTCAAACAAGTTTCCTCTTCCTGAGCTGTAAGGAATTTACGTAATATCCTGTTTACTGCATATTATAAAGTAAACACGGGATAACGATAAATTATGATCCCTTATATATGGTGCTCGTTAAAAACAGTTTTTCGCCTCATGATGAAAAATAATAGACAGTTAAATTTGCTCATGAAAATATTACATCTTGGGAAACTTCATCGGTATATTATTCAGTAGTGGCTAACTTTTTTGCTCTTTTGACTGTGAAAAAAGTGCCACTCAATTTTCTTAAATAAATAAAATAAATAATAATGAAAAAAAAATAGCACTTTTTAATTTGATTTTTGTACGTGAATATTTTTAGAATTATATCTACCTATATGAGAGAAATTCTGAAACAGTTTAGCAAGATTAGGTGTTTTAAATCAAGGTGAAATTGAGCGGTATTTATTTTTAATAATAGTCGTAATAAAAAATAGAAAATTTCTGTTGGCATTCATTACATACATTGATCCAAACCGTACCAAGGAGCCAAATTCCGTAACTTTGAAAAATCTGCTGTAATTAACCGAAACAATATAATCTTGCTGCTTGCCGCAATTGAAATAATTTATTATTTATTCGTATCTACTTTTTTGGAAATCAATTATCTATTTTAATTTCTGTAGGGTATTATTTGATTTCCTGGAAAGTAATGCCATAAATAATTGCGAATAATTCATGAGAAGTTTAATAGTTTTTTTATCTTTCTGGAAGGTAGTGCAATTAAATTGGTAATATTTTCACATGTTATTTAATTTTGTTAAAAGCTGCTGCATGCGAGTGAAATTAATTAACCTTGTGTATAATATATAATATATATACGGGATTGGATAAAGTATGATACCAAGTGCTATTTTAAACGAAAAGAACGATATTTATGAAAATTTGCAGGTGAGAGCAATGGAACAAAATGCATCTGATGTACATGTTTTGTTAATAATAGACTTCCGGTTTAACCGGAAATGCCATAAACTTCTTTAACTTAAATGGGACATCCTATATATTTTTACAGGTTTTGAATTCATACATACTGAGTTTAGTGTAAAAAAATTTGTAGAAACATTCCAAACATTTAACTTCTGTGGATGCTGGGTATGTGCTTCATGAATCCAATGAGGATTCTCATTTGACCAATACCTTGAGTTATGGCGATTAACGTTTCATTTAAACAAAAAGTTGTATCATCGGAAAAAATTATGTTAGAAGCAAAATTGTAGTCGACATTACAGATGTCCATTAGCCGTTCGCAAAATTCCAGCTGTCGGACAAAATCATCGTCTGACAATTCTTGAACCATCTGTACCTTACACGGATGATACTTTTCACTTTTTAATATCTTTCCTACAGAACGTCGACTGATACCGTTTAGTGCCAAATTTGTGGTGGAAGTTTGAGATGATTCTTCTAAATCGATTGCAATATTTTGTTCAACAGTTTCGTTCGTTGCAGTCCGCGGTCTTTCAGGTTTTAGCAAATTTTTAACCATCCCAGTTGTATTAAAACGTTGTAATGTTTTAGTTACTGTTGAGCGTGATATAGGATTTTTCTCCGGACGCAAATTATCAAAAATATGACACACTTCTTCATGAATTCTAACACGATCACCATAACCGATCATCATTAAAATTTCAATACGCTCTTTTTCACCTAATTGAACCATTCTAAATTGTGAAATTTATTTCCGTCAATTAGAATTTGACACTTGGAGAACAAAAAACGTACAATTAGTTTATCTGAATAGTTTTTTGCTCTAATGCAAAAAACTCAAAGGAGGTTGATTAAAGTGCTATATTCCTCGTTTTTACAAATTTTTATACAATAATCTCAGTATGTATTAATTCAAAATAACAAGCTCTTTCAAAATCTGTAAAAATATATAGGGTGTCCTATTTAAATTAAAGAAGTTGATGGCATTTCCGGTTAAACCGGAAGTATATTATCAACAAAAAAATGTACCTCAGATGCATTTTGTTCCATTGCCCTTAACTGCAAATTTTCATAAATATCGTTTTTTCGTTTAAAAGATATTCACTTGGTATATATATATAGTGCGTACATAAAGTAACGTAACTTGCTAATATTTCGATTTCCGTTAGGTTTACGGAGAAAAATTTTGAATAAAAGTTTTTTCAAAATAATCCAGACCATCTGAATAAGTCGATTAGAAGTATACAGGGTGCACCGTTGCTCCAAAATAACTTATTAACATATTTTTTCAAATAGTACCCCATGTATATATTTTCAGTTTTTTATAATCCATTAAATTACAAATACAACCGTCAAGACCGCATAATTCTACCTTCAATATTTCCAAACTTACATTGGTTTGAATCTGCCGCCAAAATTTCAGGTTTCCCACCCAAATTTCAGGTTTTCGGCCAAAAATTTCAAGTTTAGGCGGAAAACCTGGAATATCGGCTTCCTGTCCGACGCATTGAATAAACTTTCTCTGAATTGAACTAAATAATAATTAAAATGTCATACAAAAAACCAATAAACAGAGGAGTTGTGTGATTCAAAAGCAGCAATTATAAGTGCACAGAGGAATCTATTAAATAGTCACTTCGCTTGGTTAAACAGCCGAGAAACAGAAAATAGAAACCTTATCCCTTGTTCCCTTACATTCCACACAAAATAATAGCATTTTAGATAATGTTAGGGGCTTATGACGGATTAAAGTCTAAGTATCATCTGTTGTTTTCCAGTCAATACAATATGACATGTGCATTCCAGAACAATAGGGCTGTCATTCTGGACATTCTAGATCTAGACAATGCACTTTTTTGCCCTAGGACGCCACATACTTAGTTTTTAATTGAAGATTACTTTCGGAGTGAAACATTTTTATCAACTATAATTCTGAAAGAATATTAAAAATTATTATCTGGAAATCCCCACTTTCTATGTTATCTATATTAAAATTGCAATCGGTGAGGGGTAATAAAACTGTCGGATCAGGTCATTTCAGAGGTGGGTGCCTATTATTATTTTAAAGGTATAGAGACATTCGGATTACTGAAATATTTATTATGAATATTATTGAATGCCTATATTATTTTGGTGTATTCGGTTGTAATTTTTTTCTTGAACATATAAACGACTTGCATATTATTAGTGTTGAATCAATTTTCAAGGGGTGTTGGCCACTTGGTCGCCGCAGTCAGTTTTGTCAGCGGGGGTTCCAAATTTTTTTCGTTGTGTCAGATAGAGACCAAAAATTATTCACTCATCCATTACTAGTTAATCTTGACACTGGTAGCTGTAAGGCTACCGAAACGTCGGAATAAAAAAAATAAAAAACATTATTGTGGTTTGATTCCCAAAAAAAATAAAGAAAAAAGAATAAGTAATGCCACAAGGAACTTACAGAAGATATTTTCATAATGTCATCGACCACTTGGTCGCCAGTTTTAAAATCAGGTAGGCCTTTTGATCGTAGTTATCAATCATTGGAGGTATTTAATTCGATTTATTGAAAATAATATTTTTAAAAAGAAAATAGTTCAACTGATATGATATGGTACAGAATGTGTGTCATGAAAAGAATAAAACCAAATTAAAAAAAAGGGATCTTATTTTTTTATTATTCTATTACGTTCGTTAAATACGCATGCCGTTTTTTGTAATTAGCGTTTTTAATTTTGTTAGGTATATGTGTACTGTTTAATTTTACATAAGTATTTAACTGAATATCGAGAATTACATCCACAAATTTAAATATATCGGGATGCGCTGAATAAAAAGCAGAATTAAAATGTTTGTAGTTAAGTTAGGTTAGGTTAGAGAATCACTTTTCAAATAAAAACATTAATCTTTTCAGAAAGAATACAGACAAATAACTGATGAAAAATATTTTTATTTTGGTTATCGACAGGTCACAAACCCATATTAGTATTAGAGTGATTAAATAAGCCCATAATTTTCTTGGAACACTTAATCCAGCTATTGCGAGTGTTAATGATATCAGACAGACGGGGTGTGATTATAATTTCAGAGATAATTCCCCCACCTGAATATGGAATTTGTGTATTTTTGTTCCAAACGTTGTCAGCAATTGTTCATTTAGTGAATTAAGAAAGAACTTGCTTGCTTGATAACTTTTATAAAGTAATTATTGTGATTATTAGTTTCGGTTGATAGTGACAATGGCAGAAAATTTGCAGTACAAATCCAGGTTTACACCTGTAAAGCTTACGAAAAAGTTGGCGTTGTCGGTGAACGAGAAAGTAATAATCTCATAAATTAAAACTTAAGCAACACAACAAATATTAACAATATATACCTACGAACCTCTAATACTGTTCCTAAACCTACGCCTACTATACTCCTAGTAAGTATTAAGATAAGACTCGGTAATTGTCATCTTCCACAATATCCGTCGGCACAAATGAATTTCTTGTTTTCACAACATTCATCACAGCAGCTAGTGTAAAATTTCATATTTTGTTTGGTCAACTTGTGCTGAGCAAGTCCCATGAAATTTTGATTTATTACCCGCAACGATTGCGATTTTACTATAAAAATATTTTAATCCCATTATATCTATATATAAAAATTGCATTGAAAATGAAGTAGGTAGGTCCAGCTCAGGTCAGATAAAAGAAAACAAGCAATGAAAGCTACTTTTATATTCACACAATCAGATTAAAATATTTATAGATCAACCATTTATCTTGGAAAATACTTTTAAAATGAAAATTAAAAATTCGCAACGGTATGTTCCGGAGCACAAATTAATAAAATAATACATTTTAAAATAAGTCTCTAAATATTATTTTACCAGCCAAACATTTCAATTGTAAAATAATCATACTATATTAGGCATTATCTTTTCGCTTTTCGAAGACATAAGTATAATAATGTTCTATTGCTATCGGATTAACGACCATTTACTGTTTTGGTCTTAAATCAATCATGTTGGCATAAGTCGAAACGAAATATCTTGGAACAAACTGTAATTTTCTGCTTTATATTAAATTTGACTTATATAACGTAATCCGTTTTTTTTTGAAGATTTTACACTTTTGATATCTATCAGCAGGATCAAAATTGGGCGAGTATTTATTTTTTCCTAAATTTTATAAAATTTTGTAGCTTTGAATGATGATTCTAATAATAAATAATATATCTTATTATCGTAACATACTTATAGAAACGATAAAAAGCAGCACAGGTTTATCAAAACAACTATAACATTGAATGAGAGACTAGATCCGTCAAAATATATTATTAAATGGGCGATCTTAATATAGGACAGGAAATTATTTTTAATATGAAAATAGCTTTTAACTAAACTAAAACTTGAGCGTGCTGCAGTAATTTGGACAACATAAAAGTTAGATTCTATGTAACTCAGTTCTTTTATTCATTGTCATAACACCTACTAAATTATTTTATTTTAGTATTAAACACACGTGCTGGTTACATTGAAACAAACTAATTTTGTAATATATTACTAGTGATAAATAATGTATATTACTACTATGAAATGGAATTTTTCATCACTACTAAACTAGAAAATATGCCTCACATTTAAATTAAACCGTATGAATTGTGAATTTCATCAAATTGCAGCTTTCAGATGTAATGTGGTTTAATAAAGTATGCCATTAAAGACTTTAATTTTAGTTCTGTTAGCTTTACAGGCAAATCATTTTTGCATGTTGGCACTTACATCTTCTCGTCCCAACGATCGCAATTTCAATAACTTCCATGTTTTTAAGGCAATATTTTGTAAACATTGATAAAAAGCAGTATAATATCAAAAAGTCTGTTGTTGCGTGATGGTTTAGGTTTAGAGAATTTGCTACCTTTTAATTCCTTTTACGATATTAATTTTTTGACCTGGCAGTGGTCACAGATTCCTGATGTGTAAAACTCTTATGCCCGGTTGCAAGAACGCTTATTAAAAATGATTAATGATTAACGGCTACTCAATGAAATAATAACTCGTTAATTCTTCAAATCAACCATCATTTACACAATCAAAATGCAACGGATAGTTACCTGCAATGATGAACAATTAATCGACCATTATTTTTTTCGTGAAATCGGGTTCCCATTGATGGTTCATAATTTTTTAATCAACCATCATATGATGAGAGATTTGATTAGCGTTCTTGCAACCGGGCATTAGAGTAATACCTACTACAAATAGAGTCCGCAAGTTATTCATAAAACTATCCGAAAAGACGGCTAACATTCTATCCATACATATGTTTTCATGAATGACTTTCAAGGAGTGGGGAGAAACTGTGGAACTAGTCGTACAGTGCTACTGGCCAATAGAACTATTTACTTACAGGTGAAAAGAGAGGTTAGGAAAATTTCGACTATTTTTTTTGCAAATTTGGCACCGACGATCCATGATTTTTACAAAAAATATTGTTTTTAATCATATCTGTACGCACACATAAAAATATCAGTGGAAAAAACGAATAGCTTCAATAAACTAGGAACGTTGAAACTTCGTAGTAAAACCCGGTAAAATTGATAGTAAAATGGTTTCCGCCCTTTTCTCGGCGTTGCCATATTTCAGACAGACAAAATTATTAACATGCATTTGTTTCGTTTAAACCTCAAAAGTTTCAAACAAAAACATATTTTTATTACATAAACCACTTAAAATAAATATTTTTAAGTCGTTTTTACGTAATTTCTTAAAAGTACTTTTTTATTTTGTACGTTTCTATCGTGTCCCATAATTTAGTTGTCCCAATTCAAAGGAATGTATTAATCTGAGGTAAAACTTGAACGCTTCTTTCATAATATGTCACTTCAAGTCTATATTGTTACGCCCAAACATTGAAAACGCTCACTGAGCGAAAAAAACGACCGGAGCGCGTTGTGGACGGTGCTGAATGACCAATTACCAAAATAACATAATTTATCGCGTTGTGTCCGTTCTTGTTGACCACGACGCGTCGTGGACAATGCTCAACCGTCCACGACGGGTTCTGGATGATTTAGAAAACTAATAAGCTTTTAACATGTTAAGTAAATTTACAGAAATAAATGAAAATTTCAAAATCTTCATTGTAGGCTTATATCTACATGAAACTTTATTTACAATAATACTTAATTGAATCGCAGGTAGATAAAGCTATTGTATTGTTTTTACATACACTCTTATTGTGGCATTTAGAATTGCACAACACCTCGTTAGCATAGCAGTTGCACTTTTCGTATGATAATAACGCTTACACTGGCACATGACAAATCCTTGTTTTTACCCAGACGAAAAAGCTGAAGCTTTTCTCAAATTTAATGAGCTTGGAACATCCGATGAGTTTATAAAATTTGAATCAGCGAAATTGAATTCATTACGACTATAAAGTCTTTCCAGCACGCTCTCTTTGGTTCCCAACTTATTCAAGCTGGGATCATTTTGCTATATTCCAAGCGGTTCGTATGACATTTTATGTCAGCTATCGTATATTGGAAATCGGACACCATCCAAATAAGCTTTATAAATAATAAACTTCTCTACCTTGTTGTTAAGCAAGGAGGAGCATTCCTCAAGCACACTACTAGAAGTTACTAGATTGGGAGTGAGTTCCGAAAGGTCATTAAAATACTTGTGTCCCATATTATTTACGGAAAATTTCTTAAAATATTCGTGACCTCAAGAATATTTCCGAAAATAATTTAAGCTTGCGTGGTATTCGGTAAAAAAATTACACAACTTAAATTGGAAAAAAATTATTAATCCAGCCTGACATTTTAAATCAATTTCACTGATAGTCAAGTTGGACTGAGTATTGTTGTTTTTGACATATATGTTGATTTGTCATTTCTGTTTAGCCGGTTCACAAAGCTTAATAATTACTAGTTTAAAACGTCTGTATGTTGAGTTTAGCGAAATGTCGCGATTTGGTAAAGGAAATCAACAAATAATTAGACAAGAAATTCTGCATTTTCTCAGGTATATTTAAATTATTCAAGGGTTGTAGATTATATGTTTACCTTTTCAACTGCCAAAAAAATAATTCCACTTAAATATCGTGACGCCCCAAAGAAATTTTCGGAAATTTGTTTAGTAGCCATGGTAACTAGCCAAAATTAAGGAATCTTATTGGTTAAAAAGTAGTGGTGTAAATTTTTAAGTCAAGAAAACATTGTATTATGTGTAAAATTTTTAATATGAAAATTGCAAAGCGCTTTCGGCTTTTACGCCATCATCAGTGCGATACCTGCAAATAGGTAATAACATTGTTGTGATTATATAAAATAAGAAAATATTAAGAATTACTTACTCGTCAAGTATATATACAAGAGTCCAAAATAAATCGACAACACAATCATAAAAACTTTTTAAAAACTACATTAAATTTAAAAAATTATTTTAAAAATTTTTCCCTATTTAGGGTAAACTCTCGTTAACTTTTCAATATTTTCAATTATAAACTTCTAACAAATACACGTGTTATGACATTTGACAATCTAGTTAAACATATAAATCAAGTTATCCAAAGCGAGCACAGAACTAACATTAACCATTAAGTATAGTTGTGAATATCCTTACACCAATATGTAAATTTCTAAAATATCAATTGTAATAATCTGAAATTAAGGTCTCATTAGACCTTAATTTCAGAACCAATATGAATAGAAAAAGATTAAAGGTCTAATGAGAACCCATTGCTAAATCTCAATCAAAAAGAACAGAAACTTACACATGAGTAAAAATACATTCCAAAAACAAACAAATTAATTAAATTTCAAATCTTTAAGTTTCATGGAGTGCAGAAATCGAAAATTCTTCAAATTTAAACAAGGAATCATGTAATCTGGTAATTTATCAAAACAAACAAAATATCATCTAAACTGCGAAATAAGATTTGATTTAAAGTCTGATGAGAACCTATTACTCAAATCTCATTCACAAACCTCGAAAAATATTATGGGTCCAATGAGAACCCGTTAACCAATCTAATTCAAAACAGATAAATAAATTGTTCATAAAGAGAAACTCCAAAACCAATAACCCTTTTCCAAAATGAAGTCTATTACGAACAAAATCAAAATTAAAAAATAAGACACTTCAACAATAAAAATCTAATAATCTGAAGAAAAACTTATCAAACAATAGTCAAGTTATGTGATTAAGCAAATTCCAAACCAATATAAAAGTCATTCTCCTTGAGAAAAATCTGATTAGAGTCTAATGAGAACCCATTAATCAAATCTCTTCCCATACCGGAATCAGATTAAGGGTCTAATGAGAACCCATTGCCAAATCCAGTTCCAACAAATAACCAAAATAACAGTTCAGAAATACTCCAATCCAACAACCAACCAGTCATTAATTTTGTGAAATTAAATTTTCAAATTTTTCACTTATAATCTCCCTAGAGCATGAATTAATATTCCGGAAATTTTCTCGAAGTGCGAATTTTCTTAAGAAATTCGCAACTGAGGAAAATTTCCGGAATACTAATTCATGCTCTAGGGAGATTCGGTAGGAAAATTTTATACCAAAAATTTTTTAAAATAGAAATTAAATTGGTGACATACTTAGGTGACATATTATTATCCATCCTTCATTTATTAACCTCAAAACAAGGTTTAAATAATAATCTAAAATAAATATTAGTCTTTATACTTTTCCTAATTTTATACTACAAAGGAATGTATTGAAATAATTAAAAATAATAACGCATAAAAAATAAATGATAATTTTATGTGTTTATGACAGCTGTCAAGCCAGAGGGAAATTTCCACTTATTAATTTCCCTCTACGCAGGGAAATTTGTCAAAATGCGGGCATCTGATTGGCTAAAATTAACTGGTATAAAATTTTCATTTAAATTCCTGAATTTCTGATTCTAGAAATGCTTTTTGGGAGTCAGATTTGAAGCTAGACTACACTGGTATAATTTAATACTTCATGAGAGGCATATCTAATATAAAGAGTTTAAGTACAAGTGCACACAGAGTTAGGTTGGGGTAAGTTGGGTTTGTGGTGACTCGCAGTCTATTGTAGCTCACACATATTAAAATGAATCTAAATAATTTTATTAGTATATTTGGTGAATAATATTCTAGCTCTATGATAGACAGAGAGACCCTTAGAAATATTGGATACCAGATTCGGGTTACGTCACAAACTGTTAACACTGCTGCTTTATTCTTTTCCAGATGAAGGCTCTTCTCTCAATACAAGTCTTACAATATGATGATTTAGACGAGACAATGTAAGTCATACCTGCTATAGTCCAACATTTGTTTGGTGACATTATTCAAAGGATGTATAAGTCTTCAAATGGAGCAATCATTCCAGAATTCTAAAACTCTTTTCCAGGTACTTGATGTTCGTTGCCAGAGGGTCTACCCTTTAATTGCCATCGAGAAAGTTAACAAATATGTAGGTACTTATAAATCGGGGTAACGTATTGTAATTTCATTCATAGTTCTCATGTATTCCAATACCACTTATTCTGCTCGTCATTTTTCATTTCAGTACCCAAGTTTCGCATCGGTATAAAAACTGTTTGGGATATAATGGTGTAATTCGGTTTTCACAAAGTTTTATTCTTTATTAATGAATCCAGGATTCAGTATGTGGTAAGTTATGTTTTTTCTGTTCTATCCATAATACTCCTTTCTATTTTTGTTAAAAATTGCTGTTCTTAAAAATTGAAAATAGTGTCAACTTCTAGACTATATTCTCGTTAATTCGTATACTTATTTATTCTTGAGTTTTTGCTATTATTATTTATCTTCTCATTACATCAATTTTCATTCCAATTAATTCCAGAATTTTCTTTTATATACACCGTTACTACGTAGGTTGGCTACATATGGAAAACATTTTCATTCTAAGTTTTAAAAAGAAAAATTAATCCCTTATAAAAAGATGTACTGAAACCCAAAACTTAACTATCAGATATTGAATTGTATGAATACTATGAAAGGTTTGTCAAGAAAATTATTTTTTCCGCCTACCTCTATCCAAAGTTTACATTTCCTGGCCTCATTGTAGGGAGCAAAGTCGTACTTTTCCTCCCTAGGTAGAAAAAGTAAAAGTGACGTGATGGTACGCCATCAATGAAATAACTTATACGGCATTGACGACCTATACTATATAATATTATATAAGTATTAATTTTACCGTTCATTCATAGAACACCCTGTATTTTGCAAAATGGGAGAAATCATTAAATTGTTAATTCAATTTAACGATTTTTACATTAACAATTTGACTTCAATTCATAGATACATCCGGTTTTCGAATTTAGGACAGAAGTATTATATAGCTCGCTATGGTCCATTGACAGATTAACAGTTTCAAAGTAAATTAGGTTCTCTGTAATATATCAACGAAATATAAAAGAATATTTAAAAAATGAGTGATTCAAGCGAGCTGGAAGATATAAATAACACACGGATATTTTGGAACAAGTTAATGTTACATTACAATCTCTATTGCCCCAAAAGTCCAAAGAAAAATACGAAAAACAGTACATATTTACATTTTAAGCAATGGGCCGAAGAAAAGCATATTCGTAATTACTCAGAAAATGTTATTATGGGGTATTTTTCGCTATTAGCAAATACATTAAAAGCATCTACATTGTGGTCCAAGTATTCGATACCATGCTTCAAATAAAAGAAAATGTGGATATTAAATACCCAAAATTAATTGCATTCTTGGAAAGACAAAACCAGGGATATAAACCTAATAAAGCAAAAACCTTCTCAAGAGAGGAAGTAAATCATTTAAAAATGAGTTGTTATTTGAGAGGCGGAAAAATCATATGTATAACATGGGAGTAAAATGCCTTTACCTCCCTTGAATGATTACTAAACTTCATCCTCGGGAGGTTATACAAATAGCTATTGAATTTTTATGAGGAAAAGTTGTTGAGTTACTATTTTAAATGAAACTAGATGTTTCTAATTAATTCCACTTTAATAAAAAATATAAAAATTCAAAATTAATTATTATTTCGATATTTAAAATATCATCGTCAGAATGACAGAAGTTACATTTTAAAATGTAATTTTGAATTTTTATGTTTTTCATTCAAGTGGAATTAATTAGAAATTGTTAATCTTATTCAAACTAGTAATATGAGTAGATTCCACAAAATAAGGGTCGGAACAGTAAATTCAAAGATGTTGAGGATTAAGAATAATTTTCGAATATCAATTTTGGCCATTTGCAATACATTTTCTCTGCGATGAGATTGAAAGTTTAAGGGTATTTTGATAATAGTGTATTTTTTCATAAAGGTTTATATAAAATTCATAAATTATTAAATGTACTGCATTAATGTTGAAGCTTAAATTTTCAATGTTATCGCAAAAAAAATGCTGAAAATAAGTTGTTCTTCACTCGCGACCAAAAATTATTTTGAAAGTGGATACGTTCCTGAACAAGTTGAACAGGCAACGATAAGAGTGCTCCCTATATAAAATCAAATTTACTGAAATAAGCCCAAAACCAATTAACCTAAACCTACAGTGTAATATAGTTCATGGAGATTAATCAACTGCCGTAAGTAATTTCATATTATTAATACGGCATTCTGCTTTTTGCTAACACAAGTTATCTCCATTGATATTTACTCATAACAAAAAACAAACTAGTCACAGCTCTTGTGGGTTGTATTTTGATACGGCCAGAACTGTACTCAGCTCAGTTATAAATCTCAACGAAAATGAAATTTCTCAAGTCAAAGAAAATTACGTAAGAAATACAAGATGTCAGGTCAAACTTCCGCAAAATAAATCATATGCTACAGTCGTCCAACAACAAATCGTTACAAAATTTCCAAGAAAAGATCAAGCTAGAGCTTTTTCCTGAATTGATAATGTGAAACTATAAAAATATGTAGAGACTGTAGGAAATGTGGTGCAACCCAAATATTTCATTTTGGAGTTTATCGGAAATCAAGCATCTACCAAACAAACTCACAACATAGCTGAAATATCGTCACAATATACAACCTCTATGGGCGCGTTTTATCGAAACCTCAGTTTAATTATAACTGATGTTTAGACTGTGACATATTGATTTATTTAATATCAACAATTACATCACTCTAAACATCAGTTATAATTAAACCGAGTTTAGGTGTTCGATACAACACGCCCTTCAGAAAATACACAAAAAGAAGATAACTTCATTAAACCAAAAGCTTAAAATTGATATTTTATGCCCAGAAACATCATCCGCTATCGAACAATTAACTGAACGAGTCAAAGAAATGATTGACGATTCTCCATCATCATCTCAAACTAAACACTAGTCGTACTGGAGACACGTGCCAAAACACAGGAACACAGCAAACTAATGGTCAAAAAACCCTCGGAGACGCTGACCAATGAAATACTAAACCTTAGCAGGGGCCAGATAAGCACATGCATACAATCGGCAAATATAGGGAGGAACCTATCTGTCGGTTGTACATGAAAGAGGAGGAAACAGCCTCTCACATTATCTTTGATTGTGAGGCATTATCTCACTGGACATATAGACTCCTAGAACTAGAACATCCAAGGGAGCATTTCTCCAAGAAGGACCTAGTGAAAAGACTGCTGAGCCTGATAAGGGCTACTGGTCTCTTCATATAAACGGCACAACCAAGAGCACAAAAAGCCTAATGGCTGAGGTGCCAAGCCTTTGACTGGTGTGCTGATTCAATCAATCAATCAATCTCCATCATCATTTTATGTACTAAGCTACCTACAGTTGACCAGTTTACTCAAAAGTGGTAATGGTTCCATAAATTTGCTTAAGACTGCTAAAGAACATACCCAAGATATACATGGATTAACTATGTTGACCAACATTTACCAAAAGTTGACAGAAAGAAGTATAAAATCGAGAATCACTATAATTGAAAAACAATTATCTCAAGGAATGATTACTGAATATAAATTGTCTCAGCTGGAGCATACATATGCCTCCCAAGAAATCTACTAAGAGCTAACTATAAGAAATCGAATGGAGATTATTCAGTGGAACATTCGAGGACTATTCACACATATCAAAATGCTGATCAAACAAACAAACCCACAAATTTTTTTTAAGCAGGAAACCAATTTCAAGGAAATCAGAAAATACATACTCAAAAACTTTTAATTCCTATCATAAAATAAGAAATTTTTCAAATAAAGCTAGTACTGTAGTAACAATCTACATGCATTCAAATATAGACTCGAAAGAAATACATCTGCAGACTAATTTAGAAGCAGTAGCCGCTAGAATATTAGCACCAGTACAGATTTCCGAACCTATGTAACATTTATATCCCTTCAACGTAGATATTTCCTCGATGCAGCTTGAAATGCTAATTGAAGATCTTGTTAAACCTATTATTATCTCGGGTGATTTTACTTCTCATAGTACCAATTTCGACTACATCTCATCAGATAGAAGAGAAGAGCAAATGAGGAAGTTTCTGGATTCGACAGGACTCACATCATTCAACAATGAAGAAAAAAAGAAAAAACCTGTTTCGATTCAGTTAAAGGTAACCACTCTGCCATCGATCTGTCTGTCTGCGACAGTTTCCTAGCTCCAACTTTAAATTGGGAAGTATTACCGCACACCTACGACAGCGAACACTGGCCTATTCAAATAAAAAACCACAAACTCAATCAAAACGTGGTGATAGCAGAAGAATGGAAACTTAAACAGGCAGACTGGACAGCATATCAAGAAAAAGTATCTAACAGCTGCAATACCAAGAGCTGGAGCATTAGAAAAAAGTATTGACACATTCATAAACAATTCACAATGCTAACCAATATAGCAAACCAAACAGTAGGAAAGACATCAGTACTTACAAATAAAAAGACAGTACCTCAGTGGAACAGCTAGTGGCAGAGAGCAATTCAACAGAGGGATTGGATAATTTGTTAAATTTCAAGAAATACTGGGCTTACGCGAGATACATTCCTCCATTACTGAAAATACGCCCTCATTAGAAGTATGGAACAAAATCCGTATAATCAAGGAAATACCGTATAGTTAAAAAAACGCCCTTTACATCAATGGTCGAAATATTATAGATAATCTACAAATTGCGCCTGCGTTGGCATCCTTCTTCCAATACTATTCAAATAACTTAAGACATGATCAGTCATTTTTAGAACACAAAAATGATGTCGAGAACCAAATTATCATTACCGACGACAATTTTTGAACAAACTCATTAACACAGACGAACTAAATGAAGCAGTCAAATATTCCAGTCCAGGGCCAGATGAAATCCTATTCGCCTACCTAGCTAATCCCTATTAAATGATAAGAATTATAACCTCGACCTATACAACTTCCTTTTCTCCAATGAACATTTTCCTCAATCGTGGACAGCAATCATAATCCCACTCAACCCAACATCAACGTTATGCAAATTATTAGAAACAATCTTGAACAATCGTACAGTACTATCTAGAAGCAAATAAGTATGCATCAAAGTGGATTCAGGAATAATCGGAGTACTGTTGACATCCTTATAAGCCGGGAATCTACAGTACGTAAATCAGTTGCAAGCAACCGTCAAGTATTAGCAGTGTTTTTCATATAATCAGGGCATACGACTGTTACGTGCCTTCTTCCTATACGTGGTTCCTATCAAACGAAAACGACAGTATGAACACCCTTGATGCTAAATGTCGGTCCAAATCTCGGGCGCCAGGTTTTTAACGTGGTTGACCCTAAGCGTCAAGAGTTCCAGATAGCCTCAGATGATCTCAGGGGTCTGATTGGATTCACTTTAACTATTTAATTACAACACGGATGAGCCAAGTATAATATCCTTAAATTAATAAGTTAAGGGTTTATGAAGAAGGAAGCAGGGATTCAATCGAGTGGTATATTTCATACAGTTTAGTAACACAATAAGTCGTTGTACAAAACATTAAAAAAAACTATTTTCCTGTTAATATTCTGTGGTATATTTTATCGATAATTCCACGGTGACAAGCAAAATAACGGGGAAAAAAAATGGGGTATTTATAACAGATTCTTGGTACTTTAACGGACGTAACGGTCAGGTTATCAAACACAGTTCAGATTTGACGGGTAATCGAACAAGTTGTGTATAAGCCTCTTCTACGTTCAAGAAACCCTTTGTATTCAAAGGAGACTCGGGAAGCTACTATTGCGACAGCAACAAAAACACATTGGTCGCGAAACGGTAAAAAACGTTTAAATCTCCCGGGTAGTCGAACAAGTTGTGGATAAGCCTCTTTCAAGTTCGAGAAACCCTTTGGATTCGAAGGAGACACGGGAAGCTACCATTTCGACGGCAATAAAAATATATTGGTCCACGAAACAGTGAAAGAACGGTTTAAATCTGCTGGGTAATCGAACAAGTTGTAGCTAAGCCTCTTTGAAGTTCGAGAAACCCTTTGGATTCAAAGGAGACACGAGATGCTATTAATTCGACAGCAACAAAAATGTATTGGTCCATGAGACGGTGAAAGAACGGTTTAAATCTGCCAAGTAATCTAACAAGTTGTGACTAAGCCTTTTCGAAGTTCGAGGAAAAAATACAAATACGATGGGACGAGGGGCAACAGGGTGCTGAGGGAGGAAGAGTTCCCGGAAGGATGGAAGGTGGCCAGGGTGATACTATTGAGGAAGGCAGGTAGAGAGGGAAAGCGGCCAGGGGACTACAGGCCTATCAGCCTGCTGAGTATTATGAGTAAATTGATGAAGGGGATAATAAAGGATAGGATTGAGGAGGAAGTTGATAGAAATGGGATTATAGGGAAAACCAGCACGGGTTTGCGAAGTAGAAATCGTGCATCTCGGCTCTGGGCAGGGTGATGGGCTTGGTGGAAAGAGCTAGGGAGGGCAATTGGAGGAACAAGAAATTGGCCCTTCTCGTATTCTTTGACGTTGCAAACGCGTTCAACAGTGTCAGCAAACATGCGGTGCTGAGTGCGTTGCTGAAGCTTGGAGTAGGGGGCGGGCTGGTTAACTTGGTGAAGGACTACCTGTCGGGGCGGGTGATAGTTGACTCTAGAGGGAGAAGATATGAGACAGCGGTTGGAGTACCACAGGGCTCGGTTCTGGGTCTGACGCTCTGGAAATGTGTGTATGATGAGGATTGTGGGATAGTATGTGAAGAGGGATGTGAGATTACGGTGTATGCGGATGATGTTTGTCTGGTATGTACGACAAAGGGAGAGGCGGAGATAGAAAGAAAGGCAGGGAGGGTGTGCAGGAAGATTTTGGCGAAGATAGAGCGGTGAGGACTGCAAGTGGCGGAAGATAAGACGGTGGGGCTGCTACTGAAGGGACGGAGCAAGACGAGGGAAGTTGCGGTGATGGTAAAAGGGGAGCAAAATTCGTATGGAGGAGTCTGTGAAATACTTTGGGGTGTGGTTGTTGGGGGTGTGGTTGGATAGCCAATTATCCTTCAAAATACACATGTTGAAGGCGGCACAGAAAGCGAGAGTAAGAGCAGCAAGGCTTAGGAGATTGTTTTGTAATGTGAAAAGGCCTGGAGAATGGAGGAGGGTAACTGGTAGGACAATAGAGCAGAGTATGCTGTACGGTGCGGAAGTATGTGGTGAAAGAGCAGGGGTGAATAAGAGGTTTAGGCCACTCCTTAGGGTGCAGGGAGGGATACTCCTGAGGGTAGTACAGGGATACAGGACAGTGGGTGGACTGGCAGTAGTGGTGCTGTCAAGGTCCTACTCATTGGACCTAGAGGTTAAAGACAGGAACAAACGCTGGAGGGGTGCGACTATAGAGGAAATGCAGGAATGGTTGGAGGGGGAAATAGAGAGAAGATGGGATAAGTATGAGGGCGCGCTAAAAGGAGCGATTGGGAGTAGGAGAGAATGGATGGACCGGAAATTTGGGGAGGTGAACTACTTTTTGACACAGGTGCTCACTGGTCATGTGTCGAGAGTAGGGTACCTCCACAAGATTGGGAAAAGAGAGACTGGAGTGTGCGAGAGGTGTGAAGTGGAGGATGATGTGGGGCATCTGTTTAGATGCTGGAAAAACGAGGACGAACTGAAACAATTGGAGAAGAAAGTAGTGGAGGCGGTGTATTGGGAGAACATGGTGGAGATAATGTTGAGGGGTGAGGAGGGATGGATGGAGATAATTGGTGTAGTGGAGAGAATGATTAGGGGGAGAGAAGGAATTGATATGACATGAGAGGTAGGAGTGATAGAAGGGAGAAGATGACGGAGTGTGCGTGAGGTATACTAGTGTAGTGTTTGAGAGGCGGGAGTAACGGCAAGTTTTTGAGGTGGGTTTGGTTGGTAGGCATCCCTTGGGATGAGTCAACCACTGTTTGGGTCATGGGGTATCGGGATTGGGTTTCGAACATGAGTTTCCCATCTCGGCCCGAAAAAAAAAAAAGAAAAAAAATCCCTTTGGATTCAAAGGAGACACGGGAAGCTACTATTTCGACAGAAATAAAAATATATTGGTCCTCGAGACGGTGAAATAACAGTTTAAATCTGACGGTGATCGAACAAGTTGTGGCTAAGTTCCAAAATCCCTTTGGTTTCAAAGGAGACACGGGAAGCTACTATTTCGAAGCTATAAAAATATATTGGTCCTCGAGACGGTGAAATAACAGATTAAATTTGCCGGGTGATCGAACAAGTTGTGGCTAAGCCTCTTTCGAGTTCGAGAAACCCTTTAGATTCAAAAGAGACACGGAATGCTACTATTTCGACAGCAATACAAATATATTGGTCCACGAGATGGTAGAAGAACGGTTTAAATCTGCCGGGTACTCGAACAAGTTGTAGCTAAGCCTCTTTGAAGTTTGATAAACCCTTTGGATTCAAAGGAGACACGAGATGCTACTAAATCGGCAGCAACAACAATATATTGGTCCATGAGACGGTGAAAGAACGGTTTACATCTGCCGAGTAATCTAACATGTTGTGGCTAAGCCTCTTCCAAGCTTGAGAAACCCTTCGGATTCAAAGGAAGCACGGAAAACTACAATAAACTACTATTCCCAAAAATAAATTTCACGAGTTCAAAAGGTACCTAGTAATCGACGCACAGCGTAGGAATATACAGACCGGAATAAAATTAAAATACCATAATCTAAATGAGTATTAATTATATATAAAAGCTGTTGCAAAACAAAATCATAAAATCACCAGAGAACCGGCCAATAATCCATATCAGTTAATTGATATTTTAAACGCTGTAATAAAATTCTAAAGCAAATTACACTTTAATTACAAATCTTTGTTGTTACACGAAAAAAAATAAAAAAATTCCACTTAACAAAATAGTAGGGGAGCCCACGATGCTAAATGGGGATTTACTCGAGCGTCATAGAGACTTGAGTTGCGAAGCTTAGATAATAAAATGAAAAAAAATGTTATATAATGTATACCTTTTCATCAGTGGGGGGAATGGCTACAGATTTTCAAAAATGTAAAAAAACTGTCGCATGTACATTCTCGAGCGCGTGGGAAATGAGAAAAAAAATGTTATCGGGCGCGTCAGATTTCATAAGAGAATGTTAAGTGAACCTGAAACAAAACTCTCATCTGATAATCTGACGATTTGGATGTGACGCAAACTCGCGGCCATTAATAGAATATGCCAAAAAAATTCGTTATTTTGAAATACTCCAGCGCGTCAGATTAAGATATATATGGCTTATCTTTATGTCCTTGACGTGCTGTCACATAATCTGACGATCATCTGGAGGGATTGGCCTAATAATTCTGATAGTTGGAAAAAAAAATTTTATGTTTTTAAATCCCGAACTTAATTAATTGAAAAGCTTAGGAAATTGCATGCAAATAAAAAAGTGGTTGTTGTTGAAGTAGAATACATGTATTTATTATAAAATAATTTTGAAGAAAATGCTAATGAATCATTTAATTCCATCATTTTATATAATTAATTAATCAATCAATCATCATCTTCATCAGTAGAATTATCTTCCGCTTCTGACTGGACTTCATCCTCAGATTGCGTTTCTGTTACAACAAATCATTAAATTATTTTTTATTTAGTTTTTTAATTATTGGAGAAAAGATATACCTGATTCTGGAGTATCCTCAAGAATATCAGGTGTTATGACTAGAGATCCTTTCGAACTTTTTGTCGACAACTTTCCATCCATAATGCGTTGGTAAAAGATCCGTAACTTTTGCATTATGGGCGTTACTCCATAAGCATGCAATGAATCTTGTGCGTAACACTTGCTGCAGTAACTATGATTGACAGGGTGGCAAGTTGCACGCATCGTAATTCCGGATACTCAAGGAAAAGGGTTGTGATTTGTCTTTTACCTTGTAGGTCTTATTGAAGATGGCAATCCTGGCTTCACTAACATCGTGTAACCCATACAAGTGGCAAGTTAAAGTCTGTAAGATGTTAAAAGAATCCTGCACATTAGGCTCCTTTGATCCCAAATCCAGAAATGCTTATTGGAAAATTTCTAAATTTATTATAAATTGTCAAGGTTTCTTTTTCTCTCGTGGCCGTCGGTACAATGCCGGATTGAATTCGCAGCCAGTGAACGCAAAGCTGGGTGCGCCTTCGAAATTTTTGCACGTATTAAACGTTATCGAAGAATTTTTGTTTCTGCGACTTGTGGAAATCGTCAGCTTGTATATTTTTCGTCATCCTTGAATTCTTTTCTTTTAAAATAAAAAAAATTCAACCACGAATATCAAGATGGTGATTTTTTTAACATCTTTGTCGCCCTCCCCTTTCTTTACGTCACTTCCAAATTGTCAGATTAGTGGAATATACACTTTTTATGATTTAATTAACTAACCCTGTCTTAATCTGACGCGCTCGAGAATTACTGATGATCAATTTTTCACTAATCTGATCCTTTATCCTTGACGGGCGGCCATATACATGGAGCTCATATTTGGTGGAGGTACTTAACCCAGTACAAGGTATCCCCCTGTATATTAATCTGCCACGCTTTAGCAAATCCCAAAATCCCCCCTTGGGCTCCCCTACTAAAAAAAACGGTCAGGAAAATTTTCAAACAAATATATCGAACAATTTAACATTAAGCGGCGCGGCGGTACAGAAAGTTTTCGAATATACAGATTATTTGAAAATATTTTACGTTTTTTAATACAGCTTCACCACCGGAATACACAAATTTTAATCACTTTAACTTTTATCACAACTGATGGTTTCTAAAGGCAGGAGAAAGCAGAAAGTCGAGAGCAGATTCACGAACTTAGAGCAAATTTATATTCAAATGTCTACTTACAATTTCGGCATTAGCGGTGGTAAGGGAATTATACGCAAAATTTATTTATTTATAACAAAAAATTTTACATATACCGGATGGCTTTCGGTTTTAATTAAAGTAGTGTGTATACATTATTTCAGTTGGGAAATTTAAACACCGGAAACGAATAGATTGTATATGGTAGAACTCGATTTTGGGTACCTCGGATTTATAATTTAAAAAAAATTAAAGTAATAACAAAAAAAAATCAATGAGGTAACAGAAAGGGCCGGAAAGTAGGTAACGAGTTATATAAAACCAATTTTTAAAATCAAATACATTACGGAAAAAAAAATGGACTTCAAATCGGTGCCACACAAAATAACTCGTTACAC
The DNA here is from genome assembly GCA_949126875.1 of Lochmaea capreae. Classification (NCBI taxonomy): domain Eukaryota; kingdom Metazoa; phylum Arthropoda; class Insecta; order Coleoptera; family Chrysomelidae; genus Lochmaea; species Lochmaea capreae. Next base: position 13,204,965 of record OX421411.1, read on the forward strand.
ACGACACATACAAGGAAATTAAGAAATTAAGGAATTGACGAATTGACGACTTTTTATCCTTCGTCCAAAACTTCCCCCAAGGCAGACATTTTCGTTTTACTAAATATTTACAGATGTCGAAGAATAATTATTTATATTCCAACACTTCATACAGTTTTGAAAAATAATATTTTTCAAAAACAGTGACCGTTCCACTAAGAAGCAACAACTACTTCTCGAGCTATATGCACCTGTAATAATCTTTATTGTTTCAAGCCCACGGACTTCGAATTTTGGTTTGCGATTGGAAGTGAAGATGTCGCTACTGTCACAATCTATACATTTCCGTTACTCGAGAAGTGGATTCTCGGACGGATAACATATACCCTGTACTGATGATGCGCAAGTACGCCGAAACCGGTCTACAAGTTGCGTTGTCCCTTCTAATTGCAAACCAGAGTGGTTGGTTTTTAAAATATCTTGTGGATGTACCAACCCCGTTTGACTTTGGAGTGTGATTCAATATCCGTCGGTGCCTATAGCACGGGAAGTAGTTGTTGCTTCTAAGTTGAACGGTCACTGTTTTTGAAAAATCATTTTTCAAAACTGTATAGAGTGTTGGAATATAAATAACTATTCTTCGACATTTGTTGATGAAACGCTTTATTAAATACGACAATATTACAGGAAACTGTACTAATCTCAACATTATCACTTCCACGGGAAATCCTTTATTCATCTTAGGAAATAAAAATGGCCGCATGCGTCAGAAAAAGGGCCAGTATGTTGTTTTTCCATATAAATAGCAGTTACCCCATTCAATATTAGAGTGGTAAAACGCACCTTTGACGTATTGTTCGGGTAATCAACAAAATTATTATTCATAACGCACCAACGACCAATCTACTACTCTCCATCTAGTTTTGTTTTTTCACTTGACACACAATGCTGATATTTTTCAGGCCAGGTATTGGATTGTACATTGGGAAATATAACGACAGCTTGATAAAATGAATTGTAAATAAACGATATAAAAAAACTTATGTTAACCGAACCAGATCAAGTTGAGTTTAATGGAAAGAAATTGAGTGTTCCAATTAGAATTTGCATAAGACGTTTCAATGCTGGGTTTTTAAATACCAACTTGCCGACCTATTAGGTTTATAATCGTTTTCTGAGAGAAATTCTACGTTTGTGACGCTTAAAGTAAACTTGTTTAGTTTATCGACTAGGTGCATAATATACAAAATCTTTATACATATATTTCTTCTATGTGTGTGTATTTGTATGAACTCCTCCCAAACGACCAGACCGATTTTAATGAAATTTTTTATGTGTTCAAGTGAGTTTGCTAATGGCTTAGATTCACAATTGGTTCCGGTAGGTGGCGCTGCAATCGAGATCAAATTGAACTTCTCTTAAACGGTTGTTCCGATTTTGATAGGATTTTTGTGTGTGTTAGAGTAACTGGATGGTTTAGATACACAATAATTGGTCCCAGTAGGTAGCGCTGCAATCGTGTTTATACTAAACTTCTCCTCAACGGTTGGTCAGATTTTGATGACATTTTTTAGTTGTGTGTGCTTCAGTAAGTAACTGGATGGTTTAGATTTACAAAAAGTTTGGGTGGTGACGCTGCAATCGGGTTCATGCTGAACTTCTTAACAGTTGGTCCAATTTAGTTCACATTTTGCATAATATGAGTTTTTTGGTGGGATAATTAAAAAAATTAGTCAAATTTATAAAAACAAATTTGTTTGCCCGAGAAATTGGAAGAAAATTCAGGAAAGTAGATTTTCACGGAAGCAAATTCCGTCTTCCAGAAAATTAATTATTCTATATGATTTTGCTACCCAAAATATTTAACAATGTGATATTTTTTAATCAAAATTTGAAATTGTCAAAATTTGTATATGACAAGGTGTTAGCACAGGACAACGTCTGTCGGGTCCTTTGGTATATAATATAAATATTCATTAATCTGTAATATATATTTTCTTCTCTTCTTTGAAAACTTAATATAAAATACACAGTATTGGATATTTATATTATTCTAGAGGCAACGACCGACGTTGTCCTGTCCTGACCTTTCCAATAACATAATAAACCCGGAAGTAGAGTGGGTCGATTGGGACTAAGCCTATGGCGAGAAGCGCTAACTGCGCTACCTCTACTTCAGGTGGCCAGTGATGCAATTGAACCCAGGTTTGTGCCTAATAAACCCTACAAAATACAAATAAAACAATTCACAGAATCAGATGCAATTGAACCCAGGTTTGTGCCTAATAAACCCTACAAAATACAAATAAAACAATTCACAGAATCAGATGCTGCAAATGCAATACATATAATATATACCGACGGCTCAGAAACCAAATATTGCTCAGGATGTGTAGCTTACTCCATATCACTAAGCCTAAAGATTAAGTGGGGAATGGGAAAAAATACCAGCGTCGTTCAAACAGAAATGGCAGGTATCTCAATTGCCACAAAATAACTAACCAGAAAAGGGTGCCACCAAGATTTAGCTAACGCTTCGTTAAATAACAATATAATCCTGAGGTGGGTAACAGGGCACAACATGAGTAAAGGTAATCGCAATGCCGGTTCTTTAGCCAGGGAAGCGGCTGCACTAACAATTTTAGGACCCAGTTGTTATGGTTTAAATTATCTGAGAATTTCATTGTGATCAAAATTAAATAATTCAATAATATACTACTGAAGGCTTCCAGTTTTCTTTAGGTACGAGGTAATAAATAACTATTCATGAATTTGTTTACACTGAACTATATTAACTATAAAACCACTTACAAATATAGATAATCAAACTAGAATATTATCTGCATAAATACCTTTTAAAATTATAAAATGACCATAACACTAAACACTTCTTCGGAAACAATCGAGTCTATATTACCGAACAATTGTGATCTTCTATGACTAGGAACGTGTTCCAAATATTTTAAATATGCCTTGATGGACGAAGAAATCAGCCACGCCACCAACTGTTTGAGACATGATTTAACATGATTATTTTTGGTTTTTCATCCAATATATTATATTTCTTTACACACATTTATTGAACATTGTTTTTATGAGAGTCCTAAATAACCTATGTTCAGCGTTTACATTGTTTTGCCGGCCTAATAAGCGAATAGCTGTACTCGAAGTAGAAGGATCCATAATTGCAGATATTCAATACAATTGCTTACTGAAGGTTTTAAAGGAACAGTTTTAACGAAATAGAGTGGAAACTAAGTAAAAATAATAAAATAACAAGAGCGGATGCAATGACAAAAAAAGCATATTCATCTGTCAGAATTGTCAAAAATGGAAATTAATAAATTATCAGCTAGTGCCAATGCTACGAAGTGTTGCATGAAACTGGGCGGAATCTGACCAATCAGAGGTCTACAGAGTTGCCAACTTAAATTCAAATTACTCCTCCTGGTTTTTAAATGAGTTATAGTATCTTCCATGCAACTTGGATTTCTCAATAACCTTCCCTTGTTTTGTTGCCTTGGGTTTGTCATTGTGTAGTGTCTAAAATATAATTAAATACTTATAAATCACTATTGAATATTATTATACTAAGCTTTATCTTGGCATATGTCTAATTTTCCTTGAGGAAACTGGAGAAGATTAAATGAAAATACATACTCTGTACACTGTTTTAGCTGTTGGATGTATATTAAAGAAATAAACTAGTCAGTAGACATTATTTGATGTAATATAGTTGTCTTACCTAGATGCAAATTAGTTCTTGCCATTTTCATGAGGAAGTCCTGGGTTTATTCTAATAATCTTTATAGGTATTTTGGGTTGTTTTCTGTTTTCATGCCTCTGTTTTGGTTAAATAATAGAACTGTCAAGTGTCCATTGAGATTTCGCCACGAGGTACACTGGTGCACATTGCGTGTGTCAGCTGTGCAGCCTTCGATCGATTGGTTATCTATCTTTTTTTTGTGAGTAAGACAAGACTATTGAGAATAGTGAGAACACTTTTCGGAATCCAGAAGTGTTTGATTATGTTTTTGGGTTAACCAATATATAGTGCAAATTGAAACAAAAAGATTCAAGTTTTTTATAAATAGTTTTCAAATTTGATTTTTCCATTGTTCATTGGTTAATTAATTTATTGATTGGATCAACGCACCAGTCAAAGGCTTGAAGTCCTCGGCACCTCAGCCTTTAGGCTTTTTGTGCTCTTTGTTGTGCCGTTTATGTGAAGAGACCAGTAGCCCTTATCAGGATCAGCAGTCTTTTCACTAGGTCCTTCTTGGAGAAATGCTCACTTGGATGTTCTAGTCCTAGGAGTCTATATGTCCAGTGAGATAATGCTTCACAATCAAAGATAATGTGAGAGGCTGTTTCCTCCTCTTCCATGCACAACCGACAGATAGGTTCCTCCTTATATATGCTGCTTGTATGCATGTGCTTCCTTAGGGTACAGTTACCGGTGAGTGAACCCGTCACTATCCATATCTGACCCCTGCTAAGGTTTAGTATTTCATTGGTCAGCGTCAGAAGTTTGCTGTGTTCCTGTTTTGGCACGTGTCTCCAGTACGACTGGTATTAAGTTTGAGTCCAACGAGATATACAACCACGTGCAGCAGTTTTAGATATCCCAAATACTGTTTCAGGACCAGTGAATGCCGTCTCAGAACCCAGCTTTGCTAAGATGTCTGCCTTTTCCTTTCCTACAATGCTCTTGTGATCCAGGACCCACTTGAGAGTAACTATTATGGTTAGCCAGGGTTTTTAGTTTCTGTAGACAGTCCCAGACCAGTCTAGATCTGTAGATCTGATCTGAGGACATGCTAAAGATTTTAATGCTGCCTGACTATCGGAGAGAATAAGGATCTTTTGGCATCTGTACCCCCTTTCAATATTCAGTTGCAAATACATATCGATATCGTAGATTTCTACCTGGAATACAGAAGCAAGATTCCCAACGATACGTGGATATTGCGCCTGGGTCTAGCACCATTGTTTATTGGTTAAAATTATTTAGCCATTTTAAGTGGAATTGGACGGGAAGCGACCGCTGCGATTTTTGGGGGAACGGACTTTGGCGGTTCGCCTCTTTGTGCAAGGTACATGTGAGTTTTGGTAAATGTTTAAATTTAGCAGTATTGAATCGGGATTCGATTTTCTCAAAATTATAATAAAAAGGGATTTTATTTGATAAGAACTCCCCGCAGGTTCAGTTTAACATCGAACCATATTCCTGCCATATCCCAGCGTGGTCATTTAGTTGAACCCTCATTGTGTTGAGGTAAGTCATTATTTCTATTATTTTCTCATAAGGATAGGTTGATAGTTTATTTCATATTTTGTTATGCAATTTTTTTTATAGTCAAGGTTAATAGTTTCAGGGTTCTCCCATTGGATCGTCACTCGTTTGGTTGGCTCATCGGCTTTAATTGGGACTATATCTTGGAATTTTAATTGGACTGTTTGGAACTGGTATGTTGCCCCTACATTGTGGATAGCTTGCTGGAACTCCTACCGATACCATAGCAGCTAAGTGTACTCTAGTTAAGAATACCTGTATCTCTGATCTCACTACTTCACACTACTTTGACCTTAGTTTACCAGATTTTACATTTTGATCGTGTAACTAGATTGGCTGGAACCCGACTTAAGTTCATATTTATTGCACCGATATTGAGAATTCGAATGTAAAACCCGGTCCCGACTGTTTAGTTTGGCTGGAACCCAAACTGAATAACCTTTACGTGTTGTAATTTGGTATTGTAAATTTAGTAGAATTGGATAGATATTGTTTTATTTTTTATTATGGGTGGGTCTTAGGTACCAAGGAAAAAAAGTATTATAGGAAAAAAACTGACTGTAAAGCTTGTATGATCATACAGTGGTAACCAAAGTAGTTATTGGTTGTTATATCCAACAATTAATTACAATTAAGTCTAGAGTTATGGAATTTCACTTTTATTAAACCATACTACAGATTTATTAGTGAAACATACTATTTTGGTCACCAAACTAGGTTGCTTGATTTATTTACCAGGACCTGCCCTTTTGTTTTCCGCGTTTTCCATAAGTAACAAAATTCGGTGGCGCTCTGAACCTAATAGTGACATTAAAGAAACCGACAGAATTTGCACCCACTCCTGAGCCAAGTACCTATCGCTTTTTAAGAAATCTAATTCATTAAGCTGGGCATTCTATCGACTTTGGTCTTTATTTAAAAATAAACCACACTTAAGGTAGGTCCTTTGTTATTGCTGCAGCTCAGCACAGTGACACCTACGGCCTGACGACTTCGTCAATTGCGGAACTAGTTAAACGGTACACCCATGCTCACTCCCTAAAGAAATCGGTTTGAATCAAAAAAAGCAGTCTTGCCAGGATAACCCTGAGCAACCCTAGGAAGCTGGCGCCAAAGAAATATTTAGCAATGACCAGGAAAAACCTACGTTTAACCATAGGATTAATGACTAGTCACTATCAACTAAGGAAACACCTCCATACTATAGGGGCTAGTGGGCACACCTCTATTCTGGATGTGTTAACAGGAAGATGGAACAGTCAGGCATGCGAGTGCCCGGAGTTATCGTCAATAAGAGAGTATGTGTTCGATGAGTCTTTGCCTACACCTGCCGATATAAAGGAGATGTCTCCTAGCGACCTGTCCACCTTTCTGTAAAAGACAGGATGGATGATGACCTATGAGCTTTTTAATTTATGTGGGATGATATTATATGTATAGTTTCGCTATATTGTATGAAAAACTGGCTCGAAACGATGTTGTCTTATGTCTGGGTGATGCTATATTAGTTTTAAATGTAACGTTAATTTCAGATCTTTTTTAATTAGTAAGTAGGGTTTTTGCTGATACAAATTTTATGTAAAAAAAGACAAGCATGCATCAGTCTCCTATTATTCAAGTTGAACCAGCCAATATCCGCCATATGTTGTGATGTTGGATTTCGAAGGTTTAGACACATGAATTTTGAATTTGTTGTAGACATTTTTCATGAAATTGGGTTAAGGTCCATAAATTACATCACCGTAGTTAAATTGAGGAAGAGCTAAGCCTAAACATAGCTGCATTTTTGTTTGTTTATTAAGTAACTATCGATGAGAATATATAAATTCAAGGTTTGAGGAGGCCTTTTGTCACAAGACGAGAGATAAATTTGCTCATTATCCAGGCGCGTATTCACCAAAAAAGCGAGCTCGAGCGAACAAGAGCAAGCGAGCATTCTGTATCAATAATCTTCTAGTGAGTACGGGTTAGCGAGCGAGCGAACGTTGGCTTGTTCGCGTTCGAAAAAGATCGAGAGGAAAGCGGTACATCAAAGAAAATACTTGTTCGTACTCGTTCAGTGTGGACGGGATTTTATCTTCAAATGTGTTCGCACTTTGATCGCTTGCGATGGTTGCGCTTTGCTGCATGCAACTTGGCCGGGCCACCACGTGGAAAATTGTTATTTACATTTTAAAACCAATTATTATTATCGGTTTGGTTTATGAAATTGGCCGTACCAGGTATAATTATAATATTTATATTTTTAATTAAAAAATTTTTTGGTTATTTGTAGGTATTTTCAGTGACCCAAATTTAAAATGGAATGGTCTAATGATAGTGTGTTGCAATTAATAGACGGCCATCGCGTACATGAGAGAGCTATATAAGTCGTCCGTTGCGAGAAATCTTAAGGTTACAGCAAGTCTTTATGCCGCAGGAATGGCTTTCATGTAGTTTGTATCATTTTTCATTAATTTTGGTTCCACCAGTTCTAGCAAAGTTTTAAAATCTTCAGAGGACATTCCGTAATCCTGTTCTACTGTTTAATCTCGCAATAGACTACTGTCACTATAAATATGTCAGTTTTTAAATGCAGTTGCTTGCCAAAATTTTTTCTTCCTTCATTTTTATTTTTCAATAAAGTCAATACAACGAAAGCAGCACCAGTTAACAATAAAAAAATTTTCATGATCGGCCATGTTTACCGCGCTCGCACTTCTCGCACAAAGTAGATGGATCAATTCCGAACTTAAACATATTCGCTCTGGTGTGGACGAGATATCAATATGTCGAGCAAACGCCAGCAAACATACACGAATGCTTGTGATCGCTTTTTTGGTGAATAAGCACCTTTACGCAGCATTTTGGTAATTCGCGACCGAATAACATAGCCTTCGATTTAGATGCATTTATAGAAAGACTGAACTTATTGGATACTTGAGATATAATACTGAGGTCCCATTTATTTTAAAATTCTCATCTTCAACTTCAGTTTCTGAAAACTCTAAATACAACTGTGTATCATCAGTATAAAAATGTAATTTCATGTATTTTAAATATTTATAATGTTGGGAAGTGTAAATTGAAAATAATAATGGACCCAATATAGACCATTGAGGCACTGTTCCAGTGATTTATAGAGCATTAGATGTATTCTAGATGATGGCACACAGAAGTAAGTAGAGCGTGAGGAATGTTATCAAAAGTTTTAGAGAAATCAAGCAGTATAAACACGCAAGGTTTATTGTCAAGGATTGACCTGTAGATGTCATATAATACCTGCATTATTACAGTCGTACAGCCGTAGCAGAATGGCCAGGTATCCTATCCAGAGATACTTTGTAGTGTCTTCCTATAAATAAGAGTCTTTTTTGGCAGTTTTATACCAATTTAGACGTTACACGGTAAAAACTAAGGGCTGTCCGAGAAAAATGTTAAATTTCTATCAGTGGGATTATAACGTCTCGACGGTAAAAAACACTCAATTTTGTTGTCTTGTAGAATAAATAACTATTTATCGAGTAAAGTAGAACAAGTTATGGTTACTTCTGAATTTTTGTGGTGACCCTACACCAAAAAGAAAATACTACAAATTTAATAACTATTGTTATATTTATATTAATATATAAATATATAAAAATGACTGATTTGCCATTTTTTGCTAACTTATATTATCTATTATAGGCAAAGTATTGGAATGTTTTTAGCTTTTACGACTTGATCTTGTTAAGTAAGTGTATAGGAAGGGCTCCACGTATCGAGAAATTTTCACGACAATTATTCAAAAAATTTTCTCAGTTCACAATAAACAAAGAAGTTCGGAACATTCTGTTAATTAACACTTGCCTAACTTGCTGAAAGATCAAATTTCAACGGCAATAAATTCTTAGAAGTGTTCAGAGTACACCATAACTTTTTCAAATTAACAATTAATACCTTGAAAAAATTATTTAATGTGACCTGTTTACTTTTGACGAGGCTGGCAATCAAAATTATAAATATTGATGGTACAGTTCCGGGACGATAAACTTTTTTTTGGAAATTTCCTGCTTTCTTAAGATCCTTTTTCTGATTGTCGATAGTTTTGGAGATTTGCAAGAAACTAAACCCTTTTTTTTAACTAAGTTGTTGATTACTTTTGTAATTTTCATCGGCCCCCGTTTCTAGACGTCATTCTGAATCGAATGAGCCCTAGATCTTAATATTCAGTGCCCTTAATATTTTTACCAAAATGGAGCTTGTAGACTAGACTAAATGGGTACATTTTAAATATAAAACTATAAAAAATTATCGTGAAATGCAATCATAACACATAAGTGCTCATGTTATTTCTATTCACGAAAAAACATTGAATACTCAAAAGTATAAGTATATTCATTAAAAAATCCCCAATGGATAGCTCTTATCACTGACAGAGGTCTACATTAAATATAAAAGTTGTAAGATTGACAGTTAAGTACTCATCTTAATGTATAATGAAAAATAGAGTGGCGTATAATAGCTAAGAAAACTCTATAATTTATTTTATCTTCGTAAAGTCCACGTTTTTATGAATTCAAAACTATAGTTCATACTATTTCCAGCTTCAGCCCTTGTTGGGTTATTAAATTTTCAAAATGGTTCCATAAAATATTAATTTCCACTTCTATACTATAAGTAAAGTTATTAATTAAATGTCAATTTTCAGTTTCATAATGATACTCATCATAATACTGGTTTTCATTATGAAACTGAAAAATTGACCAATATAAATCTAGATTTCCAAATAACCAAGTGGGCAGACCCAATATTTTCTGTAGAATATTTGTCACTTTCTGAGCGATTCTTGTTTTATGACAGTTTCAATCTTTTGCGTTAGTCAAAAGAGTAGATACCTTCCACTTTTCAAAAGAAATGTTTAGTGACTACTGAACTTATTTGTCCTGTTATATATTACACTGGAAACCTGGGCAACGAAGTAGTGGACCACTTTGTCAGGAAAGGAAGCCAGTTCCGATGTATAGGCACAAAGCCATAATTGAGAATCCTTTTAAATCTGGAGAAGAGAATAATTCCAGTTCATATGGACTGCAAAGTAAGATCCTACTGAAATCGAATATACTTAAGTCGAGCCAAGATCTTCACAACTGAAAGTAGAAGTCTATCATCTATCATCTTAGCAGAATCGAAGTGGTCGGAAACACAGCAGAGTGACGTTTTTGCATGAAAGAAGAAGAATTGGCAGAACACATTCTGTGCTGATGTGGGACTGGTGAACGAGTCAGATTACAGACCCAAGGAACTACGATTATGCACCCCTAGAACGTACCTGTAATAGATATTTACGATATAAGTGTCGTAAAGATTCATATTACGAAACGAATATAGTACATTATTTTACCTACTACCAATAATGTTAATTGTTTACTCAAATTTAGTCAATATTCTTGAAATTAATGATATTAGAATCATGTAACAAGCAAGCGTTGCGCTCATTGTTGATTTATTTTGCGAACTGTCAATTTTGACGCGTTCACTTCAGTTTGGATAATTGTATCGACATGAGTTCCGACTATGAAAGTGTGGATTCTTTTATAGAACTTGCTGCAAATAACGCAATATAAATCCTAGTACCCGCTAAATCCAGCAATAGATACGAAAAACTGCAAACTGTCAGCTTTGACACGTTCATTCCAATTAATTTTACTTTACCGCACTAATGCGGTAAAGTATCTCATTACAAAACTCATATCAATATCGTAATGTTTGATATTACATATTGGTAGTAGGTAAAGGTTATTAACACTCTAGGGAATATTGAACTTGGAGAGAAATAATCAATCTTCACATCGGGAATTAGTAGCGGAAAAATACTGGGTTTTGAAATGAAAGTTCCTTGCTGCCAACATTTTTCACTTGCGACAAAACTTCAATCAATCCATTTTTGCAAGAGATTCTGTTATAAATTCAGCACTCAACGATTATAGTCTTGTACCGTTAAATAATTTTGGAATTGTTTTATTAATTTTTGTTATTGAATTAAAAGGAAGCTCTTCAAATCGTGTTTGTTTAAATTTATGTAGGATAGTTATTTAATTTTCGAATTTATCAGGGTTAAAAAAGTAGCGGTTATTAAGAACCTTGTGCCAAATAATTGTTCTTCTTCACTTTGATGTTTATAGACAGGGTTAATAGTGTGCTGGTGCTAGTTACAAATATACTTAGACCATTATTGTGTTGGAAACATGCGTGATGTCGTTACTCACGCATCTAGTGTGACACCGACTCATTATAGTAAAAGTCTCCTGTCTCACACATGCATAATAGAAATAGATTTTTTTCGTTCGTGTTAAAACTGACTGTTATAATCACCGCTAATCAAATTGGATGTTATTTCTGTGATACGTGCCATCATATTAACATAAAACCAAACATTATAGCGTCGTACTTTTATTAATCGGCTTTCTTAAACAACACACTGATAGTTGAAAAAAAAATAACAGTTTCACTCATATTAAAATCAACATGTTAACCGATATGCTTTTAAGCGATTGTATTGCAGAACGATAAGGGCTTTTTCCTCAGGTTACTATCCATGCAGCTATGATCGCAAAGTTTTCTGAACATATTAGTTGTTGAACTCTTGTATGGTGGTACTAACAGTTTTAGAATTACAGCGCAGTACACAAAAAAAAATAATATCATATATTGTAAAGAAGTTACATTTCAGATTATGATTTTTAAAAATATTTAAGTTTTAATTTCTGTAGTTCACCTGGAAAAAATGTTCAGCTAGGCAAAGCTGTAAAATATTTTTAGTTTATTTAAAACATTTAGAATTTCCGTCTTCTTTGGCTAAAATAGAACCTTTTGTAAAGTGTATAATTCATTTTGGGAAAGAAAAACTAGATATTCTTGGTGGGACGATACTGGATTTCAAATCAGTGTAGGAGTTTGGCATTTTGGAATTATATTCGCGCAGACTATCAAAAGTAGGGATGGCATATAGATAAAAAGCATTTTTGAAAAATTAGGACGGCTTGAAAACCGGCCGTGATAGTGAGCAGTCATTTTTAAGAATAAGCCTTGCTGCCATTCCGACAAGTTTTTTTTACCCGCCGGTTGTTAATTTCGTGAAGGTGAGCATTTTGTATAAATTTGAAACTCAATTAGTGCTATTTCAAAAATAAAAGGAATATAGTTTTCTGCTGTTATCAGGCGCAAATAATTATAATTCTTATTTTCAATTCAATTTTGTAAGTTTTCAAACTTGTCTTTCAGTAAATTATGGAAATTATTCTTAATCAGTGGTATTCTCCGAAATAACTCTGCTATTCGTGATCGGTCATTTTTATTTCGAATCATTATAACACCCTTCCCACAACATCCCCGTAAATCCTTGTAGTTCTTAGTTACTCTCAAACATTCGTAGACTTTCTGATGTGTTTGAGTATATCTAGTAACATCTTTGGAGAGTATCAGGTGATCGCTGACGATCAGGTTTATCTGGTAGTCCCCGAGAAATTCCCGTTTCTGTCCTCATCTCGTTGAGTAAAATACCGTTTCCGATAACACTATAAATTAATTTCCTCCCTCATACCCGTGTTCTGAGTTACTCTCAAACATTCGTAGACGTTCTGGTGTGTTTGAGTGTATCTAGTAACATCTTTGGAGAGTATCAGGGGATCGCTGACGATCAGGTTTGTCTGATATTTTCCAAGGAACTCCGTTAAATTATTTTTTTTCAATTGGAAGCTAATGCATATTGGGTCCGTTTGGAATATGTTAGAATAGAAAACCGAACCCGGTGAAGGGACCACTGATTTACACCGTTGTACTAATTATCCGGTTTAGTTAGTTAATTATTTTAATTTGGGATTGCTTTGATTGCCTGGTTATATGCATATAGTAGGATTGTAGTGTTAGGTAGTTGCATGATTCGGGAAAAATACTGTAACTCGAGATAGAGAGACTATTCCAAATGGTATTTTTTTTCCTTTTCTCATTCCATTGTTAAATTGTCTCAATTCTAACCAATAGAAAACTTTCCGTCTATAGGTAGGTGAGAAGTTTTTTTTTCAACACGACCCCTGGAAATTTTTTCCGTATCCTCCATCTGAGGGTATCCGGAACTCTGGGCGCTAAGGGTCAAGGGGCCGTGGAGTAAACCACGTGAAAAATCTGGCGCCCGAGAACAAGTATTGTGGGTGTCAGTTGTGACGTGCCGCGAACTGCAGCGCACGAGGAGGAAAGCACGTTACTATATACATAATTATAATTTTTGGATAAAGTGGATTCTTTGAACATCATAGCTTGAACTTCAGAGAATCTAATAAGAGCAAACATTCAGGAAAATTATTCTATTTATCGAGCGAGAAATTTTAACATGCATGAAATGCGGTATGTGAATTTGAATATCCAAAAACAATGGGAGGAAAATCTAATTTTCAGAAAAACGTTCTTATTATGAACATAACTTTATCTGCTCTGCTCTCACGCGGCGTTGCCATATATAAATACTACGATAGTCAAATAAATCAGTGCCAAATTTGACACTTGCGGTATTGGCGATACTATCGTAAAAAATGCAGTAAATTGTTTTCCACTTAAACCATTATCATCATTATCTGTAAATTCGAAGGATTAACTTTTTAAAATCCTTGCTAGCTGGCACTCTTTGATATGTTTTGAGCAAAAGGCTTGCTTCTTACGAGCTACGGCTTTTATTTTCCAATTAAAATAGAACTCCAAATATTATTTAGATTAAGTTGGATTTGTTAGGTTGGCTAGTCGGCATATTCCATTCTCAGATCTATTGTGGTCCTCTAAATCAAGATTGTATTTTCCAGCACGAATCTATTTAAGTAGCCAATCTGCCTCGAGAATATATATTGAACGTAGTTCTAATATAATGAAGATTTGAACAAATTAGATTGTTTCATTTCATCGTTTAGTATGGATCTTCATTAAGTAAAAGCCTCATCTATTCAATTTTTCAAGTTATTTTAAGAGTGAATAGATGTACTGGTATTAAAGATATGCTTGACCATTTAGGATTTATGAGTGTTAATCAGGGAATAGTTCTACAAAACCATTTTACGAAGGTTTATTGTTATATAATCATTTGCCAATTCTTATTAAATAGAGTATCCCCCTTGGCAGTTCTATAAGAAAAACTTTCAATTATGTAAAAATGAATTATTACTATCCAGAAATTTGACATGTAATTAGCACATAGTGAATGATTGTTTCATATGTCATTTTTGTGAATATTTTGAATGTAATAGCATGGTTGCTAAATAAACTATCTATGTATCTCATAATTTCTACTACAAGATGACTTATAGACATAACAAATTCATTGAAATTACTTGAGAACGAGGTGTTGCCAGAAATATATGCCGGATTCTGATCGATGGATGTGGCCTCCGCGTACTCCAAAAGTTAATCCTAATGATTTTTTCCATTTGGAGATTTAAACAGAACATTCAAATGAGTGACTTCAATACCAGTTTTAACAATGTATCCATGAGGTGTTTAGAAAAATAAAAAAGATTTGTTCGTGAAAGATGTCAATCAATTGAATATAGGTATACTGCTGTTTCTCATTATATTTATATTGTTGTTTTTTTTAAGTTGAGCTAATAAAAATTATTACAAGATCGTCCAGTAGCCGTGAGTGTATATTGAAATATATAATAAAGCTTTAGACCCAAATGTTCCTATACCTCTTATATTGTTTACTGTAATTAATTCCTTATACAGAGTGAGTTTTAAGTATGGAACGCCTCAATTATCTTGGAAACAGATCGTTTGATTTTTATAGATTTTGGTGTGTAAAGATCTTGTGATATGGCCGACATTATGGTGGTATTTACATTGTTGTCAGATTTTTTTGCGGAATAATAATGAACTTTGTTATTTCAAATGGATCACACAAATAATTCTAGGATTGAATGAACTCGTTTAATTTGGATAATCTGTAATAATTCATCTCCTAATAGAATTATCATACCAAGGCCTACTGTCCGGAAATTGCTAGAAAGATCTACAAAAATGGTACAGTAAAAGATTTATACAAATCATGGCGCAGAAAACCTACTGCAGCTTAAGACAAATCTTATCCTCAGAAACTAAGTAGAAGTAAGGGAAACAATATATCTTTTAGGTCTCAGTGAATGTTACCCCAAAATACATACATAAGACAAATCCTTAAATGTTTGTTTCATGCTGGAGGTATGTCCACATTTGATTAGTAGAAAAATAATTTTGGAGTACGTACAGTAAAAGCGTTTACGGGAAATGTTCAAAATGCTGTCCTTTTTTCATTAGGTATGTCTTCTAACTCATCACGTCTATCGAAATCCTAATCCTCTTGAACTAATCTGATTTTGTATGTCAAGTATGGATCGACTTTTAACAGGACACAAACATATAAAAATTTGTTTTTGGTTGATGCAGTTTTCCAAAATTTACTCATCATATATATTGTTAAAGGACTTCGCTGTTATCATTAAAATCTCAATTAAGATATTTGATCTCCCAATAAACACCAGCAATACTAATTTATTGAAACGTCAAAGTCGTTATTGTAGCAGTCACAGCCAAATAAATGTTTTATTTTAACTTCGGAGGAGATAATATAAATGTTCTACTACTACTACTACCAATTTAGTCAGGCGAACCTTGGCCAAGACAAACTCTAGCCAAGGTTCCGGTACTTAGGCCACTGGTGGGCCCATTGTGCCATTCCTGCTACTTATGCATCCATGAAGCCGAGTCCCTCGATGAAGGACTCAATCCTCTTCAGTGAATGCCTGCTTATGTCCCCAGAGGCCATAACAGGGACTCCGAAGATTTGCCTGCGTAGCACAGCCTCTTGTGGACATACAAGGATAACATGGTCCGACGTTTCGTCAGCCATTCCGCGACTCCTACATAGGGGACTTTCCTCCAAACCTAGGATACAGAGGTGTTTCCTCAGACAGCAGTGCCCTGTTAGGAGTCCTGCTATCTTTTTTAACCTACTCCTTGGTAGTTCTAGAGCAGCTCTAGCATGTCCATCAGTCCATCCCCTCAATAGGAGCTTGGACTTCCTGAGACCCTGTAGAGCCCTCCAGTGAGCAAGGTGGAAGGTTGTTTGTTTTGTGAGGCCCAAGTCGGGCCGTTAAAAGCAGTACTTGCCCCTTCCACAGCCAGCGCGACCGCCCCTTCATTGCCTTCAAAACCAGAGTGGGCCGGAATCCATTCTAGCCACACTGTGTTCCGCCTTGCTAGGTCAGCAAGGCATTCACGACATTCAGCAGCAAGCCCTGAGTTGATGGTATATCCACTCAGTGCTTTAATAACAAAATTATGGTGTTTAGGTTTATGTACATTACATGGAAAAGATTCAGTATTTCCTAAGGTTTTCAGGAGGCAAGAAAAATACAGGGTGACATGTTCCAAATAACAGTTCATTATTATTCCGAAAAAAGGAAAGATCTGAGAACGATGTAAGTACCATCATAATATCGGCGATTCAAATTTAAAACTCACTCTGTATATATGTTATAAAGGGTGTTCTATTAAAACGTAAATTTATGTCAAATCTACCAACCTTACCACCTGGAAATTAATTGACTTCTGCACTTCAGTTATTTTTTTCAAAGCTTTTTCGCACTTTTCACACATTTAGTGAGAAAATATTTCGGATAGCAGTTTGGGTATACAGTGTGGAACAGCCAGATGGAATAAATTCAAACACGAATAAATGGGGTCGTGTTGGGAAAAACGCTTAGAGACGTCGATTTGTATTTTTGTATGTGCATTTTTTCCATAAAAAAATTATATAGGGTGTGTGATAGTGGCCAATACCTACTTTATTATTTCAAACGCAACCCCCTGTATGTTATTTGTTTTTTGGATTCTTCAGAAAATTGTAGACATAATTCATATACAGTGTCCCATACAACTGTATTGGAAATATCAAGTGCTTTCAGATTTATAGCAAAAATTTTTAAAAAAACAATTATTTTGTCACTTATTCCCTACATTACACTAAAAGCCTAATAAGTAATAC
The DNA here is from genome assembly GCA_949126875.1 of Lochmaea capreae. Taxonomy (NCBI): domain Eukaryota; kingdom Metazoa; phylum Arthropoda; class Insecta; order Coleoptera; family Chrysomelidae; genus Lochmaea; species Lochmaea capreae. Next base: position 13,222,262 of record OX421411.1, read on the forward strand.
TGACTTTTCCTCAATAATGTAAATAAAACATTAATGTCAATGTAGGCAATGTTCAAAACGCTCTCCGCGAACGTATGGCAACATGCTAATCTGGTATAAAAATGTCTTCTAACGTTACTCAGCATCTCAGGCATACCTGATCTAATCGCAAGCGCGATTCGACTTTTTAAGTCATCTTAGTTAAGGGGATTAGTTTTGTATGCAATATTTTTCACATATCCCCACAAAAAGTAGTCTAATGGCGTCAAATCAGGAGATCGTGCTGGCCATTCTATCGATCCGCGCCTCCCTATCCACCGATTTGGTAATGGGGCGGTGCTCCATCTTGCTGAAACCATATTGTATTGGCAGGAATTTGTGGGTTTGCTGGATCAGGATATAAGTTTGTTAAAGTTGGCACGACATTATTTTGGAGCAGTTTTAAATATTTACCTCTATTGAAGTTGCCATTAATGAAAAGGGACCTGCGATATGATTTCCAACAATTCCTGCCCAAACATTAACTTTTTCGGGATATTGCGTATGTTCTTTTCTCATCCAGTGAGGGTACTCATTAGACCAATAGCGGCAATTTAGACGATTAACGTGACCGTGAAGTGTAAATGTGCTCTCATCATTTTGGATCACAATTTTATTTAACATTGCCATCATTTGTTCACAAAAATACGTTCTCTTTTCGAAATCGTCTTCAATGAGCTCCTGAGCTGGAAACATTTCATAGGGATGCATTTTACTTTCCTAAATATTCGAAAAATTGATGTGTGGCTAACGTTGAACGGTGGGGCTGCTTTTCGACCAGAATTATGTGGGATGCAAGGCTGAGTTTTATACGAAAATAAACAAAACTATTTTTGTATTTTTCTCATTTCATATCAGTAGAAAGGAAGGCAAAAATGGTTTTTGCTCACTTTCCCAATATCAAGAGCTAAATGGGAATTAAGTATTGAGTGTCATGTAGCGAACTTGTGAAATAAAATAATTTTCTTTTTTTAATGTTAATTTTTGTAATAATATTTCCGAAAAAGTTGAAGATAGCTTCGGGAAAACCAAAAAAATGAATAATATACAGGGGGCTGCATTTAAAATAAGAAAATTCGTATTGGCCACAGTCACATGACACACCCTATATAATTTTTTTTAAATGGGCATTTAAAAATACAAATTGACGTGTCCAAGCGTTTTTCCCAGCACGCCCTAATTTATTCGTTATCTAATTTATTCCATTTGGCTGTTCCACACTGTATATTGGAAAATTGCTTTATAATTAGAAAACTTATTAATGATGTGATTTGTCCGTGGCTTCTTCAATGATGAAATAAGTAATAATATTCAAACTAATTTTTCTCTATGACCTAAGTTTTTGAAATTCCGTGCAATTTAGGACACTTTGTACATAAAGAACAACTGTTCATATTATTATTTATGTTTACAAATTGGGCACGTTCGCAATGCTTCAATCTTTTTTTCCTACAACAAAACAAAGTCACAACTGGCCAAAATGTATTTATTTTTATTTTTTCCCTGTTTTGTGTCAAACAAAAATGTTGATTGAATTACAAAGCTGATATCTGTTATCATAGCCCATCTAACTGTCCATACCGAACTTGTTTATAAAATATTTGTATGCTTTTAATTCACAATTGTTATCCTTTTCACGTCCAAACGCAAATGAGTGACTATCGATTTTGATAATAAATGAAATATTGCCACAAAAAATAAACACGGAAAAGTAGTATTTCGAATTCCAAACATACTTGCCAGTCGGCCCAATAAAAAAACTCCAATAATTAACCCGTACCGGATTCTCGCTAAATACACATTATTTAGGTTTTAATATTGATTTACCTTTCAACATTTTATAATTAAAAATAACATTTTGTAAATTAACCATTGCGAAGAGTCAACAAAAGTAACCATAATTACTTTAAAAACCTCACAAATTTCTACTCCAAGCAAATTAAATTTGCTTATAAAAATAAAATTCTTCTGAAAAATAACATCAGCAGCGTACCAATAGATTTTTTCAATAATATTTTAGAGTAACACAAAAAGAGTGAATCATGGTCAACAATTTTTCTCTTTCAGCGTAGTTTATTTACAATCCACTCGACAATATGATGCTAGTTGTATAATATGGTTTATTTACGATAGGAAGACGATGACGTCATTCTTAGTGACTTTCTTGCTTATCGGAATAAATATAAATTAATCAGCCGTAAATACAATTTATACTTTGGTTGGCAAAACTTCAAGACGTAAGCAGATCAATTGGTAAAATTCTTCAGTTTAGCTTGGATTCATTAACATTCGATCATCGTATTAGTATTTACAAGTCGGCAGAAGCAAACATGAGCCCTGGGTGGGCGTGTTTATGTCGCTGTAGTTGTATTTTTGTAGTAACAATCGAGATTTTGAATCGATAACCAAATATCGATACCATTAGTGTTAACTGTCAAAAGTGTCAAAAGATATGTAAACAAAGTCAAACTTGCTAAAAATTTAACACTAAATATTAATAAAAACAAATTATATTGGACCAAAAATAAAACTACCATCTGCCCTAAATGTCTATATTTTCAAGTTTCATGTAAAAATCGGGTAATTACCCTCACATTGACAACACTGAAACAGACACTAAAATTGATGTATGTTGATAAAATCACTCGGTCATATTATTTGGACTATGTTAACAATTATTAATGTACTAGGCTTGTTCAACTGAAACCCATCTTTGGTCAGGTTAGCCTTGGAAATAATTGTAATCACGTTTTCCAACATTAGTAGTGTTTGCAAACGTCACACTGATCTGTTTATTTCGTTTATATTTGACAGCGATTTTAAGTATTGTGACTTTTAAATGGCGTTTGTTGTTAACAATCTGTCCAAATGTGATAAGCGTGCGGTCATTCAATTTTTGTGTGCTGAAGGTGTGCAACCGTTGCAAATTTATACGCGAATGCAAGCAGTGTATGGAAACGCATGTTTTGCATATCCAACTGTGAAGGAATGGTGTCGAAAATTTAAGAATGGAGAAGAGAGGACGAATGATAAGCCACGACCAGGTGCATTGATTACTGCATCAACAGACAGGAATGTGGCATGTGTGGAAGGCCTGATTAGAGAAAATCGTCGAATTTCAATCAGAGCAATTTCAGAAAATGTTGGTGTGAGTATAGGATCTGTCCATAGTATCGTACACAAACTAGCTTACAGCAAAGTTTGTGCGCAATGGGTTCCTCGTCTTTTGCCTGAGGACCAAAAAAGCTTGCGAATGGGCTTGTCTTTGCAACACCTCACGGAATACAGTCAAAATGGTGATGACTTTCTCTCGTCAATAGTTGCTGGTGATGAATCTTGGTGTCATTATTTTGAACCATCCAGTTAGCTGTCATCGATGCAATGGAAACACGCAAATTCTCCGCCACCAAAGAAGTTTAAAGTTCAACCTTCTGCAGGCAAGGTGATGTTGACATTTTTTTTCGACCATGAAGGACCCTTGCTGATAGAGTTTACAGAACCTAGAGTGCATATCAACGCTAACCTGTATAATGAAACTTTGAACAAGCTCCATCAAGCAATAAGAAGAAAACGTCCAGGGAAGCTTTCACGTGGTGTTATTCTGCTTCACGATAATGCTCGGCCTCATGTTGCCAACGTAGTGAAAGAATTCTTCCAGCAGCAGCCACAAGAATTCTATAAGCAGGGTATACATCGGTTGGTGAAACAGTGGGATATGTGCCTCAATTGTAGTGGTAGTTATTTGTAACTGTACTTGTCAATAAATTTTTCCTGGACCAAAGATGGGTTTCAATTGAACTATCTTGTACAATCGTTAACATTAGCTCCGGATTGGCTCGTTGCGTTGCGTTGCTTTTAACTGTACAAACTTTTTTGGTTCTTTTGAATTATTTCTTGAGGATGAAAAAACAGTTATTTTCATACCCAATTATTCTGAGAAATCTGCAGTGTGTAGTTAATATAAATGCATTAAAATGTCCAAGAAGTTAAACTGTAAATGTCAAGAGATAGTAACATCTATGTTAAGTTATTTTGAACGAAAAAGCCCAAGTGGGGGCGACTTTTCCCGCTTAATGCGATAAGAGATGTAAGTTATACTATTCATTATTATTAATATTAATGTTATATATACAGCGTGTCCACGGATGGGTATCCTGTAGGTGAAAAATGTTTAAATATTAGTTTTAGTGAAAAATGTTATTCTTGATAAAAAAAATTTCTTGTTATGAAACCCTAAAAAATAAAATAAAATTCAAGTTTTTCAAAACCTATCTCATTTTATAGCCAGTTTTATGAAAACCGTATGAATTTTTGTACTAAGTTCTAAAATAATGTATTATTCTAGTGAGTGACGTTTACGATGTATAAAGTAACTGTCAACTTTTATAAATAATTCTTAAATTGTCATTCTTTAATAAATATTTTTGACAACAATGTTAACTATTCAACAAAGAGTATATATTATTAGTGTTATGGTATTGGGGAAGTTTCGATGATGTAGCTAGTGCACTAGATACATTCGTTAAGGGAAAGTCCCAAGTTGAGTCTACGAAAAAGAGCAGTGGAGGTTGGTTATTGCAATAGTCACTTACAGAAAATATTTAAGCAAAACAAAATGAATCCATTCAAACCGAAATATATTTATACCTTACAAGATTGTGATTATGACACAAGGTTAGACTTTTGTGCGATGATTGGTGAAAAACTTATGCATGACCGATTCTTTCACAATAATATTTTGTTTTCTGGTGAAGCAACGTTTACAACAAACGGAGTCGTTTCTTCCCAAAATTGTCGATATTGGGCTAGTAAAAATCCGAACTACAGGATTAACTGTAATAATCAATTTGCTAAAAAACCTAGGAGGGGCCTCACATTTTAGGGACCTCAAAACAGTTGGCATCCGTGACAAAATGTAGGTCATTTTGTAAACAACAAATCTAAAGAAGAAGTAAAATTAAGCGTTGAAATCTTAACACAATATAACTTGGACCTTTGTCTTGGGGATCAGGTATTTTGGTTGAGTTTTAAATTGTTATAAAAAAGATATAAGCCATGAAGGGATGGTGTGATTTTGACAATTTGTTGTCACCAATTTGAACGCCAAAATCTGATCCCCATAAGAAAGCCTAGAGAACTCGGTTCTGAAAATATAGAATCTGAAATCATTGTATTTTTCGAGATTTGTTGCACGGAAAATTTTGTAAACGAACAACTTTTGACATTAGTTCAGCCATTCCACCATCTTGATGGATGGAGCTGTATGGAGCTTTAACGCGCTCTGCTTCAATGACAGATGACGACGGTCAAATGTCGTTGTCATGTGTTTTCTGTCCATAAAAATATTTCAAATTATTTATTATTGTTTATTGCTTGTTAGTATTTGTAGGTGGTTAAAAAAGTAATTTTGTGCTTCGTAAATGCTGTTTATATTTACTCCACATATGCTCCACCACAAGTATCGTGTTTAGTGCAGGGGCCTAGGTGTAAAATAAACCAAATTAATATTTTAGCTATTGCTAGTTATTCCACAAAGTGCCTTATATTTATTGTTTCCCATAACCCTTTTGGTACCTCTGGGGACCTGAACACAGCCATATAAATCAGCCTCCCGAGTTAGGTAGTGAGAAAAACTACATTGGTAATAGTTATAATAATAATTGCATTCTACTAAATGACCGAAATGGACATTTCGTACTCTATTCAATACTGTTGTGATCTTTTATTTTCGAAACGGGATTAAAAATGTTATATATTTTTGATCTTTCAATTTTTCTAGGTTATGTATCGAAATGTTATGATATACTTTCTGCAATTTTCCTCCAGTTTGTAATAAGCTGACATGCCTGTTTTTCCATTGACTCTTCTCAATTATTCAAGTAAATTATAGCAAAAATGTTTTCTTTTATTGTAAACGGAAACAAATCATTTAGGAAATCTATTTGTTTAATTGTAGTATTACAAATTTGAAGTAAATAGGTAGCTTTTATATAAATTATAATCCAGAATGTATTATTTTCTACTGACTCTCAATAATTCAAATGAATTATAGAAAAAAAATGCTAATTAATTAGGTAAACTATAACAATGTTTATTATAGCAATAAACAGACATGTCTGCTTTTTCATTGACCCTTATTAATTATTCAAAAAAATCCCACCAAAAATAGGTGTATGTTTTTATTAAAGCGAAACAAATCAAAAATATTCTATAAAAATATAAATAAAATTATTATCGCAAATTTAATGTACCTATTTGTCTTCATATTTATTAATACATAGCAGCTGAAGTTCATCTTCCATTTTCCTCCACCATTTCTCCTCGTAACAAAAAGAAAATAAAAAGTTTATAAAAATATCATTTTCTACGATTCTATAATCACAAAAGGGGCGGTGACCCCTATCGACATATTGAAGTCTTGATCCATGTAGTTATAAATAAATAAATAATATTTTTACTTACACAATTATTTTTCTAACTTCCATTTCAGCAAAAGTATATGAATAATCTGTTTCATCTTGGAAGCCATATTACAATCTACTGAATACATTGTCTTTATTTTTATTTATACATGGCAACTGAACTGCACCTTCCATTTTCTTAATCATCAGATAAAAAAAATTGAAAGTTTATAAACTATCCATTTTTTACTTCACAAAGGGGTGCTGACACCCATCGACATACCTACTGAAGTCTTGATCCATAAAGATATAAAGACTGAAAAAAAAAACATTTTTAATTTCAAAGGCTTCATAATCAGCACTGTGAATAAAATAAAAAATAAGATGTTTCTTTTAAATAGGTGTTGTCATTTTTTTACTTACTGAATAGTTATAGCGACCACTGCTACATAAAAATTATTTAGACATGTCGGGGCAACTATATCAGGCTTCGTTTTGGTTCCATAATCAGAACTGTAAATGAAATAAAAAAAATTAGATGTTTTTTTCCAATTACGTGTTGTCATTTCTTTACCTACTGAATAGTTATAGAGAACACTGCTATATGAAAATCGTTTGGACCAGTTCGGGCACTTACAAAAGGTTCCGTTTTACTTTAACTTTGCTTTTTCCGTCTTACGTATTTCGTTTTTTTCCTACATTTTTCTCGCGCCATAATAACTATACCTAATACTGAAAAAATAAAAAGATGTCTCTTCCACCAAGGGAGGGTGTCCTTGTCACCATTGAAGATACCACAACACAATGAAAATAATAAAATGGTGTTCTTTGCACCTTATAGGCAATAGAAACCTAGATATAGCACAACGTAAAAAAACAGCCTGAAACAATCTCAAACGATGGAATGAATATCCTAATCCTGACTGGTCGGTCTCCCAATGTTCTTATCTGATATCCTTGCTCAGTCGAATTTGTTCTTTTTTTGCACAAATAACGTAGTCAGTTGTCTCTGGTAATGTTTAGAATTTACATAGTTGCCATAACTAGAAAAATAATGTTTTATTTACTTACCTAGTTATTGCGTAACGAAAAATAATGATGAAAAACCTTCAGTTATCTGAAATGAAACAATAAAAAAATAGGTATAAGCACATACTTACCTGATATATTTCTATTTTGCAAACCCAAAAATTAATCACAATTTGCCTTATGGCTAATACACTAATACACTTCGAATATCGAATTTTGAAAACATAAAATACCTAACATACAGGTAAAATGGTCACTATATAAATATTGCAAGTACCTAAATATACCTAATAATCCTATAACGTGCAGTTTTCCTTGTTAAAAAAAATATTTGATGTTTTGATGTTTTTTTCTCCTTGTTTGAGGATTCTCGTATACCATAATTAGGATTTAAATTTTAACACATATGGTGTCCAGTTAATAGTTTTCCGTTCATATTTTAAAGATTATTATGCATACAGAATAGTAAAATGGAGTTAGCAGATTGTCTAATTTTTAACCTTGCGTTAAAAGTTAACATTTGCTTACAGAATTGCACCTGTTATTAGGTAAAATAAACATACTAGCTGTTAAGTAAAAATAGCAAATAAGTATATGAAATCATAATTTACTTATTGTGATTGGAAATAAAAACATTTGCTGGCCTAACCATATAAACTATGGCAACGAATGCTCCAACCTTTGCTGGCAGAAATTTATTGTGTTTGTTTGAAACCAAACATCGAAACAGCTGATCCGGAGAGAAGTTTGTTTAAAACGTCTATAGTGGAAAAACAGAAAGAGAGAGAAAATAAGTTGCATAAATAAAGGCCGATTCAGTACTACTAGCAACATCTATCGTACATATTTTGAATCTAAAAATTACTAGAGAAGTTACAAGTTTTGTGTGAGTTTTAAGGTTTGTACACCTGTGAGGAGGCCCCTCTTAATGTTTGATGTGCGGTTTTACCGGATCGAATAATCGCACCGTATTTTCTGGAAGATACATTAAATCATGAGGTATATTTGTATTTGCTGGACATCAACTTCTTAGTACCTTGGAGCCAATGCGTAAAATGTACTTTCAACACGATGGATGTTCGTCACATTCGACTTTGCTAATTAGAGGCTGGCTGGATGAATATTTTCCTGGGCGATGTATCGGACGTTATGGACCAATATTTTTTCCGCCCCGATCCCCCGATTTAACTATTTTAGATTTTTTTTATGGGGCTACTTAAAACAAAAAGTTTACGCAAATAATTTAAACCATAATATTGAAGACTTGAAACGAGCTATCATTGATACCGTTAACGAAATTACCCCGGAAATGCTACGAAATACTTACAAAGAATTTAGAAAGAGAATTGAGAGATATTTTGATGCTGGGAGAGGATATATTGAATAGATGTTTTTTGTTTATTATTCTGTATTATTATTTTTGATAGTGATTATAATTCTTGAATTGAAATTATTGTCAAATATTTATCAAAGAATGACAATTTAAAAATTATTTATGAAAGTTGACAGTTACTTGGTACATCGTAAGCGTCACTCACTAGATTGATACATTATTTTCGAACTTAGTGCAAAAATTCATACGGTTTTCATGAAACTGACTATTAAACCAGACGGGTTTTGAAAAACTTGAACTTTATTTCATTTTATGGGGTTTCAGAACAAGCAAAACTATTTATTAGGAATGACATTTTTCACTGAAACTAATATTTAAACATTTTCCACCTATAGAATACCCTATCCGGGGACACGCTGTATAAACATGAAAACTTGATATATTTTCATATAAAATGGTTGGATACTGTTTCTTGTATCTTATCCACACTTTTCCTATTAATATTGTTTATATTAAATAAATCTGAAACTACAAAACCAGATTTTATTTGTAAACAAACACCTCCGATTCATGTATTACGAGGAAAATGCCAATAAAAAAGAAGAGTGCCAAATTGACTTTAGCTCTAGTTATTTTACAGTCAAGGGAAATACTACAGCTTTTCAACGTCACAAAACTTTGTTTTGCAACGTCATCGTCATTTAATTGTAAATAAACCATATTTTGTTCGTTTGCGGTTATACATATCCAACTAGCTATACTTCGTTCCAAGATATTTCGTTTTAAGGTATGCCATCTTGATTGATTCAAGGCCAAAACCCACATCAGGTGATGGTTAATTCGATAACAATAGCACAGTATTGTGCTCGTTTCTTCGAAATGCAAAATATAATTCCTAATAGTTAAGATTCTCACCAGTACCGTAACGAGAACGTGGCGAAAGAGGCGCCCGCTACTGGATTTGGGAGCGCAAATTTTTGGGTAGCATGTGGTTTCATTTACATTTTACTTCTCAGTTTCTATTCTAAATAAGTAAAGACCAAATGTCACTGACCGTTTTTCGTTTAAGGAAATGCCCTCTATCAGGTTTTCTTGAAGAAATTTTCAGTTATTTCACACTTTACAGATACATTACAAACGTGTGGCTGGCACATTTATTTTTTTCTTTATAGTTGACCTATTAAAAAAAATGTTTTCTCATCCCCTGTGTAGGGAAGGAGCTTCAGTTTTTGTTGATCATTGTAGTTCCTCGTTTATAAAATCAGCTGTATTGTTAACTTGTCTTAGTTATTTTTATATAGTTTATTCATATCTATTGTGAAAAAAAAACATTACGTGAGAAGAAATATAATTTTGTTAGTATTAACATACTGGAATACTTACTAAGTAAGTACTATAAATAATTATATTAATAAGAACGCAAATTTTAATTATTAAAAAACACTTCTAGGCTGCAAATATTAAGAAAAATACCACATCTATTGAAATTTTTCTTAAAAAACCTTCTGCGCCTCTAGAACATTCAAACTTAACTGATGAATTAAATCTGCTTTCTACAAGTAACCATGTTTCATACGAAATTGGAACAACAAAAAATTGAATATCAAAACGAAGAAATCGAGAAACAATGTAATAATAATGATAATATGGACGATGTTAAATTAGAAAACAATTCAAAAAGAATAGATTTTGATGATCCAAAAACCTGGTCTTGGAGCGAATATGGCAGGTAAATACAAATGGGTGCAAGCCAGGATATTACGTTTAATAGGCATTCATGCTGCACAAACATGTGTACAAATGAACTCATGTTTTGAGACAATTCAACAATTGTTTAACTTTTTTGTAAATGTAGATGGGATCTTTTAAAGGAAAAGTTCATCTTAATGGTTTAAGTGACGAGGTGGTCAGCGAATGCTAATGAGGTTAAAGATTCACGAAATCAAGTGCCTTTAATAATAGAACTTCTTAATGAAATCTGTGATGAACGAAGACAAGTTACAGTACTGTGACAAATGCTAAATTGTTGCTAAAATTATAAACTGAATTTAAATTTATTGGGCTATTAATATTTTGGGATAAAAATGGACGGAGACTATTCAGGAACGGTCCAGAAAAGCTTGGAGTTGCTGACAAAAGCACACTTTCCAGGAGTTACCATGTATCAAGGGGGGCAGGAGGTAGTCAATAATCCCCAAGAGGCAGATAGACCCAGTCGGGAAGACTGGCAACTTGCCACTGCCATTACAAGACCAGATAAAATAAGATTGGCTATAGACGAATTCCAACCCTTTAACTTACCGGGGGAGTATGAAATCTATCCGGCCCTATTGCAGAAAGGTAGAGGCAATAGTGCCGCAACTAAGTAAGATTGTCAAGGCTAGCCTAGCCTTTAAATATATTCCGGTAATATGGAGGAAGGTGAAGGTCATCTATTTTCCGAAGGTGGGTAGAATCTCAGAACAAACGCCCCAATCATATAGACCAATTAACCTAACTTCTTAGGACTTTGGAAAAGCTAGTAGATAGGTACATAAAGGACAGCGCTCTGAAAATGTGCCATCTAAGCGAGAGTCAGCATGCTTATCAACAGGGCAAGCCAATAGACGTAGCTCTGGATGACTTAAACAGGCTACTGTCGATGGACGACAAAGAAATAGCAGTAGCTAGTTTTTTGGATATCGAGGAAACATTTAATAATGCTTCTCCAATATCTATGTAGGTGTATGGAAAGAAGAGGGGTCGAACCCATCATCTGCGGGTGGCTTGCAGCCAATCTAGGGAATAGGATAATCACATCTACCCTGGGAAAGGCAACCATCACAGCGGTGGTGAGAAGGGGTTGTCCTCAAGGAGGCGTTCTATCGCCCCTTTTGAAGGCAATTTTAGTAGACACGCTTCTAGTACGGCTGTCCGACGAAAGTATTCAGTGCCTGGGATATGCGAACGATCTTGCTATCGTTATAAGAGTACGGTTTCCAAGCACAATATGAGAGCGCACCCAATACACGCTTAATATAGTAAGTGGCTGGTGAAGGGAGGAAGAACTGGCAGTGAGCACCCAGAAAACTACACTGGTACCGTTTACAAAAAAGAGAAATTTGCAAGGTCTACAAAAGCCGCAAATAAACGGAGTGGAAATTCCATTTGCGAAAGAAGTTAAATACCTAGGGGTAATCTTTTACCAGAAGCTTACATGGAATTCTCACATCGAAAAAACCACACTCAAGGCCAGGGAAATGCAAGATCTGTTAGTCACAAATTTTTACAGGGGCCTCCTCCGATAAGTCAAGGACACGGCAAGGTATATAAAAAGCTATATAAAGATATAAGGCAGATCCAGTACTGGGAATGCCAATGGATCAGATTGCCCCACAATATAGCTTCAAAAATGAAAATATAGTAGTCATTCCAGAGAGAGAGGACTGGAAAGCAAGGCCTCCTATAACAGCGAATCTCAACTGGTACACTGATGGCTCTAAAACAGACTCTGGAGTAGGAGCCGAAATATATGGGGTACAAGAGAAGATCACGATATCTCTAAGCCTAGGGAAACATGCCACTGTCTTTCAGGTAGAGGCAATGGCGGTGCAATGCTGTGCAGAAAAGTTGATGAGACGGGAGGTGGATAACCAAAGAATCGTCATCTACTCCGACAGTCAAGCAGCACTAAAGGCGATAAGCTCATATCGGACGTCAAATCTGGTGTGGAAGTGTCGCAAGGCCCTCAACAGACTAGGTAGTCATAATAGAGTGACCCTAGCCTAGGTGCCAGGTCACCAAGGAATAAAAGGCAATGAATAGGCCTATGAATTAGCCAATCAGACTGAGGTCATGATAGGGCCAGAACCTTCCTGTGGAATTGCAAAAAACCTCACTAAGGAGAGCATCCACTATGTCAAAGTCGAGAAACGACGAGGATGATGGTGGGAATGCTGACCGGATATTGTAGGCTGAGGAAGCATATGCACACAATTGGCCTAGCAGATGACAGCTTATGTAGGTTTTGCCAGGGTGAAGACTAAACCGCGGAGCACATACTCGGTGAGTGTGAAGGCCTAGTAAGGTTGCGGCTTCACCTATTCAGAGGAGAAAAACCGAGTGCAGGGACCTGCTCAAGGGAGGCGGTATCCAAGCTAACAGGTCTAACAAAAAGAATAAGGCTAGATTTCGAGCTCTAAGAATAGGGAAGATCACAATAGATCTGCAAAGGTCGCAGTGGGATAGAGCAAAGAGCCACTCCATTTCTAATCTAATCTAATACTTTGGGATACAATATAAGGAGAAATAAATGAAGTAAATTTACAAGAAAAACTATACTTATGGTTTAAAAAATAAAAATCAACAATCCCGATATGATTTTTCGGTAAACTTTACAATTCAGCAAGAAGTTTAGCAGAAACAACACATTGAACCTGGCATTCCAGGAAAGAGACAACGCAAAATAAAAAAAATATCTGGTGAGAACGCTACTTATGACTCGTTTGCCATGAATTAAAGTGAATTACTAAAAAAAGAGATGTATGAAGTTTTAGATAAAACACTAATACAACTCAAGGATAGATTTACTGCTCTGCAAGAGGTACCAAGCGACTTCAATTTTTCAAATTGACAAGCTTTAAAAATGATGCCACTGAATGATCTTAAACGATGTGCAGCAGACCTAGCATTGAAATATAGTAGCGACTTAGATGCTCCAGAATTTGTACGTGAAATTGGAAGTTTTAAATATCAAGCTATGGAAGTCAAACCATACAAAAAAATTATGAACTCTCATTACAAAACACCTATCCAAATCTAGACATAGTTTTGAGGATTTTCATAACAATGCCTGTAACAACAGCTTCCATTGAACGCTCGTTAAGCAAATTAAAAATTGTTAAGTCATACGTTCGTTCTTCGATTAAACAAGAGTGATTTACAAACATGTCTATATATCCATTGGAAAAGATGTTGCCAAAACATTAAATTATGACGATATAAAAGATTTATTTGCAAATGAAAAAGCGAGAAAAATTACAATATAGAATAGGTTGTTTTTATTATTTATGATATTTCAACATAATATCATAATATGCTTTGTATTTATTCCAGTTTTTGGATATAAATGACTAATAATATTTAGGTTATTAATTATTTATTCATTAAAAATACAAACTACATTATAGAACGAGATACAGGCAACTCATTTTGATTGGGTTTATAGTATTTAATATAATATAGGAAGATCTGATGCCTGGACCGTCACAGCAAATAATAATAATAGCTGTCCCTCCCTCCGCACAAGTGTGACTTCTGGTGGTTCACTCGTAAGGGAGTGCGGGTCGTAAAGTGGGTATATTGTATTTAGTCAAAGTTAACTTAGACATGCATACGTTATTTTAGTTTTTGTCATTATTGGGTTACGGGACAGGTGCTCAAAAAAAACTTCGTAGCCTCGTTACGGCACTGATTCTCACAACTGAAATTTATGGCTGGTAAAAAATATTAGAGACTAATTTTTTAATTAATTTAAATATTATATCATTAATTTGTTTCGGAAGATCTATTTCCAAGTTTTTATTTTTCAAGTTAAAAGTACTGTTCACGATAATTGGTTGACCACCATATCTATAAATATTGTTTACTTATATTATAAAAAGTGCTTCCATTGCTTATTTTCCTTTGTCTGACCTGTACTGTACCAACTTTATTTCCCATACTCTTCTCATATTTACTTCTAATGGGATTAAAATATTTATAGATAATTGAAAGAAAGTGGGGATTTCGGAATAAGCAATCATTTTTAATATTGTCTCAGTTCCAGTTTGAGACAAACATTTCACTCCGAACGAAATATTTCATTAAAAACTAAGTATTTAACGTAATAGGGTGAAAATAGTGCATTTATCGCCGGATGCGGAGCGAATTTTATTGTGAAAAAGGTGTTTGAATCATTGAAACATCGGGATTATAGTATTACCAATGCAGCGAAAAAAACATGTAAGCTGGCCAAAATCCCAATATCCATAGTAAAATACACTATCAATAAGCCAATACATTAACGAAGAAAGCGAAGAAGTGACGCTAATAAAATCAAATGTGTCTACCAAATGCACAAGGATATAATCCAAAGAACGAATTATGTCCTATAGTAGTTTCGGACTTCAAACAAAATATAATTCCCTCATCAAATTATACACATTTTGTATTTTCCTCCAGAGTCCTTCTCATGGAATAATTTCATCGTCATAAACTAAGGATTTCATATGTCCACAGACATAAAAATCAAGCGGGCTATGCACAGGACTTCTTGGTGTCCATTCAAAATCACTTGCTCTGCCAATCCATCGATGAGTGATATGTCACTAATTACATTTCCTTCTTATGTCTAGGGACAGATTATTCAAAATATCATTAGAAGTATCTTGAAAAAAAAATGGGAATCTAAATTTGTAACCAGAATCTATGGCATTAGTGGTTGGCTGCCTAAGATGCGATACCAAATATTTAATTTAAACTCATACTGAAATTGTATTTCTCTGAAAGTATACGAATTTTGCTCTACCTATTAATATCGCTTCCGTAGCCGTCGTGGAAGATCTATTGGAAGCAAATGTTAAACAGGAGTGAAGAAATAAAGGTGGAAGTTTTCTTTTTTATATAATCCTACTAATAGACGACTGACATAAGTACTCCTGTTGATTCTGACAGATAACGTTAACTTACTGTAGTGAATGCACCACAAGGAACATACAGAAGATAAAAGCTTTGCGATTTGGTTGCCTGCCGCCTAGATATTATTTATTTTATACCTTTTAGGTGAAGAAGGACGTCTAAAATTTTCTTGTACCTATACCTACACCAATTATTGTTCTGCTTTTTCAGTCAAATGATATTTTATCCGCATTGCACAAGAAGTTTTGAACAAAATTTCCGAAGTATCTATTCTGTACACTTACGAATTTATTATTTCAATCTTGTTGATTATATTATTTATTTCGTATCTATTTTTTCTGTCTTCCGATACATTTTCTCAAATTCCACCCGTTTTTTCCAATTCCCAAGCAATATACTTATGTATTCTATGTAATGACTGAACCATCCGTACGTTTTGTAGAAATATATAAAAATGTCCTTCCACCAAAATAATAAAAACTTTAGTTTATTTACAGACATAATCATTGCCTTTGAATAATTGATCATCTTTAAACTTCCCAACAAACATTAAATATTTAAGGAGAAACTCTTAAAACTGTGAGCAAACTATTAGTAAATAGTAAATGACATAGTCTTGAATAAATAAGGTAAGTTTGGTTCCTAAAAGCGTTTACTTCCGCCACGTATGAGTTCATAGACGTGCTAAGGCTTCATTCGTCTTGAGAGTTGAAAATTAGGCTTTTAAATACTCATAACCGAACAAAAATGTGAAATAGTCAGTAAAAGTTACCATAATTATGGGATGATCGTGATTTATTACAGAGAAATATTTCGCATTACATATGAATTAAATTCCAGCAATAATTAAGTTGAACCTCAGAGGTGGATGATATACCTTATATTTTCTCGAGGACTCACTAACAAATCAAAAGAATCTATTATTATTATCATTGAAATCCACCAATGGATAAACAACCAGGAGTTGTGCAAGTGGCATAAAACCCCAGGACAAAGGTACGCTAAACTATTCCTTAAAAGCACTTCGGCCAAACTGTCACTCGACCTACTATGTCAAAGTCGAGAAACGACGAGGACGATGGAGGGAATGCTGACCGGACATTGTAGGCTGAGGAAGCATATGCACACAATTGTCCTAGCAGATGACAGCCTATGTAGGTTTTGCTAGGTAGAAGACGAAAACGCGGAGTACATACTCTGTGAGTGTGGAGGCCTAGTAAGGGTGCGGTTTCACCTATTCGGAGAAGAAAAACCGAGGGCAGAGAGCTACGCAAGAGAGGCGGTATCCAGGCTAATAGGTCTAACAAAAAGAATAAAGCTAGATATCGAGCTCTAAACATGGGGAGAACCACAATAGATCAAAGGTCGCAATGGGATAAGGGGGTAAGGAACGTAAAACTTCCGAGAATCAGCCGAGAGACCAGCTTGGCATTGCAACGACCCTTCCAGCAATGGTGGGTATGCGGCATTGAGGGGCACGGGGGTCTTGGCTCAACAACCACTATAAAAACTTCCCTAACCGCCTAAGGGGGTACAATGAGGGTGATGTCTTCACCAATTCTCGAGACAACTTCGTGACGGCCTAAACCGTCGATTTTTGACCTGTGCTATTATGAAGCCGGAACAAGCATTTTTTGATCCCTAGCGACTAACTTGAAGGTACCAGGTGAAACCCTCCTGCACATAGTGTTCCTACAATATTCGGGGCTCTATTGAGGATGATCATTCTTCCGTAGCTACTTATGGGACTTATATGGAGGTTGAAGCAGTGATAACCTCAACCTCTAAAAGTGTATCAGAAGATCAGTCTGGTGGAGAAACTCTTTCAGCGGACCACAGGATACAAGGGGAGCAGAGAGAAACTTCTGAGGGGAATATAAGCCCATCAGAAGATCTCCTCACAACCAGTTCAGGCGGTTAGCATAAACAATCCCCAACTTTCGGTAGCTCAACGACGTAAGTGCGATTGAGGAAGCAGAAGTTAGTGAAGATTAAAAATTAGTCCTAGGAAACCAAGATCTTACCGCAAATCCAGATCTGGTCAGAATTTCTCAGCTGCAACGGCGTCAGTACCATCCGGTCCTGGATCAAAAATGCCGAGTGAGAGAATTCGCTTTGAAACAAGCTCTCCCTCTCTGGTTAATCAGGGTGAGAGAAAACAGAAGGAGCCTGCAAAGGTAATAAAATCCTGGACAGCTCCTGAAGCAACGTACTAGCAGGCTCTATCCTCCATCAAAATTGGTATCACCTTGTTGGGCTTACGTGAGGTGAAACCCTTACTTGTACAGGCCAAGCAAGTTCAATTTAATTAACTAGATAGATCTATAAATTCCGTACGGGAACTGGGTCACACTTTGCAGGAACCTACGTCCAAGCGTGTGTAGTGATGGTGGTCTGTGCTAAGCAGTCTTAAGGGACATGGGTAAAGGGAATTATACCGCAGCTGAAGCCCTGGAATTGAGCAAGTATCAAAGTCGATGACCAACAGCTTCCAACTTCAGAAGGTGCTGTCAGATAGAGGGTTGAAGGTATTCCTCGGCCTGTCACAGCTAGCATTCAGGGAAGAAGGAAAAACAGAGACCGCCAATGCTGCAGATACTCCAAGTGAACTTGCAAACTAGAGCATAACATTACCCAAGGCAAGACAGACATAGCCCTCATACAAGAACCCTACATTTATGAAGGTCATGTAATAGAACTTGGAAAAGCCAAAGGTGAGTTCCTTTGCTGGGATTCCGAGAACCTGCAGGAGTGGAGAGGCTCCTAGAAGCACATAAGCCCCATATTTATCTCATCTTATTCATTTACAAACTAAAAAAATAGTTAATTGTTATACAAATTTAGTGTATTTGATGAAACTTGGATGATAATTTTTTTTGTATTTCTAGCAGAGTATTTGAATATTTCCTTACAAATTCCAGTGAATATTCTTCTGTAACAGAACATAACTATTAAAATTAAATGATCAATTGTTTATCTTGGATCAACCTGCCAATAATTTTATCAAATATTAACTTAAGATATTACCAAAAGCTCCTATCAGTTTGCTAGACCCAATTCTACACATCCCCCAGTCACTCTGAGAAAGTGAGACGTCACTGAACTCACAGCGGTACGGCGACGGGATTATTCTAAACTATTCCAAGTGAAATTGCTATTGCCAACTCTGGAAAAGTGAACTTGAATCAGAGAAGGAGATTTTTAAGCTAATTATGAACTGCGAATTTGATTTATAGTGAAGAAAACCGTCCAACAATGATGACATATCAGATAGCTTTAAATCTCTTTAAACTAACAACCCGTATCTTCCAGCACCTTTTAACAAACAAATAAACATAATCTGTCAACTGTCTCTTTGAACGGACATGGTGTCTTTTTTTAATTATGCTCCACACGTTATACCCACGAAAATCTAATTGAAAGGAAAGATCCATCTATGTACACGGACTGTAATGTAGATACATATATTTTTATTGTTTTGTCTGGTTTCAGCAATAAGTCGTAATATGTGTAATTCACTGAGGTCCATACATCTATTACCAAATGATAAGTGTAACGTGGACAATCTCATGAGATTTCTGGAGGATATTGATATTTATGAGAGAATATAAATACCTTTATATAAGTATGTATACTGTTGTAGGCTATTGTGTAGTCTAATTTGGGCTCCTAGCGTATATTTGATGTATACCACTATACAAGTTAACGTCGTAATGGGATCCGGAATATGTAGCGGCTATGGTAGGCTCCGTTGGTGTATATTTGCAAAGATGGCTACGTATATAAAACATTTTGGGCAATATGGACTCCCTGTAGCGTATGCTATCGGCCAGTTAATAAATAAGTTAATAAACGATTCCGATTGGCCTTTTTCGTAGACTGCAATTGTTAATTTGAAACAACATCCATGAGAAATAAAAGATAATTGCTTCATATTGAAGAGAACGAGATGGTTTATAACCTGAAAGAGTAATGATACCTATAATTTAGCACATTAGCATATCATATGAAACAATTATATATTTTTATGGAGAAATAATATGTTACCTTCTCCCTCCCATTCTTTTTTTATTGATAGTTGAGTCAAAGAAGGACCCTGCTCTTTTTTATAAAAAGTGGAGACTGGTAAATTTCTTTGAAACTTTGATATGTTGTTGTACTCGACCTAGTTACTAAATTTGTTATTGGGCCCAACTCAATTCTAATACTAGTTTTCTAGATACGAGGTGGGGAAGTTGAAAATTCTCCAAATTTCCGGATTATTAGTGAGCTGGATACTAAATACCGAACTACAATAAAAAACGACTGGTATGATGACGACTGTAAACAAGCAAGAAAACAGAAAAACGAAGCAAGAATTACATGGATTAACACAAAAACAGAGGCACATAAAAGAGAATACGAAATAAAAAGGAATTTGGCCAATATTATGTATGGGAGAAAAAAGAATGAATGGATAAATAAACAATTAGAGGACATTGACAGTACTAACCACAAAATGAAAAAAATCTACAATAAAATAAAAATTCAATACAATAATTCGAGAGCTAAAACAAGAGGGTTAGTAAACGAAACCGGTCAAATAGAAAACGATCCACAAAAACTGGCTGACATCTGGAAGGATTATAATAAAACAGTCTTGAGTGAAGATACAGAACCCCTTCTAGAAAACAACAAGGCACCACAACAAATACAAGGAGAAACATACCCACTCGAAGAAGAAGTTAACGAAGTAATAAGAAAACTAAAAAATGACAAATCTCCTGGGGAAGATGAATTAGAGGCGGAACTGTTGAAATATGGTGGGCATAAATTATATTAACACTTTTATCTTTAAATAAAAGGAATATGGATTTAAAATAAAATGCCACAGGAATAGAATACGGGAATAATAACACCTATTCATAAAAAAGAGGGATAAAAAACTATGCAAAAATCACCGAGCAATAACATAATTGGACTCCGCATATAAAATTCTGGCTAATCTTATCAACAAAAAATTAAAAGCAGAAGCAGAAAATGTATTAGGAGACTATCAAAATGGATTCAGGCCTACTAGATGAACTATAAATGCCATACATACGCTAAAACAAATATTTGAAAAAGCATGGGAACACAACAGGGAAGTTCATACAATTTTCATTGATTTTAAAAGTGCCTTTGACACTATTAACAGAAAAGAATTGATGAAACGGTTAGAAAGACTAAATATTAAAAAAAAAACTAATAGAGCTGCTGAAAATGATAATGGCGAAGCAAAAGTGGGATTCCAAGGAGTCACATCAAAGGAATTCCTCGTAAACAAGGGAGTCAAACAAGGAGACTCGATCTCCCCAACTTCATTCAATTTGGCATTGGAGAGTATCCTAAGAACAGCTAAACTAGAAAGCAAAAACATCATAACAGACCATATTCAAATCATATCACATGCAGACGATTTAACCATAGTAGCAAATTCAAGACAAGAACTTATGAAAGCAATTGAAAAGATAGGAGAAGAGGAAAAACAACTTGGAATGGAAATCAACGCGAACAAAACAAAATATATGACAGTAGGTAAAAAACCAAAAATACCGAAGGGAACTTAAAAACGCAATGGCATTCATTTGAAAATGTAATAACATTCCACTACTTAGGAGTGACGATAGGACAAACAGGAAAAGAGAGGGTGCAAGAAAGAATACTCAATGGAAACTAAGCTTACTGCAGAAATAGAAAACTTCTGAAAAGTAAAGCCATAAATAAAAACACCAAAATAAAAATATACAAAACACTAACAATACCAGTGATCGCGTATGGCTTAGAAACAACGGTACCTAATAAACAAAAAAGAAGCAGAAGACTTAAAAATCATAGAAAGAAAGATTCTCAGAACGATACTGGGGCCGACTATAACAAGAACTGGCGAAAGGAGACTCAAAACTAACAAAGGAATAGAAAGCGAGTTAAGCAATGAGACAATCGTGAAATATATAAAATCACAACGCCTAAAATGGGCAGGACATATTATGAAACGAAAGCCTGGAGAAATGATAAAAATAATAACACAATGGACTCCTCTATGCCCGAGAAAAAGGGACAACCCAAAGAAAGTTGGAGGAATCATATAGAAGAGGATACAAAAAGGATGGGAATCAAAGAGTGGAGAGAAAAATGCAGAAATAGAGCAGAATGGAAGAAAATAACTTTTGAAGCCAGGACACACAAGAAATTGTAATAGTAAGGAGAGAAATGGGAGTAATCCACCCTAATAAATGGATTTAAAAGCGCATTAGCGTTAGCCACAATGTATTAGATTTAAAGGCTTAATGATGATGATGATGATGAGCTGGATTAAATTTATGTAGATTACCACATGTGCTAATAATACACTAGTGAATGTGTATAACCAAAAAAAAATTATATCCACTCACAAATGTATGACGCTAGGTTTTTGCAAAATTTTACTTTTCCTTTGTGAGGTCGAAGAAGAATGTGTTCTGAAGCTACTACTCAATCCAGTATTAAAACACCATGGTGGGTGACGATCGAATACAGAGTTGCGAAAGGTTTTGTTGGCGAATCAGTTTCCAATAAGATTTAAAGTGCCAATAAAAACTTGCAGTCATTTGCACCAACCCTTCTACATCCACGAATATAAAAACTAAGAATACAAATGAAACACAATTCTTAACTTCTTCATCGACCATTAAAATCAATGGATATCGGAATTACAATACAAAGCTGTTCAAATTTTACAATCAACTATAACCATTAAATACTTATCTTGTCGGTATATTTGAGGACACTATGTATAAATCGGCGGGTGTCAACCGGGCTCCAAACGACCCTATTTACCTGTATTGCCGAAAAGGTCACTTAATCCTATCCGTCAACCGGGCACTAAAAATACGAAGGTGGTTTGGTAGGGGTAGGTTTGGTTGGGTTATTATTGAAAATTATTATAATTTATTCTTCAAAAATTGTCTAAAAATTGAAAATTATTTTCACAAGCAGGTAGTCAGTGCCCGGTTGATGATGCTCCTTTTAAGGATTAAAAATTCTGGAGCCCGGTTCACCTATCGGATTATTTGCTACTACCTGCTTGGTGCCCGGTTGGTATCCGCCCGTATAAATACCTGCCTCTTTTTATTTATTTATACACGGTAATTTTTGAGGTTAATAAAATCCTGATTGGTACTAACTTTAAAAATGTATATCTCAAAACCTTAAGAATATAACAAGTACCAAAACTGAAACGAATACTAGCAGGAGGTGACATGGGCTTTATACCTAATTGTGGGCTTACGATTAAATCAGGGGATTATAATTCAGAAATGAATTCTGAAAATTATGATAAATGGTTACAAGAAAAGTTGATCCCAAATTTACCTGTGAACTCGATAGTAGTCACCGATAATGCTACATTCCATAACATTCAAATTAATCCAGCCCCCAACACACATTCTAGGAAGGCTGACATGGTGAAGTGGCTGCACAAAAAAACATTTTGTTCACCCCTTACATGCTTAAACCCGAACTATACGTGTTGATCAAAAGAAATAAAAAGGATCACATTATATACAAATTTGATGAGGTTATGCTTGAACACGGACATAACGTTTTGCGACTTCCACCCTACCATCCGGATTTGAATCCCATTGAACTCATTTGGGCTACTGTCAAAAACAATGTGTCCAAAAGAATGTAACTTTCAAGTTGGAAGATGTGAGGAAACTGGCAGAGCAGGAATTTGATCAAATCACTTCCGAGAAATGGCAAAAGCGTCGCCGACACGTTGTAGATATAGAGCGGAAATATTGGGAAAATGAAACATTCACAGATGTTCAACCAGAGGTAAATACAGTGATTATAAATTTAAATGACGATAACAGCACAAGCAGCAGTGAAGATGAAGAAAATTTGTAATCAGATAGTGACTGATTAAAGTTTATTTTTTAAAAAGTGTATCATTATAAAACATTTTAATGAACTGTACTACTACCTATTATAATACTAAATAAAATATGAAAAAGAGTTACAAAGAAATCATAATTATAGGTACGACACTGACCGGCAAGGGGCTTATCGTAATCCAATAGTAATTTAGTTGTAGAGTCTATACGTGCGCGATCGCTCGCCATCACGTTTGGCGCTTGTTGTAGATACTATTTATCCCAACAGGTGGATAGGTAATTTACGAGTACTACAGAAAATTTTCTTCTTCATTTCCAAAGACATTGCTTTTTCTAAACTGTCTGGATTTCTTAAGCGAATATTATTTTGTAATTGGCCACTAATCCCACTAACAAATGTTTTCAAAGATACTTCATAATAACTTTCTAGTCTAATACATTTTTTCTGAGCAGGAAGATGCAACGCATTTGTTTTTGATGCAATTAAACTCCTACAATCTTGACATCGCATGCCAAAATTATATGGGGTTTTATTTTCATGGGGGTGTAAAGCAATTAAGTCTTGAACGAGACAATCAAGATTTCTTTGATCTCCAAATGTTATATTTAATAATTTTTCAATATCGTCCCATCTAGTTAATTCGGTACGAGAACCTATTAAGCTCAAGGCCCTACCTGTTAATTTATCGATTATTGCACGTAAAATATAAGAATCAATTCGAGCATTTATATTTGTGGTATCTGCAAATTGAGCTATCAAACTTTCAAAAGCATCTAAAAATACTTCTAATGTGTGAGTATTACCATCAAATTGTGGTATAGTATCCACGTATAGTTTCAAAAGTGAATAATTAACATTTGCTACGGCCATATCTGTATTTAAATTTTCAAAATTTAATTAGTCTTCTACAGAGGATAAATTTTCAAAATTGATCGGGTTTAAATTAAAATTATTCAAATCCAATGATGGATACAAATCACTTAGGTCTTCGATATCTGACATCAACACATATATAAAAAAATGTAAAAATCAAAAATCACTCAAAAATCAACGGATAAATACAGAAGGAATATAATATGGAAGAACAAAAATTTCTTACCAGAGTAAATTGATTAGCTTAATTTATATACCTAGTGCCAAAGGGATTGGACGATGCAGTTTCTTCCTCCTAAGTTGGCTTATCTTAAACTTAGCCGAAATCTGCGACGTTGGCTTCTTCCGGGGTTTCCAAACTTTGGCGATGTGGATCCTTCGTCTGGGCAAACACTTTCCAATCACTGAATTTTTCGACTTGTCGCGACAGATAATTATTGCCAATAAACTATTGATACAGACCGGTTCGACACGATTTTTGTTGTCATTCCGCTTGGCAATCCTACTGACTGCGCCAATTTTAAGTTCACTCGTGAAAAGTTCGTTTTTATAAAAAATTCAAATGATTAAGAACAGCGGAACTTTATTAACGTTATAAAACAATAGGAGTTATCATTATTAAATTACAAGCAAAAAAGCTAAAAATGCCGGCTCGCGCCTGATTTTGTTTAACGTTATCTTCAAGTGGGGGGGGGGGAACGCTCATGATTCTGCAACGTCGGCTATTCTGTGGGAACTCCAAGGTCATAACTTACGTGAGTATCTTGTTCACGATTAATCACTTGTTTTTCATTCATTTTTTAATCATTTTTGACATTGTTACTAGTCAACAATTTCAATCTGAAATATATTCAGTACATTCCAGATCATAAACCGCTTGAACTCTCCAGATTGGTAGTAAGTATGCTTTTAATATTAAATATTATTTTCAGGAATTTTAAACGTCTGTTGGCTAACAATACCGACATGATCAGATCGTCAGTCATGCCGTTTGCAGCCGATTTTACTACCAAGGCGCGCAAATAAACGCTTTACATCGAAAAGTGTGGTATTTTAGGGCGTAATTGATAAATTTGAAGAACTGAAATTAGAAGGGCATTCGTTTGCTTCCTTTTCTGGATGGAAAAATTTAATATTGGAACGGCGCATGGTTCTTCAACTTCGTCAATGGATGTATTCTGATGAAAACGGTTTTTTCTCCCAATTTAACACAATTTTTTTTTAAATCATAAAGCTCAGATTTTACTCCACCAAATATACAAAGATAAATGTATCAACGGAAACCTTGAATAAACCTTTAAATTCTGGGATAAATATTATATTTGTGGTTACTGTATCAGATTTGTACTTGGACCAAATATGCAATTCCATTTTTGTTGATAACTATAATTCATTATCAAAGTAATATATTATTAAGGAACAATCAGTGTGTTCACTGTAGCATTACATTGGCACAATTGTTGGCTTTCTCACGCAATTGACTTGCTATTAAATGAAATTGACTTATCACATCTTACTGTAAAGCACCCACAATCACATATAGAATCACACAGTTTGCTGAATTACGCAGCATCTGCATTTGAGCATAATTGTTTTCCGTTCAGTTTTACTTAAAATAATATTCTAACAAAAAATTTGAAGCAAGTATTATTTTTATTATTATATTATACTATATTGAAAAATTGATTTTTTCTACGTTCATCCAAAAAACATAACTTTATTGAACTCTATTTAGTGGAAAACTAGTTCTTCATTGCTCTAGTACAATAATAGTTATTTATGCAACAAGTGTGTAAAGTAACCCTTTTATAAAACAAATGTGAATATTGTCGATCAGATGTGTCAAAAGCAGACTTTATACACGAATTGCATACGATATATTTTTTTCTACTACCGTAAGTTTTAACAGAATTTTTATAGAAATTAACCATTTACTTCACACACTAAATTTTTAAGTGGCCCTTTGTGCACTGTTCAAAATATTTGGAGGAGCTATAGAAATATAAACTGCAAATAATATTTGAATTTGAAATTATTAAATAAACAAACATTAATAAGGAATTTTCAGAATTGATTCGGTTTTCAAAATAGTAAATTAGTAGAAATTAATCTTTAACTCATAATACTTTTGACGTGTTTTGTGATACTAATAACATTTTAGAGATTGATAGTTCTAAATGTCGGTATTCGAGGAAATTTTTCCGATAGCGGGCGCTGCAGTATATGTCAAAGCTGTCACTGGAATGGGGAAAACAATAAACAAATCCATTTCTGTTTTTCTGTACATTTGATTAAATTTCGAATTTTGGGAGATAAAGGTGTTTTGTAAGAGATGGTGCTTGTTAAAAATTAGTTTGGTGGACCTTTTAAAATACATTGGAGACAGAAATCGGTCGATGGTAGAAGGCGAATAGGTTTTTAAAGCATTAAATAGCACTGAACATCAAAATATTTTATTGAAATGAGTGAAATTACCTTTATAATATGTTTCTAAGCAGTGCCTGATACACACTGACACGTTTTCGGAAACATGTTTCCTAATTTTTAAAATGTTTTACCACACTTTGCATAAAATTGGATCTGTTGGGAAGCTATGTACTGATACATTTGCATCTTTTTACTAATTACATTGCGGCACAGAGCAATATACACATGCACTTGCGGGTCATTATTAGTGTCTAAATAAGTATTCTGATAAAACAAACTTCACCAAACTCTTCTAGAAATCAAGAAAACGATATTAATACCTTGCTCACTATACACGTACTCTAATGGGGATTTGGTTTGTTTTCCCCATTCCGAAGCTATAAAATTTTGACGGTAGATGTCGCACCCTTTGCTCGTTTTCGCGAATTATAAAACTATTTTGACATATAACCAAAAGTTAACTTGTAGAATGACGTCACATGTTACAGTTAACTTTAAAATGACGTAGTTATCTTTGTCGGGTGAAGGGGATATCGATTATAGTCAACTTTGTGGAAAAACCTGATTTTCGAGTTTTGATAGTTCTGTCAACGATTTGTATTTATAACCTCAATTAATTAAATGTGATTATTTTGATTGAGTTTTTACTTTGTTTTCTTTCATTTTTGCAATGTTAGCGGACGATATTTTTGAGACTTCATACCAAGCAGCTCCTTTATCTTTCTATAAAACAGTGTCACTTCTTTTGCACTCCATCACGTCCTAAAATTATTCCACCAATGATAGAAGATATTCATTTTCCTCATTACAAAAGTTTATGGCTCGTCTATCCATTCAGGCTATTAAGTTTAGGAGAAAAGAAAATAAAAATTCGACACCGAGAACGAATAAGTACCTACACCAAACTCACAGACAAGAGAAAACTACACATTCAAAGTCAAAATTCCAATTAAAAAAATCTAGGTGATATTTTTCTTCTGTCCGTTTCTTCTTTTTATTCTAAAAATGAAACTTTTATAAAAGTGACGTTTTGGAACCTAAAGTTAACTTGACTGTTAAATTCAAAGATAAATTCAAGACATGTTTATAATACCCGCCCTAAGGGCCGCTTTTATAGGTTACTGTTGAATCTTCGAGTTAACTCGCATCGGTTAACCAAACAGTTAACTCTACCTGCGAAAACTTTTGATTTTATAACTCCATCTCATCTTGATGTCTGCTGTCAATTGATGAGGTTACAGTTTATTAGTTCCCAGACGTTACTATTTTACGTTATGAACATGATAAACAATCACTAGACGATGCTCTAAGATATCTAGTACCTAGGTGACTAAAAGAAAATTTACTAATGCGAAATCTATTGAGGAATTCCTCATCTGACCATAGGTGTATATGTTCAGGCCTTTCTCTGAATATCCTCAACAATTTCAATGATATCATCCTCGCCATCAATCATCTCCTGAAATATATTTTGAATGTTTTCATACAATAGGGAACTTGCCCATTTTTTTTTTATTCTACTAAAATGTGTGTTTATATATGAAAACACATTATACCAAATATCAGTCCTTAAATCGCAATACTTATTTCACAATAAATAATTAAAGTTGGAATCGCCACCGGGTGTATTCAAACGAAGAAAAATGCGCGGCAGCGGCTGTGACGTCACACCGCACCTCGCGCATCGGTAACCGCAGAAACAGCCATTTGAAGCATTATTGATTTTTTATCGAATTCGAATCGTTAGCGTCAGTTTCTCGGTTTTTAAGTGTTGTTTGAATTGTCGGTTCACAATCGCCCGACTCGAAAAGTGCGGTCTGACGTCACAACCAATGGCAGCGCGTTTTAAGAGCAATTCAAATTATTCAAATTTTAACCCTTTATTTCTCAGGTAATTTAATCGTTATTGGAATTTTTCTTTTTCTACGAAGTTCCTTATGATAATATCTTACGATTTTAATTGTTTTTAAATGATTTTATTTTTTTGGCAAGTTCCCTATTAATCAAAATCGTAGACAGAAATGAAATAATGGAAAATTTTAAACTAACAATAATAATATAATGCTTTCAAATGTCAAATCTTCAAGTTATCTGGCACCTCATCCACCTAGTAAGTTAACGTATACAATTTCGGGTTAACATCCACCCATACAACGCATCCGTAAGTTAAAGTAGAATTTATGTCAAAGTCACAGATAACTGCAACCTATAAAAGCGGACCTAATACACATAGCCACGGACTACTTTTATGGTGGTTTAATAGGGAACTTGCCAAAAAAATAAAATCATTTAAAAACAATTAAAATCGTAAGATATTATCATAAGGAACTTCGTAGAAAAAGAAAAATTCCAATAACGATTAAATTACCTGAGAAATAAAGGGTTAAAATTTGAATAATTTGAACTGCTCTTAAAACGCGCTGCCATTGGTTGTGACGTCAGACCGCACTTTTCGAGTCAGGCGATTGTGAACCGACAATTCAAACAACACTTAAAAACCGAGAAACTGACACTAACGATTCGAATTCGATAAAAAATCAATAATGCTTCAAATGGCTGTTTCTGCGGTTACCGATGCGCGAGGTGCGGTGTGACGTCACAGCCGCTGCCGCGCATTTTTCTTCGTTTGAATACACCCGGTGGCGATTCCAACTTTAATTATTTATTGTGAAATAAGTATTGCGATTTAAGGACTGATATTTGGTATAATGTGTTTTCATATATAAACACACATTTTAGTAGAATAAAAAAAAAATGGGCAAGTTCCCTATTAAATCGCACGACATTTAAAGAAAATTATTATAATTAAAATAAAAAACTGTTGGTAATATATTGGACACTAAATATATAAGCAAAAATAATTTACTTGACTTAGAAGGAGATAGCATAAAAATGGTAATATAAAATAAAACGTTACAATTTGGAGCTATGTACAATTATTGACAAATTTTCCTTTTTTCACTAGTGCGTAAAGAGTTTAACTTTACACACTAGTGCAAAAAAGTGAAACTTTGCAAACTCAGGTAGTAGAAAAAAACTTTTTTTGCCTACCTTGATTGATTGATTGATTGATTGGATCAGCACACCAGTCAAAGGATTGATGTCCTCGGCACCTCAGCCTTAAGGCTTTTTGTGCTCTTGGTTGTGCCGTTTATGTGAAGAGACCAGTAGCCCTTATCAGACTCAACAGCCTTTTCACTAGGTTCTTCTTGGGGAAATCCTCCCTTGGAAATTCTAGTCCTAGGAGTCTATATCTCCAGTGAGATAATGCTTCACAATCAAAGATAATGTGAGAGACTGTTTCCTCCTCTTCCATGCACAACCGACAGATAGGTTCCTCCCTATATATGCCGACTGTATGCATGTGCTTCCTTAGAGTACAGTGACCGGTGAGTGAACCCGTCACTATCCTTATTTGGGCCCTGCTAAGGTTTAGTATTTCATTGGTCAGCTTCTCCGAGGGTTTTTTGACCAGGAGTTTGCTGTGTTCCTGTTTTGGCACGTGTCTCCAGTACGACTGGTGTTTAGTTTGAGTCCACCGACATATACAACCACGTGCAGCAGTTTTGGATATCCCAAATACTGCTTCAGGACCAGTGAAACAGTGCCTACCTTACCGGAAAACCAATAATATAAACACCAAAAATAGGGCGGAAAATTCATAACGCCATGATTTTTTAAGTTTTCCACTTTATGTCACTTGATTACCTTGACGTTTCACGTGATTTTTTTAATTAAACGTCAGTGTATGTAGAAGTTTTTTGTTATATTTTCCTATCTTTTGGTATATTGGGTAGGCGAAAAACAGTTGTGTACCACGCATGCAGAAAACGCTTTAGCAGCCAATAAATAGCAGCTGCTCTCACCTCGCTACGCTTGCTCGTGCATCTAATAGCCTTGAGCTGCTAAAGCTCATGTTCTGCCCTTGTGACACAATATACTATATTGCACTTATTTGTTTTACTACAGCGTTTTGTTATCTTGACAAACATAAACATTCAAATCGACGCCATCTTGGACGAATAATTTTCATCGTTTATATCGAATATGGAATAAAAAGTGAAACTAATTTTATTTTAGCTCACCTAGTTATTTGATTCCTCGCTACCAGTCTTTCTTCATAATTCTTTTCAATAATGGATGCAGACATAGGTATATTATTATAGGTTAGTAATATTAACACTTAAAAATATTTTATTTCATACTGTGCTGTAAATAACTCATTACAGTACTGAGTCCGGAAATTTTTACTTCCCGTACTGCTTTGAAAAAACAAAATATATACATTTTTAAATGTATTTTTTGTAATAAATTGACATTCAGTATATTATTCAAGATGCATATTGTTTAATCCAAAACTAATGAAAAGGTTAAACTTAATTAGTAGATATTCTTCTGGGGCTTCCTTCATGAATATATCAACTTCTTCTCTTGTCAGAACTTTTGTTTTTTTTGCTTGATAGGGTGATGACCAACAGCTTGGATATTTTGAAATATCAGCTCCTTTTACCATCAGCATGGACTTGAGCATCGAATATTTTGCCCACGTTGTCGCAGGATTCATATTTTTGGACACATCCAAGAAGTACGCCAAAAGGATATTCTCATTCATGCCGTTTTCAACAGGTATTCCTTCTCATACCGAGCAGAAGACTTCGTAGGCACCAATTTACTGGTTCCGTCAGCACATTTTAGCTCGATTTCTTCAATTTTTTAAAGAAAATGATCACAAAATACGCACGGGATGAATAACTGTCAAATTTGTTATTTTTGTTTTCACACCACCTAGCAACTAAATCAAAAAGCTACATAGAGGTAGGTAATCTAAAATAAAACATTAAAATTTCATTTTTAATACCACACAGTATGAAATGAAACATTGTACGATAGACGACCGTGAACTGTCATTAAAGTACTCGTCTATAAACTCCAGACTCGGCTCCTTCGTCGCCTCATCCGTAAACATCTAAACTTTTACTTTAATAAGCCATTTCCCGGACTTGTAACGTAAATTACTATTGCCTG
This sequence comes from Lochmaea capreae, assembly GCA_949126875.1. Taxonomy (NCBI): domain Eukaryota; kingdom Metazoa; phylum Arthropoda; class Insecta; order Coleoptera; family Chrysomelidae; genus Lochmaea; species Lochmaea capreae. The sequence goes on from OX421411.1 coordinate 13,253,921, forward strand.
TGTACCAATTTATTTGAATACTGAAAATTTTAGTAGATTGATTAAGTTCTCGTATTATTTAACTTTAATTAATTATATGTTATGTTTGACAATAGGTCCCAAAACAAAAATTTTTAAATGCTATATGATTAACTAATAATTATTTATTTCAATGTTACACATAATTCATTCAATATCCCACTTCTCCTAACACCCCAAATACTTACGATTCAAGGATTTTTAAAACAATTGTTTTTCTTGTTCCCTATAATTTTTGCTTTTATTTAACTAGCCAGAACTATAAAATAACTTAATTTTATTTCTTGCCAAAACACGTATACAGTATATTATAATCCACAAAAACTTTCAGCAAACCAAGAAATAAGAAATCAAACGAACGATAACAAACGTCAGTTATAGTTTGAAGTTGAAGTATGATTGACACTTACGTTACAGATTTAGTTACCGACATAACGTTGCCATAACAGAGACAACCAAGAGACGGCATAGTACATGAGAATGATTGTTTGATTGGTAAATAAAATAGTCCTGCTAGCTCTATTCTTGTTTAGCTCATAAGTTTATGACATCTTTGTCTTATTTTCGCTAAGTAATCGCAGATGGCAGTAGGAGCATGGAATTTTTGACACATCAAACCTTAGAAAACAAAGTTTGTTTGATGTTCTAAGCGGTAAAAGACTTAAAAGTGACGTGCTTCATCTGTCTTTGTCGTTCTGATGTGTTTGCTTAACTTTGTTTTGTTTGTGGTGATTTACTAAATTTAGTGTAGTTTTAACAATTAACGCTCTTATTTATAAACTCTATAACAGTGAGCTGCTTTACAATTATTTTAGACTTTTGTTTGGTGATAAGTTTGTGTGTAAACTGTTTTTTATCGCTATCGATGGCCATTGTAGGTGAAGACTCGGTTACATTTTTATTTATTTAATTATTTTGACTCGGTACGGCTTCAGTACGACGTTGGATCGCTTGTGGAAGCAGTGCAGAAGATACAATAATGATACTACATCTACGCATAGAATAACATAAAAATATACAGAGCGAACTAGTCACAGCTCCAGTGGACCAATTCATTATTGTAGAATAAAAACTTCATATACTTGGCCGTCTCTGGCCATAGGGTGTCCGCTCGTTTTGTAACGGTGCTGTCATGTCTCGTCTGGTTGAGTTCTGAATACCAACTGATACCAAACGAAGACTGCTTCAGACTGTATCCTGGATACAAACAAACAAACGTCAGTTATAGTTTAAGTTGGAGTATGATTGATACTCGTTTTGTCACGGTGCCGTCACGTCTCGTCTGGTTAAGTAGTGAATACCAATTGAAGACAAACGTAGCCATTACCGTGACGGGTTCGCTACCCGATGGAATTTTAAAATGTCCTCAGGCTTCAATTTAGGTAAGTGTCCCTTTTTTATCCAGTAGTCTCCTAAATGTTAAGCCCTAGGATTCTAAATTGCTATGCACTCCTCAAATATGTGAGTGGAGATTTCTTCTTACATTCCACATAATCAAAATTATTCTTGCTCTACCAGTTTCAGCTTCATGAGATGCTCATTCAGGCGACTTTAAGTGCAATCTTACTTTGGAATAGGCATTTATTGGTTCTCACCTAGTTGTTGTTTCCCAGAAGTATTTTTGATTGTATCAACACTAGATTTTCCCAATGGTCAGATCTTCTATTTTTTTCCGCGTTGGTGTTTCAGACCTTCTTTTTGCTAGTTTATCTGCTATTCAATTTTCTTCCGTTCATTAAGTTGCAATCCCATACCAATTGCACTGACACTGATCACTACTGTCATGCAGGCAGACAACAAGTTGCTGAGACTATGAGTTTTATACGAAAATAAACAAAACTGTTTTTGTATTTTTTTTAAATTTCATATCAGTAAAAAGGAACGCAGGAATAGTTTTTGCTTACTTTCTCAATACCAACAGCTCAATGGGAAATAAGTATTGAGTGTAATGTAGCGAATTTGTGAAATAAAATTATTTTTCGTGCAATCGCACGCGAAGTCAGTATTTCGCGTTCTCAACACAGTCCGCGAAATTTAATACCCACAGCAACGGCTGCAAAATCAAACGTCACTTCCAAATTTGACATTTCTAAAATACTACAAAGACAAGGATTATTTTTTATTGAATACCAACAAATACATAAGTACTTATATTATTTAGGATGAATATTAACATTAATTGTACAGTTTGTATTATAACTTATATTTACTCCAGAAGTTGAAGCAAGAACTGTCAAAATATTTTGTATATATTGAAACATATCATTTCCATAGCACACATGGTTAAATAAATTGAACTGCTGTTGATTTTAGAGCAATAATATATTTATTTATAATTATCTAGTTTAATAATTTTAACGATTGCACGAAAAATAGTGTGTATGCCATGGCCGCGAAACTTTTTCACGACCTCAAGATTATCTTGCCTCGACCGCAAGCGGCCTCGGCGATAACTGTCAACTTTCAGTACGTTAAAAAGGTATTTCGCGGCCTAAGCATACAAATATCTAATTATGTCTGAAATTTTCTCAAAAATCTAAAAAATGAATAATATACTGTGGGTTGCATTTAAAATAACAACGTTGGTATTGTCCACTGTCACATGACACACCTTATATAGTTTTTGTTTAAATGCGCATTTAAAAATACAAATCAACGTGTCCAAGTTTTCCCAACACGCCCTCATTTATTCCATTTGGCTGTTGCACACTGTATATGTAACTAAAACTTTTGTTTTATTATTGATTGATCAAAGTTTTGTTGTGTTAGTTTTAATTACATCAACTTTCTCTCAATTTGTTAAAAGTCAATTATCACTTAAAGTTCAATTTATTTGTATCTTCAACTATAATATTATTGTTTTGTATCACATCTTTGTATTTACTTTCATCAAGTTTCATGTTTATGTAAAATTTGACCAAAGATTAATATCATTAGATCTTCATATTAAGTTTTACCGAAACTAATAGCAGCTGATTGGTCCTACTTGGTACAAATATATTATATTGTGAACTTACGAGTTGTTTGGATTCTATCTACATTTGAGATTGAACTCATGGAGTCAAATGATTTATTATTATCGGTCCATTCGTTATATAATCGTGACGAATACCACTCGAGCAATCGAAAATCATCGATTATTTTACGAGTAACGAAACGTAATTAGGTTAGGTTTACCTCGAGTGGTATTATAATTGAATATTTAATATTTTGAATGCAGGTATATCAAGTTTTCCTAGTGTCCAGATAAAATCCAATTAAGCCTTCACTATTAAAAAGGATTACTGCCTCCCTCGGAGGTTACCTCCGTCCAATCTAATGACACCTCTTGATACACACAGACATACAAACAAAACGGTCGGTAAAGTCGGTAAAAAAAAACAAAAATGTATTTGCCATATAATAATATATTTTAACAGCAACTACAATACAAAATTTACACACTATATAATAACTTTAATAGAGTAAAATATGAATATAATACATGGGGACTTAAAAATGCAGGAAATATACACCAAGGTAGTAATATGCAAAAATATTGCCAACTTTAAATCTTTTTTGTTGTCCACCAGAATTAAAAGTCAACAACGCGACAACCTAACTCTTTTTTTTTAAATATCGAAAGAGTTTTGACTTGGATTTCCTAAAAATATTCAAAATGTGGCTCGAAAGTCAAAACTTCTCCGATATTCTCTAATAATTATTGCAAATGATTGCATAAACTCGACAATAAACAGAAAACCATTGAACATTTTTCTCAATCACCATGGCCAAAATTGTCCACGTCATATATGTATAATGATAATTTTTCAATCAAATCTCATCATATTACGTGACTTTTTAAAAACATTTTCCCGACGCTCAATGACCAGAAAAAAATGAATTTCAGTGATTTTCAATTCCTCTGTGATAAACAGTACATTTTAACAAAAACAATTTTTACATGAGCAATTTTTACAGATTATGTACAAATGGTGCGAGATCGATTGTGGAGCTTACTTCCAAAACGACATGGGAGTCAAAACAACGTCCGCATAACAAAAGAAAAAACGATAAGCACAAATACCCTATGAACCTACATCTAAATCAGTCAACAGTACGTCTGGAAAAAAGACAGCAACCGACCCGCTTAAAACAATTGTTATTGGGTACAAAAATACACCGAAATAGACCTGTCAAAGTACGATCATTTTTAAATAAAATCTAAACAGATTCCGTCAGCTACAAATATCGATTTATGCCTTTGGAAGAATACTATAAATTTGTAGTTTTTTTTATCTCAAAATTAACAAGACTTTATAACTCTTCCAATCCCATTAACATGTCCCCCGTTTGTGAAGAAAAACGCAAAAAAATATATCGAAACAATCTAATTTTTTTTAAATTTGACATTCAACTATTTCGGTCCGTTGCGTTGTTATAACGAGAATTATTGATCCAGATGATTCTGCTGAAGCTTATAAGCTTTTTAATATCATCAGTAGTCATGGGTTCACCTTTTAAACTATATCTGAGGTGTTTTCTTTTCATATTCATTCATATATATTTGATGGTATTCTTATAGCATAAATTTATTTTTTCACTGGCCCTCTCCAAGGTACTTTTCATTTCTTAAGCCGATAGTATGAGAAGCTACTTTCATTTCATTATTCCTTGACTACTAGTCCAAACTCTACAGCTGTATTTTTAGATCTTTTGAGAGCAGCAGTCTAAATTAAATATTGATAATCATGAATTTCCTCTCATTCCTTCATTAGATAAGAATACATCTCGTTATCCAATCAATTAATATTATACGAGATGTTGTTTCTATCTCCTCAATTTCATTTGACCTTCCACTCAGTATTTTTCTTTATTTCCATTCAATTTTTCATATTAATTTGACTCATATGACCAACTGTTTATTTGTAACATGTTGTTTCAAGTATCATATTTACAATTTTGACATATATTTTGAGGACAGTACAATGTTGTTGATGATAAAACGACGAAAAGGATGATGCTCCATCAAGCCATTATATATCAGAAAAAATAATAAATTATGATCTTAGTTCCTGAAATGATTTAGGCAAATATAGGTCTATTGAAATTTGTACTATTGTTTGATTCGTTGATATTTGATATTTTGCACAATATTAAACTCAATAGATTATTTTTCCAATTACAACTCAATTTGCAAATGAAGACATTAATTAATTTATTTCACATTAAAACACTAAGTGAACGTTTCTTGATTTATTACCCCAAGCTAAATCAAAATATGTCAACAATTGGAAAATACAAACAAGATGAAAATAGTGAATTTCAAGAATATTCAATTTCGCATACTTATTTTCTGAATCATGTTAAACCCCCTATTTGGTGCGTTTGTGTATCAGGGGGATATCAGTTACTTTGACAAGTCTACATTACTCTACTTTATTCATAATTTATTACAGGCAGGCCTTTTAAAATTTCAAACTTTGAAAACTCTTATATATTATAATTGGGACAGTCCAAATCTATTATTACTGCTAATACACTGAAAGCACACAGTTGCGCTATAGTAGCGCTTTCAAATATATATTTATTTATTTTCATTACAAGAATATCGATGTTGCTCTCTACAATTAATTCTATTGAAATTTTTAAAAATGTTTATCGCTATTGGTTAATTGTCTATTACAAGTTTGTGCGTTGACGTTTTTTTGAAAAATATCGTTTAAATGGACCGTGAGCAGATACGAAAGAAATATTGGTACCGTCTTTGATGAAATTGCTAGATAAACAGATGATTCATCTATAAGGAACATAGAGATTTTGGGAAGAAATTATACTTAATTAGTGATACATTAGTTTTTTATTGTCCTTGTAGATTAATCAGGCTGTATAGTATGTCAGTAACTTACTAGGAGCTGGTTGTTTTCGAGTAGCATTGTAGTAACATACTCATGTATAGTAATACAACCAACAAAGATCGACATTATTTTTTCGGAAACCGTAATGAGATAATAGCACTGAAACCTACGACCCCCATCCAAAACACTATTTTGCACATTGGTTATAATACGCCAAATGAACAATTTCTCATGACAACTGAAGTTGTGGGACAAGCGGCAAAGTGACATTAGGCATGCCCAAAATAAATACCTACAGCAAATTGCCATTTTGCTTATCCGTGGTCTGTGGTATCTAAACAACAAACCCGCAAAACAGTCCGACTTCTAATTCGTTGCTAGGCAACGTCTGCTTATTTATTGATTGTCAAACTGTCGAGCTGAAGGGGCCATCTTAGCAGCATTATACTTATTGTAGTTTTAACAGTTTTCCTTTATTTTTCGTACCGGTGATTTTTATAATGGATTCTGATGTTTCTGATTTTGGATGGTGGTCGTAGGAAAAATACAGTGCGCAACACGTACGCAAATGCTAAATTCGCACTGGTCAGTAATTAGCGTTTTGAGCACTTGTTACACAATATACTATTGGAACGTTGGTCTATAGCAAAAAATTAGTTTTATTGTACACATTGACGGTTTTCGGATGTAATTATTTGTCCCTCTTGTATGGATGTTATTTCCAAAAAAGAGTTTTATTTCCTAATAAATTACAAGTATATAAGGAAAACCGAACCAAAATAAGACATAGTTAAATTCAACAAAAACTATATGTATGTGTACCGTACTTTTTAAATACATTCGTTATAATTTTTGGTGAGTTTAAAAACAAATCAGTTTAATTTTGAAATCTTCACATAACGAAAATAGTATTATCCAATTTGACAGCTGCACAAACATTCCTAGCCTACTTGTAATATCGATTTGTATCGATTGTATATCGAATATCGATTTCTACTACTACTACCACCCAAGTGCTCGATTTGAGATTTTTACAGTTTCACAATGAAAATTGTAGTTTTTTAAGTACAATTATGGACGAAAGAATTACAATAATCAGTATGCACAGGGAACTTCTTAATACACGATTTTTTTCTTTCTCATTGGTTAAAAACATTAAGGTTAGATAGTTATTTTTTATGAACTATTGGTATTAATAAAAAGCATTTTAGACTCATTTGCATATATTGCTAACAAATAAAGGTATATTACATTAACATAAGAAATAAAGGTTAATAAATTAGAGTATCCTATAAGCCATAAATGTGAAACTTAGTACATATAAAAAATATTTCTACCATTGATTTGTCTCTGAAGACAAGCGTATTAACTCACAGAAACTGCAGTAAATTCATTTTCAATTTTTAAAACAATAGATGTCTAAAAGAAGGTTTCAGTAAAATTTTGACAAAGTCTTTTCAATACAAAATAAGTTACGCTTTCCAAAATTAATGTAAGTAAGCATGACTAAATTCTGGGTATTATAAATGGTAGGTAAAAATAATATTATTTTACGTATGGCTGATTTAAGTAATTAGGAAGTTACATTTGGTATAACTGGTATTTTATTGAGATGTGGTAAAAAACCGTATGTTAAGTTTTGCCCTTTTTAATCAGTAACATAACTGACTGAACAGGTCCTTCAGATTATATTCGACACCGAAAGCAATTGATAATTGACAGCGTAATTAATGTGGATATTTTTCGAATAAAAAAGCACGCATGCTCAGCTCATCCGACAAAATTATTCTGAAAAATCGAAAACACTAGATGTACACTTATTGGAAGTTACACAAGATAAGAGATGAAAGTGGCTAAATGCACCCGATATCTCACGTAAGTTGACGCCAAAAAGTACGCATTTCCTTTCATTTAGGTAAAAAATATTGCCTTGTATATTATCCAACTTAATCATCTTTATCAGTATTGTACAAGTGACCAAAAATATTTTCAAACGATGTTAGCTGATATGTAGTTAAATTTCCACGATATTTTTTCCAAAAATGTTCTTTTGTAGTGATTAAATAAAACAGAAAAAAATTGGAATGAAATGTAAACATAAATTTTCCTTTTAGCAACGAAGTTGGGTGAAGAATTTTCCTCGAAAATGTTCACAGGAATTATAAAGAAAAACGTGCCGATACCTGTTACTTAAATCTATTATTGGAAGAAACATTCTTATTTCACATGGAGTAAGGAATAAAAGTTTAAAAGTAAAACAGGATCATCCTTACTCAAACTAAAGCACCAGAGATGGAATCTAAACAAAACACCCTATTAACACTCAATTTCTTCCAAATATCCGTTGACAATAATAAAAGAGCGGGAGCGAAAAAGACAAGCATGAAAATGGGGAAAAAGAATTAGTATTATTTTCAAAATTGTGGATGCATAAATCCCAGTTACATAATTTTACTTCTCCACGATCATCACAGAATTTGCCAATTCTGAAATCAAATTTGATTGCAGAATGCTGGAATTCTCTCTCTCTCTTGAGATTAAAGAAATATTCTGTAACACCTCTGCCCCCATACAATTTATATGTATTTTTCTACTTCCGTCACTAGAACCGCATCTGAAACATGGGTTTCACATTCGCAAAACGTCACTTTAAACAATAGTGTTTACAATGCGAAAAGTCACATCTCGTTTATCTTTTGTTTCTTAAACGTCACATCAATGGTGTGTTGTATCTCACACCTAAATAATTAAACCGAGTTTAGGTGTGAGATACAACGCGCCCCAAGTGTATCTTCTGTAATTTATATTCAATATTCCCCGATAATTTTGTAGTCATTATCTGTGATCTTGTGAATATAATTAAAATATACCATAGAAAAAGTATAGTGAGCACCTAGTGTCAAAACATCTTCAGTCACTCGTTTCATAAGGCATTCGTTCCGCTTCGCACCACTCTTGCCTCAGAAAACTCGTGACTAAAGTAATATTTTTGAAACTTGGTACTTAATGTAGTATTACATTCTCTCTCCTATCATATTCTCACACTGGTTAGCAATAATAACATTAGCCATGATGGAGTTGATTATATTACTATCACGTGTCCATTCGCAAATATAAACAGTATCATGAATTTATCTAGTGATTCAGCATCTGAATGTATATTTAAAATCTTTGATCGTGGAGAAAGTATAGTCTGCTTTTCGGTAAGAATGAAAATTCGTGATACTCGTAGTTCCCCACGTTCGCATTCGGCTCGCGCTTTTTCCACTCGCGTCGAATTTTCATTCAAACCTTGTTACATAGTATACTATTTTATATACGGGCAAGAAGTATGGATACATTTACAAGATGTGGATTTCAAACAACTTCCTTTATACAAATTGGTACAGTATATGGAGTAGGGTAATTGTAAACAGCTGCTTCACATATGCTTAAAATAAGTAGGAATAGAAATCGGGCATTATTGTAATTGCTAACTGGATGAAATAGACGTGACTTGATCGATCGCTTGATTCAGATCTTCTACTATGAAGTTAGTGCATACCTATTGACGAACAACTTTGAGATTTACATACGTTATTCAAATTTAAAGAAAATTAAGCAGTAGCAGAACCGTTAAAATGACTACACGGACTTTTGACAACTAAATATTGGTCATCAAACAGATGAATCACAGCCTGTTTTTGTGTTCTGTTACCATTTTTATAAGGTAACAGTATTTAAAAAGTCGAAAACCTAATACCGGGCTAGCCGGGTCGACAAACGTACTGAGCTAGGCACTATTAGTGTTCAGTCACTTTAGAAAGAAAAAACACAGGTCCAAAACCACAACCGGATTTATAGGTTTCATTCGGTCCGAGGGATGCAGAAATTGAAGAAAACTATTCGTCATTGGCTAAATGATTGATTAAGACTTATTAATAATCACATGTACAACAATTGACCATCGTCTTTTATCAAATCACTGCTGTAGGAATAAATCTATTTATATTATCTTTCTCGGACTTGCTAAAATCGTTGGTATAAAACCATTATAGAAAAATAGCTGTCTTATTATATTTCGTTACTATTAAAACATGTTGAAAATTGAATATTACAGACCCTGCAGCTCTCAGTACCATATTACTCCCTAAGCAACGAACACAGTTACAAAAAATACTTATATTTACAAAAGTTTCGTTAAGTTGTGGTTTTAATTTGACATTATTATTAAAAATGTGCTCTCATTCTAAAATGACTGTCTTACATAGAACTGGTAGATTCTGGTAATACGTTATAATGATAAATACAAAAATAATAAACGCAAAATGAGATCAATGTTGGGGTTAAGAATATTTATAACAATATAAAAATTGTCGATGTGGCCATCGTTTTATATAATGAGGACCAAACCCCAAAATATTAATAACAGTAATTGTGCCTTCACACACAGTAGAATCTCAAAAACAGTCTTAGTCTCTTTTTCAACACATTAAAAAATCTTCGGTTCGTATTTCGCACCAAGCATTCTCTATATTTGAGAACATAGGGATATCCTTTGGACAGGAGAAATCTAGGTGAGAACCAGAACAATTCGAAGCTGTGTCGAAATTCGTATCTATGTCTGCCAATTCTTCTAAAATATTTCCGTCCATCGGTAATAGGTCATCAATCCTGTCAAGGTCGTCTAAGGTAGCTGTTGTTATTTGGGAATGTGACAACCTGTCTTCGGGCTCCTCTTTAACCGTAGTAAAATTATTGACCCATGTGTCGTCATATATGGTAGCACTTTCTGGCGAGTCAGGAGTTTCACAAGAGGGACTTGAAGGGACTTTAGCTAGGAAGCTCATCGGAGGCAAAGGCATACTCTGTCTTATATTATCCTCTGTGTCTACTACCCTGTTTACCTGCCTCTGTTCAACAACGTTCGTCAACCTAAACTTCAATTTTGAGGCAACCGATTCTGGCACTGTGCTACGTCTAGCAAAAATTTTCTCATTTAATATAGAACTATTATTATTTGTATCGTTCTTATGTATTTTACCAGACTTCTTGGTCTTCTTAGATGAACTAGTCTTAGGAGCAGGTTTAGTACTTTTCTTTCGGGGACGGTATTTATAATCAGGGTATTCCTTCTGGTGTAATTGACGGAGCCGTTCGGCTTCTTCTATAAACGGTTGACGTTCTTCGTCATTTAATTGTTTCCATCGTCTACCTAATTTTTTGGAAATTTCAGCGTTGTGCATGTCTGGACTTACTTCGCAAATTTTTCTACGTTCGATTTGAGACCATACCATGAACGCATTCATTGGCCTTTTTATGTGGTTCGGATTATTTTTCTTAGTCTGTAACAAAATAAAATCATTATTAGACAAATATTAACTTGATTATTTATTAAGGATAACGTTTTTTAAGCGCAATTATGTGCAGGTAGCATAGTCAAGAAACACATGGCACGAGATGGGGAAATAATAGAAAATTACTCTAGATTTCAAATATTAAAAGTCAAAAAAAATTATCTAAACATAGCATACAGATTAAAGACATTTTTAGTTGCCGTTTAAAAAACCATAATTTAATTGGTTAGAAATCAGTATTTTACCACCATTAGGAGTGCGATCGCTCAAATAATCTACTTAGAAATACTCATATCTCCAAACTAGTCCTGGATAACTATAGAACGTTTAATGTGAACCTCGTATCTTCAAAATTTCTACTTATAAGAGACACAGATTGTTTTTATACTCCCCTGTAAAAAACAAGTTTTGGAGTTACGAGGTCATACAATTAGGGTGACGATATTTTCTTTAAAAGGTCGAGGTCGAGTTGACTCCCATTCAATTCAAGCATACCTATGTATTTTTTTAAATCCACATTCAACAAGTTAATAATTAATTATGAGGGCGTGAAACATTAGACATTAATACCTATATTTATCAATTCTTGGAGCAAGTGAAATAATATTGTAATGGTAGAATTTCGTATTTCTTTAAGATTTAGTTCCACTTTCTACCTGACAGTAACGGGAGATAACTCGACCCTTTTCCGGAGACAACTCGGATCCTCCCCTTTAAAATGTATATTGGTTCTATTCCTGAGTTTTGTGCTTCAAATGGACAAAAATTACGTATGTTACAGATAAGTTTGTAAGCCCAAATATACAATTTCCATTTGACAGCCTATTTGCATTCGTGCAGAAAGTTACTAACCGCAGAGACTGAAATGTTCTGCACGACTGCTACTTTACGTGGTGGGACCTGCACAGCGCTGTATAAGATACTTTTCTATGTAGTCGTAAGAAAAAAATGTTAAGGGTTTCTTCCAAGAATAACTTACTTAAGTCAAAAAGAATATTCGGGGTATTCGCTACTTTTCCTTAATGAAACTTTTGGGAAGCCCGAAAAAAATGGAGGAAACAACAAAATATTTAAATATTAAACAAAGTTGAAAAATATTTTTCTAGAATAATAAATTAGGTATGGAAAATAGTAAATAAATAGCATTTGAAAATACATATAAAAAAATACACACAAATTAAATTGGGATTTGAAAACCGAAAAAGTTTCTGACAGTTGTAGGTATAGTAATAGTCTGTTATGTTATGCTGATAATTTAGTGATAACGCAACTAAAACTGGCTTCTATCGGGGAGGTTAAAATTATCAATAATAGAGGGTAAGTTAATAATTTTCAAAAGTTTAATGGTATTAGGATATGATTTATTGAGATTAGAGCTTCTAGAACGGTTCTATCGTAGCTTGCTGCTCTGGCCTTGTGTGATTTTCAGAGGATAAAGCTACGTAATCAGCAATAATATTATCTACTGACATAATGGAGTAATATTAAAAATTGAAAAATAAGGTAATTTCAAACAGTATAAAATAAGACGTTTTGCAACATTTACGACGCTATCATTTTCATTTGAATAAATCTATATTCATATATTGAGTATTACAAGACAGCTTCTATAGAAAGTATAAAAACAGTTAAACCATAAATATTGCCTTTAAACAATTCTTGAAAGTAATTTGAATACATTTTCCTATATTATTATATAAAATATCGAATAGATCTTGATACATTCAAGAGTCGATTTCAAAATAATTTGAATTCAAATTAAAACGATGTTACTCAACCAGTCGCCTTGGCCGACTTTGATAATTGTGCCGATTTTCTATGGTTGAATGCTTCAAACAGTAAAAATTATGAAAAAATAAAAGTACTTGTTCGTGCTTTGCAATTAGGAAAACCTTTAATGAAATTTAAAAGACACCATTAGCGCCGATACTGACAAAAAAAGAGTGCTAGGCAAAAATTGAATTAATAGAATAACATTCGTTCAGATATCTCCAAATCGTTTGTTTAGACGCAAACAATCTACGACTGAATATAAGCCAAGAAAATATGTTTCATGCTTTAAAAATTGAAAATGTTACAAACTAAGAGGATATGGAAATATTAACAGCAATACACGCAGAAGTTATTTTCAGAAAATTAATTATAAAAATTGTCTAGAGATATACTGAAGAATTGGACAAATTTCCATAATCTATGGAAATAAATTAAACAGTATTTTAAAATTTTCCACGATATTCGTTTTTTATGTTTATCTGTAAATAGTTATTTATGTACTGAGGACGAAAAACTGTCTATTATAGTCGAATCTGCAAAGCCGAGATTAGCAAGCAGGCGATACAATAGACAGTTATCCACCGATGTGCATATTACATTTTTTCGTCGATCTTTACAAAAAATTTCTAATTTTTAGTTAAAAATCGACTATTTTTGCAGGCAAGTATTTTTCGTCCCCACTCACTTTTGGTCTACACACTCTTTTCTACCGCTGGGCAAAAGATACGTTTCATCTATCACTCTCCATTCTTGATTATTATCAACGCTAAAATTTACACTTTGAGAACAGTAAATGACAGTTACTGTTACTGTCACAGCCATTCTCGCACCGTGCCGTATCATAGCGTCCACAGCGGATGAAAAGTAGAGTGTTGCGAAGGAAATAGTAATTTACGTTACAAGACCGGAAAGTAGTGTTTTTCAGGTCGAGACAAGCAGATTCCAGGGCGAGCCGTAGGCGAGTCCTGGAAGCTTGGAGAGACCCGAAAAAACACTAATTTCCGGTTGCGTGACGTACAATATTTTTTTTAAGACAGACACTTCGATATACATTTAATTCTCTATCAGATAATTCAAAATCTGAATTCATATTATTGTTAAATTTGCGCACTTGCGAAATAAGTTTGACATGAACGACAAATTAAAAATCAACGAACTGTCATCACTCGACAATATATCGAAACGTTGTTGTCATAGTAACGAAACCAAGGTAGATTGTATTATGAAGCCTTTTCCGGTCCCCCGGGACCGGAAAAAGCTTTTGTCGGTCCCTCACGTCCATTTTCCGGTCTTGATCGGCAAAACGTTATTTTCTGGACAAAAAATTGTCCAGAAAATGTATATTTTCTGGTCGGTCTTAAAAAAAATACTTGACGTAAAGAATAGACATTTTTCATTCTGAAAATAGTACTTACGTGAAATGTAATTTTTTGTAAAGGCCGACGAAAAAGAAATTTATTCATCTTTTCACTCCCAATTATTAAGATTTTTTTTATTTTGACTGAATTAACTCCACTTTAATAATAAAAATATATTATAACTTTAAATTAAGTTGATAATTATTTCGATATTTTTAGATTTTAGAATTTAATTTAGAGTTTTAATATATTTTTTATTATTAATTAGACACTTTTAGTTTCATTCAAAATAAAAATATGAGTAGATTCCTCGAAGTAAAGGTTGAAACAGTAAATTCAAGAATTTGTTTGCTAATAATATTTATTCCAAGTTCTTTTCACTGCATATGAATTTTACTTTTCAATTATTATGTAAACTAATTCAAATGTAATAATCTAAATTGGAGACCAAAATAACTAATAGTACTTTCGCGAAAGCTTAAAAACTTGTTTTTAAGTAACGTACGACTGATTTGTATGTAACTAAGGTAATAGATGTAATGGTGGGTAAACATTGTATCTTACTTAAGATTGTAATATAGTAGGTTTTGAAATTAGATGTATATCACTCGTATTATAATTATTGTTGTTGATTGCTTTATAATTTTTCCAAGGAAAAAACAAGGTATTAATTATAGTTCTTCGAGGAATAAAAAAAATACATTTTAATTCTACCTGTTTAAAAACAGACTACATACGGTCATGGAGTAAATTATCTGGAAGGAAATACTGGTTGATTAAATTAAAACTGAAAGTGAAGATTACACACACCTATGTTTCAATGGCTTGTTATAGAGATTTATTAATATTTATTGCGATGACCTTGGATTTGTTAATAATAAGGTGTTAGAAAATGCAGGGAGTTAATCATTATTTATTAGTCGTGCTTCAAAGACTATTTCTTCCGGTTTCTAATAAAAAGAATTAGAGTAGATTATTATTGTTGATATTAGTGAAATTATTTCTAAATGGGGTGTCAACATTAATATGTATAATATATATGTAAATATTGAACAAAAACGTATGAAATTAATACGTATTCCAAAGCACAAATAAGTACTTAAGCGTTTCTGGTTATATTATGAAAACAAGATGATATGCCAATAGAAAATTAAACAAATTGAGGAATTGGAACAATCGTATTACGTAGATACGACAACATCACGTACTTGCAAAAAAAACATAACAATGAAAATATATAAATATTTGTGACCAAAGTAAAAACTATCAAATCTATGCTAATATTATGAAGAGGAAAGATTTGTATTTTTGTATGTAACGAACAAACTTAAAAACTACTGGACCGATTTCAAACATTCTTTTTTAGTTAGAAATCTACGTTATCACTGAATAACATAGGCTATATTTATTACTAGAAAAAATTATATATCCTTAGTAAGCTCTACTAAAACCAACCCAAGGTGTAAAAATATACTATAAAATGAAGTAGCTTCCGTTGTCTGTTAGCTTAGATCTTTTAAACTCCTCAAAGGATTCTAATACAATTTTCAGCAATAGATAGAGTGATTCAGGAGGAAGGTTTATATGTCTTACTGTCGACCCACCCCGGCTTCGAACGGGGAATCGGGCAGGACCGATTTTGATGAATTTTTTTGTGTGAGTTTAACTAAGTAACTGGATGGTTTAGATTCACAATTAGTCCGGGTAGTTGGCGTTGCAATCGAATTCACAACCCCCAAACAGTTTGGTCAATTTTGATGAATTTTTGTGTGTCTGTTTGAGTAAGTAACTGGATGGTTTAGATTCACAATCAGTCCTGGTAGGTGGCGTTGCAATCGAATTCACAACTCCTACACGGTTTGGCTAATTTTGATGAATTTTTGTGTGTCTGTTTGAGTAAGTAACTGGATGGTTTAGATTCACAATCAGTCCTGGTAGGTGGCGTTGCAATCGAATTCACAACTCCTACACGGTTTGGCTAATTTTGATGAATTTTTGTGTGTCTGTTTGAGTAAGTAACTGGATGGTTTAGATTCACAATCAGTCCTGGTAGGTGGCGTTGCAATCGAATTCACAACTCCTACACGGTTTGGCTAATTTTGATGAATTTTTTTGTGTCTGTTTGAGTAAGTAATTGGATGGTTTAGATTCACAATTATCAGTCACGGTAGGTGGCGCTGCAATCGGATTCATACTTAACAACTCCTAAACTGGAGGGTTGATTTGATGGCATTTAGCATAGGAGTTTTTTTATACAGTAATTTCAAAAAATGGACAAAACATTTGTTTGTCCGAAAAATTTGAAGAAAATTCAAGGAAGTCGGGTTTTCAAGAAATATGTTGCTAGTTAATCTATAACTACACGACATTTATGCTAAATTTTAAGCATTTCCAATTAGGGAAACATATATTACGGTCGGTTTACAATTTCCCTTTCAATATAATTTATAATGTACCGAAAAACTATGTGATCATCAATCCAAATTGGTTTATTCAGATTTTCGCAATAAAACTGACATTTTATACGTTCTGGCTACGCGTTGCTGTGGCTCAGTTGTATATCATAATACATTATTGGGGTTATATTTTTTTCGCGGCATATTTTCTAACGAAGCAATTACAAAATTATTTTCTATATATAAAATAAAAAAAATATAATGAATAATCATTTTAAAAACATAACATGGCATATTTGACGTTTTAACCACCTGTGGTCGGGAATCGAATTGGCTAATTCATTCAGATGAACGCTTAAATAAAAAGACGTTGAAGCGAGATTACCGAATTCAAATTAATTGAAAGTAATTATTGTATTTCAGTACAATACGGTTTGACCTTTGAGTAAATTGTTAGCAGACTGTTACCTACTAAAATTATAGAAAAACTAATGTAGTACACTATTAGTAGCTAGACTCGTATAGAAATAGCACTTACAGATTCAGAATATATATATATTTATATAATTGGAGATTAATTATTTGCCAACTTTATAATTAGGATTATGTTTATTGGGTATGTGGCAATAAATACCAAAGTGTACTCTTTTAAATATTTATTTTCCGAGCTTTCGTACACTATGTATTCATTTTCAAGGACTAAAATTAAAAATCGAAGTTATGGTAACATTTTAAAAAAGAATATCATATTATATAAAATACTTACATTATTAAACGAGATTAGTGGTGAAGTTGTAAAGTAAAAAATATAGGTATATGTAATAAATCATTTAGAATATCAAAAAATTAAATAAACTTCAAAAAACATATATATATAGACATTAAAAATAACGTTGTTAAGTTAATCCAATTTTGTTAATTTATCATACTATGATGCTATGATCAATAATTCAATTTAATAGGTTTTTCTAAAAATATAAGTGGAATTTGAAATTTTTTATATTTTATTTTTTTATTTGTTGTTTTTCAAATTCCACGACCACATATATCTACTAGAGTGAATTATGGTTCCATAATTCACGCTTTTGCATTTAAATAACATGCCATGACAACCCAATACATTTCGGTACATACTTAGGTGACTACAGATGGGGGTACAATATGAAATAAACCATTAAATCTGCGTATTTTGTTCAGGAAATTTGTTTCTGAAATATATCGTATAAATAAAATATCAAAATTTCTAGTATTGATACTTTTCATGACGATATTTTCTAATATTGATATTTTTAAAACACTATATTTATAACGGTACGGTGTATCCATACTTTACACATTATCGCCCATCTCTATATGTCAGATTATTTGACGTACTCCAGAAATTTATTAATTTTGATGTTATAATAATTGTCAATAATACCAAATTATTACTTTCCGTTCTACACTCGCATTATTTACTTGAATTTAATAAAGAAATTAAGGGTCGAGGACAAAGTATAGTATTCTACTCGCAATTTATGGTCATTATTCACTCTGCGTGAATAATGGCTATCATAAATTGCTCGTTTAATAACATACTATTGTTTTTTTTCTAATAATCAAGTTTCGGTAAAAAAGTACCCGTGAGCAAATAAATAATGTGCGGTGTTTGCTTAAACTATGACTCTATATCTATAAACTATACTCACTGTTAGTCAATGTGTTGACAAATGTTATATAACTCCTCATTTATCATATCAACATTAGTTACATAAAGGTGTAGTCGATAGATTGATTCTAATGTAAGCTATCTTTCGTCGTTGATCATTATTATTGTATTTATAAAGTATATTTTGACAAGACCATTAACAAAACCTGTTATTAAAAAATGCTACGGTTTTTCTCCTTATTACATTCCATCATATAAAAAAATGTCCCAAGAAATACACGAGTTTGTTAGGATGATCAATGGATGTTAAGAATAATTGTTTCATTTTTTTTTCTTTTGGTTAACCTAAACACATATGTTGGATACAAATTGTTTATCATTTGACTTATCTAATGCAGAATCGTTCCATCAAAACTATTAGTTGATTTTCAAAAACTATGAAAGAGTGTGTCCCTGTTTATACAAATTCATTAATCAAGTCAAAAATACAAGATAAAACACAACCAACATTATTATCTTTCAATCGACGCATCTCATCATTTCAAAAGAATTATCGACTCATGTTTAAAACAATCGACTCGAAATATTCGAGTCACGTGAGGCGCCTCTGCCATGTACAGAACAATTGGCATTTGTCACACGCACAATCACAATTCAATGTGTTTGCATGTTTTTGTCGCTCTTTCTCAATCGAAGTTTACAATTTTTAGTTATGTTTTTTTGTCATTGTGTCATCGTTTACCCTCTAAGCTTCTGTATGTTGACTGCATAATTCATATGATACGTGTTTCATCCGGAGCATTAATACTTTTTAAAATCGCCCTCGTTACTATAACTGAGGACATTGCGGGAATTTTTTATTTTAAAGAGCAATACCATACTTACTTCATAATCTTTTAAGTTGGTTTGGGTGATAAATTGAAGCTTGTGAAAATTACAGTGATTTTTTTTAGTAATAGGTACTATGTTTCTAGAGAACGAATAGCTGAGCAAAGTGTTTTATTTTACCCTAAGAAAAAGTAGAATAATAATCTTCGGTGTTTTCTATTATTGTTTCTTCTTCCCCCAAGCTTTGCAGCTTATTCGCCGGTGGGTGCGTTTAACGAATGAAAGTGTAATTTTTCTTTTCAGTCATATACTTCGTTAATTCGTTAATTTTAAATAAATATTTATTTTTATTTAAGGCGAAGAACCACAAGACCGTATGGTAGTTTCATTAATTTATCGAATTAAATACAAATTACGTCTTTGACATGTATTATGATTGAATTAATATACCTACATCTATTTTTCAATCCAAATGAAATAATATTATTAGATTTTGAAGTCGTTAACATCGTTTTTTTTTTTGGTAAGAAATATAAACCTATCACAAACATGTAAAAAAATCTCGCAACAAAAAGTTATTAGATCTATTTAATACTAAGACATCTAATGTATTCAGTTTATACCTATCAATGGAAATATCTACCTAACACCTTAGGTAGAGTTTTACTTAGTGAGTTTACTATCAACATTTTGAAGTGACCTTATCAATATTTGACATCTTTATTTCTTTAATAAATATAACTTTACAGTCGCGCGTACAGGTTGTCCATACTAGGAATAAATAAGGGTCTTGTAAAGTGCATTCGAAATGGTATAGAATAGGTTTTAGTCCAATATTATAAAGATAAAGCCAAGACAAAACTTGGCGGAATTATTCGAGAACACCCTGTATAACTAGAATAACGTACTGAAACAATGTTTTAGTTTTTCCATGCTTTATGGAAAAACACTACTGAAGTTAAAAATAACATTTTTTGCTGGTTTTCCAAAATAAGGAAAATATATCGTGGTATTACTGGCTTAAGGAAGTAATAAGACCATTCAACTTTATTGATAAGAAGACATGAGTTTAATTTTTAAATCGTTTAATATCTTGGGTACATAAAAACAGCTTATATATTGCTGATAGCAATCAAATTGCAGGAGTGAACTAATCTTTTTTATAGCTATCGGTGATTTGCATTATAAGCAGACATGAACTTTGAAATGTTTTCGACATTGTTATTTGTATTGTATGATTTTATCTTGTTAGGCGGCTTAATACGATTGTTTACGCATTTTTTCATTAACAAAAAATAACTTTTCTTTGGATTTGGCATACATTATAATACATAAAAGATTGGTCATAAATTGTACCTCTTAATCTGCTGTCAAAAATAAGTCTGATTGAACCTCGCTCACCTTCGATTGATTGATCCCCCAACTTTTTTGTAACATTAGATTTACTTAAAAATCTTGAATATTTATTTGAGAAATATTTAGTTTAGACGATACAGCCACTTATTCAAATGGTAACGTCAAAATATTAGTATATTTGTATATCGAGTGAATTCTACGTTTTCAAAAATATCGAAATTAGTTTATTTTAAACTATAACTAATAATATCAAAATACTCTTCTCTCATTTGAGTTATAACTCATCAAAGAAATTGGCTTAAAAATAATTCTTTCAACGTTATTTTTATTTATTTTTTTCAAACCAGCCTGAAGCAGTTTTTTAGTAAAAAACGGACTCTATTACTAACATTTCGCTGTCCGTCCGTCTGTCACTAGGCTGTATCTCATGAACGGTTATAGTTAGACAGTTGAAATTTTCACAGATGATGTATTTCTGTTGCCGCTATAACGGCAAATCCACAAAATAAAATAAATATATAAAAACGTGATTTTTGTGCTCGTTTTTGTTCTGGTGCCGTGGCTTGGTTGGTTAAATCGCCTGTCTGGTAAACAGGAGATTGGGAGTTCGAATCTCCCTGCGGCCTCATTGTTTTTTTAAGCGAAGCTATGAATATGAATTTATGTTAAATATGAAACATACCTATGTGCTATTTTCTCTATTTCTATACATTAAATTGGGTACCACATAAATAATTTTCTTAAATAATATAACACTGTGTAGTTAGGATCAATTTTGTTTGTATTTCATAATGTAGCAAACTAAATATCAAATAATAATATAGATGTTTCTAGTATTACAATTATTGTTTATAGCTAGGTACTGAAATTGTGTAGGTAAGTAATTTATCTTTGACAAACAATGGGTGGGTAACCATTTTTTGACAACTGCATATTCTCAACAATAATACTTCTCCTCATTGCCTGGGAGAATGCTTCATTATTATTCCTCCTTATTCATTTTGGAAGATGTAATCTGGCAACTAGTCTATTTGATCTCCGGTCTATAGTATCCCAACCCTCTCGAAATCCTTCAATTCATTATTAAAGAACAAATCACTAACTCTGCCATGCGGCAAAATTAAATTTGGTTATAACCAGCGTTAGGTGCTTTCCGAAACTTTTAATTGTTCATTCTTGAATAAAATCAAATTCTGCTCGAGTAAAACTTATTAGGTTTACTCTTGTTCCATTATTATTTAATTTATTTCGCATACCAAATAATGTAGAAAAAATGGGATTTTTATTAAAAGGTATTTCTTGAAGCAAGACTTCATTAGGTTTTTCAAGCAAGGAATTTATTTCTAGTTTGTGGATGCTCGTAGCCACGACTAGAAGTCCCTTTAAATTCGATGAAGGGAACTACTTCAGGGGCGTCGGCCCAGTACTGTAGTGGAACGCCTCTGATGCGATAATTACAGTGAATCAGTGTCGAGTGCGGTTAGTACTTGGATGGGAGATCACTGGGACAGACAGCCGTATATATAGCCCGTACAGCCTGCAGCGGAGAAACATATCACGGCTCGCAGGAATTATACCAATGAGCACGAGGTATTATGTAGATATGCCGTCTTTTGGAGGAGACGTAAAACCGAGGTCCCGATTCCATGGTTGTTGTTGGGCTCGATAAAGAACCCTTCCACTGGTTGGAACACTAGTAGGTGATTAGCCTCGGTCGCAGAAATAGACCGACGTTACATAACCAAATAAAAAAAAACTACTTCAGATCAAATGGACTGCAAAGCAAGAGCCTACGGAATTTATTTGTCAATATTTCTTATTCCCATAAAGTTCATGTCAAAATGTATACCAAAAAATTTCTTCCTAAGAATAAATACCAATAAAAATAATCAAAAGAAAAACCAATTGAACGCACTCAAATATTTGATAGAAAAGTCAAATTATAGAAGCAAATCTTCGGATATTGTTAAACAAACAATAGAAATTTTATATTAATATCCACCTAAATATTTGTTGACTGCTTTCAACTATCAATTCCAGAAGATATAACAGAATATCACAATATGCAAATATTTGAACTTGGCCACTACACAATCTACACGCAAGCCAGAATAACAGAAAAATCGAAAATAGATAATATATCAACTGTTTTTATTTATTTATGAAATATAATGTTAGTATAACAACTGATAGATAGAACATTTTATGAAAATCTGATCAAAAAGAGCTGTATTTAATGAAAGCGGAGTGAAGAATTCTTCATACGATAATTATATCGAAAAGGTGATATGATAGGTATGTTTCATTTAAACAATTATTTTCACAAAGGAGCCACTATACCGTTTAAATCGAAAGTGTAAGTCTTGTTATTAATGGAACTCAAGGATAAAATGTAATAAGCGACATATCATATTTGGAAATCTTACAATACGGTTCGTCCTTCAACAGTTGTATTATTTAGATCCACTTATAAAGTACAATTTGTTAAATATTTCAAATTATTCGCCTCATTCTAAATGCTTAGTTTATACATTAGCCAAAGTTTATAAACAGCATCTCAATTTCTAAAATAGCAGAAAAACTAATCAGATAAATGATAAACAAAATATTTTTATTGGATAATACAACGACAGCAGGATATTGCTACTGGAGGTACCTATAAGCTGTTGGCTTCAATCGAGGTATTTCCTCAGTTAAACAACAAAAAAGAAAATTTTCACCACCTCTTGTCGGTAGACGATGGTTATTAAAAGGACCGAAAAGCGGTGGCGAATTTTTTTTATTGCTCATCAGATATCGTATAAACTATAGGAGCAAATTGCCTCATTATTTATTTAAAACTACTATAAATATAGGGCGAGTTTTTCTTTTTTCTACATGGAATAAAGTGATAAAACAGGTTGGTTTTACCAAATAAAATCGACACATCCTGTATCGCCTCAAATACAATAGGGTCGTAAATTTCACAACAATGGATGGGGATTCATTGATATGATAAGACGGTGGCCAGTGTCGTACAGTCAGTTCAAGGGTTTTGCCGAGTAGGGATGGGTCTTACAGTAAAGATCTAAAAGTTATATAAAAAGCTAAAGATAAATATAATAATTATTTAAAAAAAGTCACAAACAAATATTTTTTATTTTGCTTTATTAAAAAGAAGCAACATACAAAATTGTGAAAAATTAAGAAGTGCAATGATTAAAATTATAAATAAAATTTGTTTTTATATATTTACAATAGATGTAGATTATAATAATAATATTGTAATATTTTAGAAATTGTTGACATTTTTGCATACCTACATTAGTAAATGTAACCAAATTATCCCAACATATTCTCATACAGTGATTCCTGTGCTCCTATGCAATAGGAAATCGAGTATAGTCTATTCAATGATGGAAGGTTAATAACCACACTGATGAATTTTAGAGAGGTGACAACAAAAGCCTATCTGGTTTAAAAAGAGAATAAAATATATCAAAACCGAAAACGAATAAAATCGTTGTGTAACTAAGCTAGGAGCATTTTTGTTTTCAAATCTTTAATTAAGAAAAGGATCGACAACGACAAAAAAGGACCGATTCCTATGGAAATATATGTAGGGATCATGATTTAATGTAAATATTCAAAGAGCCTGCACCAAACTAGATAACACTTCATTTTGTTCGGACAATTCGGATTAAGAGATAGCTGTTAGCCCGGTCGTTGGAGTAATTAATACCATCATAACGCCTCTCTGAGGCTAGTGAAGAGGGCTGGAGAGTCTAATCTAGATTGTAAATTGTGTATCGATTTTCTAGCGGTGTTAGTGTGTATCAAACGGCGAATATGAGATTTAAAAGTGTGGAGTTGTCTGCTCATAACGTTTATTCAAAACCTACATTGATATATTATGTATACAGTGATGTAAAAGATATTTTGCTAGGAAAATTATGTTTCATTACCTAAAGCAAAAATAGTATAGCTGGGCTCTCCCCAAAAATTTCATTTGTACACTGCATTTGTAAAACGATATTTATTAATATCTTAGTACTTATAATACACGTGAAATAATGCAGCAAAAATTGATTATATTGTGATTTTCACCAGTTAATCTTAGCACAATAACTCACAAACTAATGAATAGAATATGATGATGAAATGGTACTAACTGAAAAACAGGAATTGCAATAAAACTAGCGCCATCTATGTGTCAGGTCAGGGATTTTTCAGCCCATGTTTTATTCTTACCAAATGATAGTTTAGCCTGCAGGGTCCAGAAAGTATTCTAGTTACAGACCTGGCATATACCCTATCCATGTTTTTTCAGATTTCAAGGGATTTCCAGTCGGAGTTCCGAGCGTATGAGCTGAGACTGACCTCCTTTCCTGACAACTTTGTCCAGTACTTTATTGCCAAGGATTCCGGTGTGATCCGCAATCCATACCAGGAGAACCTGATTGAAAGCACCAAGTTGGTTTAGGGGAAGTCTAGTATTCCAAACTAATTTTGAATTGCAACAGTTGAAGCACAGCACTGTACTTTTTAAGTATGTTGTAAGTGAAACGGTCTAAAAATATCATTCTTAAGAACCAATGAACTCCAGAAGAGTGTAGTGAGGTAATAAAAGTGGATTGCATCAGATGCGTGGAGTCTGTAAAGTGATAAAAATTATTTTTTTAAGCAAACACATTTCTATCGTCGATCAAATTTCGGTCAATGTTAATTTTGAAGATTACCTGCATAACCTAGAATTAGCAACTCTTACGCTAACAAGGCAGATATAATTTTGTGGAAGCTAATCATTTTCAGACACCTTGACCACAATTAATTGTACTATTCAAACTGTCTCTTTAATTATAGCAAACAAGAACAGTAATTTTGAAATAATTATATCGCTGTCATAAATTCAACGGCGTAAAATGCGGGAAAAGATTAATATCTCGAGACAGATGCGGGCTCAAATCTTTCCAAGTTTGTGTTTGAGCTAACAACTAGTTTGTTATGGGAAATAAACAAATTGTTTACGTTCCTGCTATAAGTGAAGATAAATGAGTTACAAGGAAGAGGCATTTGTAAGCTTATTTTATACTAACAAATTGACAGGCAAACTATTTGAATAAAATAACTATTGAAAAACCGATCCCATTTTAAAATAATTCCGGGATACGTTAAAAAAGAAAACAATCGTAAAACACTAACATTTTACTGGTATTTTTAAATACGAAGAAGTAGTTTCAAAAAACCACATTTGTTCAACGTGTGACAATACTACTTCCTACATGTTAAATTTTAACGGGAAGAAAACTGTTAAAAACAAATGATAATAATAAAAATTTTAATTCCTCTCATTATTAAAGTGCAATACTTAGTTTAGCCTCTGTTGAAATAATATAATTATATATAACACGTTGTATAACCAGTTCAGATCAAATGAATGCATACGTCAAAGTAAAACTGCACTAAGAGTTTTAACAGGAATCCTAACGGGACATTTTTGCCTGAATGGGCACTTTAAAAAGCTCAAAATAGTGGAGGAAGAAGATTGTAGATTTTGTGGAATGGAAGAAGAAACCTCCATCCACATACTTGCGAACTGCTCAGCAATTCAGACTCCTGTACCTGGGAGACTACTGGATAGAAGAGAGACAGTTACCCAAGTTGAAGCCTACATATATCCTAAAATTCCTCCGGGAAATAGGACTAAAGGAACTACTAGTCTCTGAAACCCTCCTCAGAAACTAAGTAGAAGTAAGGGGGCACAATAGATCTTTTAGGTCTCAGTGAATGTTACCCCAAATACATACATACATACGTACAACACGTTGTATACGATCATTGTTTTTATTTTAATTTGCATAACGCTTATTTAAAAATTCGGTAATCGTCCAAACTACGAAGTTTCATACTTATCTCATATTAAATATGGATGTAGCAATAATATCACGTACCGACGTGTCCAATCCTTGACAAAAAGAGAACGTGAGGACAAGACTTTTGCAATGTTTCCGGGCTTGCGCCTAGAGAACAGATCGTGAAAGGCCACCGAGCCTCTTAGGAAGTTTTGTTTATAACGCTGACCTTGCTCCGTACCTGATTTGCAATATATTTACACGTTTCCTCATATCATACACATAATAATTATTCATTATACGCACGGAACAATACTGCAGTGTTAATTATTTTTTGATTTATTCAAGAGGAGAACTTACGCATTTACAGAGTGATTTAAATATTTTTAGTTAATGAAAACTATTTTTCCGCCTACCTTACCGGAAAAACAATCATATGAACACCATAAATAGGGTTGAAAGTATTGTTTAGCAGCCCAAGGGCGGAAAATTCATAACGCCACGATTTTTGAAGCTTTTCACCATCTGTCACTCCACCTAAATTTTTTAATTAAACGTCAGTGAATGTCAATAGCTATTTACCTAACAAGTGCGGAAAATGATTTTTTCCGCGTGAGGAAAGTCAACAGAACTAATCAAAAGTTGAGATATTTTTATCTGATTATAAATATTTTAGAAATGCACTGACAGTTTTCTGACAATAAACAAACAAAAATGAAAGTAAATAACTGGTTAGTTACACATGGTAACGAAAGCATTTCGCAACCACCATAATATACCGGCTTATTATTAATTTGATATATTGAGGTGGAAAATTATTTCCACACAGTGCGGGAAAATTAATTTTAAACACTAAAATGTGTGTGGAAAATTCAATTTTCCGCCCGCTCGTAGAAAAAGTTTTTTGTTATATGTTCCTATTTTTTGGTTTATTCGGTAGGCGAGAAACAGTTGTGTGTCACACATGCAGGAAACGCTTTAGCATCCCTTAACTAAAGCTCATTTTCTGCCCTTGTGACACAATATACTATTAAATACAGTAACATATTTTATAACATGACAAGATTAAGACCAAAATGCATAGATCAAAAAATTTGGATATACCAGAATGTTACCTAAAACCGTTGATTGTTTCATTCAACGCTGAAACAAATGTATTTTTTTATTATTGTCAGAGCAGACCCGTCTCTTAACAAAAATCTTTTTGCATGAAAATTGAGAATTCATCAGGAAAAATTCAAAAGCTTCAGTGCTTTCATCGATAACAGAGCTATCTCATTGATAAACAATTTGCAATAGTAACAAGAATTAATCAATAGATTGTGATATCATTCTTAGATAAATTTATTTGTATTTTACTGTAATTTTAACAAATTAATTTGGGGGTCATCCATGAAATCGAGTGTTAACTAAAAGCGTTACGTTAAACGTCATTTATTCAATTTTGACATAAAGCAAGCGCTCTATATGCTCTATATACAACTAGTCTAGGAGGAATCGGCGCATGAGTACCGAAAACTATTTGACCTCAATTTTTTTATGCGATCCTCTTCAAATTGCCCTCCTTATGATATAAATGCATGTTGCCATGGCGCAACCCGGTGCCATATTGTTTAAACCGAAATTGTTTAAACAATTGCAAGGAATTGTTATTTTTCAACCGGACAAATTTTTTTTATATTCTTTATTGAAATACCAATAAAAAAGGTCCTATGACTTTTAACGATAAAGTTAATATTTTTAAAGATATGAATTTTTAAAGGTTCGAAAAATCTCAAATTTAGGTACTTTCGACCCATGAAAAATATATTAAAAAAAAACATAATGTCTAAGTAATATTTTTTTTTAAATTCTCTATACAATTGTTAATAATATTGTTAAAAGAGATTTAAAAAAATTTCATTGTTTATATCTTTTTTTTAATTGTTAATTCCGCGCGCTCACAAGTATGCGTCGCTTACCTTTAAGTATCGCTGTCTCTCTCTGACTCATGCGTTGCATCGGCCTCTCTGTCTAGAATCATAATTTATCATTTATCTTTAGTATATAATATATAGTATAGTATATTATCATTAGTATTATTAGTATATATAGTAATTTTTGCCTTTATATCAACAATAATAATAATAACAAAAAAGTAATATAAAAAAGTAATTTTAATTACATGTTTCGATTTATGCTTAAATAACTTTTGAAAATTTGATTTCAGAAAAAAATGTATAAAAAACAAATTGTAGACAATTTAATTATTAATAACATTGCTCTCTTTAACAATCTTGATAAAGTTGATAGTTTTCAAGATAAATGATAAATAATGATTCAAGACACAGAGAGGCCGATGCAACGCATGAGTCAGAGAGAGACAGCGATACTTAAAGGTAAGCGACGCATACTTGTGAGCGCGCGGAATTAACAATTAAAAAAAAGATATAAACAATGAAATTTTTTTAAATCTCTTTTAACAATATTATTAACAATTGTATAGAGAATTTAAAAAAAAATATTACTTAGACATTATGTTTTTTTTTAATATATTTTTCATGGGTCGAAAGTACCTAAATTTGAGATTTTTCGAACCTTTAAAAATTCATATCTTTAAAAATATTAACTTTATCGTTAAAAGTCATAGGACCTTTTTTATTGGTATTTCAATAAAGAATATAAAAAAAATTTGTCCGGTTGAAAAATAACAATTCCTTGCAATTGTTTAAACAATTTCGGTTTAAACAATATGGCACCGGGTTGCGCCATGGCAACATGCATTTATATCATGAGGAGGGCAATTTGAAGAGGATCGCATAAAAAAATTGAGGTCAAATAGTTTTCGGTACTCATGCGCCGATTCCTCCTAGACTAAACAGCTTGTTTGATGAATTACTACAGAGACAAATCTAGCTAGCGACTTCAAATGCGCGAATAACAAAGCAAGACGGCAAACGAAAAATAAAGAGAGCGATATTGTGCGTTCCGACCGGCCCAGAAAAGTTCTACAGCGTCATCACGAGAGGCACTAATGAATTTGCTTGTGCTTTCGAATAAATAAAAATACCTACTGAAATTTTCTTTTTGAAAAATTACTTCGATATTTTGGCTCCATTTTTTTTCTAATAAAAAAGTCTGCCTTTTAGTGAAAATTGGCTTACATGAGTTGTTATAAAAATTGTGTTGTCTACAAAATTAATGGGTTTCTTTCAGTTATACGGAACAGCTTTGAGCTCGAATTTCGCTCCACTATAAAGAACATTAGACAAGGTATAATTCTAAGATACGGAGCTCAAAAAATTTTAATACCTTTCTAAAATGAATATTTCAATTTATTCTGTTGCTGGAAGATAATTTGAAAATACGTACCGCAAAATATTTTTATAACTTTTTTAAAATGAATATTTTAATTCAAAATCTTGCTGGAAATCCTAAGTTTTTCTAATTTGACTTGGAAACATATTACTGTAATTTTAGCGTTGACAACAGCAGGTAAAATAAATCCCAAATGAAGGTCATTGAAGGTATGTTTATGTAAATATACTCCATTGGGATGATTCAAAACATTGACATTTCGTAAAAACTAGCACCAAGATAAAGTTACAATATTTACAATTAAAAATATACCTAATTATCTCACGAGTTATTAATGACATAAATAGTATTATCAAAGCAGAGAAAAATAATAAAATTAATCAGTGTTCCGACCATCTTGAGCTGCAACCTTCTACCTCTTCAGAATCAGAATTATTTTTTTATTTGTTATATTGTGAAATTTGTATAGGAACAACTTACAATGAAAATAATTTTTTATAGGACCGATTCAAGTTTCGAGTCAAGTTTATATCAAAAATTTAAACCATTCATTTTTAAATTGCAGCGAAAATCTTGGCAATAATGATAATAATTATTATTATTACACAAACAGTTTTCTTTTTGTAAAGTACTTACTATGCATGTACTTTTTTCCGATAATTCACGATATAAACTAGATAAATTTAAGTTAAAGAAAATAGTGTATTTGTTTCAAACCCTTCCACGGATCGAATGTCACGAATAATATCAATTTAATGAAAAAAATACCATTTATTCCTTCATAAAAGAAAACTGTAAGAGTATGACGTTACGTGACAGGGGTTACCACGAAAATGTATCGTAGGTGCAGGGAGGAGCCCATAGATCCTCGTAGAAATCTTAAAAATTGGATGACGTAATTTATGGATATCCCCGAACAAACATGTTTGAAGTAGGATAGAACAATTTAGATTCATATATTTTGGAGTAGGGTTTGACACCATAGTTTGGAAGACTGATTTCAATGTGGACGACCTCAAACTATTGTAACAAATGATCCACTGATACTTCGGTGGCCACAATACACTTCTCTGTTTTTCTATTATTAGACATTTTCTCGTACTTTATTTTATTAGTTTTCACGCCAATTTCATAAATCTTCTTTGTTGATTATTACTCGAGCAATTTCTTTTATAATATGGTCATAGTTTGATGATAACTTTTATCAACATCGAATACAATTTTTGTGGTAAGTACTAGTATTTCCTGTTAAATGCATAAAATAACATCTTTAATGACATGCTTCTATTTATATTCATTATTACTTGAGCGATTTTGTAGATATAATTTTTGTTATTGAAATTAATGTATTTATTTACAGGTAATCAACATATTGTTTTTATACGGAAAATACACTCATAATACTCGTAGTAATATTTTAACAAATAACAAATAATAGTATCGTTTAGAGGTCAATTTTGACAAGCGAGATTTATTAAGCGAAAGTGCGGAGCCTTAGTGCGTAGGACTACTATTACCAGTTTCTCAATTATGTTGTATAAGATACGCAATATAAGCTTGTTTAGTATGCAAATTGAGTATTTAATTTGAAATTAGCAATAGCAAAAAATTGTTAGCCTTACAATTAATAATAAATGATTATTAGATTTAAATCAAATTAGAATCACATTTAATTTGTATCATTGGAATAGTATCGGAAACCACCATAATCTGTTTATTTTTTCCAAAACATTTATCAATAGCTAGTCCTTGAATTTTTTATATTTAACGTGCCGTTACGCTGTTGGCAGCAATAATCTTAAAACATTATTAATTTTTAGTTCCGTCTCTACCAGGAGGTTCGTTAAACTCGGTTAGTTAGAATTATCAGTTTTTTTAAATATCAACATCCTACTTATTTATTCACGACTAGCGACCCGCCCCGGCTTTGGACGGGTGTAATAAGTAACTGGATGGTTTAGATTCACAATTAATCACGGTAGGAGGCGCTGAAATCGGGTTCATATTGAACAACTCCTAAACGGATGGGCCGATTTAATGGCATTTGGCATGGGAGTTTTTTTGATACGGTCATTTCAAAGAATGGGTAAAAAATTCGAATTTTCAAGAAGTATATTCCTTCGATCAAAAGAATTAACAATAGGTACTACCCGATTGTTCCACCCAAAACAAGTAAAAATGTGATATTTTTTAATCAAAATAAAATTAGTCAAAATTTGTATAATATGTTTTTTTCTCATTATTTTTGGGAATCAAACCACAATAATGTTTTTTAATTTTTTATTTCGACGTTTCGGTAGCGTTCCAGCTACCGTTGTCAAGATTAACAAGTATGGAAATAGTTTTTTGATCCCTATCTGACACAACGAAAAAATTTGACAACTAGACAATCAATAATATTTTGAAGTTTAAGACTACAAAACTTTGTTGTCAAATTTTATTAAGGTCCATTCATAGTAGATCACACCTCTGGTAAAATGTGAAATAAAATATTTCGTTTTATGACATTCTAACGATATGTAGTCCACTAGAAATGGAATCCAGTGAAGTGCACGTTAATCTTGACAACGGTAACTGGAACGCTACCGAAACGTCGAAATAAAAAATAAAAAAACATTATTGTGGTTTGATTCCCAAAAATAATGAGAAAAAAGAATAAGTAATGCAACAAGGAACTTACAGAAGATATTGTATAATATGGTAAGACAAGACAGTACAACGTCTGTTGGGTCGGCTGGTAATACATGTAAACCTTCCTCTTACATCACTGTATCTATAGCTGAAAACTGCATTAGACTCCGTTGAGTAGTTTAAATGATCTAAGCTAACAGGCAACGGAAGCGACTTCATTTTATCATATATTTTTACACCTTGGGTTGGTTTTAGTCGGGATTTCTGAGGATCTCTAATTTTTTCTAGTAATAAATATACCCTATGTTACCTACTCTGCATCATATAACTGCTCTATGAAACCAATTTGCAGATCTAGTTAGCCTCTTTGTTGTCTATGACCATAATCAGTTGGAACGCTAAATAAGTACAGGTCTTGCGCGAACGATACCTGGAACGAACCTATAATAATAACCCATTTGTTGGTTTCTGATGAATATATAGTTTCAAGTATATCAACTTATTGGACACACAAATATAACTCATAAGTACTTGATGAATAATGACACCACCAGAATGTACAAACTGCAAAACTACCTTAACTGTGAAGCACCTAGAATGTCCACTATATTTATCAGAAAGAATCAAAAACAGAATTAAGTGTATAATGGACTGTAAAAACAAATTACCAGAACTTCTCTAATTTCTCAAAGACATTTATACATATCACCAAATTTGAATAACCTATTGAATCGTGTATGTCATCCTGCTAATAACCCCAGAGGTTGATGCAGAAATTTATGTTTTTTAAATAAAAAAGGCTTTTAAATACACTTTCCACCTTTCTGAATGAAAATAGAACCTTTAACACTGCACTTTTATTGGGAGCGACAAAAGACAAATTAATAGTGCATTACGCAAGTTTTGAGTTATAACTTGCAAGGAAACACAAACAGATTTAGTCCCACAGCTTTAATATCGTTTCTGAGAAAAGTTGGAAGTTTTTAGTTCTATTCAGCACGGGCACAAACTTTTAACCTGTCACAAGATATTCATTTTACAATTTACGAATGGGAATTGGTGAATTTGTAAACACCAAAGTTGCCGCCATAGTGTTTTCACACGAAATAAAAAATATGATAAAAATCGCAGATTAATCACAGTTCTTTCAAGATGCATCATAAATAATGTATTCCAATCAAAATCCGAAATAAACTCTTACAACCAGTGTTCATCAATAATACGTTTCAACTTTCCAATTAATTAGTTTTAAGTGTTCCCTGCCAATAGGGTAAAAACGGACCCTATTACTAAGACTCCTCTGAACGTCCGTCTATCACCAGGCTGTATCTCATGAAACGTGATAGTTAGACAGTTGAAATGTTCAAAGGTGATGTATTTCTGTTGCCACTATAACAAAAAATACTGAAAAACAAAATAAATATTTAAGGGCACTCCCATACAACAAACGTGATTTTTAAAAACAGCATCCTGGCGCCATCTATGAGGAATTGGCTGAAACAGTATTCGGCTAAATTTTGCTATTCACAGAATATTGAGTTATATGATTATAGATAATGGTACGGATATTTGGCATAAATGACAGTTACTGCATCATTGATCGGTAGTGTATTTCTATTCTATCTCAGCGCTCACATAAATTGTTGACAAAACACGTGTTCAGCAGGAAATTGATGATCACTCCGGTTGCGCTACGTTATTTAACAGTGAAGTTTGACACAATTGGCAGATGTCAAGTCACGTGATACTAACTTTAGTTTTCGTTGGTGGAAATTGGGAATCGGCAAATAACACGACAACAACGGTTTATAAACGAATGAATGTGATAACAACAGAGTTGCAGGGTTTCAATTAAATGTTTAAAAATTGGATATAGATGTCATAGCAAGCGGGAATTGCTCTAAATCCAAATATTCCTATAATTTTCATCACGATTACTATTGAAAATCGTATTTTACCATAAAATTACGAGACAAGAAACAAATTTAAATTACATACAGACAGGCATAATATATACACTTTAATTATTACTAGCCCATCCACATTATGATTAAAATAACAGACACAAATTTTGTTATTGTGTATTTAACACACAATAAATGCAAATTAGTGATTACTTTAACTATCAACAAAGAAGCCGAATCTTGTATTTTTAATTCAAGTCATAAATTATCGACAGTGATACCAATTAATTTTAATTGATGTAAAGTATTAATTTTAAATAATTTTATAGCATTAGAAGCTCGTAAGATATGTTAGTTATTATTTTTACATCTTTTAATTTGAATCTTAATAATGTATGATAAAAGACCATGGAATTGTTAAGAAATTTTTAAAATATAGGTAATGTATTCATAAAATTTTTTCACAGTATTATTACAGTTTCCTGTAAAATTGTTGTATTTAGTAAAGCGTGTTACCAATACATTTTGGAAAATAATGTTTACAAAGTTTTCTATTTAAAAAATACATTTCTTATTTCTGTTTTTTTTTTGCTCTGAAACGATTGTTGGAAAGTGGGAAAATAGACTGCTGTTCGTATGAAGAAGATTTAGAACTGTGACTTATATTGGATGAAGTTTTTGTATAAACCTCGGTCAATTGACAATAATATTCGAAGGTAAAATCATCAATATTTAAATAGTTATTAGTTTAACTAGGATGAGAAGTAACAGATCTACTGCTTTGGCAGTAGATCTGTTACTGCCAAAGCAGTAGATCTGTTACTTCTCAGCCGTGTGAAACATATAATTTTTCCTCCGATGGTTTGTACAGTCTGTTCAGAAAAATCAAATTAAAATGAAAACTTTTTTATAGCCGATATAACTCACAACTTTGAATATCTTTTTCCAATTGTACGTTATAGGTATTTTTTAACTATTATTGTCGATTAGACCTTTAATTTTATACATAATAATATCTACAGAAAGATAATAAACATAATAATAAATATCGACAATAATAGTGTGCATAGTGAAGTTAGCCTATGTACATATATGTGACGTGGAATTGATTATTCGATTCCATGGACCTGCTTAAATCATATTATCGAATATATTAGCTAATTTATTATACATATGATGATTTTTTTAATAGGCAATAAATAGTATATTATTAAACGAGCAATTTATGATAGCCATTATTCATGCAGGGTGACGTTATATCGTTATGAAAAGTATCAATACTAAAAATTTTGATATTTTCTCTATACGATATATTTCAGAAATAAATTTTCTAAACAAAATACGCAGATTTAATAGTTGATTTCATATTGTACCCCCTAGTCACCTTTGTACCGAAATGTTGTGAGTGTTGAGTTGTCATGGCAGTTTATTTAAATGCAAAAGCGTGAATTATGAATCATAATACACTATAGTGAATTATTATGAACCATAATTCACTCCAGTAGATATATGGGTACCATATACCTTTTGTTAGGAGGTAAAATATTGACTTATTATTAAGTGGTCGTGGACAAAGTAATTTTTACTGTCTAGACAGTGAAAGTGTTACTTCTATTGTCGATAAATGTCACTAAAAATAACGTTTAAGGTCAATCGGATAAAAAATATTTGTTTCAATTACAACTTCTTTATATAATATGGAACAACCAAGTTTGAAACATTGATAAATACTGAGTAAATCGTATAATGTAAAAATCTTCTAGAACGTTCCAACAAAACAAAAAATTCAAGGTACATCCAAGAAAAATACAACACAGGTTGTTTTTAATGCAATAAATAATAAAATGCACGTCTTATAATTAATCGGCCATCAACCTGACGTTTTCTGCCGACATGGGTTAGACCATAAAAGTTTAACAATAGCCAATAACAGGTGGTGTTTTTTTTTTTGGAAGGCCAGATGGGTAATTTTTAAAATGATTGTCTCCTTTTTCATGTTTAAAACACGATATATATAATTAGGATTTCCTCAATTGTTGGAAAAAGGTATCTGTCATTTTTAGTTTATACCCATAAAAATTATACGTATTCATTGTAAAATACTTTCATGGAAAAATACTTCTCTCGCTATTTGACTAAAATATCTGAGTAGGAGATATATTCAGATTTAGTAACACAACTAATCAGCTAGACATAATCGCACATATAAAAATGGTTCAATCGAATATTAATTATGTTTCAGTTTAAGCTTCATACGTAGTAATCAAAATTCATATCCATTTTGTTAATAAACAATTAATATTTCAAAATCAAAATTACACAAAAATCCAAAACTAACAAACTGAATGTTTGAATGTAAATTTTATTGCGTTAACCGTTTTATTATGCCAAACAACAAGTAATAACAAAATCTGATTTGTATTAGAAAACGGAACAATAAACTCTTTCAAGCGTTACATTCCGGAATATCATGAACCAAACAACGTTTTAATGCTGGAAAGCTTTCAATTTTTGAGGGAGAAAACTCAGAAATAAAGTTTTCCTTTAGTATTATGGCATTTTCTGGTAATATTTTGATAACCCACTTAGCTGAAATGTTATTATTAGAATAAGCATAAAAGTAAAAATAAGAATGAAATTTCAGAATTCTAGTTGATGTATTTTTTCATGTTTTTGTTCTGAAATGCATTAGCCAAATAGGAATGATTTGTAAGTGAAAAAGTTAGTTTTTAAGGACCATTTTGTCTAAAAATCTTCTAATTAAAAAAGTAAATACCTCTAAGAGTTATTGTTTTGTTTACATAAATATTTTCTAGGTAAGATCCTAATGTTAATTTCTTATACAATCTCCATAGTCATGAATTCATAAATATACATATACAACCAATATTTTACTAGTATAAGGGGTGTTTTAAAAAGTAGTGAAACAGGATTTGGACTAATGTTTAAAAATTACAACTTTATTTTTGCGTTTACTGTGTGTCTTCGTTTCATGAAACAACGGTAGACACACAAAATATTTCCTGCACTATTTAAACAATCTTATTACGACATTCATTACCAACACCATCAAATAATTCTTTTCCTAGCGTTTCCATACTGGTACGGCGATAATTACAACGATTAGCCTTATAAGTAGATATGCTTAGTTTAAGGCTAATTTACACACTATCTCCCATATGGAAGATATCTGCGCCTACCTGATAAGGTAAAATAATAGTAAATACCAGTAGTAAGGTCAAACAGAAGGTCACGATACACAAAAATACAAATAAATTACAAGGTTTATCAGTAAGCCTGACCTTCTTTGTAGATGATACAAGCTATCGCTTCCTGTAACAAATAAGAAATGCGTAATTCTATATGCAGTTAGTATAGATGCCATTTCAGTAGCGGACAAAAAAACGTAAACGAACATTGAAATGTTTAACGTTAAAAGTCAAAAATAATATAAAAATAAACATTATTAGTGATTCAAGAATTGTTTTTTTCGATACGCCTCACGAGTTTGAAACAAATATCTATCAACTTAATTTCCTTCTAAAATATAAAAAATAACAGTAGCCGAAATAAGACTTGACTTACACCAATTTTTATAAAACATAGGTCATAATACATTAAATACCAAAATAATTGAATTTAAAAGTGAAAAGTTTCTTGAAACTAAGTAGAGGATTGGAAATTGAAGCATATAGAAAGTGAAAAGCGAGATGGTGTAAGTGAAAACAAAATTAAATTGAAAGCACCTAAAATATTTAAAAAAAAAATACGGATGGATCAAAACGGTAGATATAGAGTATATGCATATACGTTTGAATATCTATGAGTTTTGCTTGACTAAGAAAGTTGAATCCTGCTGTTAGTAATAAGCAAATAATAAATTCCATTTTCATTGGAGGAAGTGCTGCGCTACGCCACTGATGTGTGCATATTGCGTGACCTTTATTTAATTTATACAAAGTAGGGTTTGTGACATTTTTATGTTTTTTGATAATGAACATTTTACTCATTCTGTTAATGTATCGATAAAACCAACGCCGAGATACGTATTAAAAGTGTCATACATTATCATACCTTGGGTTTACAGCAACAAGGTGGTCACGGAAAAATTTTACACGCTAGCAGTCAACAAAAAAAAATAATAGTTTTTATACTGCTATTGGTCAAGTTACATTTTTACAAACGTCATTTGAATAGTTTTCCATAATTAAAAAAATGTAATATATGTGTTTACATAATCTATTCTATATTTTTTATTTCGTTTAGGTTTAACCTGAATTTTAAAAACATATAAATGCTCAACTTAATTAACCTATTTTGTTAATATACATGTTATAAGTTCAGTTTACTTGATATTAGGGATTTGATATTGAACAGTAAAAAGGTATAGAGAGTAACAAAGAATTCTTAAATAAAACAAATAGGAAATATCATAACAGTTAAGGTAGGCCAAAGAATATAGAAAAAGGAATGTTGGAAACGCCGACTGTAATTTCCAACTTTTTTTCATTATTTTCCACCTATCAAAAAACAAAAATAGTTAAAAATGTTTAAACTACAAAGCTAACACATGGACTGAAAAGTCCCATGCCTGACACACAGATGGGGCTAGTTTTAGTGCAATCGCCTGTTTTTCAGTTAGTACTAACTTTGAAAAGACTGTCAAAATTTCATTAAATTATATTCATTAGTTCGTGAGTTATTGTGCTAAGAGAGACGCTACTTTTAATATGTTGAAAACAATGGATCAAAAACAATATCGTGTTTTAATTTTACACTGCTTCTTGATGGGAAAAAATACCGTTCAAGCGAAGCAATGGCTTGAAAATTGTTGATGCGGATCGCAGTGGGCGTCCAAATGAGACGGTAACACCAGAAAACATGAAAAAAATAAAAAAAAATGGTTTTAAATGATCGAAAAGTGAAGTTGTGTGAGTTAGCTGACACCGAAAAGATATCAAAAGAACCTGTTGGCTTTATATTGCATGAGCAATTGACTATGAGAAAGCTCTGTTGAAAGTGGGTGCCGCGTTTGCTCACTATTGACCAAAAACAAGAATTTGCTGATGTTTCTGAGCAGTGTTTGGCCATGTTTGAAAGTAACAAACCAGAATTTTTGCGTCGATATATGACAATGGATGAAACATGGATCCATCACTTCACTCCAGTTTACTTGCGTAATGTAACGTAACATTCCAAACCGACAAATGGTGGTTCGGCTTAAGGGTTACGCGTATCAAATTGGTTACGAATATCATGCAACAGAATTCCGTCTTCACTATTCGTAACGTAACATGTTCGCTGTTACGTTTACGGTCCATTTGTTACATATGAATACTCGCCTTAGAATGTGTTCATTTTATTTTTATTGAAGTTAATATAATATTTTTATTTATTATATATGTATATAATCATGGTAAATTAACAATATTGATTTAATATTCGTATTGTTTATTATTTTAAAAATAAAATATTATGTTTTATCTGTTACCTGACTAAATTTTGTATCAATCTAATTTATAACTAAATGGTGTGATTAAAAATACCAATATTTATTTTGTGTTTTAAAAAAGTCTTTTTAAAAATTACCTAATATTGTCATTACATTGGAAATTTTCTCCTTCTTGAGTGCTCCGGAAGATGAAAATTGTTTGATGTTAATAAAATTACTTCCAACAAAATAATATCCTCAGACTCGACTTCAGTCGGTTCTTTTACCTATTTTGGGCATTCCAAAATTCAAATCAACTTCAACCTATAATACATTGTTTATCTAAACTCAAGTACCTCTACTATTTGAATCACGTCAATGAATTTACTTTATAAAGTTTTCATAAATTTATAATCTCACGTGATTCAAGTTTCTAAGACTTTAAACAAACAATGACAAATTGATTTATATAGTAGTTTTTTTGAGCAAATAATTTTTTGAGTACTTTTATAATTTTATCACATCAACAGATGATTTTATGATCAATGTTTATAACCAAGCTTCAATGCAAGTTCTACTTTTTCAAATTTTTGTTCTTTATTACGTTTTCAATAACTTAAAGTCTAAGTTAAAACCGGACGATACTTTTTATTAGTCATCGTTACATTTTAAAAAATCTTTCCAATGTATGTTGTGAAGTAGTAAATTAACAAATGGAATACAAATTAAAAAATTTAATTACGTTGTGGTTTTGGTGCAGTAACTCAAACGCACGTTTTACTACAATCGGGTTTACTGATAAAAGAATAAAAACAACGTAACAAACTCCATGCATCGTTCGTATTCGAACGGCAATAGAGAGAAAAAGACAGAAAGAAAGAAGTGAAGGTTACCGATACAAGAATAAAGTCTTTCATTTTTACCACGATCTAGTAGTCCATGAACCGCATGACCTGCTGCGATCTCTCTGTTGATCGTTCGTTTGTTCCTCCAAAGAGCTACGGGCGCTCCGTACAAAACCGGTTTTTGCAGGCTACAACTACAAGATTAAGAAAGGATAAGTATACAAGGTGATACCGACAGACAAATTTTCAAAATGATGTTATTGAAATTATAGAATATAATTCAAAACAGTTTTAGTAAATCAATAATAATTATAAGAGGTATTCGATTTCATTTGCCTTCTGGATTACAAAGACTATATTTTTAATAAAATTCAAATAACTTGGCAGATTTGATTAGACACGGAAAACCCATATATTAGATTTTTTGAGCAATTGTCAAATTAAGCAAAATCTTTTTATCAACAAGATTTTTGATTGCCAAATGAACGTGCAAAATTGTCATACCAAGGATGTCTCAATCTTACATGACACCTTGCATTATCAATTAGCGCAAATCATCGGTGATTTCTAGGACAACATTGAAAGAAATTCTCTATTGAGCGATTAAATATGGAGATACCGATGATGATTCAGACTGAATATTGCGAAGACAAATAAAATAATCAATTTCTAAGTTTTAATCAAAATAAATTTTTCAATTCTTTGCAAATAATTTAATTATCAAACTTAACTATAGAAGATAAATAGCCACCTAGAGTATTTAAGTATAATATGAATAGAAAAATAATTGGGTGCAGAAAAAT
The DNA here is from genome assembly GCA_949126875.1 of Lochmaea capreae. Lineage (NCBI taxonomy): Eukaryota > Metazoa > Arthropoda > Insecta > Coleoptera > Chrysomelidae > Lochmaea > Lochmaea capreae. Next base: position 13,295,213 of record OX421411.1, read on the forward strand.
TTTACCAGGTACAATTAGTTGAAAAAGAAAAAGTACTCATTTCTTTATAAAAAAATGAAATGAAATCATATATACCTTCGGAATAATAAATCGTTTTAAGGAATTCGATCCACCCTGTATGCTTGGGTCGAGCCTGGTTATTAGATATTTTATATTCCGCTTTTGTTGCACGTAAATCATGATTGCTGTGATAAATGAGGAGAGGTTAGCTTTGCAGAGGTTTTGTACAATTTTCAATTATTTCTTTTTTTGTGGATGATACCGTTACCCGGACAAAACACGACTGGATTCGTATGGGAAATATCTTGATTCGTTAAAAAATTTGGATCAAAGACAAACAAATCTAATCACTTTGCTACTTAGAAATTTTAACCCACTAAGAAGAGTGTCGTACCCGACAAAGACCAACGCAAGGAGATGTGTAAATATTAAAGATAACGATAACTATGGTACGCACCAGAAAAAAAAATGAGTGTGCTACGTGTTTAAACTTCCTAGCCTAGTGTGGTTTTCTCCCATGGGATACTCAAAATTCATATTTTATAAAATAAAAACCACTTGTACTTAAAACAACTTAAGAGAATAAATAAATAATAAAAAAAATAAATTGTGTGTTTTTCATAGTTTGTTTCTACTCTACCTCCGCAATACTGTCTTTCTTCAGGAAGAATCACACCATAACAAAATGTGAGAATATTTTGATAAATCAACTGTCTTGTTCGAGATCGTTAAGTGTAAATAAAACAGCATAACTAATACAATTATTATTTATTCATCCTGATGTTAATATCAATAATTACAAGTATGATATCCGTGCTTATTCCTTTTTTCTACCACATCATTAAAATAATATATGTTGTATGTTATAGTAGTTTAACCATTTTATTTTATTTGTTTCGTTATATTCTCGGGTTTCTCTCAGGTAGACAGTCAATTTTATTAGTGCCTCTGGTTATTTTTATAATCATATCGAGTTCCAAGTTCACCGACTCAGGCGTCTTTCTAAGTCTGATGTTTAATTGCTTGAATACTATTATCCTCCCATAAAACACGTTGTATCGCTTTACCTCTTCTCTTCAAGGTGAATAAATTGTATTAATGATAAATGTAAAAACTGCTGTAACAATTAAGTCTTAATTATATACGACCCTTAATTACCATTGTTTTTCCTGTCACGTAAATGTAGATATTGATAATGTTAAGAATATTTCGATTTTCCAATGTAAGTGTAAAATTTACTACTATTAACCCTATCCATGTATTATAATTATTATGTGCCATGTAATAATGTATTGAATTTCCCAATCGTCAGTAATAAGTTATAATAGTACTTCTCCAAACAATAACTGATGAATAATAAACCACGGGACATCTTATTTACGCCCTCAATGTTAATGGATTCTTGTTGCCTGTATTTAAGTCATTCCAATGGTAATTAATATGTTTGTTTCATGTTAAATTAGAATGAGCAAGACAGAAAAGTTTTGTGGGCTATTAAAAAAAAACATGTGGGGCAGTGTTCGGGGACTGCCGATAGAAGTGAAAACTAAGGAACTTGTGAATTGTATCGTCGAGCTATTAGATTATTTTTGAATTATTTTTGCTGGGCGTTAGAATGGATATAAGTAGATTATAAATTTGGAATATCAAAGTTAATTTTCAATAAAAACTGTATAGAACCTACATACTAAGTATTTTAAATAAATTAAATGAACTAAGCTTTTTATTAGGTAAAAATATTGTAATATGCGTTCGATGACGATGACGCAAAAGCGTTTGTTCTCCCAAAAAGTGCTCAACTCGCCTAAAGAAGTTTTCACTTTAAAAAGTTACAGAAATAAGTGGCTTCGCTGTTTTGGACCATTGTAGGTTAAGACCGGTCCCACACATGAGATCTAAAGCTAGCGCCACTGTTGGAACTGTTGGTAGGGAGACCATTCAGTTGGGCCAAAATTCCTGCTATAATCCGTAACTGAAAATGGGTCAATATAATCCTATAGGTCTGTTGGTCCAAGGTCTTTTCATTAAAAATCACCTATCATGGTCAAAGGCTGGTCAAATTTTACAGCGATATTGTCGATTTACTATTTGAATCGTAAATATTTTTATAAAAATTGGAACATATGTATGAGATTTGAAAAATGTCATCATATTTTGTTACGCTATATTTTAATTTAAAAAAAAACATAAGATATTCTCTTACCCTACCAAATCCTACCCTAACCCAATCGAAAAATGGAATTGTTTAAATTAAATTAATATATTATTCACTATTTTGTTATAAAACTGTTTTAGTCGCAGTTTCGGAAATAAAATTTAGTATCAATTACGATATCAGAATAAACATGACAACAATGTCCGCTTTTATTTGATTATCTACCGATTAGGGTTGCTAGCAGTTAATTTCTTGATTTTATATTCTAGTGCCAACTGAATCGTGGGATTAGGAGCTACCTGAGTTTTTGGCATAACTGACATATTGCCGTTGGCAGTGACATTTGTTATCTCCACATTGGGGGAGGATGGACCGATGGCGCAATTTCATGGTGTTTCGGTAAGAGCTAACGTGAACATGACTGATGTAGAAATTACTGTGGATACGACTGCCATGATAATATATTGCTCAACCATTAGGGTCCGTAATACTGGTGTGACTTGGTGTGAATTCTAGCACTTTATCATTATCCCAAGACGACACCTTGAAAACAGACTGGAGAGTGAACAAACATGAGATTCTTTGGTAACGTAAACATTGGCGCCAATGCCTTTGTCCTGTGTCACTTTTCTACTAGTTTCATCAACAGTAGCCAAAAAAACAATCAGTTCGCAGGACACTAACACTTTGAAGATATTTTGATCAAGTTACGGCACACTGTTTAGCTAGAATACATTGTATATATTTGCGAAATAGCGAGGACCAATAAGGAAGATTAGAATAGTATATTCTTCAACTAGTGTAGAATAATAGCCATTCTACACAAGTAAAAGTCTATACTTTCTCCCCGACTATGCATAAAAAACATTTTTCCATTGGGAATCGAACCTCAATCGCCCGCGTAAGAGTCTAGTATTTCTACCATCGACCACATTTATTAACCAAAATGTAAAGAACGTGGATATAGGTAACTCATATTTTGAATAGAAACCTTTACATTTTTAAATGAATTTTTCACATTATTAGGAATAATAATAGAGATAACATAAATATACGTAATTAAACATATTAAATCTTCACTATCGCTACTGTTGTCCATTTTGTTCTCTATATATAAGTAAAATTATGATTATATGACTATTTTGACGTTTCAAACGACGCGCTACCAGAAGCGATTTACCTAAGCAATTAGGTATTTGACGTTTTGAAAGAGACGATTCATTCATTCATTTTAGCGTGAATTTATATCATTATTCAGCTAAATATGTAAAAATAATTTGTGCATTATTATATATAGTCGTGGAAAAACAGTGTTAGGTATACGTTTGATCTTTGAAACAAGATCTACTACTAATACATGGAATGATGAATGTTGTTAAATTTATTTTATCAACATTTTTTCTGATACAATTATACACATATTTCTTTGAATGGTTAATAAGGAATATGGACAAAGTAAACCATTCGTTCATAGAAATCATATTTTTCACATGTTTAATTTCTCTGAAGACAACATATCTTTTTTTATTTCTACGAATCTCATCTGATTGCCTAACATAATTAAAACAAACATTACTGAATCTCAAATAAACACAGATTTAAGCCTGTTTATTTATATGTTTTAGTACTTGAAATGTGGATTCCGTGTTTGTATGACTCCGTTAGCTACAAAAGCAGTCAAACAATTTACTCGTGAATAGAAAAACAGCATTGCTTTTAATTGTGGAAGACACGAATGTTAATTTAGATAAACAATTATATTGCTTTCCTCCGCAAAGTATATATTTACAAATGCGGTAAGTGTGATGACATAAATTGAATACGGTTAACAGATTCAGTTTTCACGCTAATAAAATTTCTGAAATTGTTCAAGCAATGCAATTTCTATGTTGTTCAATCAGCTAATTTGTTTGGACCTTTTCACACGTTACTTCCGTCATCATGAAAACTCGATTTCACAAATGCTATGAAAACTAATACCTATTTTTAACATTTTCACTTGCGATACTAGTTTATTATCAGAAAAACGTGCCTAGAATAAATTATTGTTCGGCAACATCAAAATTCCTATTTAATCAATAGATAATATATTATAAAACTATGCAATTTCAAGTCTACAAACATTACGGAATTTGTTTAAATGTACCCATAAAATGTGTTTAAATTTGTACAAAATATAATTACTTTGCTATAAATATTTCAAAATACATACATACAACTTTTTGGTCAAACGGAAAATAAAATCTATTGTTACGTATACAAAATGATTCAAGAAAATCACAGATACTATGAACAACTATTAGATATTTTCACAACGCTGGAAATATTCAAAGAATAATTTTTAAACCACTTATATAAAGAACGTTTCACTATATTTCGTTGACGCGGCATCTAGCCTTAAGGATTTAGTAATAAATGTTTATAAAACCCTTATTGTACAGTAATAGATCCGTAGACGTTGAAATTTAAATACTTAAACATGAATTGAATTTATTGTGTGACAAAAACCCCCCTAAATTTAAAAAAAAATTTATTTATATATATATGAATTGGAATTAACCAAATTAAACTGTTGAAACATACACGCTTAGATTTACTACATCTAATTGGCAGATGTTATCAAAAAATGTTCCAAATAAAAAATATCTAGTTTAATAATGGTTGAATTTTAAAAATATTTTGAACTATGCAGGGTATCTGAAAAACAGTGAAAGGTATCAAAATTACAATTTTTTAAATAATAACTGATATGAAATTGAAATAAAATCGAAAAGGACCAGAGTGTAAAGTCAACAAGTAACTCTGGATTTTAGCTGATGCCACACGTGTTCTATAGGGTTAAATATGCAATATGGGAGAAGCCGTAATACTGAGTGGCCCGTATTTTTAGAGATAGTATCACAAACGTATTCTTTTTCGATATTGAACGCTGCTAAAACTTGTAAGATATCAGGGTTTTTGTACGATTCTTCAAAATATAGGTTATTTTTTAAGAAATACTCTTTAATTTATCGTTTACTGGGGATCCGGCGATAAATGCACATCTTTTGCACTAGGACGCCACATAGGTACTTAGTTTTAAACAAAATATTTATTTGACTGAAATGTTTATAACAAACTATAGGTGAATCTGAGAAAATATTAATTATTATTATCCCTAAATCTCCAGTTTCTATTTCTATGAATATTTTAATCTCATTATAGGTAAATATGAAAAGGGCATTGGAAATAAAGTGGGTAGGTACAGTACAGGTCAGACAAAGGAAAACAAGCAATGAAAGTATTGGGAATTCGGAAATATATCCTCCGAAGCACAAATAAATGATACTTAATTGAATGAATTAAACAATTAGCCTCAAATATTATTTTACAAGCCAAACATTTCAGTTGTAAAATAATCATGCTATTAGGCATTATTTTTTCGCTTTTCGAAGAAACGATACTGTACTATTGTTATCGGATTAACGACTACCTGCTGTGGGTTTTGGTCTCAAATGAATCATGTTGGCATAAGTCAAAACGAAATATCTTGGAACGAACTATCGTTTCGCTTATTTCTTGTTTCTAACTGTAATAAACGCACCACCACAAGTTGATTTTATTAAGCACCGGTTTGTCCAAATTATAAATGGGATTGGATAGACGTTTCTAATGGAAACGGGTCGATCAGGTACAGTAAATCTACAAAACATTATCGTTTTTTGACTGATTGTTATGCATTAATTAATTGTAAGGTATGCTTTGCGTTCCGTTGTCAAAACTAATTTATCGTCCGTTGTACGCTAACAAAGAGGATATAGAACTACGGAAGTAGTTAACGTTTCTTTTTAAATGGGAGAATTCATCCTTAAATAATAAGATTACGGTTCTACAGAATCACAATAGTAGGAATCTTAGGACGACACAGTAGTTACCAGACCCCATATCCGGAAATTAGCGTTGGCTGAATACGAAACTGAAATACATTTTGCCATTGCGGTTTTCGTGTAACATTTAGTGAAGGAAGTAATGTATATTGTTAACATTTTGTATCAGTCACGACAACCACTTATACTGATCGGTTTAACGAACATCGTTTTACATTAAAATCATATCATAAATGGATTTTTAAATAGTTGTGCAACATTTTAAAATCACCTATTACATTATCTAAAACTAACAATTACATTATTTAACGTACTACGCTACTGATGTAACAAAACGGTTCCCAACATAAACCGTGAGGTAATTTTTGAAGATAATTTATTTTGATAGATTTCTTTCGTAATGAGACATAATGTAATACGATTTAGCTGAACCTAACGATCTAACCTTATTTTTCATTTGATGGAAATAAATCTTCGATTAAATAGCTAAAAGAGATCGGTTTCGTAAATAAAAAAAATAAATAAAATCGTGAGATAGTAAACACCGTTAATGAAGCTTCTCAATCCATATTGAATCGGTAATAAGATATTATTGTTATAAAGATTAATCTCAATCATCTTTAATTAGAAGAAAGAAGTATTACACTTGTTCTGTTAATAAACCTATAAAATTTAGTTCCAAGCGATTTAGGTCTCTAGTAACCTTTCAAATTTGTTTTTACTCTCCGCAGGTATAAGAGCCCTTTCAGACGAGGATACTGTATCCGAGATACTGTATGCGAGATACAGAATTTAGGTCAGATACAGTCAAGATACTTTTGTCAGAATATAGTTTTGTAAACAAATTTTTTCAAAGACAATATCAGGGTTGTACGGTGCTTTTTATTAAATGGACATTGAAGAGTGCATTATGCTGTGGCATATTTTATACAAAAAGAAAATAGCCTTGTTTCGGAAATTTGATAATATTGTTTATTTAGCTAATAATGAATTTAAGCATTACTGTTTCAACGCATTGTATAATTACTTTTATAAATAATATACCCTACCATACTCATTTTGTTGAGCAGCTCTCATTTTTTCAAAAATTTTCACTCATCTGTTTGGACATTTCCACCCAGCATTTTTGTTTTTATCGAAATAATTTTCAACACTTGTATCCCATAAACAAGAATTTAGTTCTACCAAACTTATGAATTTGTCGTTATCAAAAACTTGACGCTCCATCCTACAATCGAAAAATCATTCCATCCCAATTCACTTCTACTAATGAATACCTAATACAAATTTTGTACACCTATGCTATGGTGCTTTTTGGTGCAAGTCTGAACAGGTACATAAGCCACAATCATAATTCGGTATCTCGGATTCGGATACTGTCGCCGGAGGCTGAAGGGGCGAGATTCAGAAATTTAGTATCGCGATACTGTATGCTGTGATGAATGCAGTGTGAATACCTACGTTTAAACACATGTATTTTCTGCATCTTGGATACGCGTATGTCTGATACAGTATCCCAGTCTGAAAGGGCTCCAAGAGAGGTTGCAAGAGATTTTATAGCTGTTTCGACTATCCGTTAATACCATTTGCCAACCAAATATACAGTGTCGAGTAACTGCTGAACCATTTTTGTGCGTTTCCAAGTATACTATATTTTTTTAGTTTAATGATTAACAAGTCCCTGTTTATCGTCTCAAACGCTCTTTTAAAATCAAGAAAAACAGTACAAATAACTTTATTTGAATCTATAGATTCCTTCCACTTTGCCTTTTCGAAATCATTCTATTTAATATCTTTAACATTCCTTGTTTTAAAAGTAGGTTTATTATCATTATTCAATTTTAATTTACTTTGTGGAATCTTAAACTTTATATTGAAGTACCTATGTTATATAATGATCTGTAATTTTTGGCACCCTCCTAACTTCAGCTGTAATTTCATTATTATCCTTGTTATTATCTGTAAATACTAGATCAACAAACTGTACTTCTAGTATTTTGTGTTATCCTGGTATAATCCTTTATTATTTGTTTAAGTTGAAAAGCTCTCATCTGAGTAATTAATTTAACACCGTAAAAATCATTTTTCTCTGGATTTACATCTATATTAAAGTCACCAATTAAAATACCATTTACATTATAGTTTTGATAAATTTCCTCTAGGTTCTATCCAATTTAGTTAGAAATGCCAGAGCTTCTGTACAAAATAACAAACCAAATTCCTTTAATTTTTAACCCTAATATGCACACACTATGCACACCTGCGTGCCTGTTCTCGGAATTATACTAACTGTATTAAATGACGAAACTGAGTAAAAAAGAGAGAGGGTTATCAACAAGTATTTTTTGAGGAACTATGCCAAACATTTTCACAAATATTATCAAGTACGAAAAGAATATGGATACAATATTTGTGTTAGTGGAGCGATTTTTTAATTAAGGAGTTTCTAAAGTAAAGCGATTTGTAGTAATTTTTTAACTTATGAAAATCTTGAATGATATAAATGAGTCAGAAAAATATTGGTGAGTATAAATGAATAATTTTTAAAGCTATTGGTTATTTTGTAAATAAAAGAAGAGTACCAGTAACACGTAGCCTGTAATTTACTTTCAATTTTATTTTCATTCGGAATAAAATATGAGGTTGCATTTTAATTTATTTACGCGGGAGGATTGATGAATAATTCGTATGAAGTTTATGATTCAATAAATAACTGAATGAATTACTGCCCGTAATATGTCAAAGTGCATGTTTTATTATGTCTATACTTCAATAGTTTCATGTATAATAAATACTGGTATTTTAAAACTATTTAAATGCAATTCTCTTTGATTAAGCCAGTTTTTTACAAAAAAGAAATATGAATATCTAGAATATCTGTAGAGTCCGTTTCACGTAAAAAGAACCCACCTGAAGTTGCAGTCGTATGTACTTGTTGTCAATTGCACCATATTGTAAAATTGACATTCGACTTCAAATCAGTAGCGTAACGTTTTCACATTTTGTAGGTGAAAACGGCCCACAGACGCTGCAATTTGTTATACTACCGATCGTACAATGGGGAGATCGTAGAATTTTAAACGTGCTGAACTACCGTACGACTCGACCGCGCCGTACGACTGGTTGAACGACAACGCCACAGACGTTGCAATTATCGGTCAAACGGTTGGATCAACCAAAGTTGTACAACTTATTGTACTACAAATTGCAGCGTTTAACACAAAATTAGAATCTGTTGGCCTTGACAGTGAATACTTTTTCCTTTAACACCAAAAAGTTTTTTAGGACGCATGGTTTTAGATCAAATAAAACAGACAACACTCACAGATACTAGCTAAACGCATTCAAAAAATTCAAGAATCAAAAATATTCCACAATAAATGATTGCTTCAAACACAACCTCAAATGTCAATAATAAAATAGCTGCCGGCATGAAACATCGTGTGTAACTCCAATGGCATGAAACGGTCGTTACGAGGAGACATAAATAATCAAGACCGATTTTAATTTCTGCGCAAGACAGTTGGCAAATTTAACGTGAAACGGAATCTAGTTCTCCTATTTCTAACTTCAAGTCTCCACACATTAACCGGAACTATAGCTACAAACAAATAGGGCGTGCGAGGAAACTATTTTCTATTTTTTCCAAACAGATACAAAATTAATATCACTTGTTGAGGTGGAACTAGAACCTCCATAATATGAAACCACTGAATACAATTTGTGTTTTAAATAATTAAATTACACCAAAGTATTATCTTCTAATATACAGAGTATGAATGAGTACCATTGTTTTCAACAGTTCGAAAATACAGATATAAAAATCGAGGGGTAAACCGCCGGCAAAATCTTGTACACCTACTTCCATCATAGTACCATACTTCCTGTTGATGTTCAGAAGTCCTTGCGTGGTGCGTCAAGTCGGGGGGTGTAAATAGTAAACGAACGACCCGATACTACAGTGGCGTGCTCGAGTTCCGTTTAGGGTTCCGGGTATACAGGGTGTTAATGAATAGGTGTTACAAACTGAAGGGGCATGTAGGAAATGCGAAAATAGGCGAACATTTTCTTGTTGACATGGGTCGTTGGAGCTATTCAATCCAGAGGCGGAGATCTGCAAATATGACAATTTTGGTAGGTACCTCATTTTGTTTAAAGGAGAAAAGTCATCCTACGTTTTTGTTGTAGGGCGCACTGTTTTCAAGATAGTTGACAATGTAAGAACCCATGTAACCTTTATGTAACGCAACACGTTTCCATAACGAGCACAAACATTTTTAATTTCTGAAAACATTCAATAGCATTGATTTTTATATTTTACCTGTTGTATGGGTAACTTTAACACCCTGTATCTCGAAAACTAAAGCTCCAATGACTCATGTAAACAGGAAATTTTACGCCAATTATTGCATTTTCTACACGCTCTTTCAGTTTGTAACACCTATTCATTAACACCGTGTATAATGGCCTATTCAATAATTCTAAATTCGTTATTTTCACCGTACTTCGTCTGATTTTTATATTAAACTTCCACATACTTCCACCTGCGGTTTACCCATCGATAAAAATGCACTGGCTTAGAATTATTTTCTGTTGGAATGAAGATAAAACTTGTGTGTAATGAACAAGCTTGTTGTAAGTAAAAAATAATCGCTTATGTTAACCTTAGTGGTTAATCGTTAATTATTTTCACATAATATTATATTTAAGTATATGGTCTTCGAGATTAACTAATTCATACATTATCAAACACACCAGCTTTTCTTTTAATTTAAAGGACGACCTTATGGATACATTAACCTGCCAGGTTGATCGTTTAAAAGTTCAAATAATTGCAAAGATTAAGCCAGCTAGCTGATAATTTGAAGTATTTAAATTTAATGTGTACTACATATATTTTATGGTTGCTTAAACACACCTTTTACTTTTTGAGGTAGCATTTGAATACGGAAATTTAAGTTTCTTGGATTGTACAGGATTTTTAGTAATAATTAGGTAATGGATTTTTTCCTTCATTCTAACCTATAGAAGTAATCTGTAACTTCACATTTTTCATGAAAAATGTTTGTATAGATGTATAAACGACTGAAATTGAGGTCGTAGCGCCAGGCCGACGAAATTCAGAACTATGGGCCATTCGCGAATTGTTTACATTGTTTGGGAGTGACTTTTGTATATTAAAGTGGTTGTACAAATATAAACAAAGCATTCTATGGCCCATACGATACTTAGTATATTCCTAAACGGTAGGGAGCGTACTGCTTATCTACGTTCACGTTTTGAAAAATGTAATGATAAAACATTGAAGAGTATAATAGGTCAGGAATGAGTAGAGGGTTTTCACTAGCTCATTTCGGTATCAATTCACTACATTTTCATATAAAAAAAACATATTATTATTGCAATTTAGTTTTCAGAGAAGTTTGCAATTTTATGTTATTATATAAAAAAAGCCACTCTAGCAGCATCACTAAGAATCAGACATATCACAGGCAAGATGGGTTTGATGAAGCAATAAATGATTTTGCAAAAGAGACAAAGTTTGTTAAAATCCGCTCAGTTATTTAGGAATTACAGCTGTTTTTTAAATCATCCCCCACCACTTCATTATAATAGATAGGCACGTCAATATTTTTAGAGATACAGAAATTTGCATTCTTATCTGGCCAATGGATACATTGGTAACTTACAGACAAAATGAATCTTTCAAATGCACAATTAAACAGGTTTGTTTAGGTTTTAAATTCTATTCACAAACCTTTTGTTTCACAGTAAACTGCGTTTAAACTTTTTTGGCTACACCGGTTTTTTTTTTATCCACATATTCAATACTGCTTCGGTGTGTGTGTATGTGTGTAAGTGCCATAGACAATCAGCTGATTTGGGTGCATGGCTTTTCCAAGGTCATCAGACTGACTCATACATTTCAACAGTGTAAACGTAAACTATTGAATAGTAGAGGTGGAGTTTAATCCATTACTAATATTTTGGAACTGACTATTAACAATCTTGTTACGTAAATCTAGTGAACATCCAACGAACAATTTACCTAATTATTTTGACCTGTAGCTCGAATCAACAGTTATAGTTGATCTTAAAAAAAATTACTTTGGAATACTTCACTTGGTTAAATAGTATTATTAGAATTGCCTCAAACGAGGCCTCAAACGTGATCAATAAAAGTAAAACCAAGTTCTATACCAAGATGAAACATCACTAAACTTATTGTAATTTACCTAAGAAGTGTAGAAAAGTAAGTCTCAAACAGCTCAAAATAGCTTCAAATCTACCTTTAGTCAACTAACGATCGGTTAGAGCAGTAAATATTACAGTATGAGAGAATATACACTAAAATTGCATTTATAAAACATGTTACTCAATCAGTTTCATAAATAACATTTGCATCGCCAGGAGTAAATTTACTATATTATTATTTTCTCTTCACGATTTAACTCGCCCTGAGTTAGCCTAGTTCACAAGTTCGAATATGTGATAAATGGTGATAGTGATATTTTCCCACTCAAAAAAAAATTACAAAAGTTATTAACAAGCAAAGATGAAAATAATGCAATTAGTTTTTTGTTAACCACTCTGAAACTATCAATATTTACTTAAGATATTCTGTTAGTTCAAAAACATTGTAATAGCCAAAATATTAAAATGTTCCTCTCTTATGACGTGATCTTGTTAAATATGTATGTAAGAAGGGCTCCTGGAAGCAAAGCATTTTTAGCACATTTACTCAAACATTTTTTGTTGTCTTAAATGAGCACGTTTTTATGTATGTATCTATCTCCTTTTATTCTTAACTTTGTTTCATATTTCTCTATATCGAACAATATAAATTTGTAAATATTGCATCGTCAACTAAAAAAAATTGCCCGCTTTTAAAAGAAATAAATTTCACAAAATAACAGTAGAACCGTCCGAAACCAGCGATACGAGTCGATACAAGGCGAGGCGGAGGTAAAAGAAGAGCAATAAATAGTTCGATGTTTAAACACCGCGTCGCCTAAATGCAGTACCAATTTTAGTGACTAGTGGGGGGTACGCCGGAAAAGGCTCAAAATTTTACATTTATATTTATCACTCAACGCTATGGTTGCGCGATACACTTGAAAGATTGGAACGTCAGGTTTCAATATAGTAGAATATCGAATGTTAATGAATCGATACTCCAAGTATCAATACGTTAACTATCCGAGATCATACCGCTGCTAGGCGGTTCTATGGATAATTATTTAATCGTTGGCCAACATAAGACATTCCACGAATTCACAATCACTCAACGCCTAACGGATCGAAAGGTATCGATACTTGGAATGTATCAAAAAGCGTAGTATTGATACAAAATATCGAGTATCGGACGTAAAAGTATCGAAACACTGGAATATCGGATCGTATCGCGCATCCCTACTCAACGTTCTATTGCCAATATGGATGTGAATAAAAAGAGCTGGTCAGTAGTATATTATATTAATGAAATAAATTAAACACTTTGGACCTTTTCGAAAAATGTTACTAAATAAAATATATACAGAAAATGACAAATTCCACTGGCTGAATAATGATGTCGGATGATAGTCAATAAAATATATTTTCTCGAAGAATAGTAACCTATGAAAACTCACTTCGATTATCACTCATATGTTTCGGACGAATTATTCGAAAATCAAAAATGAGAAAATTACAGTTATTGCCTTACTATTAAACTATGCATACATGACTAATTATGCTAAATATAATTTAAACAATAATTAATAGGGATTGCCATAATTGTCAAATACTAACCGGTTTTACATTATAAATAAAAGTTCCTAGTGTAATAATAAATTTCCCATCTCTAATTAATACTAGTCTATCAACTTTTCTATACTACGGAACTGTCACAGTAACCTTGACAGCGAAACCACTTACTTTTTGTTCTGATTTATTAGTAATGCAGCACAGCTCGACGAATAACAACGTTTGCAGTATTTTTTTATTTACTAACTAATCTATAGAACTTTGTAATTTTAGAGAGTGATCTCATTCTACGATAAAGCCGATGGATTGAATCGATCGTGAAACACGTTAAGACATGTTTTTCGGCACGACACATTTAATCTATTATTCACATGGCCCCAACTTTTTACTCATTAGTGTCAAAACTGTATTAAGCAAATTACATACATACATAATACCTACATTCTTCTCTCTTATTGGATTTCTTTGGGAAATATTATTACAGGAGCTTCTAGCACATATGTTCTAAACCATTGTAAACGATTGTCAGCTAGTACGGTTAAATTTATTGATGTATGGACTAGTATTGTGACGCAATAGGAAAGAAAGTATATTGATTAAAGATGTAGAAGGCAAAAAAATATCATCATCTTATAGTCAAACAGCTATTAAGGCACTGAGTTCTAAAAGGCATGGAAATGTCTGGAAAATTTCAATGAATTATACAAGATTATCATCGACACCTTAATGTGGGTTCTGGGTTACGATGGAGTACATGGAAATTAAATAGGAGATAAATTAGCAAAAACAGGTGCTGAATCATCACCCTTTTGAGAACCGGATCGTTTTGCGGTATCAGCACTAATGTAATATTGGATGGACTGGGCATCGCTGAAAAAAATAGGGTAAGGGTTGAAGCAATCAAAGATAGTGCTCGGAAACTACAACCAGGTGAAAACAAATGAATGCCTAGGTCCGAGTACGACTACAGTAAGAGTTTTGACAGGTGCGTTAACAGGACACTGCACATCAAGAAGCTTTTAAGCTATTTGAGCTGGAAGAATGTAGATTCTGTTGAAGAAAGAACCTCGATTCACATACTTGCTGCACAACCATAGAGGAGTGCTGGTTAAATGAAGTGAACTGCATGAGGATATGCTGATATTCATTTATGGAATAGGACTAAAGAAACTACTAGTATCTGCGATTTTCCCAGGAACTGAGTAGAGCAACTTATTTGGCACTTACAAAGTAAAAAGTCATTTTTAACACTTGTAGGTACCAGGAATAATTAAAAATTTGTAAGGCTAGGTTTTTTTTATTAGAATTCATACAATTAAAAAACTGCTGACGGCAGTGAAACTTGGGGAAAAAGTTCTTACTCTTCTTATAAACTCCTAAATTGAACTTTTTTCATAAATCAACTTAACAAAAACTTTCAATCAAATGCTAAACAGGTTATTTGATATCGGAGTGAAAAATTTGTTTAGAGTTCTATAAAAACGCCTTCTCAATTTTCAATACAATTAAGAAATATCCGAATTCAAAGACCATGACGTAAGTATCCTAATGGCCTCCAGTGTCTGACCCATATCAAATTTTAGGTTAATCACCTACCTACCTACCTACCTGTGTGGGAACGGTAGTAATTTTCAAACTTTTTATAGTCTCTTAATTATATATTAAGACGGTTGAAAAAATCTTACAAAAAAAGGTAGTAAGGTTAACTCGATATGCCTGCTTTTCAACGAGTCTTTATTTTTTCGAATAAATCTTTATATATTACACCCAAACCGGATTTTCAAATAATTGAATTTTCTGGATGTTGTCGATTCAATTTTACTCAATTTTTGGAACGCAAAACGATATTCGCCAACGATGTCTATTCCTTAAGCAGAGACAAAAAGTTTAAAAATGATTATGAGACTGGTTAAACATGGTTAACGTGGCATGAAAAGACTACATAGGAAAGATATTGAATTGTACTGCCAAAATGAAATAACGTTACTTTGATACATTGCTTCCATTTTACCGATTTGTTAGGAGAAAAAAAATCTAATTGGAAAATCAAAAAAACAAATAAAAGATAAAAGATATAAAAATTTTGTAAAAAAACTCACCGTACCACTAGAACTAGATACTCAGCACACCACCACCACTTAACACTACCTAACAAGAAAGTGAAATGATTTGTGACACGAAATACCTGAATACGTCCCCAGAGATGTTTTTCTAAACGATGCAATTCAATTACATTTCTGAGAAGGAGGGTTGCGGCGGTTAAGCGGATTAGATATGACCTGTCCGCAATTCGTGCGCTACCTGCTCTCAACCCATCGGTTGTCCGCAGTTCATGATCACCCGAATCAGGAATGGAAAAAAAATTAAGAAATAGATATAAAAGAGATACTCAAGATTAAATCAAAGAAATGTCAGGATGACCAAAAGACTGAAAGAAAATATAAAATAGAAATGAAATAAAGCAGAGAGAAAAGATAAAAAGAAGCAAGAAAAGTTACAAAATTCCATAGAAACAATTGCAAGAAATTAATTTCATAATACGTTAATTTTAGTTGAATAGTTACAATTTGATAATATCGCCTAATTAGCTTATCTTCTCTAAAATTAAAGTTAGTAGCAGCAAGTATAAAGTATTTTTTTATTTATTTTAAAAAAGAATCCCCACAAAATGTTCATGTTCACAATAAATATGTTCAATCACAATAAAGCAAACAAGCGCATCAATCTTTCTTATTACAGAAATATAGCCACGCAACATTTCATAATAATTTGTTTTATTGCTTATATACTTTTGTACCAATTCTCAAGCTGCTGTATATCTTCTCCCGCGGTTTAATATCCTACATTCGTCATCCCGTTATTCTCAATTCTCGGTCGAGATTAGTAATATCTTCAGATTATTGTGAAACTTAGAATGCAGAATACGTAGGTACGAGCAAATATTGTACATCGTAGATTTTTGAGGTATTTAAGAAAATTACTTAATTTTTTGTCATTTTGGCTTCAAAACATTAAATTAAAAATAATATGGCATTTTTTTAATTGACAATTTTAAAGAATGAATTCCTTACGTACAATTTTTGAATGTTCTAACAAAAATTGACTACTTGAAAACGGCATTAAACGGCTGTAAAAATGCATTCATTTGTGGTCAGATTGTTATAAGTGGATCGGCAACAAATTCATCGGTATCTTGAAGAAATTAGTACCTATATTAATTATTGGAAGTTGTAAACAATTAATATATGGATGAAAATTATTAGATATGACCCGTAGGGAGGTCTCTTCATTATTTTAAATGATATAAAATTAAATTTTATGATTATTTTTTAAACCTTGTAGTTTTGCAATATCCTGTTTTCAAAGATGTTTGAAAAACATTCAATTACTCGTATTTTGCAATATTTCTTAAGCGCTTATATTCCAATTTATGAAGGTCTCATGATTTAATCACAATTTAAATCGATATACACGTAATTGCTTCGAATTAATGAACAATTAGTAAACATTTTGTATTAATTTCAATCAACGTAAAAATAGTATATTTTCCGATTTGTGAAGCCTCCAGTTACAACAAAACCAGTCTTCTCGAGTACTATAGTACGACCAGTGGAATAGACTGGGGCACGAAATCTTACTGAATTCTATCCTGCCTAACTTGTCGAAGCGTAGAGAAATAATTTTTTCTGAACGCAGGTTATACCGAAGATACCGAAAGCCTAGTAGTACTTAATTTTTCTGAGTTCTAAATCACACATATTTCTGAATATAGCTCATTGATTAGAAAAACCGTTTTCACGTGACAAAGTGCCGATACAGAGACGTTCCTTTGTATTAGCTTTGTTCTCGAAGCGAGTTACTAATACTTGTTATAAGCGGACTGAGTTTGCGCAATTTGAAATAAGAAACAATTATTGTTAGCTGCGCAAACTCAGTATGTTCACAGTTAGGAACTCGCTTTGGGAACAAACCCAATGTCCTTAGTTTGCTGTTGTCAATCACTACGTTTTGCCGCTTTAAATTTAATAAATATTGAAATTTATAGGTCGAATGGTATTAAAAAAATATGAATATACACTTATTTAAAGAAACATTTTATAATTAATTTCAAACGAAATATAAATCGTTGGATAATTAACAGTTTAACATTAATAAAATTTTATAAGTGTGGCGCTTTCAAAATTGCTTCATCAGGTGAAATTCCGACATTTCTCAGCTGATTTCTGCAATTTTTGTGGTTACCTACGCCGTATTTTATTTCGCTAATTTAATTTTTTTATTTGTGCGTTATTAAATTACTGTAAAACTGCTCTTATTAGAGCAAATATACCGAAACAATTAACCAGCTGCTGCAAAGAACTTTGAACAAGAACGTGGACTATTGCTATCTTCAACTTCTGTGAGAAAGGTAAGTTAGCATAGACAACAGGTACATGATTATATCTAATATGTATATATATACGTACTTTTTTAGCGTGTAGCAGCAGCAGCAGCAGTTGAATGCAGCAACTGTGAATATTATAGCCGTAAAGCGTCATCAACCTTTAAAATGTGTTTGTACACTCAAACCATTGTTAGACAATGCTAAAACTAACCTACAACCAAATAAAAAGAAGAATATTTGATAAACTTCATTTGCATTTACTAGATACTCATACATTTTAAGTGCTTGGCAACATAGTCCCGTTATGACAGACGTCATGGAAAAAGGTTTTTATATCGCATGCGGTATACGTTTAGCTCCAGTGTATATTTTTATTAATGTATTCGTTTTAGTCCACTTTACTATCGATAAAAAAGAAAATATGTTATATATGTGTAAAAAAAAGTAAAACGCACACATTTTTTAATGCTAGATACTTTTCACTAAAAGGATTTTCCCAATTTTATACGTGACCCGGATTCCCTGCTTACAACTTTGTACCTGACATAAAAAATAATTTCTACGTCCCAAAACGACGCGATACATCTCGATATCGACATTGTTCGTGCGTAATGTTTTCATCAAAATCTACTCGATCATATTTTCGGATATATTTCTATTTACTTCACGTCTTATAAACTTTAAACTTCGGTTCAAAAAAAGGTCAAATGGCAACATACAGTCGAGAAGATTCTCTGAAATAGAGAATAATCACATTTGTGAAATATATACAGCCTCAGTACATTGGCGGAGAAAAAGGAAAATCAATTAGGTCCTATTTAATTTAAATGAAATTGTTTAAAGAAACGATACTCTATTTGTTGTTTAAATCTTTATAATTCATAGGTGCCACATTTGCAGATCTCATTTTTTAAAAATGGTTGAAACTCTTAATAAAATTCAAATGTGTGCAATAGCTTTATTGTGCGTTTTTAGAAATGTGGCTTCTTTTATAGTCTCTTTAAAAATAAAATGGAAAGCTGTATTCTCGGCTATATTAGCTTTTTTCCATGTTTTATCATATTCTACCTTCGAAATACAAACAACAGCGCGACTTGTTTTCTAAAAGATGAAAAAAATACGTAATACTCGCAGGATAATATGAATTTAAAATTCTACGCATTTTTTAATCTCTTTTCCTTTGATATTACCAGTTTCGAACAAGAAACTGCGAGATATTGACAAAAAATATGAGGAATTCACTTCTATATAATTTAGCAGCGTAGTAGGGTTTCGCTTCGCACAAGGTAACACAGGTTTCGGATTATTTATGACGGGAAATGGCTCGTTGAGCCGTGTTTAATTTTAAACGGAAATCTCAAGTCTCAAATCTCTGCAAAACATACGCAGCACCCTACTTGAACATAAAAGATAGGTGGATTAACTGCACCCTCAAAAATTGGGAAAATATAGCAACACATTTTTGGTACACATACTCGATTACTCGATACTAAGCTGAAATTGATGAGAAAGTAAAAGTTGAGTTTGGACAACGGCGCTAATTATAACATTTTTTGTACTAATTGCTTTTAAATGCATTACAGTTATCGCCGGAAAGTGTACTTTACGCATCAGGATGTTTTTTTACTTTTCCATAATTCGCTTTTAACAGTTGGCAACAAAACTGTCAAACATAGGTTATATTTTTGATAGATTCCTTCATAACGATCTCGACAATTTTATTGAAATTTTTTTTATTTTCAATTATTCGTTACAAAAAACATTGTACCTAACTTTTTTGGGTAGGAATTTTTCGCACTCGTACTAAATGCAAGACTCCCTTCGGTCGTGCTGCAAACATTCTACTTCACAAACACGTTACGTAAATAACTATTATCATCCAATACAGTTAGAATTTGACATTTATTAGTAAGACAGTTACTATAGTTGAAAAATAGTCGGTTAATATTATCAACCAATTATTACTAGGATAATAAAACATGAGATCCAGCAACTACCATACTGAAACGATAAAGGCCGTTTGACTTTAAACATCCACCACGTTCGAGATATGAATTAGTATAGTACATTACGAGTGCGGAAAGTGACATTTGAAAAATCACATTCGCATGAGTATTGTACAGTATTTTTCCAACGACCACGTGATAATTTCACCAAATAATGTGTAATCAACATCTGACATATTAGTACACAAAATGTACTGTTTCGAGATATGAAATATTGAAAGTGGAGCCGCAGTAACAAAATTAAGCTTACAAAATAGTATGTCACAAAACGCTTTACTTCTTGTACCGTTTTCATTGATGAAAAAATATCTCAAACTTTTGGGGTTAATTTCGTTAACCATTTTGAGATAAAAAAAATTTAAATTTCCCTCAAATGACCAACGTTATCTATCTTGTTCTATATTTGTACTTCGCGATGTAAAAACAAGATTCGGATACTACCTTTTATAATCTAACTGAAAATAATGACAAACATTTCTGATTTGAATTAGATTAGATGTAAAACCTTATCACTATAGTTCCAGTCGAGGTTCCAGTAGACTTTTTGTCCCTGTGATAATATGTTCTCAAACGATTGATATGACGATAGGTGAATGGATTGAAAATTATATTGATAACATTAGATTTATCGAATGACTTTCAATAAAAAATTCAGCTGGTTACTACATATTACATGTTAAAAAATTATGCCAAAACGGCCTAAACCTGATGAAAACAATATTAAGCAACACCCGGGGAATGGACTATACCTGACTAATGCATAAATATAATCCGCTTATTTTCTAATAGATAGATTACTGCTCTATAGTTACGTTAAGAAGAGAGTTCCAAATCAGCTCAAAACAATACAAAAAAACAGCAATAGAAATGGCAACAGGAGCATTCAGTACAAGTCCAGTAAAAAGACAGTAGTGCGAAACCGGGAAACCCCCTCTAGAACTCCGGAGAAACGATGAAATCCTAAAGAGGCTACCTACGGAGATTTCAATTGTACAGTTCGGAGGATATCCGAGGAGCTTCAGACAACCAAGAAACTATAGTATCTGCGTTCTTGGACAACAGATTTTGACAGTACCTCAAAATAGCGTTAAATAGAGGAGGTATACAACACAATATAGAAATGGATGTCGGCGTGTTTGACGGTAGAACCGTATGTGGTTTGACTTCGGCATATACTGCTAAGGAAAGTGAAAGGAGACAAAATAAGTCTTCAAGGGTCTCAGTGAATGTCATCCCAATATACATACATCCATATTATTAAATAAATTGAAAGCATGGAAAATTAATTTGAAAAAAGGCAGTTTCTAACAAAACAAAAATGTGGTAAACTGTCATATTAATTATAATAATTCCTATCGTCTCTTTTATCACGCCAGATAAATACATTCAGCAATTTGTTAAAATGTATTCAATCGGTTGAATAAAAGATTCGGAAATTATACAAAAATTCCGTTTTTTATAAATCGTCATTAGTTACGGTAACACTTTTTTTGGTTATTTTTTCTCTAACAATAGGATATTTCACACTGATTTGGTTAAATATCATCCGGTGTTCGGTCATCCTGTATAGGGTCAACACGTTTAATCCGTTACCTTAAAAACATGTTACAGCTGCAAAAAAATCCAACCATTCAAATTTTAATAGCTATGAAATTGTTTATTATCATTTAGACTATGACATTAAGATCATTTAGCTATAAATATCAATGGCGGAGCAAAAAAAGGGTCATGTTATAGTTATTTACCCAACAAGTGTATTAATAAGGACGATTAACATGTTCGAGATTGTTAATTGCTCTTTTAATACTCGTGTTATTTACAAAGCTTTTCCGTCGACTGTACAAGTTGTATTCGTTTTTCTGAATATTTAAAAACTAAAACTCATAGGTAAGTACTGTCAAAACTAAATAATGACATTGAAATGTCACAGAGAAGGTCGCCGGTGCAAATGTCACTGTTTTCGTTTTTCTTAAATTCTTTTTTGGATGTCTTAAGACTAATAATTATTACAATTTTGTAGAATAATGAGATAAAAACGATGGGTAAGTCAAAAACTAGAAGTATTCTATGCTATGGATCATTTTTTAAAGATGTTATTGTATGTTTGGTTGCCTACACCACAGATAACTGTCAATATAAATAAATGTATAAGATGTGCGTTGGGTTGCCTATAGGAAAATCGTTAATTAATGAAAATCATCCATTAATAGGGGTCACTAATCATCGATTTTGTGTACAGTAATATAGCTCATAAACGCACGGTCATCGGAGTAAAATTAATCGATCTTTCTTGATACGAGGAAGTGAATTAATTGTAAGTACTAGTACAAATACTACAGTAGTGTTAATCTAAATATTTACTTCAATCACTGACTTCCTGGTACGGTATTTAGTATGCACAAAATACAAATAATTGATGCGTGACCTTTAAAAAAAATTATCTACACCACTGAGAGTCCTATCTTCAATGTTATTCTCCGTTGACTCGACTTACAACTTTCAAGGAAACGTTGAGAGGTTATTGACCACAAATTTCGCACCAAAAAAATTGGATAAAACAATCAAACAGATAAATGCCGTGAAATAAACGAATCATGATCCTTTTTTTTTGTTTATGGTTTATAAGCACTACTGTCCGATGACATTTGCGTATATTCAATCCAATAAACACTCATCCAAGTTGAAAGGAATTATTCACCACTCTGAAACTGTATTGTGTGACAATTTTTTTATTATATAGTAGGCCAGTCTCCCGATGAAGTATATAAAAAAAGTGTTTATCGCATCTTTAAAAGTATGTGTTGATCGATCTATTAGCAATATCTGTAGTGAGAAGATTATACAAGGGTAGAAACTTTTATAAAAGTTGTAAAGTTTATTTATGTATTCACGTGTATTTTCCAGTTATTCGTTTTTTTTGGCCAGAAAAATCAAGAAAAGAACCGTTTTACCATAAAGATTGTATTTTTATTTAGTTTGGTTAGAATACTGGGTCATTAACACTTATATCAATGTTAGAATATCCACGTAGTATTCAACAATACAAATCTGTTGCATATTTTTCAAGTATATTTTGATCAGTTTGCGAATACTCTTGATTCAACTTGATTAGCACCCATACACCAAATAGTGAGATTATCAGTTATCGAATAAATAAAATATGTTCAAAAACGTGATAAAATGAAATTATTATTTCATATAAATTTTCCTTCTAATCCATTTTTTATTACGTATGCCACAAAAAGCATTTGCAGAAATTGTTTTGTTACATTATTATTTAAGGGCATCTCCATACAAAGAGTTTACTGAACAAGAAAGACAAGGAAATGTCAACCAGGCTATTGAAACTGGGTAAGAGACATTTGAAGACAGTTACTGGCCTGGTAACTGGACACTGCACCATGCGGAAACATCTGCACAAAATGGGCAAAGTTAGTGAACCTATGTGCAGGAAATGTGAACTCTATGATGAAACACCTACTCACATACTCTGCTTCTGCGAGAACTTACATGGACTCAGCCGGAAGCACTTGGAAGTGGAAATAATACAACCATTACAACTACTGAAAATCCCACCAGTCAAACTGGTAGCCTACATGAAGCTTCTGGAATCGAAGTAGATAATATGGGAAATGGTACAAAGATTCAGTTCAAGTGCCTGGGCAGCTGAGCACACCCCAATCAAATGAATGAATGAACGGATATAAAATTTAATTAAATTTTATTATCAATAAAATCAAATTGATTGAAGAAGTCAGTGATTCTCAACATTTGATTTTTGGACGCCTTAATTTTTATTTATACTTATTCTGAACTTATCAAAACCAAAAAGGATTAGAACAAACCATCTGGAGGGATCTGAAGTAAACTAGAGTTCTCGAATGAAATGACCTTTTTTTGAGAGTTTAGTTAATTTTACTATCTCGTGCGTAAGGGCAATGCTAAACCCGGTAAAAAAATGTGTTTCTTTTAGAATGACTGTCGTGTGTGAAATCAATTAGTTTGGTCAAGCATACATATATATATAATGATGACAATTTACCCGTTATACTAAATCCTGTATATTTATGAAGTAGAAACTCGGTAGAAACCCTAATCAAACTAGAATTGTGTGTGTTTTTCCCTTTTAACGTTCTTTGTGCAATCTTCTGTTATGATATCTGAATTTAAAAAAGTAGAATCTCGTTAATGACCAACGACACAGTACCAGTGACAACTGTGTTGAACCGGGTGTTATAATAAAGACAAGTTAATATAGAGTATAATAAATTATAGACCACTTATTATTGAGGTGATTTATGGTATTTCTATATTATATTGACGATTTTTGTTCGTGATGCGTATCATTATACACACTGGTATGACTCACACTTCACTCGAACCAAAAAACATTACACTAAAAGTGAATTATTTTATCATTTGTCCAAAGTTTGAATTATGAATTTTGTGGATCCGAGAAAAATAATAAGTTGTTAATATTACATACAAAAACATCAAAATGTGAACTAAAAAGTAGATTTTTGGAAGAAACAACGTAAAATAGCACCTCCAATAATGATTTGAAACTTCTTTTTTAATCGGTACCTATATGACACAGTACCACACTTATAAAGCATATAAAGTACAACTTTATCCACTAGTGTAATAATGAAAAATAAATCAATTACAGTCAACACCTTCCATCATTTTTCAATTAATTTCAATAATTTTTGACGTTACAGCTGCTATTTGATGAAATCTTATTCTAAATGATTGTGATTGTGGATAAAACTTTGTATTGCATTCGTTTTATCCTCGGTTTTATCCACTTAGAAAAATTAAACCCTCGAGTTCTGTGTATGAAACACTTTCTAATACAGTTATATAATAAATAACTATTATTATAATTTTATAATTTAGCTCATACCTATTAGAAATAGGTACTCTTGATTTTTCATAAACACGTTTTTTTCCTATGTTACAAATATGCACATATTTGATGTAAACAATATAAAGTACGTAAGTAGGTATGTATATAATAGCAACTAACTACGTTTTACTTCTAATTTTCAGTAAATATTTTGATGTTGAAATAATTAATGTTGTGGTTTTTATTACCATTTTCAGTATAAAAATAGTTTAATTTAATCCCCTTTAGCAAATATTCACACATAGTAAGTAAATCCAACTTGGTTTGACATATTTTTTGAATGAATAAA
Organism: Lochmaea capreae; assembly: GCA_949126875.1. Classification (NCBI taxonomy): domain Eukaryota; kingdom Metazoa; phylum Arthropoda; class Insecta; order Coleoptera; family Chrysomelidae; genus Lochmaea; species Lochmaea capreae. The sequence continues at coordinate 13,320,568 of OX421411.1, forward strand.
CAAACCTTAAATAATGATAATTGAATGTATACATTGCACATAGTCATAAAAAATAGATAAAATACTCACTTGAGGGTTCATAAGAATTATTAAGATTGTAAAAAGCAAAAATAAAAAAACACCATGAGATGACAGAAACAACTTCACAAAGTTCAACATTTCTAATATAAATCGATATAAATTCCATTACAGACGAAAGAAACAAGTAAAAGTAAATAAGAACAAGTTGATAACTATCATCGCAAAGAATTTCATTTTGATCCAATCTTTTCAGACTCATATCAAAGTTTGCCAGATTTGAGCATTCCAGAATTAAATAAATTTAAAAGATAAAATATTAAATTCAATTAAAGAAATTCCAGGCATTATACGCACTTTCTCTTTCTCGATCTACAGGATAAATGAATAATTCGTTATCTACAAATATGCCGAGAAATATACTAAAAATGATAAAATACTTTTGGAATAACCTCGGTTGTAATAAATTCACATCTGCGTTATAAAAGGTTACTTACCCATTCAATAAACATTTATCAAAACGTAAAAGGTCGATGAACTGTCGTTCCTTTTATTCTAAATAACATTCAAAATAAATGTGACCTCACTTAAAATTAGGCAAAAATGATAACATCTAAATTTAAAATAAATAATATACAATGTTGTTTTGAAGTCTTTTAAAAGCTATAAAAAACTAATATATTGCCAAAATGTGCGCGTTACGAGAGATCAGTTCAATCCATATAAAAACAAGCGAGTTTTTTATAGTTTCTTTAGAATATTGACATTACCAGACGGGAAATCAATATCCGATTGTATCGATAAAATTTTGAGGATTTATTATCAAATCTAGGTGGAAAAACCCTCGGAAAAACCTATCTAGAAGAAAAAATATTTATTGCTGCGTCACGAGTCCGACAATTAATAATAGGTACATACAGTTTGTAGATAACCAATTAAGTATGTTCCAAAATTTGATGACCGATTCGAAACCTGTCGTTCTTCTATCTGTTCCCTATCATAAGCAGATTTTGACTATCATGACTCAAATCACACCTTCAAGCAATGTTTAATTTGAGTCTTGAATCAATTCCCTTAGGTTTCATTTCACTATAATTAAATTCTGTGTGTTCTTTGAAAACATGAAACAATTTAATAAATGGTGTTGACTTCAAACCTCCGGATTAAAATGAATATGTACACAGTGCCCAGTTCAGGATCAAGGAAACATGTAGGTCATAAGTTAAATAATGTAGGTCATAAGTTATAGATGACTGAATATTTTTCGAACGATTTTCATCACAACCAATAATCAGATAATTAGTGATAAATTAGAGAGAATACCACGTACATCTAGGTATTTTTAATAAGACCAACTATGTTAGCTGTAAGTATAAAGTGACCAATGGTTTCTTTACTAAAGATTTTTACTATAAGAAATATTAATATATTGTAAGCAGTAGAAAGAGTATTGTTTTTTAAATTACTAAAAATTTCCTACATGAATTTCGTATCAGATTGTTTACATAATATATTTTAATATTAGTCATCGTACAATTGTGAAATCGAAGATATAAAAATGAATCGTTTTTTAATTTTATGGTATTTTTAACAACTTCGCTCTTATTGTAAAACCGAGTGTAAAACTAATAAATAAAGGGATCTTAATTAAGCATATCTATCGTATATTGTTTTCATCTTTTAAATAAGTATCTAATTTATTTGTTTATTGATAAATGGGTTTTTAATCGTATTGAAAAGTGTCAAGGATATTTAATTATTAGAAAAATAATTTATGTTAAAAAAAGTCACTAAGGGTCAGAACTTCACAATCAGTGTTCATCATAAATAGCGGTAGAAGAAGTATTATTATTTTTATCTATTTAGTAAGTAGGTAATTGAATAAACATTGGATTATTAAATAACTTAAATCATGAATATCTGAATATAGATATTTGTATACATTATTTAAATCGGTTAAGGAGGCGTAAATGGAATATTTTCTATTTGTACCTGCTACAAGGCAGTTAGGGGTTTATTTTTCGGTTTATCCTATACTAGATACAAAACAAAAAAAATATCTACCTAATACTTACAGTAGAAACGGTGGAGCTTTACCATCACGTGACTGTTACTATACGTATATACGTATAGTAATGTATAGTACGTATAGTGATGGTCAAGCTCCACCGTTTCTACTTGTAGGTAAGTCTCGAAGTAAGTATTTGAAACTTCAGAAGAATCTCAATGATAAGGTTAGGTTTTAAAAAACTAGTAGTTCTGTAATAGATGGTTTTCTGGCATAACCTAATTTTCAACTAAAATGTTTTTGAACATTCCGTAAAATTAGGATTCTGAGATGTCCTGCTTTTATTAGACAGATTTTTCACTGAAATTCAAACAGGTACCTACATTGTTTGTTGTAATTTTCACTAATGTTAAGATGAATAATAAAAAAATACAATGCAAGTAAATAACTAGATAGGATTGTACCCCAATCATTCAGCTTGTAAACTTGCTTCAAGTACCGAGTCCTTCATTTATGGGTCCACAAAAAAAAATACATGTTTTTTTTCCGAGTTTTTTTTTCTAACACTTAAAAAAACAAAAAAATTCAATCATATAACATAAATTTGAGGAAATAAATGAAACTAACTTTCTTGGTACTCTATTTTTATATATGAAAATAAAATGACATAATGTTTTTAAAATAGACAGCTGGTAGCTACTATCTAAATATTTAATATGTCATGCCACTAGAAAAATGTCTGCTCATTGGAAAAAGCCAGGGAACTGTTAAACGATTTTTGGCAAGTTTTTTACTATTTTCGCGTTCTTTCATGAATCTCTTGGCAAGAGATCCAATTTTGATTTTGCCAAAATGCACATGTACTTAAAAGAATTATCTGCGGCTCTAGAAACATTTCGTTATTTCTTACATCGAACACGATTAACATAAGCCATGAGCTAATTTTAATAAACTTTCAGATATATTCATTGTTTAAAGGGAATAAATCAAATTACTTATAAACAAATAAAATAACAATTTTTTCCAATTTTTATTTTGTTGATTCTAGCTCCTTGGTAATAAGATGTCAATATTTTTTATTTCATATATCTATGTATAGGTACTATTGGATTAACTTACATTTATTTATGTTATTTTATTATTATTTAATATTGCACGACAAAGACACTAAAAATTAAAAACTTAAACGATTTTTAAAACAATTTCAAATTAAGTACTTTCAATTCCTTAAATGTCACATATTAAACTTAATATTTTCGAAAATCTAGGGAGTTATTACCTATTTTGGGCATTTATTGCGTCCTATTACAATTTATTCTGATTAATTCAAGGATAAAATTGCACTTTTTTATAGTATAGATGAAACTACAGGTAGCTACTTTATTGGTTAATATCGGGGTTAATCTTCGATAGAAGTACTCAAGTTCACATTTATGCTAATGAAACCAATGAATACCAATTATGATTATTTTAAACAGTGTTATTAAAAAAACAAATGAGAATTGTATAACTGTTAATTCAACAAAGTCTAATGTGTTTTTATCATGCCTTAAGCATAAAGCATGTTGCTAAATATACTAATTTCCTTTAATTATTATTTATTGATAAATAATAATGTACAAAAATAAAAAAATTACAGATTTATTGAATACGTTAGACGACGAAATTCATAAATCAAAATTTTCCTCTTTTTTGACTTTGAAAATAATTCAACGGCTTTTTATCACGCCAAGAAAGAAACCTTTAGTAAAATGTTCGTAAGTTATTTTGACATTTTAAAGAAAAGATCCAAATCATTTTGTGAATATCAGCAGTATGTACTCAATCTCAATTAAAAGATAGGTATTTCCATTTCTTGGTTGTACCTACTTTTGATTTTTTTTATGAACATGAATATTTTTTACTGCCTGGAGGTAGAACAGATAATGCTATAATGGTTTTTTGAATTATAATTTTTGTACATCGACTTTGCCCTTTGCTACATTTATAAGTTTTTTACAGGCGAATTTCAATAGAAATTTGTATTTCTATTACTTATTTATCATTTTCAGATTCCCAACAGAGATTTTATCTTAATCGTAGAAAATAATTTAATATTACAAATAATAATAATAATAATAATAATCTCATCAACTAAGCGTATTATATAATAGGTATAGGTATGATTGTGTTTTTTGTGTTCTTATACCAAAATTTAAGAATCATAGGTATTAAGTGTTTAGGTATAACAGAAAAAAAAACGGAAAAAACGTTAAGAGAATAATATATGTTCATTGACAGTCAACAAAGTTCGTTGTAATTAAACATAAGCATCGACAAATACCGTTAAATTACCTAAGTACTTGTTATACTTATATATTTAATTGTAAATGTTAAGCAACTAATAAATCAAACGTGTGCTGTGATATTATTATTAACTATAAACCATTTATTCAACCCGGAATCATTTACTTACTCATTACGATTTACATGGCCAATTTGGTATAAGTTAAACGAAGGTCAAGGCAAAAATATAATGTAGCAAGATACAGGAACAACAACCATTAACAAATGAATACTTAAAGCATTTGTGTTATTTCGCTTTGCATAACAATTTCATTTTAAATACCCGCAGGATAAAAACGTAAAAGTTCATTAAATATTATTAAGCGTTTACTTTCGAAAATAATATTGTTGGTGTTAAATAAGGATAGTATTTTGTTATACACTTTGTTAAATAATGAAACTTTCTAGGTATTCTGAAATTTTCAGTAAAAGTAATAAGAATTTCCATCTTGATTATTAAAAATTGTATTTTAATCAATTTTGGAAAGGTTATGAGAGTTTGTCAGCATATTTTCAGTAATATATGCCCGAGTATATTTCAGCAATATTTTTTGAACATCATTTTTCGATATTACCAACAATTCAATGTATACCTCTACTAAATGAAAATATTCGTGAAAATATAATTTGTGTATTTAAAAAGTATAATAAAAACTTCAGTGAACTGAATGAATCATTCTTTGAATTTGTAAGTTTAGGTACCTTCAATTATAATTGAATGGGCATAGGTACTTATACCTCGACTTATACCTATATGGTTTTCCAAAAATAATTTCTGTTTTGTTCATGTTTTAGACGTAGATTTATTTGACTGATAATTTCAAAACTCCAAAATTCCATTCAAGTTAAATATTTCTAAATACTTAATTCTTTAGAGAAAAGGATCGTAAAATATAATTTATGTAGAGCTTTTTACTCAACCGATTGAACTAAGTACCTACAAATTCGTTAATATTTTTTTGCTACATATATATATTTTTTTCAAATAAATAAAAATTCATTATTTTTCATTGAGATCAGGAATAGATGTTCCTTGGTCACCTTGTCTTGTATCAGTGATGATGAATTCAATGAATTAACATTTCAAGTTGAGTTGGAGATGTAAAATTTTTATAGGAAAAATTCAATTTTTTGTCTGTCGAGTTGTTATAAATGGCAAAGTAAGTTCTATCGTTTAATTGAAAAATAAGAGATGGACTTTTTTTAAATCAAAGTACCTAGGTATATAGTATTTACTGGTCTTAAATACATACTACTGAAGTCAATCTAACACAGATATTATAAATTGGCTTCATATTTTTTATGTACCTATCAGACTTAGGTATTTACCTATGCATGTTTATATTTTGGGTGTAGACTTTATATTTTGGAAAAAGATCCAAACAATCTCAAAATTGAAGGAAAAACATCCCAAACAACTTTAGTCAATAGGTACTACAAATCTTTTAGATATTTATTTTTTTGTATCTTGCTAAAGTTTTGTATTTTTTTGAAGTTATTATAGGTACACCTATTGTCATTATATTTTTTACTGATTAAAAATTTCAATAATTTAATTTAATAGTTATGACCAAAATAATTAGGAATGCCAGAATTTTAAAAAATATTTTAGAAAATTGTCACAAGGTTAAATCTACTTGTCGAAAAAAATGCATGCATATTAAAATTTTCATTTAATCACCTATTATGATTGACGAATTACCTACTTAATTTTGAATCTCATACCTGCATACAATTAGAATTAAAAAACGTTATCCAAAAGATGTCACAAAACACTTCACAATATTTTTTCTTTTACAAAAATTTTTAAAAAAATCCCACCTACCTGAGTAGCATCAGAGTAGGGAGTAGCAGAATTTTTATCAACCAATTGCGAACCAAAAATAGGTTGACCACTCAAAGAAAGTGTCTCCGATCTTGAAGAATCCATATTTTGAGGCAACATATCCAAATTAAATAAATAAAAAAAGTCGCACAGCACGCACTAATAAAGTCACTTATAGTAAGGAGAAAAAATTTGTCTAAGTCCTCAAGTGCTTTGCACCCAGCTATCTTAGCATATTACACTGTCTCCTTCGATGGTTAGATGTGTACTGAAAACACGAACTGTATGTTTTGAGTTTGTATCTCAACTCAGCTGTTCTCCTGTATGGCAAACGAAGTGGGGGTTCGAGATTGCGCAGAGAAGTTGATTCGGATCCCCGGACAGCTGATGATAGGTATATGAATCTGACACTTGTATGTTTATTTGTAATAAATTTACCCTTTAATTTTTGTTCACCAAACCGAAGAGTAGATGATTTATATCTAGATTACTATTAACAAATTAGTAATAACAATTCAATTTATTTAAATAAACGTTAGGAATTAAAAAAAAATAGTTGGGTAGTTAGTCAATTTCGTTGTCATAATAAAACTGTCAACTTAAAAGTATGTAAATATTTTTTCACTTTTAAAATTTGTATACCTTAGCACTTCGAGCTTCACACCGCGAGAGTTTGTCTACAACTGATCGTAATGTTAACTCGTAACTAGCTATACATATACATCTCACAGTTCAAGAGCGAATGAATAGGAAAGAGTCGACTCGTTAAATCCCCTCCTTCGATAAGGATAGTTTAGCGTTCTGCCGTTTGAGGCCGCCAGCTGACGGTGGGTAAGAGAATCTTCATGAAATATTTCAAAGAGGTTACGCATAATATATATAAACAATATTTTAAACCAGAAAAATGGAACATAAATGTTAACAGAAGTGTGACGTTTATAAAATAATATAATTAGCATAAACTTAACGACACCTTAACCGTCTAGCTGTATAGAAAAAAGCAGAACATTAAAAAATACGAGTAATGAGAATTTGAAGTGCCTAGGTACCTACCTACCTATGCTGGTACTCACACATTGTCGCAATATGTAATTTGATAGGATTAATTTAAAAGAGAATCAACATTGTACACACCAATGAATTTCGAGTAGGTAGGTATATTTTCAATTTGGTGCAACCGCATCCCTTCAAACTGACCAACCTAATAAATAATAAATTTAATAGTCTGTCTCAAAATGCAATTGACATATAAATGGGCCAACTATAACGAAATTCGCGATTTAGGGAGATGGGAGATTCCACCACATATTCATTTGTAATGTTAGTTTCAACCATTGATCCCAAAAGCAGGATAATAATATCCGTTAATAGGTATTCTTTTTACATCATCTAACGCAGCAGATACAACCTCAGCAATTTGTAAAATTCTTTATTTATTCCTTTGAACCGATATCGACACCTCGCTTTCTTTATATACTGTCATTCTAGTCACGTACTGTTTTAGATATTTTTGTTTTTGGTAAATAATTGAATCACAAATAATCGCAGTTTCAAACTGTAAAGACCTGCAATAAAAACCATAGTTTTCTGAATTCTTCCGAGTTCCTAATTTTTTCAAGAACATCAAACATCAACCTAACTATAATTTTTATATAAATTATATAAATAGCCACCTTACCTTTGTTAAATGTTGAAACCAATCCATTTCCGTTATCACTGTCATAATGATCAAGTGTCTGTTAAATGGAGTTTAATTATTTGAGATAAAAATTAATATTGTGTGAAAAAAACGAATATTGCGTTACCCTATAAAATTACTAGTTCTACAGATTCGGAACCTTCATGAACCAGCGGGTGCATCTGAGGTCTAAAACGCTGTGCTGATGTTTTTATTTCATTATTTAAATAGATAATAAATAATGTTGCAGCTGTGTTCTGCTCGCAACTTGCACCGAATGGAAAAAATTGATGGTTTACGAGTTTTTTAGTCGGAAATTGATGTATTTTAAGTTAATTTCGGCATAATTTGTGTCGTTCTCGTTGTTAACTAGTTTTAAAACGAAGTCATTGAAAAATTGGCTTCGTGAAGTTCGTAGGTATTTTAAGGTACCTTAATTCCATACACTATTACAGAGTGGGCTCTGTTTATTCTTACAGGGTGGCCTCTGAACTAATATATTTTAAATATTTATATACAAGATATCGAAAACAATTAGGTATTAGGGTTTAATGGAAATAGAAAGAGAAAAGCTGACTAGGTACCTGTCAGGGTGAGTAAATTTTAAAATACAGAAATAATATTCTAAACAAACCAATATTCGTGCCGATTGTTCGTCTGGGGCCTCACAAATAATTCGGGGGTTGATCATAGTAGTTTATGCTTTGGATCACATAAGAAATAAAGACCAAAATTGCTTATAACGTCTTTTCCATACCAACTCGAGTAACGTTGGTTGCTAGTTGGAAGGAGTGGATAGTGTCTTAGTGAAGGTCTATTACACTGTTTATCATGATAAATACTCCGGACTAGCAATTTTGTGCTCTTGGAGAGATATTTCGCGAGTTGACCCTTATTATACCTATGACCCGAGAGACGTTTGAACGTTATCATGTGTTATTTGTACATTTCCTTTAAATGTATTAATCTGATTATGTTTGGTTTTGATATTTTTGAACTATAAATACATTTGATTGGTATTAAACTTTTGTTGGTGTAACCTAATTTCCAAATCTCTTATGAACTGGTTACTCAGGTACTTTTATTTCCTTTTCTGAGGTACATCTCGAGAGAGCAAACGCCCCACCTTTGTTTTTATTTATGTTAATTTGGAAATCGTTAATTTACCATTTTAATATTTATGTTTTGTTTTTATTATTCTTTGTTTCCTTTAGTAAATTTTTTTGTTAAGACTTTGCTGGTATTAATAATTATTTTATACCTCTTATATGATACCTATGTCTAAAATATTAACCATGTGATTTCTGCAATTATTTTTGTGTAGGAACCGCCGATTTTGAAAATCAAGTATCTACACAGGGAAAGTCAACCAATAATGCTGATTTCTAGATCGCTAAAGTTGAAAATATAAATCAATTTGGTACTTTAATTGCGCTAGTTGAGTGTCTTGCAGTGTTTCAGAATAAGAAAGAGGAGCGTTCTATAAAATTTAAAATCGGGAACGAACTTTATATACACGCAAAACATATTTAGAGGTACTAGTATTTTCCTACTACAAGTAGCAATGATTTCACAGACTATAAAAATTACGTGTATCTCCTTAAACTCAATTCACAAATCTTCTGCTCCATCAACTAATATATCTTTTATTTATTAAGTTCCGTCCATAGCAAAACTTTTTATTCCAAATTTCAATTGGCGGAAATGCTAACGTATAAAAACACAAATTCACACTATCTTTCAATCAAAGACTGTTTTGTTTTACAACAGTGTTTTGATTTGCAACTGTAACTTGTTATGTTTTTCAATTTAATAGCTTCATATAGTGATTCTAATAGAAAATGTTCTTAAATGTTAAATCACTTTGGGGGATAATAACTTCACTAGATAATAGTTAAAAATTCGTTGTATGTTGATAATAATTTAAAACCGACTAGTATAGAAAACTCCTAGTTCTTAACTTGCTTATCGTTTCGAAAGTGTAAGAATTATTAGTGTTAAACACCCAAAAAAGAATTTTAGAAGAATTAAAACAGTGAAATTTTGTCTATGGGACCTTTCAATGTCATGCTTTATTTTTGACAGTACTTACCTATGGAACAAATGAATATTATTAGAAAAGTTATAACTACATTCAGACAATGTTGAACACTATTACTTTTGCTATATTTTTTAAAGTTCGCGGGTAATATTAGTTCATTTTTTAAACACAGAACATACGTGAACCGTAATCCGTTAATCTTTTTTTCTTGAGTAAATGGAAGAGTGAATAGGAAATAAACGATTAGTCTGTGATAAAGTGAGATATAAAATCAGGTGGTAGTTCGCGAAACGAGCATTACCTACTTATTGAGGACATAATATTTTGTTTGTTGTTGTTAGTTGTATTGTTTTTCTGTTTAACCGCTTGTTCCTCTTCCATCTTTTTACAATATATAATACCAATACGTTTGAATTTAATTATATAGCTTAATATTGAATTATTTAACTGAACAAATAAATAACTACTATCCCCACTTCAATATGAGTACAAGTGTAGTGCCGCTTAACGTGTGTGAAAATCTGAAGAAGACAAGGTGAGTTTCTATGAATTCTTTATATTATAGAACTTTTGTTTCAAAATCTGGAAGCATATATAATACGAACTCCAAACATGATGACATATAACCATAATCGAACACTATCTATTAACAAAGCATCTTTTTCTATCCCATCTAATTTACTTAGAGGTAGGTATATAGGATATAATTTAAAAATCTCAGATAGCTCCACTATCTTCATTTTTTGAATAGCTATATAATTCTCCATTCCTCCTAGCTGTGCTTCTTTGTATGAAATATGGCATACTGTTTGTAGAAGTTATAGTCTTGATCAAACATTATGTTCGATGGGTGTTTCAACTTTTAATTTCAGTCAACAACTATGATTGTTCAGTTGAATATACCAGGAGCGTGTGAAGATATTTGTTGTATGTACCTATACTGAAATTATGCTTCACTTTTTCTATCAAAAATAATTTACCCTACTCAAAATGACAATCATTTCAGTTTGTTTGTGTTTTGGGATTTTCTTTTATGTCTATCATTCTATAGGAACAAACTGGTACTAGTCGGGTGATCAGACTATAAAAATTTAGAAATTTCGGATTTAGAATTGATCGACATACTCAAACTTAATTTCTCATCACTAATTTATTCTTCAACCTCTCTCTCTCAATTTTTCAGAATCTGTGAAAGAAGTGTATGGCTCGACTACTGATAAACAGTTCGAACTGATTGCAATGGAGTGGATGAGATTCGCGAAACAAAGGCTGAAAAGGAAAGAGTTGTAATAGAGATAAAAGTTATTTTTTTCAGGTTTTCTTTGTTTTAATATACTTTATATTTATTTATGGGAATTTTCAAGTTATATTATATATTTTATGCAGATAAAGTTTTTTATTCAATAACCCAGTAGCATTTAAATATTGGACTTCATCATTCAATTTGTTCGATAATTTTTTTTCTGCGGCAGAGGGTATACCTTCTCTTCCTACATTTCCAAAAAAATACGATTGAAATTCCAGAATTGTATAAATATAGAAAAAATAAAGGTATACCATGCTGCTCCACCCTGTATACCACAAAATAAAATTAAAATATAAAAGGGTACCGATATGTTACATTATAGAAATGTTATTGAATAAATGTTTTGGAGCCACATTAAATATAATGTCATAAAATTACATTGAAGTTTCGTTAAATATGATACATTTATGTAATGTTTATCATTAAACATTACATTTTAATATTTATAAGAGGCACAAAGTGCTATATATCCAATGCATCTGTAATATCAAGCATATCTCTGTATAACATCACAAAGTCACAATGTGACATAACATTCATAATACAGTCAATGAAGGCAAAAATCAGCTACAGCCTCCGATTTCGTTGAACCTCCATAGATTTGGATGAAAATTTGGGATTGAGTATGTTTCACTCTTTACTTTAAAATTGACATAAGCTCGTCTTGCGCATTTTGCATTTTAGGGGTGAAATCCACCCCTTTTGTTAAAAATGGGAAAACATGCAGATTTAACCATTCTGGCTCAAGTAATTGTGTTTAATTAGATGAAATAAATGTTTTTTAATATTTATATGCATGATTTATGATTTTAATTAATTTCTCAACCCTTCAAGCAACCACCTCTTAAATCGAAAATCATGAAAAAATCATTTTTAGTATTTCTGGGTTTTAAAATCAACTATTAACAGTACATACACAGATTGTTTGATAGTTATGATATAATTTTTGGTTGACAGTGAAATTTCAATCCTTAAAAACTACCCCGTTATTGCAGAATCTCTGTAAAAATTGGTTTCAAAAACTTTAACCTATTAAATAGTACATTACTGAAGTGAAATCTTATTTACTGAGTATTAAAATATTTATTTATTTATTGCGAAATTTTTCACCCTTAGAAACTACCTCTTATCATAATAATAATGAAATCATGTTTTTATCAGCTTCAATTAGTTATAATCTTTTTTAATAGTTAAGATAAATTTTATTAATATATTTCAAACTTCATTAATATTATTCAATTCACATTCTTCAAACTACCCTTTGTGCAAAAAGTGATGAAAAAGCATACTTTAAAGTTGGAAATATTTCATTTATTTAAATGGAATAAAAGAAAAAATATTTATGCAATTTGCTTCAACAACTGAGGTAATTAGCAAATATGCATAAATTGGTACAATAATCACAATTTGCATAGGTATTATTTACAGAATGTGAACGAGATTAATATTTTGAAGGTACATAATTAAGTTTCCGACATTACAGGAGTCTCCAAGCAGTTCTACAAGATTATCGCTAAAATTACATACTTTACGCTCATTACTATATTTAGGGCACTCAACAAGAATATGTTTGACACTTAACTGCACTTGACACACACTACATATTGGGGCGTCTTCTTTCTTCAGCAGATATTGATGTGTATATCTCGTGTGTCCAATCCTAAGACGTGATAATATTACTTGGTGTTTACGCGAAATACTGAGGATCTTCCAAGGAGAAATAACTGGCTTTATTTGTTTCAACTTAGCTACGAATCTAGTCCACAATTTTTGCCACACATTTCTTGTTGATTTTTTAAAGAAAGCTTTTAGATCACTGTGACTAGTCAGTTGCTTATTCACTATTGTGGGATTGTTAAGGTGAGCTTCTTTGGCAGCTTGGTCGACTGTTTAATTGCCTCTAATTTGTGTATGTGAAGGGACCCACAAAAAGTTGATAGTTTTGCTTTTCATTGAATGGATATTTTCTTGGATGTTCTGGGTATATTTGAGTTATTCTTTGAAGAGCACTCAACGAATCTGTAGTTATGAGAAACTCTTTTTGATGGTACTGCTTGCAAAATTCTGTTCCCTTAAAAATTGCATACAGCTCTCCTGTATATACGCTCCACGTATGCGGTAAAACAAAGTATTGCGTCTCGTGTGCAGTAACCAAAGCAGCTGACGTGCTATCCTGAGATTTAGAAGCATCCGTGTAAATGTGTGTAAAGTCTCCATAGTGTGAGGGTATTCGTAGAAATTCTTTTCTAATCAGCACATGAGAAGTTTCTCGTTTGTTGTAGGAAGTTGGGGAAAAATTACAGTTAGGAGGTTTAAGTAACCAGGGAGGGTATTTGGGGGAGTGTATCTCAACCTTTGGGAAGTTTATAGCTATTTCACTGCTGATCGCATTGATCCGTTGGTAGGAAGGGGGAGTCAAATGTGGTTTTTGAACAAATATACTTCTGAAGCGATTGGAAAATGTATTGTGGTAAACTGGGTTGGAAATAATTTTTTAATATATTTCGACTCGTGACATATTTTTTGACATGAAAATGTAATTTATTAATTAATAGAAAAATGTTTAATAGACACACTCCATTCTAGAAAGCCCCACCACGTTTTCGAGCAGATGTTTACCGTTCCATTCACTTTCTCTATCTTCAAAACACACATACACACATCCATACATGTGCATTTAGTAAGCATGTACCTATAGTTACGTTTTCCTATAATATACGCAAACCAAATCTCTGCTAAAAAATTTTTCCAAAAAAATATACCTAATTTGTTTTTTTACAATAACTCCATTAATTTTCAGGATATCAGGTTCATCTGAAAACCATTTGAAAGGTAATTTCAAAAGCTATAAGATCGTCTTGAATAAGATTTTTCAAAGCTCTCATTTTTTGAAAGATAAAGGGTTAAAGGGTCCCGGTTACATGGTTCTCGCAGTAAAAGAACTCATATTTTGTCCTTCATTATTTTTTACGAATATCCAATATTTTTGTTAAGTTATTTTCAAAAGAAAATGAAATTTACGAAAATTTGAAAAATTTCGATTTTATAAAATCATACTTTTTTTCAAAAATAAGCATTCTAAACCGGGCAAAATTTTTGAGGTTATCACTTATGCTAGAAATAGAACGTCCTTTAGGCGTAACCATAATTTTGAATTTTTGTGGAAATTGTGAAGATTTTATTTTCCGTTTTTTCCAAAAAAATTCGAAAGTGTCTAATTATTTTCATCATAACTTGCTCAATTTTGATGCTATTAACTTTTTACAGTGCTCATTAGAAAGTTATTTCCGAGTACTCTAAAAAGTGTTCTAGAAGTATATTATGTCATAAAATGGATCGGTTTCCCGTTATTTAAGTTTGAATGCTTGGATTTAAGTACCTACTCGCCGAAAAAAAATATAATAGCCTTCTTGGTGTGCGTCATCGTTTGTGACGTATATCCGGGTTTTGGGTATGTCGATATTTTATTTCTTATTTTGATAAATAGCTAAGGTTTGATTTGATAAATAAAATCATCAGGATCGTATTCAGCCAAGTTCCAAAATACTATGAAATTAATAATACTTGGGATATCTAAACACTGCAAAATAAAACAAATTGTATATTCAATTTACATATTAAAATAATTTTACATTAGTAAATATAGTCCTGCAAAAGAATTATACAGCGTGTTCAATCAAGTCTGCACCGTATAAGACTATATTTTATTCTAAATTTTTATGGAAAAAGTTATTCTTCACTTATAATTCTTATTGTTAGTGAATTTTATTGTTTTATTTGTTTAAATAGGGCCACTGTCTCATTGGCGACCGGCGAGTTGCATCCCAAAAAGAAAAATTTTACCTGAATGACAAAAGGCAACAGTCCAATTGCACCCGTAATCCAAAAAGGTCTGTTAATTACCCTATCATGGTCAAAGGCTGGTCAAATTTTACAGCAATGTTGCCGATATATTTGAATCGTAAATATTTTCATGAAAATTGAAAAAAATATCTATATGAGATTTGAAAAATGTCATCATATTTTCTTACGCTATATTTTATTTAAAAAAAACATATGATATTCTCTTAACTACCCTACCCTAACCCAATCGAAAAACGGAATTGTTTGAATTAAATTAATACATTATTCACTATATTGTTATAAAACTGTATTACTTAGTCGCAGTTTCGGAAATAAAATTTAGTATCAATAATTACGATATCAGAATAAACATGACAACAATGCCCGATTTTATTCAATTATCTACCAGTTTTAGACACCATATTAAATTTATTAATGGGATGCAGCTCAGTGGTTGGACGGATGCAATTTATAGCTGTAAAAAGTTTGGCCTGCTCAAATGGGATGCAACTCATCGGTCCCGGTCTCATTGATGTTTTTACTGACCCCATGTATTTGATGTTCATACCTTTAAACATAATAGATAAAAATGAAATATTCAATTAATCCCAATGAAATACATAAGATTAACTCATTTTATATTAATTTCACACATTGTTATATAAAAAATACTAACTTGGTGCACTGAAGTTAAAGGTATCAAAGGTTTACAAGCTTCTTTTTCTAACTGAAAATACTTGAGAACTTTCAAAATAAGATGCTGCCATTTTTCCGTATATCTAGGCATATTTTTGTATTATGTAAATAAATAAAATGATAATAATCAGATTAATATTTACATTCCATAAGTAACAATTGAACGTAACCAGAAAGTACAAACCTGACGAGAGTTGTCAGTGGGACATTGCCGCTACGAAAGGTACGTCTGCATCGTAAATTGAACGATGTAGTTACGCTCGATTACTAGGTCGTGCTTGCGCGTAATCTAAACATCAACCAATCAAATTTTAAGTCAAATATTAGGGTTAACGTTTGTAATACGTTTAAACGGTTCATTCTTGTGATATTTTGATTAGGATTAATCACAGACCTCCCTTTTTTTTCTATTTCTTCCAACGTAATGTGTTAGAAGGACATAGACAATCAATGACGCACACCAAAAAGGCTATTATATGAACTATACATACAATTACCTATAGCTCACTTTGGATTAATATTGAACAACCTTCTAAAAAGTTTTGTTTTTTTATTAGCATCAATTTTGGTAATGACACATTTTTTGTAAAAACTCATCGTTTTTGAGTTATTTATGAAAAACCTCTTTAAAACATTTTTATCACGAAAAATCACAATCTTTGATCTTTAGTAACTCAGTAAGTATTGATTTGTTCCAAAAACTTCATATAACAAATTTTGCTTAGAATTTGTCTATCGATTCCTGGGGTTATTTTTAGTAAAATAATTTTCACCCCCGAGAAGGGGTGGTATCCATCCCCACGGCAAAAGCGCAAGTTGGCACTATGTCACTTTTGTTACTTAAGGTATCCCCCATCCACTCACCAATTTTCATGAAAATCGATGGAGATTCAACGAAATCGGAGATGAAAACCTTCATTGACTGTACTATCATATTTAAGTTATGTTTTTATGTTTAGTGGGAGAGCACTTCGTATTTATACTGATTTCTGAAGTTTGTTGTTTTCTTTGTATTTATAGGTTAACTATTCACATTTTATATGGGTGAAAGCTAACTGTCACTCGTTAAAAAGCCAAATTGGAAAAGTCACTTAAAAGTTACTAGATTTTCTCTGTGTTGCCTTGTACGCAATGCGTTAAGCTGCGTCCTCACCGAGTCGACACTGTCGACAAAACTGCATCCGTCCACACCAGAGTTGGCAGAAATGATGTCGATCAGACTAATCAACATTTCTGACGAAGATTCATTAGCAATTTCCATAAGGGCATCGTGCCTCATGTTTCTGTTTTTATAATTATTAGTTTTGGAATCCCATAGATTTGATTTTAATTTGTATGCTTCAATAAAAGCTATGACTTTGTCTTGTTCATGAAAACAATTCGACATGTCGATCGACACCGTTGATTGAAACGTACCTACACAACAAGTCGACACTGTCGATCGACAGACAAATTTCCTCCCATCATACGTGTTTGATAACATTTTGTAAGAGGGCTAACTCTTTAAGTGGAAATTTCCATTTACCATCGGAGTACCATACAATTTTGAAGAGGGAAACATTTATTTGTAAAAATTTCCATCTACTATGGACGTGAGATAAAATGTGTGTGAGGGAATCATTGATTTGTATAAATTTCCATTAACCATGGGCGTACGATACATTTTTTTATGGGGTTGATTTATTTGAAATGATGAAATTTTTGAAAAGGGTTAATTTTTTTGTGAAAATTTCCGTTTACCATGGAAGTGCGATAAAATTAATATGGGGAATTTATTAGGACAAGTTTCTCCCATCATGGGCGTACGATAAGATTTTTAATAGGGATTGATTTGTTTGTTAAAATTCTGTATCATGAGCGTACCACCAAATTTTCCGAGTGGGCTGATTTATTTGATTTAATTTCTATTTGCTATGGAAGTAAGAGAAGACATTTTGAAAGAGGGTCATTTATTTTTGTTTTTACTTCTGTCGGCAGCCTCCATGGCTACCTATTTGCTTTTTTTGAATATTGTTCTTCTTCTTCATTTTCGAATAATCAATTTTTTTAATGTTTTCTGATTCATTATTAACCGGAACCGGTAAGTTGCATCCCATTTGAACAGGCCAATCTTTTGACCGCTGACTTGCATCCGTCCAACCACTGAGTTGCATCCCGTTAACAAATTTAATATTGTGTCTAAAACTGGTAGTTAATTAAATAAAACCGGGCATTGTTGTCATGTTTATTCTGATATCGTAATTGATACTACATTGTATTTCCGAAACTGCGACTAATACAGTTTTATAACAATTTAGTGAATAATATATTAATTTAATTTAAACAATTTCATTATTCCATTTTTCGATTGGGTTAGGTTAGGGTAAGGTTGGGTAGGGTAGGGTAGTTAAGAGAATATCTTATGTTTTTTTTTTAAATTAAAATATAGCGTAAGAAAATTTGAGGAAATTTTTCAGATCTCATACATGTTCCAATTTTTATAAAAATATTTTCGATTCAAATAATATACCGGCAACATTGCTGTAAAACTTGACCAGCCGTTGACCATGATAAGCGATTATTAATGAACAGACCTTTTTGATTACGGATGCAAATCGACGGTTGCCTTTTTTCGTACAGGTAAAATTTTACTTTTTGGGATGCAACTCGCCGGTCGCCTTCTTGACGGCGTTGTTAAGTTAATACATCATTTAAGATAAACTAACACTGTTTTTTTATTATTATTGTGTATTAATAATTATTTATTTTCCATTTTCCTAAGTTATTAGTTTATGGATTCTGTCGAGTGATTATAATTATTTAAAACCAACTTTGGTGAAGGTTTTTTTCTGTTGTAAGTTAAATTTCATCGGAACAAATGCTTTTGGTTATATTAAGCAGTGATTTCACTATCCCTCTTTTTACGCTTATAGAATGAGATTAGACTCAAAATTTGAATACCCATTAGGCCGGGTGAATGCTGAGACGCAGTTAAGTGAGGTGACGAAGGGTGACTCACCGCAGATTTCTGTAATCAATATACGTCGATAAATCAGCAAATGTTCGGAAGCAGCGAAACAATTTTTGTACACTGTGAACTTGCGGAAGTTTGCTGCCTAAGACTGGCGTGATTTTTTGTTCGTGTGTGTTGACCATGAAGATAGAGGAGAATATAATTGTAGCCGTTCTTTGTAGAATACTCTTATGGGACACCACTGATGAGAATTGTATGAAATCCAAGTTTGCACAGTAATTGTGTAACTTCATCCTCAAAAAAATCAGAATCAGATTCCAACTTTAGCAAATTGCACAAATACATCATAGTTTGAGTCTACTGAGCGAAAAACTGCACTTCAGATACTGGAGGAGTATGCGTTACTGCGTTTCATCACTATACCTGCAGGCAATTTAATTTCCTTAAGCAGTTTTTTTTACACTGCATCGCAACGTCGCACTGTGTTAACTTTCGCTCGATGTTTGTTGGTTTGTGGTAAACACTGGTTTCATATCCTGTGGATGGTTTATTGAAAATAATAACTGAAAATGATGAAGAATTGCTATTTACAATATAATATTTTATAGATTTCTGATTTGAAAAAGCCAAGATAATTTCTTTTAATATAATCACAAAAAAACTTCAGTCGGATTTAAATGATAATATTATTACTCTACAGATTTCCTAGTAGATTGTAATACTTTCAGAATGTTATTACAAAAAATACTTCTTTATTAATAATCATTTTTATCAAAATATATAATCGATCAGAAAATTTGACAAGAAAATATTTTCATTGATTGTCTAATGATCGAATTTTTTGTGTCAGATAGGGATAAATTTCAGAAAAAATATATATATTGCGAAAAATCTCAACTGAACATACGACACACAAGTACGACAAGGATAATAAAAGAGAGAGAAGAATAATTGTTCGATCAGTCCTTTTCACCAAAACAGGTGGGCGTGTGTTCACTGCTGTCCTAACTATTATTCGTTGTTTTGGTGAAAGAGGCTGATGTAATTGTTAGTTTCACAACTAGGCGAGAACAATATACACACTCACCAAACACTCTGAAAGCTTGGGAAAAACCCCAAGTATCTTTCAAGCGGAAATTCACGCAATAAGAAAGTGTTCCCAGTTCAATATTGACAAAGGATATAGAAGGCAAAGGATTATCATAATGTCTGATAGTCAAGCAGCCATTAATGCGCTGAGTTCTTGTGTAACCAGTTCCAAAATGGTGTGGGAATGCCTAGGCAAACTTAATGAACTAGGCGAGAACAATTGTAACTACAGTACACAATATAGTTACCTTACTGTGGATTCCAGGACAAACTGGAATAGAAGGAAACGAAATAGCAGATGAACTAGCGAAGAGGGGGACTGAAATACCCTTTTGGGGGCCGGAACCCTTTTGCGGAATCAGCTCCAATGTAATATTGGAAGAAATAGGTAAAGCCGAAGAAAAGAGAAGATCTGACCATTGGAAAGATCTAGTAGGGCTTAGGCAATCTAAGATTCTTCTGGGTGACTACAACCTGTTGAGATCAAATGAATGCTTAGGTAAAAGTGAAACTGCAGTAAGAGTTTTAACAGGAATCCTAACGGGACATTTTCGCCTGAATGGGCATCTTAAAAAGCTCAAAATAGTGCAGGAAGGAGATTGTAGATTTTGTGGAATGGAAGAAGAAACCCCCATCCACATACTTGCAAACTGCACAGTTATTCGGAATCCTAGGGCACGGTACCTGGGAGACTACTGGATAGAAGAGGGACAGTTACCTAAGTTGAAGCCTGCAGATATCCTAAAATTCCTCCGGGAAATAGGACTAAAGGAGCTACTAGTCTCTGAGACTCTCCTCAGAAACTAAGTAGAAGTAGGGGGGTACAATAGATCTTTTAGGTCTCAGTGAATGTTACCCCAAAATACATACATATATAGTTTGACAAATAGAACAATTCTTGTCTCTCTCTCTTTCTAGTAGTGTTGTTCATATTATTCTTGTCGTACTTGTGTAGTACGTATGATATATTTAAGTTATTCGCAATCTGTATAATTATTCTTGGTAACCGAACCGTTGGAATAGAAATGGAAAAAATATTGTGGTTTAATTTCCCAAAAAATAACAAACAAAATAATAAGACAACGTTACATTAAAGCTCCATTGTTGACCGAAAGAAATGCTACCAAGTGAGAATTTATTAAAAATGTAATTTGAATGTTTTATCGTCGAAAGTGATAAAGTTTCCACGAAAACCGAATAGAAAGATCCAAGGACATTCATCAATGCTGGTTGTTCTGAATAATGTACGTGTTACATCCCAAGTGCTATTTAACTTTCGCCAACATAAAATATAGTAATTATCTAACGAATTCTTGGAATGGTTTAAGTAATCATGTGTTATTTTAGAGAGACAGAATACATAATTAATGTGAATGTGATAGCACAGAATCTGTGACTATACTGATTTACTGAATAAACTTAAGTGGCCTTGCCAAAAGCATATAAATATTTAACTACTTCGGGATCTGAGGAAAAGTTTTATCTTTGATTAAAATAAGTCCTTAACGTTGATTAACCTAAAATAAATATTAGTTATACAGGGTTAACCAATGAGTTCCAATTGATATTTTAGTGACGAATAAAGTATTGAACATTCAAACTTATCATAGCTATTACAATTTATTATTATTTTTTCTTTGATACCTTTAAATAAAAAGATCATAAAAAAAGTAATTTACCAATGTCCTCTGGTTGGCTAGAATTGTCACTAATGACCTTCTCTTCTCACACAAATGTGGATACCAGGAGACCCACGACGTTTTGAGACTCCAATATCTCGAAAACTCTTTACATGACAAGTGTAAAATTAGGCAACTATGAACAAATGAAACTGAAGTTTATATTCATTTGAAAAAATCTACCTTTTTTTTCTTTTGGGTCAGTTGACTTCAATAATTTTTCTGAAAGGGACAACCGGTATATTATTACATTGTAAAAAAGTCAACAATTTACATTTGTCATAGTTGGGGTTACTTGAAAGGTCTAGTTTATATCACACCCCCGACTGATTTTGATAATTTGAAAGATAAAATCAAACAAGCATGTCATACCCTACCATCCGAAATTATTACAGTAGCATGTACAAGATATTTTTAACAAAGTATAAACATTGGGTCAGGGTACACTTACACCAATTTTTTCAATTACTTGAACTCCTTAATTGCCTATGTTTATTTTTTTGATAAAATAACTTATCATTATTTGAAACTATACAGCTGTTAATGTTATAGCTCATATTATTATTTTTGTACTATAGAATTATGAGAACTTTTGTATGGTTGAGTTTGTTTTAGGAAGATGGATTCGAAATGTAATTATACACCGGTTGGCCCATTTACTATCTAATAATATTACATTACGTTCAACTTTTTATAGCTGCCAAATTTGATATCGGACTGTCAAAGTATTGGTACATCCTGTATATATAGATTGCGTAAAGTACATCCGAACCGTCCAGATTACACAAGTACGACAGAAAAAAAGCTGGAAGAGAGAGAAAGAATAATTATGCGTGGTCATTAAGGCGTGTACTTTGTTTCACCTTAGTGGTGTATACTTATTTCCCGAGACTGGCCGAATGCTCATTGCCCCCTATTTTAACCGCTGTTGCCAGAAGCGCAGATTAATTTGTACAAATGATATTTTTGTCTTGTCTCGTTATCGTTGACTTTTTGTCGAGGGTGAAAATACAGCACGTTTGTGCCAGCATTACGCCAAATAATCTAAGAGATATGAGATCAAATCTTTATCACAGATTTGGTTATTGTCTGGCACAGGAAGGTGGTTTATTTGAGCACTTAATTCATCAAAATTATGTTTACCTTTAGAATGGATTTTTATTTTTATTTTTTCAGCAAGTTTATATTTTATGTTTAGAATAGGTGTAGCTACTTATTTTATTTTTTCAATTTAATTTATTAATGGAATGGATTTTTAGTTTATTAATTATGGTTCTCTCAAGAAATGCTATTTTATTTTCAAGTTACAATGGCTAAAATAATATCCTATTGTAGTTAGAAATTGTCAACTTGGTCTGAAATGATCATGTTGACAAACATGAATTTTAAGATGTACAGGTTACGTAATAACGATTGTATTTTTTTATTTCTTCAACACCCTCACTTCCATGTTGGGAGCATACTGAATACCTACCACCGTTATACCACCAACTAGTGAATTCTCTCTGTAAAGGACCATTCGGCCAGTCTCGGGAAATAAGAGTATATACCCCTAAGATGAAACAAAGTGATGACCGCGCACAATTATTATTTCTCTCTCTTTCATATATCCTAGTCGTACTTGTGTAATCCGAGGCCCGGGTTCCAAAGTAATTTACGCAATCTGTAGATCCTTTCTACAACTATGTGGAAGGTTTGCACCACAACTAAAAAAAAGCTGAGTAAACTTTCTAGTTGTTTGTATGATTAACTACAGGTGTTTTTAGAATAATTTTGAAATGATTGGTTCAAGAATAATTATGTTTAGTAGGTGAGTAAAATCAATTACAATTAAAAATTCCACAGTATTATAATTGGGTTTATTCACCTACTCAATTAAATGCAGTTCCACGTTGTAAGGGTTGAAACAATTGAATAGAATAATTATGTATGAATTTCCTAGTATCTACTTATTGCTCTTCGATATTGGAAGAAG
The DNA here is from genome assembly GCA_949126875.1 of Lochmaea capreae. Taxonomy (NCBI): domain Eukaryota; kingdom Metazoa; phylum Arthropoda; class Insecta; order Coleoptera; family Chrysomelidae; genus Lochmaea; species Lochmaea capreae. The sequence continues at coordinate 13,344,004 of OX421411.1, forward strand.
ACGAAATTCTCTGCGTTTACAGATGTCTCTGTCACGAAGTGTGGCATAGGAACAGGAATCGACCTAGGAAGTCTTACCCAGAACAAAAATTATGGACTCATGAATGTGGTCCTATGTCACAATAATGGGTTTGTTCGTAGAAACTTCCAATCGACTTGTGATTTCTTTCCACGAACAAAAAACACTAGTAAACATCGCAGTAACTACAGCACTAGCAAAGGTAAGGTCACTTAAAATGTTACTCTTGATTAAGCAAAAAGAGCGATGGAGCATTTCAAACACTGTGACCCAAAGTGGTTGAGGGAAAAAACAAAGAAAATCTTGTAGAAAAAGGATCCTATAGTAAATTCAAAAATTGGTATATTTACGGGCGAATGTATAGTATTTGTGATTCCACGGAAATGCGAAGAATGTGAAAAAGAAACTGTTGAACACCTAATATGTATATTCGAAGTGTGTCGAACCTAGACGACGGTTCAGAGAAAACTCAGCATGTCACAATGGCCCTCGGGCCTCCGACTTAACTAATGTAATTGCTCACACATCCTCATAACCCAATCTAACCTTCTTTTGGTAAGACAAGTGAGATATTTTTTTATTTATTATGTAAAGTACCTTTCAATGGAACATTATTATCTTATATTCTCTTGGCTTTCGATACTTCAGCAAGGTCTATACGGCAGACATACCAACAACGGAAAACACCACAATGGCAATGTACGCACATAATACAGCTATAGCAGCAAGATACTGAAAACCAAAGAACATTCGACTAAGACTACAAACAGCAACGAGTACAATAAAAGAATGATGCACAATGCGGAAAATCCAAATCAATGGAGAAAAAACATAAACATAAGCCAAAAAAAGAAGTCACAGACCTAAGGAAAAAATAAAAAGCGGTCGAGAAGACATCCCATGGACGGATAAGGCAAAGTACCTGGGAGTGATATGAGACAAAAGCCTAACATTCAACGAACATGTGAAGGGAGTAGTGGCCAAAACCAAACAAGCAAGGGTGAGATCAAGCGGACTACTGGGCAGAAAAAGTAAGCTGAACATCAAGACGAAATTGAGATTTATAAGTAGTATCATTATTCCCAAAACACAGAAACTACCAGAGGACGCGTACTCAAGGAGAAGAGATTTCATCCGAACATATAAGGTTGAGAGACCTGACGAGATATAAAGCAGGAGCCACACCATACCTAGGAAACAATTAGAGGACAACCCATAGGAAGCGAATAACGACAACAAAAAAAACACAAAACCATGCACGCGGGTGAGTAAGTGCACATGCGGGCACAAGGCAGATACTGCGCACCCGTACATAAACCAAAAATTTTTTTTGAAATAATAATGAGCCCAAATAAAAATAAAAAAAACACAAATAGCACCGGGGTGAACAAGAAAGAACACTGCGAAGAGTACCTACTCCCCGACACGGCAAGAGCTCCATCGGGGTTACCTCTATAAAACCACTCAGAGTATGGTTTTTTGCACCAAAGTAGGTATGACAGATATTATCTGAGACAGCGGCAGCAAACACAGACATACAGACTTTACGACGATACAACACATACGAAGAACAAGGGAACAAAGCTACCAGAGCTAGCCCTGGTGTCCTCACATAATCAAAGGGAGGAAAGGGATACCCCGAACGCGAGTTGGAGAGAAGTCCTGTTAGAATGATAGGAGGTAGACCTAATCGGATTGGAATTCTCACGCGTACGTGTGTGTAAGGTTTTGTGATAAGAAATTTTAAAATATTCAATGATACCACTCTGGTTTGGTATGGAAAGGATAGTATATTCATGTATGGAAACTCTTATTAGCGATTTGGAAATAGAAGGGCAATGATGTGACGCAAATTACCCATGCTTCAATGTCGAAAAGCAAACTTGCTATCAATTTGGAATGTTATGCTTTTCAAATCGAACTGAGTTCAACCACAACAAAAATCGTATATTAAACTTCGCTACTGTCACTTGTAACGATTTATTTTGTTTATTGGTACCGAGTTGAGGTTTATTTCTTTTATTTTTTTAACGTAACGTTTTTGGGTTTCATATAACTAGTTACATATTTTCCGATTCCTTTTCTGTCACCGTAGTGGTTTTCTTATTTTTTTTATATATAGTTTTTATTATTAGTCCGAGGGTATGCAAAGTCAAATCGTAACGTAAATTTTTTCCGTTTCCGATATTTAAATTCTCCAACTGACAGGACATTCAGTATATTGGCCTTTTAATTAAATTATAAATATGACAAACTTTTTGCTGTAATTAAAAATTTTACCACTGGCTGGTCGAAATAGAGAGCGGAAAGGGGAGATATAAATGGGTAAGATTTGATAGATTTGGGAGAGAATCGTAATAGTGACCTTTGGAGAGAATCGTAGTAGTGACCTTTTGAAAATTATTGTGTTAAAAAAGATAAGTACCCGGACTTTTATTTGAGAAGGTAACTTATTTTTCAAATATCCTGTGTGTACGAAAAACTTTCCGTATCGCCGCTAAATGTAAAATTGTTCTTTTCTGGACAATAATCACCGTCCGTTTATTGAATGGAAATAGTTTTTCCTTGTTTTTGGGTTTTGTGTTAGAAGTAACAATAAAGATTTGTAGTAAAGTATAATTTGCTTTCAATTTTTTTTATTACTGTGATTAATAAACGTATTAATTCTTAATCGACGTGAAGTATTATCCGGTTTCCTAGTGGTTTTTAAATTTTATTCCGGTCTTATATTCATACTTTGTGTGTCAAAAATCAGGTACTTTTAAATTTGTGAAATTATTTATGAATAGCAGATTATAATACTTTCTTATTAATGCTCGTGTTTTTTTCAAATCCAAAGGGTCTATCGAACTTGGAGGAGGCTAAGCCATAACTTGTTCGATTTACCGGCAGATTTAGACCGTTCTTTCACCGTTTCGTAGACCAACAGTTTTTTTCCGATTGTTTAACGAATAGTTTTTATATTTCTTTTCAATCCGAAGAGATTGTCGAACTTGGAAGAGGCTAAGCCATAAATTGTTCGATTTACCGGCAGATTTAAACCGTTATTTCGCCGTTTCGTAGTCCAATAGTTTTTTTTATTGTCCAAAGACTAGTTTTCTGTATTTCCTTTAAATCCAAAGGGTTTATCGAACTTGGAAGAGGCTAAGCCATAACTTGTTCGATTTACCGGCAGATTTAAACCGTTATTTTGCCGTTTCGTGGTTCAATAGTTTTTCTTATTGTCCAAGGACTAGTTTCTGGTATTTCTTTTAAATCCAAAGGGTTTATCGAACTTCGAAGAGGCTAAGCCATAACTTGTTCGATTTACCGGCAGATTTAGACCGTTCTTTCGCCGTTTCGTGGATCAATAGTTTTTTTTCTGTATAAAGAATATTTTCCGGTATTTCCTTTGACTTCAAAGGGTTTCTCGAACATGGAAGAGGTTAAGCCACAACTTGTTCAGTTACCCAGCAGATTTGTCCCGTATTTGATAACTTGACCGGCTCTGACCGTTACGTCCGTTACTTTATTTTTCCCCATACTTTGCCTGTCATTGTGGATATATAAATTAGATAGACCACAGAGTATTAATAAACCAAAAAATTGCCGTAACTTAATACTTGGAGTACTGATATTTGGCTCGTCCGAATTGTATAGAATTAGTTAAAGTAAATTCAACCGGATCCCTGGAATTCACCGTAACCTCCATCTGAGGCTATCCAGAACTCTTGACGCTAAGGGTCAAGGGGCCGTGGAGCAAACCACGTTAAAAATCTGGCGCCCGAGCTTTGAACCGTAAATTAGCAAAAAGGGTGTTCATAGTGACGTGTAGAAGGAAGAAAACGCGTTACACACTCTCTATCTATGGTGTTGTTAATATATTTTTCAATAAGTAGGTATTTGCTTATGCAAAAAATACAACTTACAATAGATATGCTTAAAGAAAAAAAACTTTCATGCTAGAAACTGTTTGTCTAGTATACAAAAAACACAATAGGTACGTTAACAGAATATAAAACTCCTTTGTCCATTCTAAAATCAAGCGTATCACAATCTCAAAGAATATTATAATGCAACTTTGCTATGATCAGTTTTTATATTAAAATATTTATTTCTTTTACATTCTAATATCGTATTACATATTTATATAAGTAAGGCCGCTCTTGATTTAACACTTTCGGATTAGAAACTTATAGCGATAATGTGTTCAGATAAATGCGAAAAGAAAGTTAAATGGGGTGAAAAAGTCCACAAAACCGTGGCCTGTTTTACTCAAAAATCGCCGTGATCTTGTGGTTCTAACTATACTACGTTTAGGTACCTATAAGCTTACTATATGAATTATAATTTTGTGGAATTGTTTTTTGCATTTTGTAAATGGTTTTATGTTTTTGTGGGGACCCGAACCCTTTTCAGCTCCAATATTAGAGGAAATAGGAAAAACCAAAAAAAGAGAAGATGTGACCATTAGAAAGTCGTAGTTGGGCTTAGACAATAACATATACTTCTGGTTAAGTACAACCAGTTGAGAACAAGTTAATGGGTAAGTCAGAGCAAAACTGCAATGAAAGTTCCAAAAGGAGTCCTAACGGAACACTGTTGCCTGAATGAGCACCTGAAAAAACTCAAAATATTGAAGGAAAAACAATGGAGATTCTGTTGTATGGAAGAAGAAGCCTCCATCCCCATACTTGCGGACTGCACACCAATCCAGCATAGCACAATATCTAGTAAACTCCTGGATAGAAATGGGACACCTACTTAAACAAAAGCCTGCACATATCCTAAAACTCCACTTGAAGGAGCTACTAGTTTCTGAGAATTTCCTCAAAAACTTAGTAGAAGTAAAGGAGCACAATAGATCTGCTAGGACAACATATACGTACATATACATACCCCTCTCTTTTTCATACTTGTTCAATATCATTAATCTGTCGCTAGGAGATAAAAAGGATAAAGAACACATTGGTTTTTCCAGCTTATCGAAAAAAATATTTGGCTACTTTCAAACATTCGTAAAAAAATCCATGGCAAAACATCAAGTGTAGAAAATCGACAGTTTTTCTTCAATTCATTAGACTATCCACTAAGGAAAAGAAAAATTAGACGGCACGAAGCGTGAGAAACAATAACAGCTCCACCATTGTTTGTAACTTACTTCATAATATGGTTGTAGCGGCGTGAGGCTCAAAAACGCTGAAGATTACGAATAAACTTAGTGTTAGTTAAATATCTTCTAGTTATCTATAGTATATTCATAAAGAAGAGAGAGTAATAAAAATGCAAATTTAGATAAATTTCTTTATTTCTATATACCTCACCCTGTTCGACCGGAGAATACAATAGAACCCAAAACCGAGAACAAAAGAAGGCAAGGGATAAACTATTCTCATATGCGCCGCAATTGGGGGAAACTTACATTTCAAGTACCGTGGTATATAGGTATTAGTAAAGAAAATAGTAAATATGTAAAAAGTTCTATGATATTTATTAAAACAAATTACTTTACTAGAAAAAATTTATAAATTATATAATAAAAATACATTTTAGGAATAAAAGTAATATTTATTATATTATATATATAAAAAATCGAATTGGCGTTTTAACTATAAATAATAAGCACACCTAAAAATTAAATTAAGGCTAAACAAATGGTTGGTACGTAAAAGATATATTACGGTTGTCAATTACAGGTACAACTACAAAAATAATTGAAATGAAATGGAGGTAGATACGTTTCTTTAACAACAGTCAAAAAATAGGTATAAATAAATGTAATAAAACATTAAACAGTACGTTTCTCTCAAAACAATCAAAAATAGAATTACAAAAAAATTGTTATTATATAGGTAGATACGTTTCTTTAAAAACAGTCAAAAATAGAATAGGAATAGATTACTCAGATTCAGAAGAACAGTAAATGCTCTCATCATCACTCTCATTTTCGTCCAAAGAAATAATTAACGGTTCCACAGTTGCTTCGATTAAACAATCAAGTTTCCACATTTTTTCTTCTACTTTTTAAACATGTTGTACACATTCATGCCAATTATCTGGAGTTATTTTTTTAACTGATTTTTGAAAAAGCACCTCTACATCTTTTAATTTATAGGTAGTATTATTCCTTGCTACATGTACATACCCGTTCATTTGATACCATATTAATTCTATTGGATTAAGTTCACATGGTATGGTGGCAGTCTTATTACTGTTATTTTTCGTTTTCCAGCCATATCATCGACAACTTTCTTATTGAATTTTTTTGTGTGGCTATTTACCAATGATAGTAGTTCTTTTTTTACTATATCTGCCTCAAAATTTATGTTTTTTTCTGTAGCCACTTACAAATATCAGCTTTTCTCCATGCTGTGGTTGGTACTTTTTCAAGGTTTCTGGAATGGTAACTGGCGTTGTCCATTACTATTACTGAACCAGGAGGTAGGTCTAACATTTGCTGAAAGTATTCTTCAAATGTATCGCCATTCATGTCCTCGTGATAATCGCCAGTATGGTTTGATGGAAAGACCAAAAGACCTTTTACAAACTCTTTTTCATTGCCAATATGGACAATTATCAAACGTTTTCCCTTTCCTGACGGCGGCTTCATCCCTGTAGACCAACCTTTCATGAATGCCTGTCGGGCACTTTTCACATTTTTGTCTTGCCAGTGTTTGCCAACTGTGTGACCTTAATTTACCCAAGTTTCATCAAGAAAATATATATTTTTGCCCTCACTTCGAAATTGCCTAATTTGCCTTAAATATTTTCTTCTCCAGCAAACTATCTCGTCACTTTCTATTAAAACCACCTTTCTGTTATGTTTTTCCTAGGAAAAATTAATGTCTCTTAAAGTTTTCCACAATTTCGTTCTTCCAATATTTGGAAATTCACCTACGCCAATAGTACACACGAAAAAATGGGTTTTTCATCGTTTTATTACTCTCTTCTTTATGAATACACAATAATAGATATTTAATTTGCTTATATATTCAATAAAAATAATAATAGTAAAATGATGTTGTATTCTAGGAAACACGACACAACGAGCCCTAAAATCAATGGTAAATTTAAGCTAAAATAAAGTGAAATATAGTCGCATTTGGTACAATATTACCTAAACCCGTTGCTATTTAAATAAATTACCAAATCGATAAATACCTACCTATTACATGCATGTGAAATACAATAAATGATAAACTATCTACTGATAAATTTCAATTATTTAGACCACGATATTTAGTGTGGAGACAACAAAGCTTTACTTCTTGTAGGAAATATTTAATTGTATGTACCGAGCATTTCAATGAAAACTATCTATAATTCTGAAGGCGTCACTTTTATGAAAAAATGAAAAGACATGTCAAAAATCATATAAAGGGGGGCGTCGTTTTGCTATGTAGATGTAGATATGTAGACGTTATAACTTTTACCCCCTCCCCTATGGTCAGCCCTCGCAATGTTTTGAATAATTGCATTGTTGGATTCTCCTCTACAAAAAAATTACAAAAAGGTATAGGTAAACCATAAGTGAAAAATCAATCAGTTGGGAGTTACGGATAACACCAATTTACTAATAGTAACATTAGTGGTTGCTCAAATTAATTGTTGTCCATACTATGATACAATCAAGCCTCAAATGAGTTTCGAACATTTTGTAACATTTCTGGACTTATTTGTCGACGTTCTTGACTAATTCACTAACGTAAATCATTTTTAGATGCTGGCTGAGTAGCATAAATTTTGGTTTTCAGATATTCCCATGAAAAAAGTCTAGGAGGGTTGAATCGGGTGATTTAGATGGCCATTTCAATATTGGGCCTCGTTTACCTATCCACCGAGAAGGACATGATCCGTTTAAAAACCGTCTTACATGGAGAGGGTAATGTGGAGGGGCCTCATTTTGTTGGAACGCTAGCAAAGCTTCTGTCATGGTATCATCATTTTCTATTATTCGTGTTATCTCGGAATCAATAGGTTCTCTGAGTAATTGTAGATAAGACTCACCATTAAGGTCACCCTCAATAAAATATGGTTCAACAATATGGTCACCAAAAATCACACACCAGACGTGTGGTGTTTGACTATGACACTCTTGCATTACGTGTGAGACATTTTCTGCCCAATATCTACAATTATGTCTATTTACTCTACTATTTAATGCAAATGAACATTCGTCGGAAAAGCAGATATTGTACAATGAAGCTAGAGTGTCGTGCAGTCGTTCACTCATCAAATCTCCATAATCCACCACTCATTAAAATAATTGTTTGAAAAATAGTAGTCACTGACACTATCAATAAACTCCTGTTATACATAATTACATCGACTTAACACTCATTTTTACCTGTGCTTTTCTGTGTATGAGGTATAGTATAAGAGGTAGACTTTTAGTTTGCACTAATCCAGTGTAGCTGACTATGCAATTATTTATATTCCCGAAATTAAATAATCAGTTTTAACATTTGTTTTATTGATAACTATTATCGCATTACCTTAACTATCTTGTTAAGTGAACAAACACCTTATTTAATTATACAAATCAAGCAAGTTATCTGCCGTGAATATTAAGAAACAAAACCGTGTGACTATACAGAAATTGTTTTGTCGGTATTATGGCTTCAGCAGTAACAGTTTTGTGTCCATATCTGTATTTGTAGAAATTTATTTTGTATTTGCTTTCATTTTATATCTTTTCAGTACAATAAAATGTGATAACTACTAATATCTCAATATTTCTAATTATATATTTAGACGATAAAATTCTGAATGCAGCACATTAGTGAGTCTTTATCAAGCTTGCTTCGCTTGCTAAGCATGCTCGACTTATAATCGTCGACTTATTCGATAAAAAATCTAACTTGATACATTCAATTAATTTTTATAATTTTATGTAAATAAATGCACAATTTATCTATCGTAATTGTTTTAATTTAATCATGTTTATTATTATATCGAATTGCTTAATGGTCTTCCTGATTCCCTTTTTTTTTATTTGGTTATTTAACGTCAGTCTATTTTTGCGACTGAGGCTAATCACCAACGCCGCTAGCACTCTAACTCTAACCGGAAATTTTGCCGAATCCACTAGTGTTCCAGCCAGTGGTAGGGCCCAGCATCCACGGACTATTGACCTTATATACCTAGTGCTCATTGGTATAATGCCTGCTAGCTGTGATATGCTACTCCACTGCAGGATGTACGGGCTATACAGTGATGGGCAAATGTGTGGAACCAAGTAAATATCTCTGGAATTATTAGAGATATCAAAATGATTTTTGGAAGATGGATACTACAGTAGATTGCCTATTTGTTTTCATATGTTTTAACAATTTGGATCTTCCAGTTTTACCAGTAGTAATGTCGATTTTAAAATTTGCATTGGAACACCCTGTATATTATTTTAGTTTATGATGAAACATTTTATTACGAATACAAAAATATCGTTCGATATTTTTTATTTCAATACCTACCGAGATATTAACAGAAAAGTAACTAAGGAAAGGAAAAATCTAAAATCCATTAAAGAAATAATCATAATTATTAACTGATACTAAGTGATTTTCAAAACATTGAAACTTGACCAAACTAAAATTAATGTATTAGATGTTGAAACTGAGCACCGTTTACTTCTTGACAATAGGCAAGTCGGTTTGTAAATTCTCTAGTAACATTAGCTATTACTTCTGGTGGAATTCTCTGGATCTCTTGAGTTATTGTTGCTAATTCTTGCAAATTATTTGGTCTATCAACATAAACCTTGGACTTTAAATAACCCCACAGAAAATAGTCTAGTGGATTAAGGTCGGGACTTCGTGCAGGCCATTCATAAGTACCCCTTCTTCCAATCCATCTGTGATGAAATGTCCTATCTAAATGATCTCGAACAATGCGAGCGTAATGGGGTAGTGCTCCATCCTGCTGAAACCAGATATTATTTGGTAATTGTCAATTTATCTCCAATGCCGGAATCACTTGTAAATACCTATCTCATTTTAAAATTTCTTGTAAGAAGAAGGGTAAACATTCAATTTTTGGGGATGTTGTGTATGAGTCTCTTGTACCCAATGAGGATTACTTTGCGCCCAGTAGCGGCAGTTATGTCGATTAGCCGTACGGTTTAAAGAAAATGTAGCCTCGTCTGAAAACACCACATTTCTTATAAAATTATTATCATGGTTGCAAATATCCATCATCGTTTCACAAAATTGTAAACGTCTGTCGAAATCGTCTTCGGATAGTTCTTGAACGAGGCGAATTTTGTATGGATGATATTTTTCCCGCCTTAATATCCTTCCTACTGAACGACGGCTAATTCCATGCACATTGGCGAGATCGGGAGTGGATAAGTGAGGATTTTCTTCCAAAGATATATAGCAACATTTTGAGCTACATCTTCATTACTTGCACTTTTTAACTGTCCTCTTTTTGGTAAATTGCTAACTTTTCCACTTGTGTCGTACCTTCGCAAAGTTTTCGTCACTACTGAACGGGATATTTGTGCATTCGGATGAACAATGTTAAAAAGGTCACAAACTTCTTGATTTGTCCTTTTCCTCTCCCCATACCCAATCATCATTAATATTTCTATTCTTTCTCTTTCATTTAATTCGGCCATTTTACGATCAAATTAAAACAATACAATCTTTTTCGTTCAAATACAAACACTAATAACTTATTTTGACAACTACTGTCACTTCTACAATGAATTTCATGGACTACTAGCTACCATCAAATTTTTCCTTTCCTTAGTTACTTTTCTGTTAATATCTCGGTAGGTAGGTATTGAAATAAAAAATATCGAACCCGATATTTTTGTATTCGTAATAAAATTTTTCATCAGAAACTAAAATAATATACAGGGTGTTTCATTGCAAATTTTAAAGTCGACATTACTTCCGGTAAAACCGGAAGTTCAAAATTGTTAAAAAATATGAAAACAAATAGGCAATCTACTGTAGTATCCACTTTCCAAATTTCATTTTGATATCTCTAATAATTCCAGAGATATTTACTTGGTTCCACACATTTGCCCATCACTGTATATACGACGGTCTTTCTCATCCAAGTACTAACCGCTCTCGACTCTGCATCAGAGGTGTTCCACTACAGTTCGGGGCCGACACCCAAACATTAAGTTTACTATAATTAAAAATTCAGTAGCTTGATTTTTGGTGGATGAATCCAATTAATGAGAATCTGCAGTAGTTGCTCAATTTCCATACATTTTGGTATGTTAGGGTTTTGTTATAGGAAAATGTTACAATCTTCGTTGGATGCGTGAATACCATACCCGGTATCCTGGAAAACTTGTTGTATAAGTTGGAATAATAGGCGACCAAATAACTAAACTCTTTTTCAATGAAGGCCTATTTAAATTTATTGGAAAACAGTGTTATACTTCGGTTGGTTTGATTATTCCTCAATCCAAATGAGTATTTTCCATCCTTTCAATTCAGATATTCCATTATTTGAAACTTTCACACAATAACAATACCCCAAACAGCAATATTTGACTATAGCATGATGAAGCTCCACCAGCATTGTGCCTCAAGTAAGGCAATACCTAAATAATTTGTTTACCATCGTGTATTCTGTTTATTTCTTCTCAAATGATCGACAATATACATTTATATCGAACTGTATCATGATGCTGTGGTGGAATTATTGTATAATATTGAGAAAGTTCATTCCATTTTTTTCACTTCATGTCGGGAGGTAAACTTACTATTCTAACGTGATGAATTTGGTTTTTTCCTAAAGTTGTATTTCAATTGATCATAATATCAAATTGGGAACAAAAATATGTTACTGTACATGACACTTCTATTGAATAAATTGAACATCTAACGTTGGGCGTTTGCTATTTATTGCATCAATTTTTTGTGTATCGCTCTGTCGGTCAACCAAATAATTGTTTTCTCAATATTCTATCAAATTCAAAGTATAGTTGGTCGTTTTTGGTGAAATTGTTCTCAATATTCCTTATTGCAAAGTGATAAACAACTTTTTTCTTGTAACGCCAGCTATCCATTTGATATATCAGGTGTTCGAACAAAAAAATGTGAATTTATTTAAATATGTCATATTCTAGAATTAAAAAAATATATCTTCTATAAGTTCCTTGTGGCATTACTTGTTATTTTTTCTTATTTTCTTGGGAATGAAACCACAATATGTTTTTTTATTTTTTATTTCAACGTTTCGGTAGCGTTCCAGCTACCGTTGTCAAGATTAACTAATAATGAATTAATGAAAAATTTTTTGGTCCCTATCTGACACAACGAAAAAAATTTTGACAACTAGACAATCAATAATATTTTGAAGTTTAAGACTACAAAACTTTGTTGTCAAATTTTATTAAGGTCCATTCATAGTAGATCACACCTCTCGTAAAATGAGAAATAAAATATTTTATTTCATGACATTCTAACGATATGTAGTCCACTAGAAATGGAATCCAGTGAAGTGCACGTTCCAGGAACGGTTTTTATTGGGATAGCGCTTTTTTCTTGCTTATTTTGGAAATTTTGTTAATATAAACGCGTTTGTTGAAATAAAAAATAAAAAAACATATTGTGGTTTCATTCCCAAGAAAATAAGAAAAAATTAAAAAAATATGTTAAAATTTTTGTAATACCCTTATTGTTTCCTCTCCAATCGAATTAATATAACCAAAACTTTATTCACGGCACGCATATCTACTGTGGAAATGCCGCTGAGTTTTTGACCGTTCCCTATAGGAATTTAGACACCTTGTGTTCTTCAGTGTTGATTCGAGACTGCAATATACATATAATTGTAATATTTAACTGGTACTGTAGCAAAAACTTATTTTCACTGAATAATTCACAAACTGGTATACAAATGATCTCTCCATATTAACGAACATGCTCATGAGTATCACAAAAACCATCCGAATTTAGTTCCACCCTGGGATATATTGAGAATTTTAATTTACAATTTGGTGCTCAACGAACTAATTATGTTTAGTCCGTACTACTTTCTTTGGGTTCAAATCTATTGAAGCTTTGTTGAAGATATTACAGAGAAATTTTATTGGTAAAACTGAAAAAGAAGTCCTTCTCAAAATCAACACACTTTTTTGGTATTTCTTTCAATATACATCGATTTGAAATATTATCTAGATATAGGAGGTAATGCTGAATATTGGTTTGTTACTGTGGTGGTTAATATAGTTCAAATTATTTGAAAATAAAGCAGTGTACTTTTATTTAATGACACAATTGAATTACAAGAAAGTATTAAGTTTTAATAGAAAGTTTTGGCTGTTAGCGAAGTTTATTTTCCATTGATTTATATTTCAATTTTTTCAATGTTTTCTTTATAACCAATACCGATAATTCAAATGACCGAGCTCTAACAAAAAGTTACTGGCGTTTAAAATATGCTAATTGGCCTGAATGTATCACTAAAACTAAACAATCCATACCCAATCTCTCTCTTACTAACAACATTGATGAGTCTGTTACCTTGTTCGCAAATACTATCGACTTGCTGCGGAGGCTCACGTTGGGAAATCAGTCATCTCTCCTTCACAAAAAACTGTTTCATGGTGGAACTCATCATGCAAACATGTAGTTCAGCAGCAAAAAACTGCACTAAAACTATACCGCAGTAACAAAACTCAAGAAAACCTCATCAATTTCAAAAGAGCAAGAGCAAAAGCCTGATACACTATAAATCAAAGTAAAAAATCTTCCTGGAGAAATTTCGTCTCTTCCGTAAATGAAAACACTAACCCCAATCAAGTGTGAAAAAAAATTGTACAAATCCAGGGTAAGAAAAGTAATATAAAAATTAAGAGCCTATTTCACAACCAAACCAATGTCCTTGATAATCAAGATATTGCCAAGGTCCTAGCTGAAAGCCATGCAGCGAAGTTTCGCAGAAAACGCAGTCCTATTTTATCGAAGTCGCCTCTCCAACTACCTTCGCCTTGCTCATCGTCTTTCACTCAAGATATTGATATGCTCAACTCTCCTCTCACGTTTCCAGAATTAAAATCTGCACTAAAATCCTGTAAAAACACTGCTTCTGGCCCAGATGATCTCCCCTATATATTTTTCAAAAAACATCTCTCTCCAAGTCTTCAAAAACTCCTCGAAATGTACAATAATATCTGGCTATCCCAAACATTTCCAAATGAAAGGCGGTCTATTTATCCAAATTTAACAAACACGAAACACCTAAAAAGCTTATGATTAATTCATTTTTTGAAATCATTCATAACAATCACTACGACTTTGTATTATACTCCGACGCTTCCAAAAGTGATACTGGCGTTGGCTGCTCAGTTACCACAGCAAACAATCTCATCAGCACTTCCCTAATTCCTTCTTTGTGCAGTGTGCATACTGGAGAATTGTACAGTATTTTACAAGCTTTTAAGCACATCAACCATTCCAATAAAAAAGTTGCCATTTCTACAGACTCTCTAGCGTCTATCCTATCTATCCAAGAATTATTTACTGAACATCCCATTGTCCAAGAAATCCATCACTTTTATCATCATATTCATTCCCTAAACACCACAGTCACCATCATATGGATACCCTCACACATTGGTATACCTGGAAATGAACTAGCTGATCAGCATGCCAAAACAGCGTCAACTACTGCCACAATTACTTCTCATATCCAAATTTGCAAGGATGTTAAGGCAGAAGCAAAAAGAATCGTTAGATATATGTGGCAAACTCACTGGAGCTCCACCAAGACTTCCCTACTATCTATCCAGCCTATTCTCAACACACCTCTGTATACTGACCCCTCTGGACTCTCTAGACAAGAAGTATCAATACTACGTAGACTTCGAATAGGCCACACCAAACTTACACATAGCTACTTAATGACCTCAAGCAACAGACCATTCTGTCAAAGCTGCCAGTGCCCACTTACTGTTAAACACATCCTGGTTGATTGTCGCCAATTTAGTACAAGAAGACGACAACATAATCTCAAATCCCAGCTGCACGATATCCTAGGGGACCCAAACCAAATCGAGACAACACTGAGATTCTTAAAAGATATTTCACTTAATCATAAACTTTAAACTATGTCTTTAACTAACTGTAATAACTATTGTTTTCTGTAATCGCCCCTGTGCAAGTGGCCATAGTTGCCAATCACGTTAATTGAGAAAAAAAAATGTTTTTCAATGTTTGTGGATTGTAAAATTATGTTTCTCAATTTTTCACAAGAATTGGAAAAAATATATATAATAACTATTTTTAATCTTGAAAATAATTCCTGGTAGTCTACGTTTTACAGATCAAGTTATGTTTATATATTGCCAAATAAATTATCAATGTTCTCAGAATCACTAAAATTATCCAATATTATTTTTTAATTTTTAATACATAAACTGCTGATATTTTTAAAAAATATTTTAAAAAGTGTAGAAATGCTAGTAAACAACACAATACAGGAAATTGTTCACAAAATGAGCTTAGGTACTGTTAAGTTCTTATGCAAATATCTTGGGTTTTCCCGGATAATGTGCTCAATCGCGCAGCATTGCGTTTTTTTTGTAGATTTCTGACCTGACGGAAAAAAAAACTGTCATATATATGTAACATCGTAATTGTAATCAGCATAAAATTTTAATAAAATGTTCTTAATTCACAACAAGTGAGTTTATATTCAAATCTCATAAACGTTTAACAAAAAACATCATAGGTACTCCAAAAATATTCTCAATAGAAATTATTTAGAAACTCCGCACTGCCATATTCAAAAACTACATACTAAATGTAGGACTGAAAAAATCTATGACAATACTAAAATATACGAAGCAGTTTAATAATACTATTCGAAATTGACCAATGAGATCGTATTTTCTGATTTCTTAACCATCTTGTGGCAATCCTAAAAACGGAATTTGACAGCCAATTATCTCGAAAATCATTCAAACAATTCAGTTAAATTTCAATTGGAACGTCGAGAACATCATTATATTGAAATTTCAACATTTGAAAACAAAATAAATTGGCATCGTCAGGATTGAATTATAGAAATCTGTACCTATATAATTACTGTAAAGCACAATCTAACAGTGACAAATGTGTTAACCGTTGTCATTGTTGGATATAGTAGACAAAAGATTGAGAATACAGAATCAAAGCATTTCCATCTTAACACAAATTACAAAGCCATTTGTGTTTCCATTCTACACCACACGGAGCTAAACATTTAAAACAATTACACACCTGAACAAACGATACACCAAAATTATGCATTAGGTGATATGAATTGTCAGATAAGAAAAAACAGACAAATATAGAAATCCCCTAGAAAATATAATAAATGCTTAACAATTAGCGATTACTAATAATAGAGACAATTCAACAAACATTCAGTATATCAATCGTGGAAAATAAAAACTGCTGACCTGGAACTCATGACAAAAGATAAAGACACCAATATAAAATCATTCAATACCATAATTTTTAAAAATTGGCAGAATGAGAAACCAAATCATGTAAGAGACAACCAATACCCTGGTGAAATAACGATAAAGCTTTGGCTGGAAGTGAAAATACTTGAAACGTACTTGAAAATATAAAACCACTTATAATATTTTGAAACCCTCGGACAAAATCCAAATATATTATCAGGAAAACAAAAAAAAGATATCTCGATAGCCTAAATATGCTCCATAAACACATCTACTGCCTTAGATAAAATATGGCAAAAGATATGAACTCTGAAAGAAACAAACTCTTCAAGAACTCATCTCTTATAAAAATAAAATATCTAAAGCTAAAAAACTAACAAAGAAATTAACAGAAATTGATGCTTAAACGATCATATAAGTTCTCAACAACTGGAACTCGACCTGGACCAAAAATATTCGGCAACTGGACCTGACGATAATCCTGAAAAACTTTCCTTATGAAGCAAATTCAATACTTCTAGATCTATTTAAGAATGTATTTCCACAGCATGAATTCCAATCCTATCGGTCATTATCAACCTTTATACCTATCCTTGAAAATTGCAAACCAAAGACCAATCGATCATCCTAATCATCCCGTACTTGACAAGTTACTGAATTAGAGATCCACGTACTACTTGGAAAAAGAAGATCTTCTAAACTTAAGAAACAGCCAATCAACCGCAGAGATTATTGTATTACTTGAATCAACCATACATAACGCCTTTCCTATACGGATGACCTGGTTGTGTATACGATCACACAAAATATGGATCTGGCTGCTGAAATACTTCTAAAATGTTCACATATACTGGTCACTGCGACTGGTATTCAATTCTTCACTAAAAAACTCGGTATATAGTATTTAGTAGAAGGAAAACAGACACATTTCCCTAACCAAATGGACAACTACTGATAGAAATAAACGAAATGGATTTCCTGGTTTTGATTGTTGCCTATGCACTCAAGTGGAAATCACATATTTTTGGAACAAAACGTTTTGAATATTCTCAGTATTATTCCCAGTACCTTATGGAGAACTGGTACAAGACAACCCTATACAAATCTATAATAAGAAGCAAATTGGACTACACCTACATGTACTACGACACAGTAAACAAAACACTGCTTAAGTCACTCGAAACCATTCTATCATCTAATCCATTATTGACAGTAGGAGTGACTTGATCCTGTGCCATATCAAGCATGCAGGCAATCACTGGAGAACCACCCTTAAAACTATCTTATCTTATTCCTATAGCAAAATGTAGATAAGAATAGATTTGTACTACGTACCCCACAACACTGCTCCATATCCGGAAAAACCATAAACATATTGGAAGTTGAAAGAATGTAGAGCTTGCATCCAGAAAGCAAATTTAGAATGATCACAGATTTACTTCACAGGGTATTAAACAATTATATCCACTTCATACTAATTCACAAGATATACCAACAGTTTGAAAGAAAATATGTTACACTTACGTGGTTGTTGTGACAAGTGGAAGTTGAAGCCTGCAGATATCCTAAAATTCCTCCAGAAAATAGGCTTAAAGGAGCTACTAGTATCTGAGACTTTCATCAGGAACTAAGAAGTAAGGCGGCTCATTAGATCTTCCAGATCTCAGTGAATGTCACCCCAATATACATACATACATGGTTTAATTTAACATATTTCGATTGTATTTTTTTTTAAATTATAAATGCAAAATAACCTAATTTTCCAATATTGTTGCTCTCAAAATATGCGGAAAAACGTAACGATGTACTTTGTTGTTGATTGGTTGGCTGTTGAAATTCTCCTGAAAATGAAACTGCTAACTCATCTTTCTATCGTTGTGTTTTACAAAAAGGTGTTCGGTCTTTGAAGGTTTATGACGTGCTCAGTTTAAACAAGATTTATTATTTGCCAGGGGTTCGTATTTATGATGATGTCTTCGGGGCGCTTTACAAAATTGTTATGTGTTACTAGTGCGTAAAGTGTCCCTCTGTGACGAATGAAAATATTGCCGTATAAGCTCACTGGATATTTTAAGGTCAACCGGGCTATTTTTTATTCTATTTCTGTCAATATTTCGAGATTTATCTTATTTAAAGAACATATTTCAGGAAAATATAATTAATATTCTGAAAACAGCAGTGATGTGCCTATTCACTTTTCTAAGAGAATAAATACACTGTATTTTGTACATGAAGATTATTCATAGTAATTCTGTAATTTTTCACTCACACCTTGTTTATAGAAATAGTCACACTAAGAAGACTCAAAATCACCAGAAAACATACATTTTCAATTCATTAAAAATAATGAATCATAAGCTGAATATTCTGTACATTGGAGAAACCATTGGAACTCGAATCCGGGACCCCTCAGTTACGAAGACCTCACATAATCTCTGCGCTACGAACGGTTCCTACTCATCAATAGACACTTAAGGTAGCACATACACGTAAAAGTATTGACACGACGTATACCCAATATGTTTTGCAATGTCATTATTATTAGAATTACCGAAATTAATTTCCTTTTCTTTCATTTCTGAGTTGGTAGTAACATTAATGTTTGCTTGTTACCATTCAGAAATTGCTTTCTATGCATTGCTACAACTTGAAATGAATATTGTTTCTGTTCCTCATTATAGGTAAAACTCCGATTATATGATTCCATTAATTAAACTCCTCGTTTAGCAGTATCATTGAGATGTTTACGGAGTCCGGAATTCCGAAACGAGTACTGTAAAAGTTTACCGGACGTGTGACGTACACCATTTTATTTCATACTGCTAAAAAACACAAAAGAACAGTGAAAAAATAAATATTAATATATTTATCGGCGTTCGCTATTTTTGAAATTTGCTTTCAATGCCAAGATAGCTGGCCTGTAGTTGGTACCCATAGAAACATAATATTGGTTTTCAAATAATATGATACTGTCAGCGATTGTCATTATCCGATTTTCACGAAATGGCTCAAGATCAATTCATTCCTGAGGACTTTTGCGCAAATCTCATGAAGCCACTGGGCATCTGATACCTAACAAATCGTTCTGTTTATTGTTTTGCTGTTGAATTTTAATAAATGTTATTCCTACTTTTGAAGCATAACTGAGTTTTCATTGGTAAAAGCCTGTAAAATTTCATTACGAGATAGTAGCACGTAATATTTCATTACATGCATCCCGTAAAAGTATATTTTCCGGATTGAAAAAAAGTACGTAAAGGTATGTTTTAGGGTACAGTATGAAATAAAATGTTTTTAGTTCATTGATATTACCTATAATTTCATAGTAACTTTTTCCTGTGTTATTTATATGGAAAATTGAATTTTTGAATGATCGAAGCATCTAAGAATTTTTTTTCCAACAAAAAAACTTTGTTTCTATAAATTATTAAATTTTCAGGTAGGACTGAAAAACAATATCGCCTAAAAATTAAACACCCTCAGTTGCATTAACCAATAAAATTGTAGTAAGATTGTGGAAAGCTAACTCGAAGTTCAAGAAAGTGTTTAGATTATCCAGCACTAGATCCGAAGATTTGCTTGGTTGATAAGTACATTGGCGATTACTTTTCCAGTTTGTAAGACTTGGTTTGTTTGGCCTTTGTTCTCGTATGGTAGGTAGCTGCGTCGGTGGCCAGAATTGATGAGGCTGGAAACTCTTCTCTTTGGGTTTTGTAAAAGTACGTTCCATTTAATAAAAAGGATTTTTGTTTCCTGGTTGTTCCATCCTTTGCCAAGACATTGTGGATTCGAGAGAATAAGGGGGCATCCGAGTTGTTTGCATCTCTTGGATTTCGATACTTGGTTACCAATGGAGTTATAGTAATGTAAAATTGTATGTATCTGTAGTTCGAGAATGACATACACATACCAATTTATTATGTTATCACTAATTTTGCGTCAAAGAAGCTAAACCAAAAGAATGGGGAGATGCCAGATTAAAAGAGGAAACAAAATTGACAAAATACGTAAAAGACAAAGAAGGAAAACCCAGGAGATATGATAGTTAAATCGAAAGAGTCCCAAGCGGTACTGGAAACAATTCAAGAAGAAGAGGATTAACTACAAAATCCAAACTTGAATAATTACCGTTAAAAGCTTAAGAAACGGAAATGTACCAGGAGCCGATAACATTACTGGATATCAAGAATTCTAATTTTTGATTGCTCATTTTTTCATGGTAATCTCTATAGCATATGAATCATCGGTGGAATATTTTATTCATGACCCTCGAACTAAATTATTGTTTATCATACTTGATTAACAAAACCATTAATACAATGATTCTTTCAGAATTCACAGATGCGGATACAGCTACAATAATAGCAGAGCTGAGTGTTCCTGGAGGAAAGAAGGAGGTAGTACTTACCTCAGCATACTTTCCTGGGGAGGATAAGGAGGCGCCACCAGAAACGGTGAAACGACTCATCAGCTACTGCGAGGCCAACAGGAAGCAGCTAATCCTGGGCATCGACGCCAATGCCCATAACATCGTATGGGGAAGCACCGATACGAACAAAAGAGGTGAGTCTTTATATGAGTATTTACTTACTACTAACCTGGTGGTGGCTAACAAAGGTAATCGCCCAACATTTATAAACTCTATAAGGCAGGAGGTACTCGATCTAACCTTAGTGTCTAGAGGTACAATTAAACTAATAAGTGATTGGAAAGTGTCGGAGGAGGTGTCATTCTCTGATCACTGTCTGATCATGTTTAAAGTGGGGGCTTGCGGCATGATCAACCAAACTTATAGGGTTCCTAGCAAAACTGACTGGGGGGGATATAAAAGTATCCTACAAGACAGCTTGAAGGAAATACCAAACAAAATAAGATCTATAAATGAACTGGAGAGAACAGCTAACCTTACAACGAAGGCTATAATGAGGGCCTTTGAGGAAAACTGTCCTCTCAAAACCAAGAAAACTTTTAATAAAGTGCCCTGGTGGAACAACGAGCTAAGCAGTCTGCGAAGCAAGGCCAGAAGGGAATTTAATAAAGCAAAGAGAATGAACAAATGGGAAGAGTACCGTAAGGCTCTTACTGAGTTCAATGTTAAACTTCGGAAATCGAAGCGCAGCTCATGGAGGACCTTTTGTGAGAACCTTAATGAAACACCTGAAATTAGCAGAGTGCAGAAGGCTCTATCAAAAGGCCCTCAAGAAAACATAGGGGCGCTTAAACGTGAAGATGGTACTATCACAATAACCTTCCAGGAAACTGTGGAAGCTTTATTAATAAAACATTTTCCAGGGTGCACAGCATCTAGAGAAACAAGAGAGGACAATGGGTCCGTAAGGAGCAGAGCAGAACTCAAGATGGACTGTCCCCTTGTTAATAAAATTGCATCACCTGAAAGGATTAAGTGGGCCTTAGGGTCCTTTAAGCCATTCAAGGCTCCAGGCCCTGATGGAGTGTTTCCGGCACTCATTCAGAGAGGGCAGGACATCTTAATTACAACGCTGATCAAGATGTTTCGATCCAGCCTATTATATGGCCATGTTCCTCATGCATGGAGGAAAGTAAAAGTCATATTTATACATAAGGGGGGTGCAAAACCCCTTGACGACTCCAAGTCGTATCGTCCAATAAGTCTATCGTCGTTTATGCTCAAAACGATGGAGAAACTAGTGGATCAATACATCAGAATGGAGGTGTTATCAGCTAAACCTCTTCACAAGTACCAGTTTGCCTATCAAAAAGGCAAATCAACGCTATCAGCCTTACATCAAATTGTCAAAATCATAGAGGGAGCTCATGATTCAAAGGAGATTGCCCTAGCAGTCTTTATGGACATAGAGGGAGCCTTTGACAATGCTGCCTATGATTCAATGACGCAGTCTCTCAGGAAGAGAGGGATTCATAACTTCATCATTAAATGGATAAATAATATGCTGAGGGGAAGACAAGTATCCACAAGCATTGGCAGTGCCACACATGAAGTAAGTACCAAAAGAGGCTGCCCACAGGGGGGAGTCATATCTCCGCTGCTGTGGTCGCTGGTGGTAGATGAACTACTAAACGACCTGAGCAACGCGGGGTTTGACGTTCTGGGGTATGCCGATGACATAACTATAACAGTGAGGGGCAAGCATGACTCCATCATAGGGGAGAGAATGCAGGAAGCCATTGACCTAACCAAAAATTGGTGCCGTAAGGAGGGTATGAATATAAACCCTCAGAAGACCACAATAGTTCCATTTACCAAACGAAGGAAAATAAAGTTACCTAGTTTTCAAATAAATGGAACTATCATACCTCTTTCCAAGGAAGTCAAGTACCTAGGGGTGACACTGGACCAAAAACTAACGTGGGAGAGTCACCTGACTAGAACAACCAACAAGGCCATCAAAACACTGTGGTCGTGCCGCCAAATGGTAGGCAAAACGTGGGGTTTGAACCCCAGAGCTATGACCTGGATCTACAGGCAGATCGTTAGACCTGCCATCCTCTATGCGTCAGCAGTTTGGTGGAAGAAGGTAGACCAAAGAACAGCCCAAATAAAGCTGGCCAAAGTACAAAGACTAGCGTGTCTGAGTACTATAGGAGCCATGAAAACTACACCTACTGCCGCGATGGAGATCCTGCTTGATCTGGATCCCCTACCGGTAGTGATTAAGGAGGAAGCTATGAAGCAAATCCTCAAATTACATGAGGAACACCATTTTAAAGAAGGTAACCTCAAGGGGCATCTGGAAATCCTCAAGGTCACTCCCTTGATGGACATGGCTTCAGTGAGTGACCCGATGCAACTAAAAATGATATTTGATCATAAATACAAGGTTCGGATCCCCAAAAGGGAAGACTGGACGGGAGACACAGTATGCATACTGGAGCACTCCCAAAAGTGGTACACAGATGCATCAAAAATGGAAAATGGAGTGGGGGCAGGAGTGGTGGGACCAAGGTTCAACAGACATGTGTCCCTCAGTGCTGACACCACCATTTTTCAAGCAGAGGTCTATGCCATCCTCATGGTGGCTGAACACCTGATCAACAAAGACCGATGCAAACAACACATAAGTATCATGTCGGACAGCCAAGCGGCATTAAAAGCACTCCAAAGTAACAGCTTGAGATCAAAAATGCTTCATGAGTGCCATCTGGCTCTAAACCAGCTGGCGGACAAGAATAAAGTTGAACTTGTCTGGGTGCCAGGGCATGTGGGTATAGCAGGCAACGAGGAGGCAGATCAGCAAGCGAAACAGGGTGCACAAAAGTCCTTTATAGGACCAGCTCCCATGTTTGCTTTTGGACAAAGAGACTACCAGAAAGTCATTACCAACTGGATCAACAAAGAAATCAACAGAACCTGGAATGCTATTACAGGTCTCAAACATTCAAAGAAATTCCTCAACCCTAACAAAAAGAGGGGAAGGGAAGTGTTAAAACTAAGCAGAAGGGAGCTAAGACTACTTTGCGGCATACTAACAGGACATATCCACTGCAGGCATCACCTGAGAAAGATGGGACTGGTGGATGATGACACTTGTAGGTACTGTGGTGAAGAGGTGGAAACTATGGAACACATTATCACGAGCTGCCCGGCGTTATGCCGCAAAAGACAGAAATTCTTAGAATTTATTTTCATCATGGAAGAAGAATTACTAAACCTACCGATCAGGGGCTTGATCAACTTTGTCAATGACATAGATCTCTCCTGAATCCAACAAGAGGGGGGCACAAAAGATCTTACTTGGTCGCAGTGCAGGAGGTTGCGTAAACACTCACCCTGTTCTTAATAATAATAATAATAATAATCATACTTGAAACTTGTTTACTTATATGTTAAATACTTAAATCTTAGTATCTAGTAGTCTACGTGATACATATCATGTCGTTTTTTTTGAAAACATATTAGTTATTGGTAACCTAATATTTTTTTAAAAGAGTTATTTCTTATTTTATTCAACGTATGCGGTGTACTGGAAAACAAACAAATTTTGTTAACTCAATAACAAATAGTAGCATACCACTAGCCAAGATCAAAACGAAATAGGTATACTTATATAAATGCTTTATTTAGTCAAAAACAACTGATATACAGTTTCACAATATAATATAGGTATGTATAAATTAAGTTATCAATCTAACTTTAGTTATATGAAATAAAATAAACAACACACGAAATGATAATAATAAATACCTTAACTCCTAAAATCACCTGCTTACAACTAACAAAAAATATTGTTTTAGTTTGAATTCATTAATCGTTCCTAATTTTTTCAGCTCTTCTAGCAAGTCATTAAATTGCTGTAAACCTTTTGAACATATTTAATTTTGAGCATGACAGTTGTGAACAGTCCTAATATATATATTTTTTGGCATAGATTTCGTCACTTAGTCAGTTGCAACTGTATTATAAAGCTCCGCCAAAAAAATGAGCAGCAGCTATTCCTAAACCAAATTCGCAGAAAATTATTCAAAAGGAAATGTACAGGGTAACTCGCTCCTTGTCTAGGGGCCCATCAAGAGAGTTTTCTCAGACAAACAAAACTAGGCCACGGATAGTTAGGTATTTCTACAGTGGGTAAAAACAACAATCTTAATATAGAAATAATTCCTAATCCTTGTAATATGGGTGTAAACATGATTGTTGTGAGTGATTTAATGTTTGAGATAGTCATCAATTATAATAAGTTTGTTTTTTTTTCACAATAATTATTCAATAAATTAGTACAACACCATCTATAAACAATTTCGAAGCACTTATTAATGGTTGTAACAGTATTTATTATATTTAGAGAAGAATAGAAAATGAAAGCATCATCTGCTATGCCATATACAATTAAAAAATATTCCTTCAATCATTCATGCATTAAGATCAAATTGTTTACTTCATAATATTGCACTGGGGCTTCATTTAACCAGGTCCAGTAGGGGGTCATACAAGATTATGTCGAATTCAATACAAATGTACAAGTCAATAAAAGAATATTCCGGGTATTTTTATTTAATTAAATGAATAAGTAGTCCAGTCACGTGTTGAGCTTAATCGAGTAAACATCGTTGAAGCAACAACAAATTTTTGCTAATTCATCTACGAGTGTTATCACCAAAATGTGATAAGTAAACGAGTTCCTTATTATTGTTTAAGCATTTTCACAATTGTAATTGGATTTTCAATATCCTAGTAATTATTATTAAATTCCAGTGGTGTATCGCTAGAAATGTCTGCGAGACTCAGGTGAGCTCCTTTTTAACCCTTTCCTCTCTGGAAGAGAGTCTGTACTCTCTGCCTCTTTTTTATCATCTGTGTAGTGGTCTTGGTAACCAGGATTACACACACAAACAATGAATATCCACAATAACTTACAATCAACAAACAACAACCCTATTTCCAAACCAAAATCATATGTCGCTGCTGCACTCACCAAACCACCTCCTTCTTCTTCTTCTCCCAAAAGAAAACAAACTATTGTTATGCAATCATTACTAAATACTTCACTGAGTGAATATATTGAATCCATTGGTGAAAAATTCACTCCAAAAAATATCACTTTCGCTTCTCGCATTCTCAGTAACAGAATTTGCATTTTCCTCTAATCCACTCACATCAAAGATTAACTTCTAAACAGTAGTCCACACATCACGGTTAACTCTACTGGCAATCCCATTCGGAGGCTTCCTTCCCTTCTACAAGAATTCTGATCTCAAACGCATGCCCTTCCATCCTCCATACTTTAATCGAGCAATATCTAAAAGATCTTGGTTTGTAGCTTGTACCCACTGTCACTTTTGTAAAATGCGGAACAACTGACGACCATTATGCTCGTATCATGAGTTTTCTTAGGGTAACCTTCAGAATTCCTGATAAGGATGACTTTCAATTACAAACCTCCTCATTAATTGATCACGAAAATACATCCTTTAGAATATTCATATCCACCAACAGACTGCATGTTTTCTCCAGACATACCTCAGACTCCTACCCAAAGTCCCTAGTGGTCCTGATACCAATTTACTCTCAACTTATCCTCCCCCTTCTTCTTGCTCCCCTGTTGACTCTTTAACAACCTCTTCCGAAGAATTAGGAACTTCCAAAAACCTCTCCAGCAACTATATTCCGTAAATAGCCACCAGCCAAAAAAGAGGCCACTTTACCGACAGTCTTCTTGACTCTCCTCCAATCCTGTCACCCCCCATTATTTCATCCGCCTCAACATAAATTGCACAGGTATCTGTATCTTTAATGCTCACTATAACATTTCATCTGGCTCCTTTTCTGAATTCTTAAATCAATTTTAGTTTCAGTGACCTCAAGCTAGCTCCTTCATTAATATGGTTTACTGATGACGACCTTCACGACAGTAATAGTAATTTTCCCATTTTGATAACTGAAACCGACAATTGAAATTGCTGAGTTCTAACCAAAAGTTACTGGCGTTTAAAATATATTAATTGGCCTGCATTTATCACTAAAACTGAACGATCCATACTAATCCCTCTCTGACTGATAGCATTGCTGAGTCTGTTACCGTGTTCCTTGCTGGAACTCACCATGCCAACATGTAGTTCAGCAACAAAAAACTGAACCACAATTATTCCGCAATAATGAAATTCGAGAAAACCTCATCAATCTCAAAGGAGCAAGAGCAAAAGCCAGATACAATATAGAGCTAGGTAAAAAATCTTCTTGGAGAAATTTCGTCTCTTCCGTGAATGAAAACAAGAGAAGTAATATCAAAATTACCAGTCTCTTTCACAACCAAACTAATGTCACCGATAATCAAGATAATAGTAGTAGTGATCTTTGTGGTATTCGGCCGGATAGTGAGACAAGGCCGGATATGCCGGATACCGGATATCGAGTGTAGTAAAACTAAAAACAGTGATGTGTTAAATTGCATAGGCAAGAAATTAATGTTTTTCGGTACTTGTTCAACCCTTGACGTAGTACTACAAAAAAGGCACAACACAGAATGCCTTCCCAATTTGTATGTACATTGAGGAGACACTATTGCACGACAAGGGCTTTGTATTTTGTAAATGGAATGCAGGGAAGAAATTCAATATTGATAGAGAAACAAGAAACAGTTGTTAGGGGCGCCAATTTCTCCGAGAAATAAAGAATGGTAAATCAAGTAGGCATTATCGTTTATATGGACAAATCGTGGGTCTTTACTGCAAGATACAATAATCAAAAATCCGCGACCATTTTTTGTGACTGGACTGACTTGCCACTGCCTTAAAAACTCCGAACATTAAAGGACGAAGATTTGTTTTAGTACATGCAGTTAGAGAATATGGATTTGTTGAAGTTGCTGACTGTTGTTTAAAAAGGTGCTGAAGATTACCATGTGAAGATGGACGAAGATCTATTTAAAAAATGGTTTGGAAGTTCTTTGATACTAAATAAGCCAAAAAGTGGAGGGAAGCGTGAAGTGAAACGTCAAACTCAGGAGTGGTTGTATGAAAAGAATACTTATTCAGTAGATGACATAAGAAATGAACATCTGCACACTGTTAATGCATTTCTGTACCCCAGAAAGAAAGTAAAAGTCACATTTTGGAAATTGTTCAGGAGAAGCATTTTTTAAGCAAGAATATTCTGTAATCTATGTCAGTTTTAGCTTATTTCATTAGATTCTTTTTTACTTTTAGTATGTGAGTTCTCTTCACACAGTGATATAATATATGGTAAAGAAAATTGGAAATTTCATTAAATAAAAATAAAAACGGACTTTGGTATAACTAGGTTTAATATTGTTAAGACTTAAGATTAGTGCAACAATAGACATCTCATTCAAAAATAAAAATTTCATTGAAAAACTTAAGGTACATAAAAAATATGAGTGAGTTTCATTTCTACTGAACAACAAACAACTTCTCAACTGAAATTATCGCTATCAAATCAGTATGAACCAAATCTTTGTAGTAGTTATGGAACTGTTTTGGAAACTATGTGAGGAGATTTTGCAGAAACTTGTATTTTTTAGTACAAAAAAAAACAGATAGTTCGTCTGGAAAAACACTACGTCGCTCAGATCTGGTCAAATTGATGCTTTGAAAATGTTCACATGCTAAATCGGTTCTGTAAAATAGTGTTTTATTATTATTTGCTCTTACCATTTAGATTGTAACATGTCTATCGACCTGTTTCGATTTTTAGATTCATATTCCAAATCATCCTTTAATTCCCGCTTGTCGCCTCATCAGCCACTTCCAATTCCACAACTTTTTCCGTATCGCTTATTCTTTTAGTTTTACCTTCAATTGCTATGGTAAGGACTAAAATACCGCCAAAACAGCTAGGACACAGTTAAAATTCCGCTAAAACAGCTAAGATACAGCTAGGATACCGTTACACTCCAAGATACAGCCAAAACCCATAGGATACACCTAGGCCACCTTATGCTTAAGTCATCTCCACCTCCGCCTACAAGATAAAAGAAAACATCTCTATCTTCGCCTACCGAACCTGCTCAAGTCATCTCTACCTTCGTCCACAAGCTAAGCACCATAATATAAAGTGCAGGCTTAATTTTTTTCTTTCCTTCCCAAGTTGATTTTTAGATTTCTGTTTTTCAATTTCTTATCCACCCGGCTGTAAGAGCTCTGAGGGATCGTGTCCGGTTCACGCATGTTTTTTAATTTTTTGTTTTAATTAAATTCTACAAGGTGTTGCTACCTTCCTTACCCTAGTTTCTTTTTTTATCTAGATTCATTTTCAATTCATTTTCTTTCGTCTACGTCTAAAAAGGTAGTGGCGCCCTAAGCTCTAGTCTGTCAACCCTCTGGTATACCTAGTGCAACTCTAACATGGGGTCGACTCAGTCTTGATAAGAGTCTCTTGCCGGGCATCTATCTCATGTGGGAAAAGTGAGGTTCAATTGGGTTGTTAGTACTGCACATTCGGGCTAGTTGTTGCCAATAACATGGCATCATTATTTGGAAACCCGTAGGTTTTTTTCTTACTCGTTCAATTATTGAGTGACTGCCATTCACCTCAATATGAGTATGGCATCTTAACAAAAACTTATGGCTTATTGTTTTGTGGTTTGGAATTACTTTTAAAAGACATAAGTATGCCAAAACCGTTATTAGATTTTTATTATGGGACGGGCAGATAGTGATCTCTTCGTGCTCTGGATTAACATTTCCTAATGCCATTTTAATTATTCTAGCAGCTACTTCGTTAACACTACCACTAGACCTTGACTCATTCCACATAATATAGGTCAATAGTTTTAAAGAGTAGAAGCTTTGAGCATTTGTTAATACTGGGGTAGGTAGACATATCTGTAGGTGGACACAAACAAAGTTTCACAAAGTCTAATAAATTGGAATGGATCGAAAATACAAAAAACACGTTTAAACACTCGAGTAAACAAATCAGTAATGGCTGTTCTTATGGTATACGTTCGTTTCTTGTCGCATGGACGCTCGCCCAGTACCGATATATACTCTTCTACGTCACAACCGATAGCAATGCGTTCAAATAATTTGAATTTCTTGGCATATAGAGGTTATTTGTGACAAAAAAAAGTTTTTTTATGCCAGTCATTTTAATGTACTCTTACGATTTATAGCACAGTAAATTCCACCACACCTTCTAGTACAGTGATAAAAGTATGATAAATTCAATTTATAATTAATATCGTGTTTTCGTGAAAAGTTTGTCTAAGATGAATATGAGATAAGCGAAAGTAAATCGTTGGAATCGTGGAACGCTACTACGAAAAGCAGACACTTTAGTAAAGTCTGGTTGAATAGATCACTCAGGTCTCAGACCTCACCCCAATATACAGAGATCGGCGAAAGTCCGGGACCGGACAAGTATTGAAGGAAATATTAAAATTTTGAAAAATCTGTTCATACCACATACACAACTTAAACTTTAATTTGAAAATATTTTAAAATATACAGGGTGTTCCAGTTTTGCGTACGGAATTAAGATTTTTGTTCTTCAAATGGATCTTTGGCTATTTAATGGCAAATTTAAAAAGATCACGTTTTAAGTCTTCAGAAAATATGGGGTTTTGCTATCCTATACCGAGTGGTTAAAAAGATATACCAACTTTCACAGAAAAATTACTATCTACTTAGAGACATTTTATGAAATAACAAAAAACAAAAACTATGTTTTTAAAATTAAAAAACTTGAAAAAAAAGATATCTAGTATTAACATATACTAAACCTTATCTCTTAATAATAATAATTAATAATTATTTCACAATAATGAATACATTTACAATAATGATTCAAAACATACATCCTCTGGTGAATTATTAAGATATTTAGTAGCCGTAAAGCAAGCCATATATTAAAAGTAAACTAATATCACCCTTACAAAGCTCGGCTTGTTCAGGAGTTGAATGTGGATGACCCAGATAAAAGATTAGAATTTCATGAAACAATGATGGCACGAATTGATGCAAACCCCAATTTTTTACATTCCATACTTTTTTCTGATGAAGCCACGTTTTCTTTAAATGGTTTTGTTAGCACCCATAATTCAAGATATTGGTCTGATGAAAATCCGCGTTGGATGGAAAAACGTCATACACAATATCCAGAAACATTGAACGTTTGGGTTGGAGTGGTCAGTACCAATATAATTGGTCATTTCTTTATACGAGGTAATTTGAATGGTGAGACGTATTTGGATCTTCTCCGAACTCAAATTATACCGGCCATTTGTAATATTTTTCCCAACAACAGAAACCCCCAATTGCCAGCAGAAAACATATAGTATCAGCAGGATGGAGCATCTCCCCATCATGCAAGAATAGTTCGTGAATATCGAAATGATGTTTTTCCAAATCGATGGATAGGCAGAAGAGGTGAAATTGAATGGCCACCTCGGTCACCCGAATATAATCCATTAGATTATTTTTTGTGGGGTTACCTAAAATCTATAGTGTCTAAAGATAAACCGAATAATTTGAATGAGATAATTAAAAATCCGAAGATGCATCGAAGAAATTCGGAGGGACACATTAGCGAATCTTAACGACTTTTATATTTCGAGTTTCGTGAAATGGAGTTTATCACTTTTAGTTGTTTGTTGTTAGTATTGTTTTTATTTGTTGTATTTTAATGTTGTAAATCATATTAATTAAACCAATTTTCAACATCACTCGTATTGCTTGAAACTTTTTTGTTTTTTGTTATTTCATAAAATGTCTCTAAGTGGATAGTGATTTTTCTGTGAAAGTGGCTATATCTTTTCAACCACTCGGTATAGGATAGCAGAACCCTATATTTTCTGAAGGCTTCAAACGTGATCTTTTTAAATCTGCCATTAGATAGCCAAAGATCCATTTGTAGAAAAAAAATTTCGTTCGGTACGCAAAACTGAAACACCCTGTATATTTTAAAATATATTCAAATTATAGTTTAAGTTGAAGTAAAATTTGTGGTATAAAAAGATTTTTCAAAAATTTTTTATTTTCTTCAGTACCTACTTGTAGGGTCCCGGACTTTTGCCGAACTTTGTATATAAAACAAAGACTGAGTTTTTTCGGAATAATTGAATAAAAGACGAAAAAACTAAACTTAAGTTAAAAAAATGGAAAGGTGTTCATGAAATACGAAGCTTTACGATTTATTTGAAATAAACGAATTTGTATTTATGTACTTCCTATTAACAGTTTTAACCCGCTAATATGGAGGAAATTTGTTTGCCCTCAATTTCTAATGAAAACTCTATACGTCACTTCCTGCATAATTATATCTTGTTGATTGGTTAGCTTTTTTATTGTTTCCACAGGTATGTTTACTACCTGCTATAAAATTGAATATTTTCCAAAGAACAATTAATATGTTTCATTATTCATCAGAGGGCGGAGAAAATACATGAAGAGTATGCAGAAAATGCGCATTTTAATGCATTACATTAATAAAAAATGCAAACAATAACCTAAAATATGCATATCATACCAGTGGTATCCTATGCGCATATTTCAAACATTTTTCACTTACTAGGGGAAATGCAAATAACCCAACGTTTGTAGTATAACAGTTATGTTAATTTCATAACATCAATGGTCATACACATTCAATTGGAAATAAATTCAAATTCGATTGAAGAAGGTAGAATAATAACTCTGTCTTTAAATAGATTAATTGAATAAATGTACATTTATACAAAGTATATAGAGAACCAATAACTTCTGTTTATGTCAAATCTAGTAATACCTACATTTAAATTTTGGTGAGTGTAGTTGTAGTAGAATTACCCAAGGTCTACACAGACGATTTGTAATTGTTTGGAATTTACATAATTTCCAATAATGTTATTCGATCTTCCACTTAATATATGCATAACATAACAATAATAACAATAACAATAACAATAACAATAATAATAATAACTATAATAATAATATATGGAAAAGTGGGACAAGTGGAAAATTTGAGAAAGATTTTTTATTGAAACTAGCTCTACAGAACAATAAAAAGGTTGAGTTTAGAGAAATTCCTAGATAATGATTCGGATGTATAATTATATAATTTTTATTTAATTTGTTTCTTGGGTTTGGTGAGTAATAAAAATCAATCAATATATTTTTGACTTTTCTCCCTCGTTTGAAAGCTTTTTCAAAATATTTATTAAAAAAAAATGTCATTATGGAGTAAAATATTTACAATTGCTACTATAGAATTTGGTGATCTAGTTTAAACATATGGAAGTTGAATTAAAATTATACAAGTACTTACTTTAGAATTGATCTTACGATATTTTAATAAAAGATGAAAGAATGTGTAGTTATTAATATCTAATTTGTTATTTTATTAAATTATGATAAATTTGACTTAAGTTTTTGATATCTTGGCTTACCTAACTTGGGGCCACTGAACATCGGA
Organism: Lochmaea capreae; assembly: GCA_949126875.1. Classification (NCBI taxonomy): domain Eukaryota; kingdom Metazoa; phylum Arthropoda; class Insecta; order Coleoptera; family Chrysomelidae; genus Lochmaea; species Lochmaea capreae. The sequence continues at coordinate 13,377,273 of OX421411.1, forward strand.
GTAACAAACTACATTCAAGAAACAAAAAAAATAAAATATCTCGGTATTGTATGTATGTATGTATGTATTTTGGGGTAACATTCACTGAGACCTAAAAGATCTATTGTGCCCCCTTACTTCTACTTAGTTTCTGAGGAGAGTCTCAGATACTAGTAGCTCCTTTAGTCCTATTTCCCGGAGGAATTTTAGGATATCTGCAGGCCTCAACTTAGGTAACTGTCCCTCTTCTATCCAGTAGTCTCCCAGGTACTGTGCCCTAGGATTCTGAAATACTGTGCAGTTCGCAAGTATGTGGATGGAGGTTTCTTCTTCCATTCCACAAAATCTACAATCTTCTTCCTCCACTATTTTGAGCTTTTTAAGGTGTCCATTCAGGCGACAATGTCCCGTTAGGATTCCTGTTAAAACTCTTAGTGCAGTTTTGCTTTGACTTATGCATTCATTTGATCTCAACAGGTTGTAGTCACCCAGAAGAATCTTTGATTGCCTAAGCCCTACTAGATCTTTCCAATTGTCAGATCTTCTCTTTTCTTCGGCTTTACCTATTTCTTCCAATATTACATTGGAGCTGATTCCGCAAAAAGGTTCCGGCCCCCAAAAGGGTATTTCACTCCCCCTCTTTGCTAGTTCATCTGCTATTTCGTTTCCTTCTATTCCAGTGTGTCCTGGAATCCACAGTAAGGTGACTATATTGTTCTCGCCTAGTTCATTAAGTTTGCCTAGGCATTCCCACACCATTTTGGAACTGATTACACAAGAACTCAGCGCTTTAATGGCTGCTTGACTATCAGACATTATGATAATCCTTTGCCTTCTATATCCTTTGTCAATATTGAACTGGGCACACTTTCTTATTGCTTGAATTTCCGCTTGAAAGATACTTGGGGTTTTTCCCAAGCTTTCAGAGTGTTTGGTTCCTGGCCCGTACACTCCTATCCCAGTTCCTTCTATTGCTTTTGAGCCGTCTGTGTACAATTGAATGGCATTCTTTCCAAGTCTGGTAATGGTATTTGGATCCCATTCCTTCTTGTTGCTTAATTCCGTAACGAATTTCTTTGAAAAGTTATACTTTTTCATCATACCATCTTGTGGCATGTCCCAGGTTGTCTGATTTCTAAGAAGTGAAGAGGTGGTTTTCTTTTTAATGATTCCCTCTCTACTTAGTCTGTATCTTGTTCTTTCTGCTTCACTCTCCACCACCATATGTAATGGTGTGAGGTTGAGAATCACTTCCATTGCTGCCGTTGGGCATGTACTCATTCCTCCTGTTATGCATATACAGGCTAGTCTTTGAATTTTAGAGAGGTTTTCTCTCGTCGTCAAGAGGCTAGTTCTACTACTCCACGCAATGGCTCTATAAGTGATAATTGGTCTCACTATGGCAGTGTACATCCAGCTCAGGATTTTTGGGTTACAACCCCAGTTTCTCCCTGCCAGATTCCTGCACACCATTAGAGCCATTTTTGCTTTGTATGTAATCTCTTTCTCGTGTTTGTTCCACAGGAGTTTGCTGTCTAGAGTCAAACCTAGATACTTGACTTCTTGTCTCCATTCAACGTCGTTCCCATCAAGTTTACAATTGATCGACATTTGAGGTGGGATTTACAATGTAATGATATAGTAAAAAAAAAGACCATCTTCCAAAATTAAGTATTTAAAAGGAATTCTTGAGCCTAAGGAATTAAAAGTCTTATATTACTCAATTTGTACATCATGAACATTCTTACAAAACTAAGGGATATGTACGCAGTGGGAAAACTAATGGGCAAAGAAATGCTAATTATTTAGTACCAAGAATTTACGTACTGTTGTCAGATGATATAAAAAGTTCAAAAAATTACAGTTTATTTAAAAAGCGAATTAAAAAGTGAATTATGGAAATGGACAGACGTCTTTAGTAATATAGTAAATCAAACTTTATCATAATTAAAAGTATCCATTTCAAAAAATATTTAGGTGTTTATAACAGTTAATATGGTACCCCTTAATAGTTTGTTATAGAACTTGACGATTTACTGGATTTGTATTATTACCGGATTTGATAATTTACTGGATTTGACGATCTACTGGATTTGACAAAAAACTGATTTGTTCATGTGTTTCGGTCACAAAACAAGTAGTAATAAAAACTACTTGTGTGACCTAAACTGTTTATTCAATTTAGGCTACTAATTTCTATGTATCAATATATCTATTTTTATTGAATAAATTATCATTATTACTATTAATGTCCCTATACTGTCATAATAGCACTGATTTATAATCTCTCAGAGGGTATTGGAAGTATATTATAAATAAAATTTGGTAAGCTGCATTAAGAAATAAGTTGTTAACTCACAAAATATTGTAACAGAACATATTGTTGAATAGATGAGGCTTTTACTTGATGAAGATAGATACTGCCACGACGAAATGAAACAATTTGAGTTTTTTAAATCTTCTTTATATTTGCGAGCAGGGATGAGTTGCGCGCAGCGGTCATTTTCTACCTGAATACGAGTAAGAACACCAAAATTAGAAGCCGAATTGCGCGCAACAAGATAAACACAAAACTAAGGAGATTAAGGAAATATAAAATAAATTATATGGTAAAGGTATTTGTAAATTTATTTCAGGAATAATAAGACAAGGATTTTACAAAAGGTTTTAAGTCTATTAATTCAGGACAGTTTTTAAACTCTTTATGGATTAACTTCATTGGTCGCTCAGAAACATCTTCAACAGCCTTTCTTTTCACGCTGTTACTTAGTTTTTGTCTATCGAGAGTACTATCCACTTCATGATTATGCACTAATTCACTTTCCACAATTTTATTTTGTTTTACGCCAATAAGTTTTGCCAGAAGCCATCGTTCTACATTTTTGAAATTTTCCACGGTTTACCACTAGAGTTTTGCCCTTCTCACTTAACATAACTTCACACTTAATTTCCATCTTTGTTGTACAACAGTTCGAAGACAAATAAAATACAACCCGTGAAATATTTGCTAAGATAGAATTCTAATAAAACCTCTGCCTACTCCCTTCCCCCGCCAGGGTAAACTATTAGGACAGTCCCGATAACAGAACATTTATTGGCTTGTTATTGTCTTGAAATTCTATTACAACAAATATACTAATCACGGTATTTTGGTTTTTTCCTTATTTTATTAGCATAAGCACCCCTTTCCATTATCGTCAAATTAACGTATTGCGGGAATGCCGATAATCCCTTGACGGTTACTACCTGAAACATCCCTTATTAAATAAGGTAAAATTTTAACCATTGCGCGCAACTCACCTATGACGATATTTGCTAACACGGTACCTTTATCAATCGGGTGTTCCGAACATAGGTTTAAATATAATGAATATTTTAACAAAATTTTAATCAAATTGTTGTATTTCATCGTGAAATAATATTGTGTTTGTTATTTTTGGGAAATCAAGCCATAGACTTTTTCATATACTTATTTAAACGTAACAGCTAGTTTGTTGAAATAAAAATAGAAGAAAGTTTGTGGTTTTATTTTTAAAAATTAAAATAAAATAATGAACATATTTTACGGATAGTATCTAGCAGTCTTTACAGTGTGTCCATGAGATACGAATTAATTCGTTATTAGCTAAATAAACAGTTATGTGAGAACATACCGAAACAGGTTCATTTTTTATTTGAATTCCCTATGTAAAAACAAATAATCCCACATTGTGTCAGCATCAATTTTTTTAAATCAAACCCCTCCATTTTTTCTTTTAATGGTTGGTATTGGCGATAGGACTCAACAAGACGCCTATGTGCCCAGATCGTGAACTTATTTTTCAGTCTACGGTTAGCAGAATAGAAAGGAAGTACAGAGAATTAGGATACGTTACGGATGTGTCGAAGTAAGAAAAAATGTAAATATTCAAGAATATGTAATTTTGCGAGCAGTAGACGGTCCTGTGCATTTATTATCTAGTGATTTGGATATTGGAAAGTTTGTGAAATATTTTTAAATAAGTCGAAATACTATCCTTGTAAAGTAGGTACGTCTTATTCATGAGTTGGATGAACATGACTGTGATCGCCGAATTGAATTCTGAGTACATGATCAATTGGAACAATAAACCAGGACACAAATTGAGTTGGATCGGTCGGTATGACTCGGTATTATCAGCACCACTTAGGATCCGTGCATTGATTTAGAGCAAACATCCGTCAGTTGAGAGCTTGATATTGTGAAACAAATATAGTAAATCAACAAATAAAAATGATAGATTATCGGAAGATTTGGATAATGAAAATAGAATGTGCCACTAATAGTCTGAATACATAAACTACACAAAGTGAATTTGGCCTTCGAACCTTCCGTCAAAAGTTACCCTCTATATCAGGTTTGTTCCAACAAGCTTGAGAATCAGTTCGGAATTTTACTGAGTTTGCGTAGAATAAAATTAGCGACGATAATTCCAAACTACGCAAATTAAGAACTGATTCTCAAGCTTGTTGGAGCAAACCTATATACCAATGTTGCTGTGCCGAACCGAAAGGTCTTAACTGTGCTGATCAGAAGCAGTGCACCTGCTCTAATCTATTTGTGTAGGAATCCAAAAATTTTATTGAACCGTGTCGTACCGACCCCAGCCAAGTCGATCCAGTGCGTGTCCTGCTTGATACTTTAAATAACAATTTCATTGATACCATTTTATTTCCGAGTGAAACAACGTTTTATTTGAACGAGTATGTTAACCGGAAAAACACGAAACCCTGATACAGATCTGATAACCAAGTGGGATGCAATAATACCATGCGTAGGAACCACAAAAAGTGAACAGGAGAAGGAGATTTCCGTAATACATTGATTTCTGATTTGACCCAGCTATTCCCTGATATTGAATTTGCCAACAGAATTGTATTGTGCATCACCGCAGACAAAATATTTCCAGATCGATGTGGATTGGAAGGAAGGGGAATTCATGGAATTCTTCAAAATCTGAAGTCTACTTTGGAGATCGGTCAAAATCCGTGACCCTGAAGCCCCAATCAAAAAGGAAATACAGAACGTAATACCCGTTCTGCTACAAACTGCTGAATTATTACCATCTTCAGTAATTATTTAAGAGTCAATGACTAACAGTTTGGACATTTTCATTAAATTTTCTTGTTTGTTTTTGTTAGAGTGTCTTCATCTACTATTTTATGAATTATTAATTGTCATTAACAACTACTGCATATTTGTATATCCTTTACCGATTTGATTCAATTTGATACATTTTTAGAATCAATTCAAAAATTGAGAAAAGGAGCTGTTTTATAAAAAAAAGTGATGACCTGATCACTCAACGGTTATTAACCCAGTATAATTATTATAATTATTTTGAAAAATGTTAAATTAAAATAAAAAGGATATTTTCATATTTCTGTTTATTTAGATAAAAATCAATTTGAGTTACTCCATGGACGCACTGTATAAATTTTCGTATTTTTTGTGTATTTTCATATTGTTTTAATTTAATTCGCAGTACACAAAGCTGACGTTTCAATTAAAACAATACGTTTGTCGTGAAATTTAATTTTCAATAGCTGGAAACAAAAATAATATTAAAGCCTTTAATATACGTTAACATGATACGTACGTGCTGGAATGCATGTGGCACAGCGAAAATTTAAAAAAAAATATGTATAAAAATCACTGCTAATTTCGTAATAACACATAATTAGATTGTGACTACATTTTCGCGTGCAAACTCGAAGTACCTTACTCAAGCGTTAGGAATTGTGCCCCAATTATCAAAAAATTTACCTAGTCGTCACCTAATATACCGTAGGAGAAATTTTTTGACCATAAATACGTATGCATTACAAACACGCAACCACTTTAGAGAACATATTTCTGTAATTGTGGAATGCTGGCTACTATAGTGACTAACTACAATTATTCTAACGGCTGTTACTTTTGAAATTAAATTCTGAAGTTATTAATTGAATTTTCAAAAATGGTTTTATATTCTCTTTTTGAATTGTTAAAGGGTCTTTTAAAGTTTTAATTTGATCTACTTAAATGGACGTTATCTAAGTTCAGTTTATTTGAAGGATCGATTTTTCCAAGTATGATAATGGAAAGTCTAGTTTTGCTAAACTCAAAGTTATTGAACTCGCATTGAAGTATTTTATTTGTACGTAGCACAAATTATTTAGTGCTAGCAGCAGAGTACCTTTTAATGCAATGAAATAGCGTTTTTAGATTTACCACGCATCTACTACTACTACTAATTTAGTCAGGCGAACCTTGGCCAAGACAAACTCGAGCCAAGGTTCTGGCACTGGCGGGCCCATTGTGCCATTCCTGCTACTTATTCATCCATGAAGCCGACTCCCTCGATGAAGGACTCAATCCTCTTCAGTGGATATCTGCTTATGTCCCCAGAGGCCATAACAGGGACTAGCACAATCCAATGTGGACATACGAGGAGAACATGGTCCGACGTTTCGTCAGCCATGCCGCAACCCCTGCATAGGGGGCTTTCCTCTAAATCTAGGTTACAGAGGTGTTTCCTTAGACAGCAGTGCCCTGTTAGGAGTCCTGCTATCTTTTTTAACCTACTCCTTGGTAGTTCTAGAGCAGCTCTAGCATGTCCATCAGTCCATCCCCTCGATAGGAGCTTGGACTGCCTGAGACTCTGTAGCGCCCTCCATCAGTGAGCAAGGTGCTGGTTTCTCAACCAGTCCTCGTCTCCTTACGGATTGTTTGTTTTGTGAGGCCCAAGGTCGGGCCCGGGCCGTTAAAAGGAGTAGCCAGCCAGCCAGTGCGTCCGCCCTTTCATTGCCTTTAAAACCAGAGTGGGCCCGAATCCATTCTACCCACACTGTGTTCCGCCTTGCTAGGTGAGCAAGGCGTTCACGACATTCAGCAGCAAGCCCTGAGTTGTTGGTATATCCACTCAGTGCCTTAATTGCCGCCTGACTGTCGGTGTATATGGTTATGCGTCGATCCGTATAACCTCTGTCTAGGCGGGTTAAGGTTGTGTTAAAATGGTTATTCATTTATGGTCTGAAATCTTTCTTTGTTTATTTCGAGAAAGATGGTTTGGAACATTGTTAAACTAGGCATGTACTCAATCTCGCACTTCACATGGTGTGCTTTCTTGTATTAGTTTCATCCTGACCTTATTTCTTGGCATTTTTCGTTGGTTGTCATATAATTCTGCTTATTTAGGAGTAGATACTTGGAAATTGGGATAATTACTTCAAAGGAATTTATTTGTGGTGTGGTATATAGGTTAGGGTGGGTCAAAAAAATCAACTATTTTTTTCACAACTATTACGGAAAAATGGGTTGCTAGACACCTTTAAAAAATTCTCTCCAAATATGAGCTCTTAATTTTAATAGGAAGATCGCGCGCATCGCAGTTTTTTATTTTGTTCTTAGTCCAATAGAAAAAAATTCATACCTCATAATTAATTGATTGTACGGAAAAAATTTTTTTGAAAATTTTGTAGGAAATTTAATGCACTACAAAAAAAGTGTCATATATTTTTTCCGTAAACCATACCATTTGAATGATATTGAAGATTTAAGTTTGATTATTTTAAATCAAATGTCATTTTTGTTTATGAATTTTATAACTCGACAAGAAATGGCTATTATAAAGTGCGGAATGGAAATTTTTGTAGGAAATTAACTGCTATGGTAACTTATGTTTTGGCGATTAAATTGAGCGTTCAAAAGATATTCATCATCAAACTTCCATGCATACCGATTTTAAGAGTTTTTGATTAAATAATCGAAAAATTTTAATTCAATTTATGAATTTCATACAAATTTCATTTTTTGTCTAATATTTTTATTCAATAATTTTAAACATTTTATTTTTAATCTTTAGAAATCACGATCATGTTTTTTTATAACGTCTTCAAAACGTCTTTAAAAATGTTTCCACTACAGCTGGATATTGTCCTTGGGAAAATTTCTCCTCTAGAGAATTTTTGTTTTCTATTTTATTTCTTCTGTTTCCCTTGGGAACTAGCGCCACCTACATTTTTCATTGAAAGCATCGAAAAAACTACCCTACTTGCAACAAAAAATTGTTTGAAAATTAATAAAAACTTTTTTATAACTAATTGGACATTTTTTTTCTCAAACTGAAACAAATCATAATATATTTATAATGAAAACTTTGCTATTTTTATTAATAAATAAATAACTAATCGATAAATAATGTACAATTTATTTTTTTAAATGTAGATAAAGATACTTACACATAAAAAAAAACTTGAAAAACATTTTGAAGTTTCTCAGTTGATAAAAAATAAAATTCGTGTAAATTCTCTGAAAAACCTATAAATCAAATTGAAATTTTTCGATTAATTAATCAAAAACTCTTGAAATCGGTATACATGAAAGTTTGATGATGAATATCTTTTGAACGCTGAATTTAATCGCCAAAACATAAGATACCATTTTTATACAGCAGGTAATTTCCTACACAAATTTTTATTGCGCACTTTATAATAGCCATTTCTTGTCGAGTTATAAAATTCATAAACTAAAATGACATTTGATTTAAAATAATCAAACTTAAATCTTCAATATCATTCAAATGGTGAGGTTTACGGAAAAAATATAAGAAACTTTTTTTGTAGAGCATTAAATTTTCTACAAAATTTTTTGAAAAATTTTTTCTGTACAATCAATTAATGATGAGGTATGAATTTTTTTCTATTGGACTGAGATAAAAATAAAAAACTGCGATGCGGAGGATCTTCCTATTAAAATTAAGAGCTCATATTTGGTGAGAATTTTTTTAAGCTGTCTAGCAGCCCATTTTTCCGTATTAGTAAAATAATAGATTTTTTTGACCCACCCTAATATAGGTGTTGGTAATCGTAACTTTTGCATGCTATTGTAGGAATATCAAGAATAAAAATGATTTGGTTTCCTTCGCTAAAACCTTTTATATCAATTATTATTATGTTTCCTGAATTGGGTTCAAAAGCGAATTTACTTTGACTCAAATGATTACAGATTGATTTCAACTAATAGATCTTTGGGTGCAACAATTGAGTTATGGAATACATTCATTTTTGGGAATGTAACTGCGTTTTCTGATGATTCTAACGTCATATGTAGCTTGTAATGCAATGGTGATTTCTGGAATTATTGATTGTGTATAAATATCTACACTCAAATGATTATTTATTTCATTATCCACATCTATTGATTCCTTCAATTTATTTATTTCAGATTCTATTATACTTTGATTGTGCACTAACTGAGCTGTGGTTTTGTGGAATATATTTATCGATTTATATAAGGTAGTAATTTGGTCATTAACTGAAGTTTCAATTTTTTTCTCATTATTTGATATACTTTCAATAGCTGTGTCATTTGTATAGCATCGTTTCCGTCTAAGTTACCTGCTACAGATTTTATATTATACTGCTAAGTGCATTTATCAATCCTTGTTTTTCTCTAGATTTGATCGAATTTTTTTTTCCCATTTGTTTCAAGTGTTAATGCTAACGTATAGTAATTAGTGGCAAACTGACACAGTTGATTTTCGTTACTATTAAACTATGGCATCCCATACCAAAATTGTACAAAGCTTAGTTTTTATTGGGACAAAGTGTAATTAAGTCTTGAATCAAACAGTCCAAATTCCTTTGATCACCGGAGATTGCGAATAATCTTTTATTGAAGCTCAGCTTCGTAATTCAATTCTAGAACCCACAAGTATTAATGCTCCACCTGTGAGTTAACCAATAAGTATTGCTCCTAATATATAACTATCTAGGCGAGTATTTCTTCTATCTTAAAAATTATTTATCAAACTGTCGCAACTATCCATAAAAATTCCGAGTGTTTTAGGGTTTAGGATTAGCGTCTACGTTTAGTTTTAAAAGCTGAAATTGGACCATTTCCAACTCTTCTAAAACTATTCTATCTAAACTATCAGCTAAATCTTCTACGTATGGAATACTAATAAAAATATTTTTATTATTGATTGTTATAAACTTTTTGTATTCCTTGTATATTGTGAACTTGGATAAAATGTTGAATAGGAAAGGAATGCAAAATAAAATAACTTACAGAATCATCTTCAATAAGTTCAGTATAGTTGATTTTCTTAAAGTGATAGGTGCCTACCAATTGAATTTGGGCTATGTTGGTCCCTCTTCCTTGGCGTGGGCTGTTCTTGGCTATTTTATCCCCAATTAGTTCGGTAGTTGGGAATTCAGCGATGTAAGTCAGATTTCACAGCTTGGCGCATTTTTTTCAAAAAGTTTTTTTTAATAACTCCGAGTCTCCGTAAATGATTAAAACCAACTGGAAAATCACGATTTTTGTTGTTTTTACGTCGAATAATTCTACTGACTGCGCCAATTATTTTCGTATAAATAGCGAGAGCTTTAAAAAAACATTTTCTTTTGAAAAAGTAGAAGGTGAGACTATGTTTAGTGGTACGTTTGAAACTACTACAATAACTATTTTTCATATTAATGTTTATCAAATTCTCACTTTTAGGTTGATGAGAATTCAAAGCTATGATTTCCATTATATTCCCACTTATGCTTCCAGTTTTAGCGGAATATAAACTTTCACCATTACTTTAAGTAATGCAATATAACTAAACTGATTGTAAGGTTTTATAAAAAAATTGGTGTCAAAACAACGGACTGAAATAATTTTATAATGTTTATAATAAAATACCATCTATCTCGGTAAAGAGAAATATTTTATTTAAGTATTTTAAGTTAAGTATTTATATTATATAGGCTACTAGATAATTTTTAATGAAACGCCCAGTATAGTTAGGACACTTTATTTATTAAAAATATCAATAACAAAAAATTAAACAGTACATACCAATAAAATGTTTTTATTCACAATCGGTCAGTAATATAGACATTTCTTACCTTTAAAACGGTAGGGAAGTGACTCATTACTTACTTTCACTTTCACGCTATAGCCGGAATAGTATTTAAATACCTAGCGGGGAAGTAGATCATTACAGCCCAGGCTTTGTTAGAGACCCGAGGCGAGTAACGCCGAGGGTCGCTAAAAGCCGTGAATGGAATGATCCTTCCCGCGTAGTATGTATCTATTTTATTCACAATCGCTTAGCTTTTGAAAACATTAATTTTAAGAAAATTGGTTATCACAATTTAATATTTTTTTCGACAAAAAACTTCATGAATCTGTTGCTAGGCAATATTACTAATTTATTGGTTTTGGCAATTATGTCATAAAAATATTCTTTCTGTAACGAAATTTCAATTTTTTTGCTCAAACAAGTACATAATGTCTTATTTTGAATTAACCTGTACTCCTCCGGGAGTCCAAGAAGCTGTGGTTGAGGGAATAACTCCGTAGAAAAGCAAAGGAAGGTATTAACTTTTTTTAAAACCAGCTTAACATAATATTGTCATACTTCAGAAAAGTGACACATGCTTCTAGCCGGAAAAGTACTTTTCCGGCTATAGCGTGTCACTTCCCTACCGTTTTAAAGGTAAGAAATGTCTATATTACTGACCGATTGTAAATAAAAGTACTTTCCCGGCTATAAGCATGTGTCACTTTTCTAAAGTATAACAATATTGTGTTAAGCTGGTTTTAAAAAAAAGTTAATACCTTTCTTTGATTTCCTACGGAATTATTCCATCAACCGCACCTTCTTGGACTCCCGGAGGAGTACAGGTTAATTCAAAATAAGACATTATGTACATGTTCGAGCAAAAAAATTGAAAAATCTTGTTAGAAAAAATTTTTTATTACATAATTATCAAAACCAAAAAATTAGTAATATTGCCTAGCAACAGATTCATGAAGTTCTTTGTCGACAAAAAATATTAAATTGTGATAACAATTTTCTTAAAATTAATGTTTTTAAAAGCTTGTAATTGAGCGATTGTGAATAAAATAGTTAACATACCAAGCGGGAAGGATCATTCCATCTAACAAAGCCTGGGCTGTAATGATCTACTTCCCCGCTAGGTATGTAATATACTATTACATACCACTAAGATACTTCTAGTAAAAAAATTATATAGCAAGAAAATTATTCATACCAATTTAATGGTTATGTGCTTATAGCGTGAATTAATTTCCGAATATTGCTCAGTGTGACAAAAAAAGGAATATCCATTCCAATTTTAAGTTCATAAATAATAAAACATATTCTTATAGAATTTAATAAGGTTCGCAGAAGCTAATGTTATCAAGCAATAGGTTTTCCCACCAATATAAGAATATAATTATCATGGACCCATTTTAGCTTCATTTACACGTACGTTTTAACCCCAAAATTTGGCTTGCTGCTCCTAAGTGCCGAGCCGAATCGAGCGTTTGGAGTGTATGCTTCAGAAATATGACGAGAAATGTATAACACTTCAAATCCAGACTCCGAAACGCAGGTTTAACTCGTACAAAAGTGTACGTGTGAATGCAAATTCGCAAGTTTTTCATAGAGCTTTGGTGAGGGGAGTGGCATTTTAAGTGGCTAAAAGTTCACTTCTTTAATAACCATCATAACAAATCTAGCAATAGAAATTATCAGAAGATCAGGGAGTTTATAATAATTTAATAGATCAGAATTATTAGGAAAATAAAGCAACTACACAAACCCTGGAGAGTTTTGGACATATTTATTTTATTTGCCAAGATAATAGTATTATACTATTATAACGCTTTACAAATTGGAAAATTACTTTTCAAAAAGTATACCGTTCACTAGGAAGATACATCTACTTCTCGGGCTATATGCCCCGACAGTCAATGAATTACACTCCTAAGTTAAACGGTGCTGGTAAAGCTGCAAGATATAACAAACCATTATGGTTTGTAATTAGGAGGGACAATATCACTAGCATATCGTTTTCGGCGTATTTGCGCCTCATCAGTACAATATAACAATTGTTACAGAAAGCTGTAATTGAGTAAATAACTACAAAACCGAGATGGTTAGCATTCCATTCACTGGGCTAAATGTGTTAATGTGATTTCAGCGTTACCTCCCGCATCGCAGTTTTTTATTTTTTTCTCAGTCCAATAGAAAAAAGTTCATACCTCATCATTAATTGATTGTACAGAAAAATATTTTTGAAAAATTTTGTAGGAAATTTATTGCTCTACTACCTTATAGTACCTTATATTTTTTTCGTATACCATACCATTTGAATGATATTGAAGATTTAAGTTTGATTATTTTAAATCAAATGTCATTTTTGTTTAAGAATTTTATAACGCGACAAGAAATGGCTATTATAAAGTGCGCAATAGAAATTTTTGTAGGAAATCAACTGCTCTATAAAAATGGCATGTTTTTGCTCTTAAAATCGGTATACATGAAAGTTTGACGATGAATATCTTTTGATCGCTTAATTTAATCGCCAAAACCTAAGATACCATTTTTATAGAGCAGTTAATTTCCTACAAAAATTCCTATTGCTTACTTTATAAATACCATTTCTTGTCGAGTTATAAAATTCATAAACAAAAATGACATTTGATTTAAAGTAATCAAACTTAAATCTTCAATGTAATTTAAATGGTAAGGTTTACGGAAAAAATATAAGATACTTTTTTTGTAAAGCATTAAATTTCCTACAAAATTTTTCAAAAAATGTTTCTGTACAATCAATTAATGATGAGGTATGAATTTTTTTCTATTGAACTGAGAAAAAAATAAAAAACTGCAATGCGGAGGATCTTCCTATTAAAATTAAGAGCTCATATTTGGTGAGAGTTTTTTAAAGGTGTCTAGCAACCCATTTTTCCATATTAGTTGAAAAAAAAGATAGTTGATTTTTTTGACCCACCCTAATAATTAAGTTGATAAAAGCTTTTTAAATTCCATATAGCACATGTGAAAACTAAAACGTGAAAGTGTAACTTCACCTACTAATGATGACATGAAAATGCCTATTATATAATGCCGGAACTACCGAGTTGCTGCGCGTCGTTCTCGCGCACATCCAATTATCGCCCTCCTTTACAAATTGCCGATCCATGATTGGTCAAACGACGACCGTTGTAAATAACAGACATTCAAATTGCAAATAAATATCTATTAGACCAAAGATATTCTTTTCTGTTTTAGCAAAGAAAAATGCTATTTTTGTAAAAAAATTATATATATTTTTTAACAGTGATAGCAAAGAGCTAATTTATAACGGGAAGATATGTCTACGGTAGTGAAGTAATGTTTATTAAAAGTGAAAATTCCTGGTATAGGAAAGAATGTTTTGTATTTTTAATAAGTATCCTATAGTTTATATACGGAGATGATAGAAAAGTTTATTTTACTGACTCAGTTAAGCAGTTTTATTACCACAGTGAGAATTCTACTCGTCTCAGCCAAAAAAGTTTAGGAAAGAACGCTTTGCTGGGAATTTTCTCAGTGTAGCTATTTAAGTATATTTTATTGATGTGTGTAATCACTTATAAATTATTTGATTTGTACAAATCGAGTCAGTTACTCTACCACAGCTCTTATTTTGTTTATTTTGAAATAGAACTTAAAATCAGATTATTGTTTTATGGTAGTTACCCATATCATTTTTATTGACAAAATAAAATATATGGAATGTATGTATTAGATATGGATGTGATATACCATTTAAAAAACATGTTCTCCCTATATCAATAGACTACTGGGCTGGATATTTGTAATCCTGTGTTTTTGTTTAAACTACTACTGTCAAAAATCCCTTGGCAAAGAAAAATGATACTAATTATATTTACTTGTCATTAATAAATACTTATTATAATTAATACATTCTCTTCAATATGTATTTGTGAATTAAATAGATTCCAGCCCATTCAGTTTTTTCACTTATAACCAGAATGATGATAGCAGTGAAAATTTTAAAAAATATTTACTTAATTACAGCTTCCTGTAACAATGATTGTCATACTTAAGGAAAGCGTGTTATCAATAGATGTCAAGATAATTGTATCATTTTATTATAATGCATTACAAATTTGAAAATAACTTTTCATAAAGTAGACCGTTCAAGAAGAAACATCTACTTCTCGAGCTATACGCCCCGACAGAGAATGAATTACACCTCTAGGTTAAACGGGGCTGGTATATCTGCAAGATATAACCAACCATTCTGGTTTGTAATTGGAAGGACATTATCACTTGCAGACCAGTTTCGGCGTATTTGCGCCTCAATAGTACAAGGTAGATATCATCCGTCCAAAAGCTCTAAGAGCATAATTCTGGACTGGAGGTAACGCTGAAATCACATTAACACATTTACCCCAGTGAATGGAATGCTAACCATCTCGGTTTTGTAGTTATTTACTCAATTACAGCTTTCTGTAACAATTGTTATATTGTACTGATGAGGCGCAAATACGCCGAAAACGATATGCTAGTGATATTGTCCCTCCTAATTACAAACCATAATGGTTTGTTATATCTTGCAGCTTTACCAGCACCGTTTAACTTAGGAGTGTAATTCATTGACTGTCGGGGCATATAGCCCGAGAAGTAGATGTATCTTCCTAATGAACGGTATACTTTTTGAAAAGTAATTTTCCAATTTGTAAAGCGTTATAATAGTATTAAAAATACAAAACATTCTTTCCTATACCAGGAATTTTCACTTTTAATAAACATTACTTCACTACCGTAGACATATCTTCCCGTTATAAATTAGCTCTTTGCTATCACTGTTAAAAAATATATATAATTTTTTTACAAAAATAGCATTTTTCTTTGCTAAAACAGAAAAGAATATCTTTGGTCTAATAGATATTTATTTGCAATTTGAATGTCTGTTATTTACAACGGTCGTCGTTTGACCAATCATGGATCGGCAATTTGTAAAGGAGGGCGATAATTGGATGTGCGCGAGAACGACGCGCAGCAACTCGGTAATTCCGGCATTATATAATAGGCATTTTCATGTCATCATTAGTAGGTGAAGTTACACTTTCACGTTTTAGTTTTCACATGTGCTATATGGAATTTAAAAAGCTTTTATCAACTCAATTATTAGGGTGGGTCAAAAAAATCAACTATCTTTTTTTTCAACTAATATGGAAAAATGGGTTGCTAGACACCTTTAAAAAACTCTCACCAAATATGAGCTCTTAATTTTAATAGGAAGATCCTCCGCATTGCAGTTTTTTATTTTTTTCTCAGTTCAATAGAAAAAAATTCATACCTCATCATTAATTGATTGTACAGAAACATTTTTTGAAAAATTTTGTAGGAAATTTAATGCTTTACAAAAAAAGTATCTTATATTTTTTCCGTAAACCTTACCATTTGAATTACATTGAAGATTTAAGTTTGATTACTTTAAATCAAATGTCATTTTTTGTTTATGAATTTTATAACTCGACAAGAAATGGTATTTATAAAGTAAGCAATAGGAATTTTTGTAGGAAATTAACTGCTCTATAAAAATGGTATCTTAGGTTTTGGCGATTAAATTAAGCGATCAAAAGATATTCATCGTCAAACTTTCATGTATACCGATTTTAAGAGCAAAAACATGCCATTTTTATAGAGCAGTTGATTTCCTACAAAAATTTCTATTGCGCACTTTATAATAGCCATTTCTTGTCGCGTTATAAAATTCTTGAACAAAAATGACATTTGATTTAAAATAATCAAACTTAAATCTTCAATATCATTCAAATGGTATGGTATACGAAAAAAATATAAGGTACTATAAGGTAGTAGAGCAATAAATTTTCTACAAAATTTTTCAAAAATATTTTTCTGTACAATCAATTAATGATGAGGTATGAACTTTTTTCTATTGAACTGAGAAAAAAATAAAAAACTGCGATGCGGAGGATCTTCATATTAAAATTAAGAGCTCATATTTGGTGAGAGTTTTTTTAAGGCGTCTAGCAACCCTTTTTTCCGTATTAGATGTAAAAAAAATTAGTTGATTTGTTTTACCCACCCTATTAGTTATAATTGAAATTTTTATTGAAGCTTGAAATTGATCCCGTAGGTTTGTTGAAACATGCGTTTGCAGGGTGCAGGTTAGTGGAGTTATTTGATTGCCAATCCATACTATAAAAGGTTATGATCTACCAAAAAATACATAGAATACATAAGTTATTTGGTTTAAAGTTGGGCACTTTTTATATATTCTTATGTATTTATTGTTATTAGATGTGCCATTTTGAACAAAACACCTATACTCGTATATAGTGTATTTGCAGTTCTGGTCTGGCGTATTGTGGACTATCAAATAATCACTTATTAATGTTACATCCAGTATTATACGGCAAAATCTACACTCAAAAAAAATTCCTGGAAAGGCACACCTACTTCTGTAGCATCTTAAATATAATGATATAATGTTCCTGCGTTTAATAAGGATTTTTCTAAGACAGAAAATAAGCTTTTTTATAAAACTAATGAATGTAGCCGCGATAGCAAACAACTGACTAGCATCTAAAAAATATGTATTCTTAATTAGTAATTTGGTTTTCAGTAGAAGAATAAAATCTTGTCTAGACCAAAACCCGACTTCACTACTTTAAAATAATCATCATCTGAAACAGCTGGCTTAGATTCCTAGGAGAACCAAATCACTTTTTGATATCAGTAAAGAATTTTACCATTTCTACAATAATACTCTGCTACTTTCGTAAAACTTATATTTTGGTTTAGTAAAGGTACTTTTTAAAAATACTTTACTACTACACTAAAGAGATTTTAGTAAAGCAATCTTTAGTGCCATAGCATATATCTCTCTTAGCGCCTATTTAAATAGATTTTTTGGCTGGAATAGCGAAAAAACTTGCTGTGTGGGTGAAATTTTTTTCTCGGTGTACAGTAATCAACAATAATTATATTGAACGTAGGATTGAATATTTAAATTTTAAAATCTCAGACATCACAAAAACATTCTAAAAACACGTCTCAATCAATTACTTTTCCACCACATGCCACAAGCAAAGTTTTCCGAAAGCTTGGTAATGTATAAAAGAGTTCTCTTTAGTAAGTAAGAAATAATTAGTTGTGTTTTTGGCTGCTCACCCCGTGAATGAAGTACATATTTTTTGTGTGAAAAGATTTTTTCTCGGTTTTATTTTTTAACTAGTCAGCCGTGACTATTGGCCAGTTTTAGTTTATGTATATAAGTATCATTTAAAATTTCAAAGACATTGTTGATGTAAAAATTGCACAAAGAACATCCAAACCGTTACCGTTTCTTTTCACTAAACTGAAACAACCAGATGAATTGTTAATGAAAGTTAGATGAATCACATCACATTGACTTTGACAATATTGCAATCCTAGACTCTGAAAAGAATAATTATAATAAGCGAAAATTTTTAGAAATGTACCACATCAATGATACTAAGGACCCAATGAACAAGAAGTCTGACGTTGAATCACTCAGTAATATTTACACATATTTAATACATTACAAAAATGTCCAATCAGATAATGAAGGTGATTGTTCTTATGTTTTGAGTTTGGAAATAGCAAATAGTGAGGGATTTGTTTTTTTTTGACAAGACAAACATTATTTTTATATAAAAAATTTTTACAAATAAACAAGAACCGCTTGGTGGGGATGCGAACGATTTCCATCGAATCGGGCCTCAATGTGAGAGGTTAAACTCCATTACAATTGATCATTTTTTTCTCCATAATTTTGTATTTATAAAATTACAACAATAAATCAGACAGAGTGGAAATTCTTTGAAACATCACGAGAATTTTTTTTATTTTCATAAGTATAATAAAATTGGGATTGTTAGTTTGGGAATACCTGATGAGAGAGGTTGTGGAGTGGTCCCAGACTACTGATTTGTTTTGTCATCCCACAATAAATTTACAAATGACAGGTGGCGACTGTCAACAATATATTGGTTATATCACTGTAATATTCACAATATTTCTGAATCAGCAACAAAAATAACAATCTCGATTCGATTTAAAGTTATTAATAGTAATTTTTTATCACACCTCCTGAACAAATTATTCTTCAAGACCTCCAGTCGAAATAACACAAGATGGAATCGTATTTTAACGAAACATCAGTTTTTAGAATTATTGATTGGATTTAAAAACTCAATTTGATAGATATATTTCAGTTATCATAATGAATTCATTGAATTGAATTAAAATAAGTTGATAGTTTTAACTGATTTTAATTTTTGATCTATTTTCTTCAATTGCAATATTTTAGCCTTGAAAATGGAAGCAAAGTTTTCCGAAATGTATAAAAGAGTTGACTTAAGTAAGTAATAATAGTTTGTGTTTTTGGCCAGTTTCCCGGTGAATGAAGAAAGAATTTTTTATGTAAAAATATTTTTTCTAGTCTTATTTTATATAAATAAGAATTAAATATAGAGTAAATACCACGTGTATGGGAATAGTTGATTTAAATTCAAAATATTGTTATTTATTTTCTCTATTTCACAAGCATATAAATGAAAAATAATATCTCCGTTCATAGCCTGAACTAAATATAATATAATATGTACATTTGCAACCACAATAAAAGATAACACAAGGTAACCTTTGTTTGTCCTTGATACATTTGCGCTGTTATCAGTAAAAAATTTATATTGGAACTTTTTGATAATTTCGTGTCGTATCACATGTTGTTCTATTGAGGATGCATCCGCAGATGTTAAACGTGTGAAATCATTTGAAATTAAATATTAAACTAACACTTTTATTATATTCCTAAAGTCAACGTTATTGTTTTTTCGCATATTGAAAAATTAATTTTTAATAAAAAAAATACTTCTTCATTCAAAACACATTAAAGTATATTGGCGAGTTTTGAAAAGATAATTGGACAAGATGGTATTTACCAACTGACTTATCGAATTACTTCCAAGTACCTAGTTGGGTTAGTCATATACTGGACCTTGAAGGTTGACCAAAAGTGTTGTACATATCTTAACAATTAAGCGACGAAACATCTTCAAGAAGCCGCAAACGGCACAAATGTGGTCAAAAAGTTTTTTCAAAAAACTATACTGGTGACATCCTATTACATTAAAAAAAATTTAGTTGCTAGTCTTCGTATTTAAGATTTGTGGCCACAAAAGAAGGTCTACAAAATAAAACAATTTTTTTTGAATAAATATGTGAATTTTACAGTTTTTATCAAATTTCATACCTTTCAATCCAAAATAATCTAAGGTATCAAACTAACATGGCAATATAAATTTCACTATTACGAATAAACTGAATTTCTCAAATATCTATTGTAACATGCCTTCTTCCTACACGTAGTTCCTACTACACGAATACATCACACTATGGACACCCTTGATGCTAAATTCCGGTTCAAGTCTCGGGCGCCAGATTTTTAACGTGGTTTGCGTCAAGAGTTCCAGATAACCTCACATGGAAGTTACAGAAAATTCCAGGGGTCTTATTGAATCCACTTTAACTAACTAATTACAGCTCGGATGACCAAATATCGGTCCTTCAATTAATAACTTACAGTTAAAATCGAAAGGGAACAGGAATGTAAACCCTCAGTCTATTAATACTCTGTGGTCTGTTCTATTGGTAATTCTATAACGGCAAACAAGATAATGGGGAAAATACAAAAAGGTATTAATATAGTACCATGTATGTATGATGGGGTGACATTCTCTGAGACCTGAAAGATCTATTGTGCCTTCTTACTTCTACTTCGATCCTGAGGAACGTCTCAAAGACTAGTAGCTCCTTTAGTCCTCTTTCCCTGAGGAATTTTAGGATATCTGCAGGCTTCAACTTAGGTAAATGCCCCTATTCTATCTAATGCATTCATTTGATCTTAACGGGTTGTAGCCACCCATCAGGATCTATGATTGTCTAGGCCCTACTAGATCTTTTTATTGGTCAGATCTTCTCTTTTCTTCGGCTTTGCCTATTTATTCCAATATTACATTGGGACTGATACCGCAAAAGGGTTCCGGCCCCCAAAAGGGTCTTTCAGTACCCCTCTTTGCTACTCCATCTGCTATTTCATTTCCTTCCATTCCAGTGGACACACAGAGTAAGAATAAAAACTCTGAATAAAACTGATATTCCAATAGTCAGAAGTATTAATTGTGTTTAAACGAGCTGTGGAGGAAAAAAATAAAATCTTAAATTCAATAGACAACTGGTGGATAATCAATATCAATTAACAAAATTAAGCACTGTAATGAAAAACAAACTTCTCTAAAACAAATCAAACTTTATTTTAAATATCTATGGTTACAAAAAATACCAAAGAGAAAGTTACAATTAAAAAAAAAAACATTTTCAATAAAATATATAAAACTCTTACTATTTTACGGATACGAGAATTTCCTACCATACGGGTGAATTTAAAAAAATCTTTTTCTTTCAATTAGAACTTCGGTGCCAGAGTTCACAATTTATCACTACTTTGAAATTTTTTTTTAACATTACCCGAAACTAGATCGGAGACGATGTCGAGATCAGATTTGCGTTACTAGAGCCGAGAGTAGCAGAGCGCTGCAGAGAGCCCCCAAGAATCAATTGTTCTCACATTCATATTCTCATTAGCGGTGGTAAAATTTATTGTACAACAAAAAAAATTGACATATACCACACCTTTCATGGTTGACGCGGTTCTTTTAATAAAAAAAACGAACTTCAAATCGGTGCCACACAAAATAACTAGTTACACTATTTAAACTCAAGTAGAAAATACTGATTTTACAAAGAGATATTGGGTATGGATATTCACTTCCAAAAAAGTTGAACTTTTTACCTGAACCGTCTAGGTGTGTTGTATACGACATTTTTTACATAAAAAAAAATTGATAACCTGAGGTGCGGTGACCTTTGTGGTTTGATGATCTTATTTCCTAGTGCGAGTACTTTCGGAAGTATTGGTAAAATTACGTGGTGACAACGAACTTTCGAAGAAACCTTGTACAAATGTTTTCAAACAAATGAGTTGTTGGACGAGGAACCTTCGAGAGACCATAAACGTCAATGGATCTCTTATCACTATCTACAAATAAACATACGGTGATATAAGCGAATTAACAAGCAGAAAAATAATATGTAGAGAATAGTTGATACTAGAACACTTTCATCTAGACGAACGCAGTTTGAATAATTGGGGTCAGTCCACACTATAATGTTGATATCGGTTTGGTTAAGTCATGTTCACATTCTTCAATCTAATGATAATCACAATTATTCTATCGGTTGTATTTATCCAGTGAGTTTTAATACATTTTACTGAATAAAAGTAGTCAATATTCCTCAACATTTGTGACAAAAAAAAAATTAACTCTTGTGATTAATTAGCTATTGTGACACAAAAGTGACCTCGTAGCAAAAAGAAAATAATGCGCAATGAAAAACGAAAGGAGAGTAAAAGATTTTCTCGTACATATTTTGCTGCATTTTCAATAAAACCGATTTAAAAATGGTAGGTACCGGCTTATGTAGCGTGTTTACTGGAGGTATTTGGATGTTGAAGATTCATCCTAGAAGATGTCGATTTCTGGTAAATTCCTTGCAATAATTCCTCTTTAGAACATAATCCAGGAAAATATCGAAAATGTTTGCAAACATTTTGGTTTAGAAACTGGAAGAAGGGGAGCAGATCCCAAAATAAATCTTTTAAATTCTAGTTTATAGGGCATATACAAGATCTATTTTGGATTACAATAGTTACTTATATGGCTCTGCCACCAAATCTTGTTTGATAAAGCTATATAGAATACATTATAAAGCGCTGGGATTAGTGTTGACAGCTTTAGAAACAACTCCAAGTGCCACTCTTCTAGCTGAATGCGATAAACCGCCTTTACACTTCACCCAGCCGAAAAATTAGTGATCAAATGCAGAGCAAATAACCAAAACTCTTTATAATGTAAAATTTCCTCACTATCGGTGCAAAATCTAACAAATAAATGGTGGGAATAGAAAGAATCCCCAGTATTAGCTATCGCTCACGCCAACATATTCGGTTACTGTTACTGTTACTTTTTCAACACAAACTATACAATGTTTTTATGTTTAAACCTTCAGTGCAGTTCCTGGGCGGCCTTATTGTGAGAGTGAATCTCGAAGAAAGGGAATCTGCATGTAAAATCTATACTGACAGATATAAATCCGACAGATCTAAATCCAAACTATCCGCCGACTGTTCTGTATATACGGCAGAACTAGTAGCCATCTATAAGGCTTTAGAATGGACCTCTGAAAAACGTCAAAACTTCCAAGATTACGTTATATTATAGGACTCCAAATATGTACTATTATGCCTATAAAATTACATTGGACATCTCGATTTTAATAAAATTGTTGTAGATATCAACATATTAGTTCAGTTACGCAGTTCAAGAAAATCTACTACATTTATGTGTGTGGCTGGTCATTCGAATATCCCAGGAAACGAAACTGCCTATAAATTACCAAGACAGTCAACTTATACAGGGACAAAACAGCACATATTATCTAAATGTCTCCTAATTTCAATAAGAAAAAAAGTCTTACAGGAAAACTGGATTATAGAGTGGTCTTCATCTTGCAATAACATCAATAATCCTTTCTACAAATATACTCTACGCTCCCTAAACTTTCTTTCTCTAAACGAATCATCCCATTAGAAAAATCAACACAATGTTTTACAGATGTCTCACTGGCCATGCGGCCGTTAAAGTTAAACTCTTCAGAATGATTATATCTAGAACATTGTTTATAAGTATGTCATCGCAATCCAATCTCTCATGCAAGTTCTCCTCAAAGAAAACGTGTCCCTGTCGCTAAAAGTACCCTCATTATTTTATTTAGCTTGAAGAAATATTGCATTCAAAACCATATTGTGGGTATTCTAACAAAGCGATCTTTGCTCAAATTTTGAATTCAACCTCCAAATGTTAAAATGAAAGTAGGTAATAATGTACGAGATCCAGAATGAATCTAATATAAATAATGATGTACGTTATTTTTTCTTATTTTCTTGGGAATGAAACCACAATATGTTTTTTTATTTTTTATTTCAACGTTTCGGTAGCGTTCCAGCTACCGTTGTCAAGATTAACTAATAATGAATTAATGAAAAATTTTTTTTTTTTTTTTGGTCCCTATCTGACACAACGAAAAAAATTTGACAACTAGACAATCAATAATATTTTGAAGTTTAAGACTACAAAACTTTGTTGTCAAATTTTATTGAGGTCCATTCATAGTAGATCACACCTCTGGTAAAATGAGAAATAAAATATTTTATTTCATGACATTCTAACGATATGTAGTCCACTAGAAATGGAATCCAGTGAAGTGCACGTTCCAGGAACGGTTTTTATTGGGATAGCGCTTTTTTCTTGCTTATTTTGGAAATTTTGTTAATATAAACGCGTTTGTTGTTACTTTTTTGTGTATGATTATTTTGTTTTCAAAATATGTATAACTCAGTTTGGTGATTTTGTGTATTGAAGTGTGTATCGATTAACAACCATTCCAAAGATAAATCATAAGAAAACCTGGATAAAAACTTATGATGCTATCCTGATAACGCCGGTAATTGATTATTGGAAATTTCTCTTTCTAACATTGGTAACCAAATTTGACTACATTCGGCTGAAATACTAGCTACACATTTATCTGAATTTAGTTGTATTAAAGCACTTTCTTTGATTTTTCGTCTTTTATTATTGGGCTCTTTCAATATTATTTTTGTCGAATCCCATTGAATTTTATGCCCCTCTTCCCAAGCATGTTTGCAAATACCTGACTTAAAGAACTCCCTATCCTTGATATACTTTTTATGTTCATTTATTCGGACTTTCAATGGTCTAGATGTTTCACCTAAATAGAATTTGTCGCATTCACAAGATATCTGATATATGCAGTTTTTTGAAGATTGTTCTTCATTTTTTGGCTTCGTTTTTGTTAGAATAGATCTCAACGTATTGTTAGATTTGAAGCTAGTTCGAATATTGAATTGATTACCAATTTTCTTAATTCTTTCTGATAAACCCTTAACATACGGTATTGTCAAGTTTTTAAAAATTATGTTAGCTGAATTATTAATATTATTGTTATTGTTATGGGGTATTAACAATGAGCCCTTCTCTATATTCTTAATTTCTTTATTCACAAATTCTGCCGGGTAATTATTGGCATTTAAAACATTTTTCAGCAAAGTTTTCTCCTTTGTGAATTGATTATCGTTAGAACAAATAATTTTGGCCCTATCGTATAAAGATTTTACTATTCCTTTTTTAACGCTCATAGAATGATTTGAATCAAAATTCAAATACCTATTAGTGTGTGTTGGCTTACGGTAAACACTTGTTTCATACCCTGTAGGTGTTTTATTAATAAGAACATCTAAAAATGGTAAAAAATTGTTATTTTCAATTTCAATTTCAAATTTGATGGATTTTTCTCCTTCATTTATGTTTGTTAAAAAATCATTCAGAGATACTAAGTCGTAAGGCCATATTGCAAAAATGTCATCAACATATCTCCACCAGACAATTGGTTTTAATTTTTGATTATTTACTATTTTGGTTTCAAAATGTTCCATGTAAATATTCGATAGAATTGGTGAGAGGCAAGAGCCCATGGCAAGACCAAAATGCTGTTCATAAAAATCATTATTGAATTGAAAATATGTTTTTGTTATACATAATTTTAATAATTCTATTATTGCTGTTACGCTCAATTTGGTCCTTTCTGTAAGGGTCTGATCAATTTCTAATTTTGATTTGACAAGTTCTATTGTTTTCTGTACCGGTACATTTGTGAAGAGACTAACTACATCAAAACTGACCAAATAATGGCTTTTGTTGAACTTTAAATCTGATAGTTTTTCTAAAAAATGATTACTATTTTTGATGTATGAATCTGTCTGTCCTGCGAGGGGTTCAATGATTTTTAATATATGATTTGATAGTTTGCTGCATGGGGAATTAATAGTGCTACAAATTGGTCGTAATGGTATGTTTTATTAATTCATTATTAGTTAATCTTGACAACGGTAGCTGGAACGCTACCGAAACGTTGAAATAAAAAATAAAAAAACATATTGTGGTTTCATTCCCAAGAAAATAAGAAAAAATAACAAGTAATGCCACAAGGAACTTATAGAAGATAATGATGTACGTATTGCATCTCCCTTTGTTATTATTATTCCTCCTATCCGTTGCCTGTCTTGTTTGTGTTTATATAAGTTGCTATGACGGGCACCTTAACGTGAAGAGGGTATCCCTGATATTCCTTTTCCTGTTTTTTTTTATTGTTTTCCATTACTCTATCAGATGTAGTTTGATGGAGGTATGAATAACCGAATGCATGAATTAGCTTAGTGCCTTCACTCTTATATTTTATTCTATAGTTTGCTTCAAATTTTTCGTGGCTAAAAGGGTAACCAGCGACCAAGGCTAAAAAACAAAATGTGGAAAGAATAGTATGAACATATCTTTGCGTAACACCATTTCTTTTAAATTATTGGAGTTACTCCTTGAAAACGTTCCTATTCTGCATTCGCAGTCTGGATGAACATTATAATTATCATTATTTGGACCCTACTTACTTCCTGTTAGTATATCCCTTTTTGCAGTCGTGTGTAAATGCTCACTATGGCGATCGGCTTTAACAATTGGTTAGGTTAGCAAAACCCACATGGTACCACGTCTTCACTGCAGTTGTAGGGAGTACGTGAGACGAACTCTGTAAAAAATAAGCGAAGTCGAAGATGACGAAGGATGGCATTTGCAGATGCAATTATAGTTGAGGAACTAATCCCAAAACGTCGGAACTAAAGATTTTGGGTCTGCCCAAGCTCTTAGCCAACTCCAAATGGAACTGCAATTTCGAGCAGAGCGTCGTGTCATTTTTTCCCCCACTTCCCCTACGACTACCAATAGACATAAATAAACTGCTGGCCATGTCCCACCCTATTTTGTGGGAGTCATATCCGAGCTGTATATGATATAATAGGCCTAAGAAGTTCAAGCAGGCTTGAATTGATTATTGCTCATCCTTTATTATTTGTCATATTTGTACTTTCTATATTTACATCTTTGTTTTCGTCCACAATCTTTGTGGTAATAAGTTCCATAGTGTTGATATATATTTTTTCCACTCCTATACTACAAGTTGTTAATTAAATGCCAATTTTCAGTTTCATAATGATACTCACTATAACACTGGTTTTCATTATAAAACTGAAAAATTGACCAATATAAATCTAGATTTTTAAATAACCAAGTAGGCAGACCCAATATTTTCTGTAGAATGTTTGACAGTTTCTAAGAGATTCGTGTGTTTTATGACAGTTTAAATCTTTTGCGTTAGTTTTTAAAAGAAATGTCGCACACCAGACCAAAAATACTTAATGGCCAAGGTAAATACATATTTAAAATTATTAATTTTTGATTACAATAATTTATTACTAATTATGTATAACAGTAACATACCAATATACGCTTTATGCTATTAGTTCAACAATGTTGGCCTGTAGGCCAGTGAGCAAAGGCGCCGCATAAGGTTGTTTTCGATCTGTACATGCCGGGTTCGAGACCCGGTTAGTGCAATTTTTTAAAATTCTTTTCAAATCAAATTTCTTCTTCGTAGAAAGAATAGTGTATGCAACTCTCATGTAATGCTTGTGTAGTAATAACCATTATTACATGATCGTTGCATAATATACTATTTTCTACAAGCCTCCGAAAAACTAAATTTTCTATTATTTCTCAACATCAATGAAGCCCTATCTCTACATACGCATATAGTCACCAAGAGTGTTTATTTATCCTGCGGTGACAGACGTCAATATGTTTTTTAAATAACATATACGCTGATATAGTGTTTCTAATGTGAATGTAACGACAATAAAATAAAGCAATGTAGTTTTATTTTCTAAAATTGTCAGGATCACTATACAAATGTTCCCCTTACTTCAGTAAACCGTTAGTTCGTGATGTTCTTAGAAAGCTAGTTTGGAAATATTAAAAAGAAATACCTAATAAAAGAAATACCTAATATAAATTTATTAGTAAGCATTAAAATGAGCCGCTTGAAATTGCTGGAAAAAGAAAAATTAATTAGAACCACTACCGCTACTATTTTTAGGAAAATTTTGAATAGCTGGCTACGTAGCAGCAGGTAGATTGGAAATCGAATAGTCCAACTTCAGTAATTGGCATAATATAACGAAGTAACTGGTCAGTTATTAACGCGGTCCACTGTTTCATAAAACATTTTAGACCTAGAGAAGTTGGGGTTACTTAGCATTAATTTCATCCAGGGGCGTGTGCGAATTGTATAGTAGAGAAATATTATTAATATATGTAATATCTTATTTGTTGGTTTAGTTATATTACATTACAAATTTCATGAGTTTTGTATGCAGGTTAATTTCAATCTACTATATTAAATTCAATGAAAAACATTATTTCACGATATTCGAATTTGTAAAAAAAAATTTATATGCACGCATAGGGCGGCATTTCTCATCAATGGGATTAAAAATATGGGCCATTACATTAACATTAGAATAACTATATATTTTTCCGTCAACAACAATAAACTATGGTTATATTATTATGACAGTTTTAGTTTTCAAAGTTTCTGTGAATGTATAATTAAAATTATCGTTCATGACACGTCCAATAGTGCTTTTCTCGTACTTGCCACACTCTCACGAGAAATGCATATTCTCTGGACTCGTAATGAAATATAATATTTCCGGATGCTAAGTACTACTTTTCTGGAAACCATAATATGCGAAAATATACGCAAACACCTTACTCGCTGCGAAAGTTGAGAATATCACTTTATAATAATTGGATCACTCTAGACTTTGAGAGTGATGTGTATGTGGCGTGATTATGTTGATCTTGACCCAGAGAAATAAAACACCTTTATTGGAAACTCCATCACAATTTACGAATTGCAATAATAATATTACTTTTAAATTGTTATTAATAGGTTTTCATATTTTATCATTATTACTCTTTGTGATAAATCAATAGTTAAATTACCAAATTAAAGTAATTAAAATAGTAGTTTGTACAAGTGCGCAAAGCGTCACTTTTCGCACGAGCGCAGAAGTTTGTGGCACGAGCTGTAAGGCGAGTGCCGCAAATCTAGCGAGTGGGAAAAGTGATTTGCGTACAAGTTGTACACAATATTTTTTCTACAACCACATTTATTAATGAAATAAAAAGAGAAATTTATATAGGTATTTCATTAAAACTTTGGAGGGAAAGAACATACAAAATGAAAATTTAATATAGAAAAATCAGTTGAGTGTATGTTTAGTAGTGAACAATGAATAAATAAATAATCAAATAAATAGTTTCCTTTTTTTTGGTTTAAATTCAAAATTTTTACACCCACAAATTCACTAAGTATAATAAATATGTTGAATTGTCAAAAAAAGTTGACAGGTCATTTGTTTGACATTTCGGTGCGGAAAAGTGCCATAGCGTGTACTTTTCCAACGGTTATCAAAAGAATTAAGAAAAGGCCTGCTTTGCGTATAAAAATTTGTGTAGAAAAGTGTGTTTTGCATAGTGGTTGTAGGAAAAATATATTTATTTCCATTTTTTCATTTATCTGGAGTAGTAGGATGAATAATGTACATGTACATTTCTGTACGCAATAACCGGAAGGTAGTTAATAAATGTGTTCGTTTGTATTTAGTTATTTTGTGAAAAATTAAATGTTTGAATGCTTTTTTTTATTTTCCGCAGCTACACATCAAACTGAAGTTGCATGCGAAAAAATTTCACTTTTTACACTAGTTACTAAAGTAAAGTAATTCGTGCCACAAAGTCAGAAGAAGCCCGAAGTTATTAGCTGCGAAGATAGCAAGATAGGAAAGCTGAAATAATGGCAGCTGAAGAGTTTTCTGCTTATATGTATGTGTAAACCTTGGATACTAATGTTGCTTCTATGCATTAATTACGACATTCTCAAAGTTCAATAAATAACAAGTGTTTTTGATTATCGCTCATTTGAAATTGACTTGTATAATACAATTTTTCTGATGACATAATAAAACGAAAGAAGAGGTTAGGAAAGCATACAGGGAGAATAAAGTTATTTTTCTTTCTGTCTATCATAGGTGGATCATACCATTTATCAAACTAAATAATATGAAAGATAATAATTGTTGCTTTGAAAATAATAATATAGAGAATTTTAAAATTTTAATTATATTAATTTATTAACCTACAGTATAATAATTTTATTAATATTGCTTACCGTATCCACAGAGTATGAATATTTAAATATGAACTGAATGCTCTTTGAAATTGGATGAAAATAATGAAATTTTCGCCCAAATGAATAGAATTATCCTTTCTATCGTCGATTTTTCCAAGTTCTTGAAGTAAAGTGAACATTACTATTTCTTGGGAAAAATTCCATTATCATTGTAACAGTTAAGCATTATGATTGCATTCCCCAACAACCCTTTAACCCGTCCCCGACGTTAACCGAAGCACGCGGAAATCAGAAGTGTTCTGCGCGTATGCGTTCTCGAAAGCTTATCGCAATTTGTTAACTTTTGACTCGCTCTCCCCCCATTCAAGTTTTCTAAAGACACACATGTCTTGTTAACGGTGCCTACAAAAAGGCTTTTTGTGTATCCAAAATTTAACTAATGTTTACAGATTTTAATTATTAATTAGTTATAGCTAAGAAGTGAAACAGTCCAGGTCCTTTGTTTTAAATCGTATCACCCGCAATCAACTATTGGAGAGGTTCTGCTACTTGTCAAAAGTACATTTGGATTTGCCGACCGTGAGCAGACCATTCTACTACATCATTCTTGAGCTATCGAAGTCAAACATCCCTCTGCAGTATTTCCTATCACTGTCAGTATGAATTAGTCCAGCAACTCGGAAATCGAACATTTTCAAATTTTCTGTGCCATATCTTCAACCTGTAAACATGTCAAATTGCTTATTTCTCCGTAAGCATATGGAATATGTATTAGGTAACGATCTTGTGTCACTTATTTCATTATGGTTACTCATTCCCAAGCCTACAACTTTCAAGGCACCCTCTATAAGTGTGTAATATATCATCGATAGAAAATATTATGTCCTCCATTTATTGAATTTAATTATTGAATAAATATTTTATTATTTGATATTAAATATATATAGTTAAAGTCATTTCCGTAATAGTAATGTAAAATGGTATATTATTTAATAGCCATAGAGGAACACGAAGAAGCCGCAGGCGACTGTCGTAATTTATCCGAATGAGTAATAGCTGTTGCACGTAACTGGAATTTTATATCTTTTCAATTTTACGTTAATAAATTGTGTTGGTTATATTCAATAAAAATTGCATTTGTCTCTGTCCTCGAAGACAAAATAGAAATCAGTGAGTTTATTAGGGATGAGAATAACTGATATCCAAGTTTTACTTCAGTGTACCCTATAATTGCGTTGTGAACGAGTTAACGTGATAAGTAGGAAGCTACAAACTGGTGAAACTTATCCAAAATCAGCTGTAAAACTGTAATTCAATGTCTGCCGGGGCATATATCCCGAGAAAAATTTGTTTCTTTTTGGATGAATGGTAATTTTTAGAAATATTTTTCAAAAACTTTGTAAGGCGTATTAAATCTTTTATCTTCGATGCCTGTTGCTCACTAAATATGACGATTTTGCAGGTAACTGTAATTAGGTAGCTATATAGTTACAAACCAAGTGTATCAATCTAGAATTTTGGTTGGCGGTTGGAGGTGGGGATGTCGCGTTTTTAACATTTCTTTTACTTGAGGATATGTATTGATGTGATTTCAGTGTCGTCTTCAGTCCATGTTTGTGCTCGTAGAGCTCTTGGCCGGAAAATATCAATATCTTCATCTAAATATGCCGAAACCGGTCTACAACCAGAATGGTTGTTACATCTTGTAGATATACCAACCCCGTTTAACTTAAAAGTGTAATTCAATGTCTGACGGGGCATAAAGCCTGAGAAGTAGTTGTACCTTTTTAGTTGAACTTTTTAAGGCGTTATAATAGTACTAAATCTATTATCTTCGATCTCTAATAATTAGTAGGTAATTAAGCTCTCGTTGACTTTTTCTTTAGCTCAACAAAAAGTCGGCAAGGGAGATACCTGATCACGTATTTCAGCTACTGCAATGGATTCTGGATAATCTTCATAAACCTTTATTTTGACACACTAGATGTTTGCTCAAAAATGATAAAAATATCTTTTAAGGATATTCAAGGTCAAAGCCTACCTAAAAGTACTACCTAAAAATTGAACGTGTTAAATATTGATTGTAGAGAGTTTCCTATCCCACAACCTTTGTAATGAACGCAAATATAATTCAAAACATAAGAAACAAGATATTCATAAAAAACTCTTCTATCTCAAGACGCGAACACGATTTTATTCCTTCGCTGTTCGAGGAATTAAGTGGACATCACCCTGACGAAAGAGGAAAATACCATTCCAAAGAAGCTTTGGCGGTGATCACAAGATTGTTCACTAAGGACCAATGGAGATGTTTGATCCAAAAACCTTGGGTCAATAATAACAACCAGGTAAGAGGATAAGTAGGTAAAGATGCTAAAATAGTATATCACAAAGGTGGTGATTTACCAAGAGCATGTATTATGATAAGGAATAGTATTGAATATTTTTGTCTTTCAGAATACAAGACTTGAGACCTCGTTTAATATTTACAATATAGGGACAACCCCCATATTTGTAACAGGGGTGAAATAAGGAGTTTTAGATGTCACACTGGCAGCATAGGATATAAATATACAGAAAAAAGATTGGAAACTATAGGGTGAACCATCAGATCATAGTATCATAACATTCAAGGAAGAACTACGCAAACTTGAAGTGAGCCTTAGAAGAAAACAAATTAAAACAACCATAACACCTGTCTGGAAGAAAACCTATCACATATCAAGAGATAATCGATGCATTTGAATCGATCTGCCATCTTCAAGAGCAACAAAGCATCAAAGATGCACCCAGGTGGAATAAACATCTGTCAGAACTCAATCCCGGAACTTTTCACACCCGAGACTGGATGAGATACAACAAGGTGAGAAACAACTACTATAATTAAATTAGAAAAGCTGAAAAAAATAGCTCTAGGGAATTCTGTGAGACATAAACACAACACCTGCTGCAACAAGACTTTATATATAGGGTCAACACAGATGTGGCTTTGAGGAAACTGAACGGTGAATATGAGAAGAACATGAGGAGGACCCATACTAGAAACTCATTTTCCTGAGAGTACCCCAAATAGGGGGGCTAATCCTCTCGAAGGTCATAACAGACCTGCAAGAGAAAGCACTACAGTAACTAAGCACATCTGTACTAATGAAAGGTTAAAATAGGCTATGAATACCTTTTCACCTTTCAATGCACCGGGAGTCGATGGGATTTTCCCAATATTGCCCCAGCAAGGACAAGACGAAATTCTACCACTTTTTTTAAAATTAGTCGAGGCAGCTTAGAACTGGGTTGAATACCATAGAGAAGGGCTATAGTAACTTCCATTACAAAGGCCAAAAGATCCTTATTCTCTCCGATAGTCAGGCAGCATTAAAATCTTTAGCATGTCCCCAGATCAGATCTAGATTAGTCTGGGACTGTCTACAGAAACTGAAAACCCTGGCTAACCATAATAGAGTTACTCTTAAGTGGGTCACTGAGACTGTATTTGGGATATCTGAAAATTGCTGCACGTGGTTATATATCTTGGTGGACTAAACACCAGTCGTACTGGAGACACAGGCCAAAACAGGAACACAGCAAACTCCTGGTCAAAAAACCCTCGAAGCCGCTGACCAATGAAATACTAAACCTTAGCAGGGGCCAGATAAGGATAGTGACGGGTTTACTCACCGGTCACTGTATCCTAAGGAAGCACATGCATACAATGGGCATATATAGGGAGGAACCTATCTGTCGGTTGTGCATGGAAGAGGATGAAACAGCCTTTCACATTATCTTCGATGGTGAAGCATTATCTCACTGGAGACATAGACTCCTAGGACTAGAACATCCAAGGGAGGATTTCTCCAAGAAGGAGCTAGTGAAAAGACTGCTGAGCCTGATAAGGGCTACTGGTCTCTTCACATAAACGGCACAACCAAGAGCACAAAAAGCCTAAAGGCTAAGGTGCCGAGAACTTCAAGCCTTTGACTGGTGTGCTGATCCAATCAATCAACTTCCATTTTAAAAGCTGCAAAAAGGGACACAACAATCCGCAAATCCTTCAGACCAATTAGTCTAACATCGTTTGTGCTCAAAACGATGGAAAAAGTTATTTTGGCAACTATATTTAAAAGGAAATCATAAAGAGACTATCTCTCCACCCGCATGCTTACCGGACAGGCAGATCTACGGAGACTAAACTGGTACAACTGACGGAGAATATCCGAGGTGGTCTAAACAACCAAAAAATCATAGTATGTGCATTTCTGGATATAGAAGGACATAGGACTGTCAAAAGAGCTTTAAAAAGAAGAGGTGTAGACAGTACAATATCCAAATGGAATTGCTTACCACTAGAGAAGCAGAGACAAGGAGATGCAAAGACTTTATCTCCATCTACACAACCAGAGGATATCCACAGGGAGGAGTAGCATCTCCATTAATGCGGAACCTGACGGTTGACGAAATCCTGTGTGGTTTAACTGACCTCGAAATAACTCACCAAGGATTTGCCGATGATATTGTCATAACAGCCAGGAAAAATTCGAAAAAATGATTTGTGACATCGTACAGAGGGTCAGTACTATACAAATAACTGGTGTAGGCAAGTGGGACTTAACATCAACCCCACCAAAACCATCTAAATAGCCTTCACTGAGAAAAGAAAACTCAACCTCAAAACTATTGAACTTGATGGGAGCGGGGTTGAATGGAGACAAAAAGTCAAGTATCTAGGTTTGACTGTGGACTCTAAACTTTTGTGGAACGAACGCGAAAGGGATATTAAAGAAAAAGCAAAAAATATTCTAGTGGTGTGCAGGAATCTGACGAGGAGAAATTGGGGTTGTAGCCAAAAAATCCTGAGCTGGAAGTACACTGCCATGGAGCCATTGCGTGGAGTAGTAGAATAAGCCTATTGACGACGAGAGATAACCTTACCAAAATCCAAAGACTAGTCTATATATGTATTACATAAGCAATGAGAACATGCCCAACGGCAGCGATGGAAGTGATTAGGTGTCAGCCTCACACCATCATATATGGTGGTGGAAAGTATCACAGAAAGACCAAGATACTGTTACTAGGTCACCAACTCAGAAGCCGTCCGTTACTAGACATTGAGTAAAGTGTGCATATGAAATTAAGTTCAATACAATGTGTGCTTCTATAAATAAATCAATAGTTATTGTCCATAGTATTGTGTATAATTTCATCCCACCCGTAAAAACTATTAAAATGAATAAGAAAAACATTAAAGTACAGACTAAGTGGAGAGGTAATTATTAAAAAAAAAACCACCTCCTTGCTTCTACGAAATTAGAAAGCCTGGGACATGCCACAGGATGGTATGATGAAAAAGTATAACATTTCAAGGAAATTCTATACGAAATTAAGCAACAAGAAGAAAGGGGATCCAAATACTTCGATGGTACACAGACGGCTCAAAAGCAATAGAAGGACCTGCGATAGGAGTGTATGAGCCAGGAACCAAACATTCCGAAAGCTTGGGAAAATCCACAAGTATTGTTCAAGCGGAAATTCCCACCATTGGAAAGTGTGTCCAGTTCAATATTGATGAAGGATATAAAAAGCAAGATAGTCAACCAGCCATTAAATAACAAAGATCTTGTGTAATCAAATCAAAAATGGTACGGGAATGCCTAGGCAAACTCATTAAATTTGGGCGAGAAATTATATTGTAGATGAACTAGCTTCAATGTAATATGGAAATAAATTTTCCATGCTGAAAAAAATAAAAGTTCTGACCATTGGAACGATCTAGTAGGGCTAAGACAACCAAAGATACTTCTGGGTGATTACAGTAAAACTGCATCAAGGGTTTCAACAGGGATCCTAATGGGATATTGTCAGAAAAATGGGCACCAGAAAATGCTCAAAATAGTGGAGGAAGATGTTGTAGATTCTGTGGTATGGAAGGAGAGACCTCCATCCACATACGGACTGCACTGCGATTCAGAATCCTAAGGCACTGCACCTGGGAGACTACTGGATTCGAATTTTAGATTCTTTGAAATTTACAAATTTAATTTAATTTATTTGTTTTTGGAATTTTTTTGTACTTATGTGTAAATTTTCTCTTTGAATAAGATTTAGTAATGGGTTCTCGTTAGACTCTTAATCTCTATTTTTGCTCCTATTGGTTTTGAAAAATGGTTCTCACTAGACCTTAATATCAAATCTACTATAGTTTTTATTTAGAAATTCACATATTTGTGTTGGGACATTACATAATAAACAATTTTTACAAATCGAAATAAATTCTTTAATTTTGCATCTATCCCTAATTGTCACAATGTTAGTTCTGTGCTCACTTTGGATAACTAGAGTTCTGTGGTCACTTAGATTGTCACTTGTCATAATTCAATTTAGTTTTTGTTTTGTCAACTTTAATGTATTCACTGTCACTTCAATTTCCGTTATACAAACATGTGTAGTTAGAAATACAAAAATGTTTAAAAGGTAACGATAGCTTACCCCAAATAGGGGAATATTTTAGGAATTGAATTTTAATGTAATTTTATAAATTTTGTATGACTGGTTTCTTGTATAATATATACTTGACGAGTGAGTAATTCTT
Organism: Lochmaea capreae; assembly: GCA_949126875.1. Taxonomy (NCBI): domain Eukaryota; kingdom Metazoa; phylum Arthropoda; class Insecta; order Coleoptera; family Chrysomelidae; genus Lochmaea; species Lochmaea capreae. Next base: position 13,413,978 of record OX421411.1, read on the forward strand.
TAATAATTTCCTATTTTATAGGATTATAAACTACTATTACTTACTTGCAGGTATCGCACTGATGATGGCGTAACAGCCGAAAGCGCTTTGCAATATTTTAAAAATTAAATTTTACACAGAATACAATGTTTTCTTGACTTTCTAGTCATGTGTACGCAGTTTAAAGATTTTCACATCAATTATTATTAATCAAACAAAAATATGTAGTTTTTATCTTCCTATCACATTCCGGCAGTTCTAAGCCCGGAAAAATCAATAAAAACTATGGTGATAAAAATACATTTTCGAATAAAAATTAGTTCACATCGTTATATTAAATATTTTTACGTCATTCTATAACGAAAAAACTATGAAAAATACAGTAAAGTTTAGAATTTTAGTTAATTGCAGAAAAATTGGAAATTCGAGTTTTCTCGGAAACGAAGAATTTACGCGGCAAAAATCAAATTATGTAGTGCTAGCTTTCTTGTATAAAATCATCCTATAAACTGATATTCAGTAGTAATATCACAAGAGAGTGAGAATAAATTGAAAATAATTCGACAGATTTTAGAAAACTTGTTGCCAATGGCAACAAGTTTGAGAAAATGCCAGTAGAATTATTATCTAATTTATCGATATCGATAATTTTTGACGTTACAATCAAAATAACTTTTTTACGAATTTCTTGAAAATGTATGACAGACGCGTCATATCAAGAAAATACGTGGTTGTCATTGTCAGTTGTCTCCCGGAGTTTTCGATACAAATTCAATACAAAAGTATTCTCGTATGTTATGCTTCACTTACGTTCATTCCTACACTAAATAGTTTCATAATGTTTATACTATCAATACTAAATAAAATATTAGCTTTATTTGCATATATTTGTATTTTTTTTGTCTGTGAATTGACTAGTCTCTGAGATTATGCCAGAACATTAGCGTAACAATCAAGGTTAAAATATCTATGTTATTTTGTAATTTATATCTATTTTCTTCTATTATGTGGTGTGGTATTCCGGTTAAATCAACAAATCTTTTTAGTATAGAACTCTTGTGTGGTTTAAACTGAAAATATGAGGTCATTTTTTGAAGAAAAAAAAATTAGTAAGCAATATAAATAAAATTATCTTCGAGAAACTAGATTGTTTTATTACACATATCTTATAAGCTGCTATTAAACAGCAGTTAATAAGGAAAAATATACAAAATGTGCACACTGTGCGATTAGATAAAATATATAAATATTTTACTGACTGATAAATAATTGTGGAGTAGGTAGAGTTAACTGGAGTCACGCAGTCTAAAACGCTGTTGCTGTGGAAAATTACGAATAAATAAATACTCCAGTGTCGTATCACTTAACTGATTTATAAATAGATAAAAAAAATATGAACAAACACAGGGTTTCATACGATTTATTGTATTTCAAGACCAGTAAACTAGGCATGTGCAGTGGTTATGGAATGAAATAGACACTAGACACGACATTTAATTCGCCAGTGGATTTTGTCGTAACTGTGATATGAAAAATGTTCCAATAAATGAACCATATTGCATCGTTTGATTGTATTTATTCATTCCAGTAGTTCTTTAATTCACAAAAATATCAAACAAATAGAAAATTATGAGAATACTGAAGTGACTTCTCGGTTATAGTAGTTAGATATGTTCAAATTGACTGTAGTATTCGCCAAACAGGACTTTGTCATCAAATTACATTGTAAATTCTGCATTTTTTTAGCAATAAACTTGATGGTCTAGTTGTCGAATTTTTTGTAAGCGTTAAGGTATGGATAAAAATTTCAAGGAACTCAATTATTCTTGATAAAGGTAGATGGATACTACCGGAACGTTGAAGTGAAATTATGAATTTTTCATTATACAAGAAAGTAACGAAAAGAAGAATTACATTGTATTAGATTTGTAATCCTGGAGTTTTATCATAATTCTTGTAATTATATCAAAAATAGTCCAATTTTTATCACGGTTCGAAGTACCACATTATAGGTGATGATACTTTTTCCCGTTTCCCAATCCGCTGCCGTGGGCAACCGAGACAGTGCTATTGTCGTCAGCATCAGCTATATGAGTCAATAGGAAGTGGTTCTCAATGAGAAGTTTAAATGTCTTCTTTCTGGTAGTCGTGTGAGTACCTCTGGATGGAATCGTGTGAATTCTGATTGCAGGTATCTCTATCTGTAGAGTAGGGAGGGTGAGTGTAGGCTCACAGCACTTAGGCCACATGTGACCCATTGTACATCCTCCCGAGGAGTTGTCTTCCTAGGTCATTGTCCATCCTGTCCTTCTCAGGAAGGTGGACAGGTCACTAGGAGACATCTCCTTTATATCGGCAGGTGTAGGCCAAGACTCACCGAACACACACTCTCTTATTGACGATAACTCCGGACACTCGCATAAGACATGCCTGACAGTTTCATCTTCCTGTTCACACATCCTGCATAGAGGTGTGTCCACTAGCCCCATAGTATGGAGCTAGGGGCTAGTGGACACAGGTATCTCTATAATACTTTGACAAAACTTCCTTCAATATTTTGTACTCCTTTCTGTAGTTTGTAAACACCCCAATCTTCGTTAGATCTACCTATACTCAATTCACAAGTTCCTCTTCTAAGTCGTTCCAGATTGCCATCCCACCATGAGGATCCAGGTTCCTCGACTAACTTTCTTGGTTCGTGCATTTCTCAAGGAAGCGAATGTATTCTGACACATGCTATCCAGCAATGAATGTTTAAGTGTGGTTTGAATTTGAAAGTTCCTCCAAAGAAACGTCCAGTTTTGACCGGACCCTGCCTTTTGATGGTATAGAGCAATCCACTTCCTCGTTTCCGGGCTCTCGCTTAATATCGTCAGTATATCTTCCACCGCACCAAGCTTTGTGCTTTCTAAGAACTGGAGTCGAACCCAGCCTGCACAAACCTCGTCGGTGGACTCAAACTAAACATCAGGCATACTGGAGCCGCGTGCGGTCAAAAAGCCCGCGGAACCGCTGAGTACCGAAATATCAAACCTTAGCAGGAGCCAGATAAGGAAAGTGTCGGAACTACTCACTGTGCCATCAGGAAGCACACAAGCGTGATCAAGCTCAGTAGGTCTGTTATTATGGAAGATACCAAAATAAGTTGAGTATAAAAGTAATGACCAGCTTCAAGCTTCATATTTTAAAGGTTACAATTTTATGGGGTATTGAATGATAGCATGTCGATACGTATGGACTAGGAAGCTTACCTCTGCTCTATCCTCAGAAGATTCCTTCGCCACACTCAGTATTGAGTACAGTACTGTTTGGTTGAATATAATAATTGTGTTTGGCTTGGTCTAGCTGAAATTGGAACAACTTTAAAAAAAAAAGATCCGGACCGGTAATGATACTTCACTTCGGATACTGCTGAGAGTTTATTTGAAATGTAACTATATTATCGGTAATAATTTGCTTTTGGGGCGCTTCCGACAATTTTAATCCTAAAATATCTAATACAGTATCAATCTTAATACAAATAACATTTTTGCACACATGGGTATATCCGATATCAGTAATAAACGTGCATTCAATTAAAAGCTAAAATAGAAATTACTGGCTTGTACCAGCGATGGAGTTCACTATCCTCGCTGGGCCTCCAGATTATCGAATTTTTTTTATTAATATTAAGTATTAATAGCACTCAACAAAGAGTAATAATGCATTCGCTTACTCACCTCAATAACTTTCAAATCTCTTGGATTGTTCTCTAATCTATGTTTTCAATTTTGAATATGTTTATCCATTAGTAGGGATTTAACGTAATAAATATAATTTTTATCAAATCTTGATATCTTAATAATGTGTAACAATATTTTGATACTCTATATGGATTAGGAAACATAAGGTTTGCCTGAACTGAGTAAATATAGTGTTTACAAAAACAAGCCTTAGCGATTATCTGAATCAATAAATTAACAATGAAGGTAATCGATCATACATAACTTCTAAGAACTGATTTTGCATGGCTTATTAGAATAGCTTTCTTTTTATTTAGCCCTACAATTCTAGCTCCTACACCTACTTCGGTCTTGGAGCCGTCCGTATACCAGGTTGCCTCAGCCTGTATGAATACACCTCCCTTCCAGTCTTTTCTATCTGGTATAGTTATTTGGAACTTATTATTAAAGCTGTCTCTTTGTCCACCACACTACTGATCCATAGGCTATCATTGTTTTAACAGTTCTTGTGTATAGCCATTGGATCATTTTTGGGGTAAGTCCCCAGATTTTTCCACACATTTTTCTGCATCTGCAATGTGTGGTCTTCTGAAGGTGAGTGTTCCATGGAAACCTTTGATCAAAATGTACTCCTAGGTACTTTGTTTCTTTGGAAAATAGAATCATCTCTCCTTCTGGTACTATAGGCTTTAGGCCTTGTAGTGCCGCCTTTTTCGAGAAATTGATAATTTGTGATTTCTGAGCATTGACTGTCAGTAGGCACCAATTATCAACTATATTTAATGCTGTTTGTACTATTTCCGATATCATCCCCTCAAACTAGCCCCTGACTACAATAGCGATGTCATCTGCGTATCCAAAATAGTAAAAGTCTGCTGTGGACAGGTGGACAGTTCTGTAAGGAGGTTATCCATAGTAGTGGTAATAGCATTTATTTTTGTGGACATCCTGCACCCGTCACTGCCTTGATAGTGACTTGCCCCAGAGTAATTATTACCCCATACTCCAGAGTTGCCTTCATCCATCGCCATATATTGTTCTGAATGTCCCCTGTCTATTCATTGCATTAACCAATGAAATCGTGGTAACATTACTAAATGCTCCTTCGATATCCAAGAAAGTGGACATCGCTATCTCTTTATCTTCTATTGACTTTGAGATAAGCCTGTATAGATCATCCAGTTGCTTTGAGGATCGTAGTTAGGTTTTGTATTAACACTTTCGACTCCCATTTATATTTGAATGGGAAATATACCATCTGTCCCCTGGTACAAAATGTACGGCACACTTTAATGTACGTGCAATGCAATTTATTGTACTAATAGTACAATCCTCCATTTGTTCATTATTTATTATTTTATAGATTCTACCACTACACCAATAAACAACCAGTACGAGTAAGTTTGTACTGTACGTATCGGATTTGTATGAACTACGGGTCATTCTCTCTCGTTCTACAACCAAAGAGTAACCATCAGACAAAAAACGAAACTCCGGAAAAAAAATCTGCGGAAGCCATCTTTTTAATTAGTTGTCATACGATCATATGTAGGCCTTTTTCTTATGGTCTGTACAGACCCAAATTAGATTCATGTTTGCTTGTAGGTTAAATTATTTTTTTAATGATCTATTTCACGTGTATATTGTCAACGAAAAGTGCAGAAATAGCTACTGATAAAAAATACCTATATGATATTTGATAAGACAATTTAATTCAGGTATAAAAAATCCCATAAGCCGCGTGATTTTGTCATTATGACAGCGAAAAAAGTTTGCCCTAACTTTTCCAGAGACAATAACGGAACCTAACTTTTGAAAGTATGACAACCAGCATTGTAAACAAATTTTTGATGACGTTATGTCAATTTTTCTCAAACTTGCGTTGTCAGAAAAGTTTTCATTTGTGGAAATGTCGCGATTTGGAGAGTCTTCGAGTGGAGAAATTGAAAAAGCCATCAATGATAATGTGCCTCGCAATACTGTGAATTCAACTACATCAATTTGGCGACAATTTGAGATGTTTCGTTTGGAAAAAAATATGAACTCATTGCAGAAACTTCCACGGAAGAGTTAGCTTCTATTTTATGCGATTGGGAATTCAATATAAAGGAGAACAATGGAGAAGATTATAAAGATAGTGCAGTTAAGACGATTTGGAACACTTCAGCAAAAATGTTACAAGAGAAGTACTTCAGAGATTATAAAAGAATTTTTAATCCGTTCACAGACATACAGTTTAAGAAAGTGAGAAATGCACGCGACACAAAACGCAAAATTTCACAAGCAATCCCAGAAAAAAGGAAGGTTATAATAATAATAATTCTTTTTTTTTTTTGACAAACAACAAAGTTTGTATAGAATTAGTCACAATGAAAACTTAATCCTAATCCTAATCTAGAATTGACATGCAAATTATACTAAACAATATCTGATAAAATTTCAATCATAATACGAACAAACAAATAAATTATAATTATTCATACATTATTTACGAGTTAAAAAATTCTTCTGTGGAGTAAAAACAACGTTCAATTAAAAATGATTTTAACACTTTTTTAAATTCTATTAGTGTAGTACAGTTTCTGATGGTTAAGGGTAATTTATTATAAAACCTAATGCTCTCACAAAACGAGAAATGTTTGAGATAGCACTGTCCTGGAGTGAAGAAGAGCACACCAGAGCACACCAAAGAAAATTTTATCACATTGCTGCGTATGAATTGGCTTGAAGGGGTGGAGAAGCAGCAAATTGTATGGTATTTTATTTTAAAATCGAGACAGACCGGAAGAGTTGAATATAACCCAGTGTTTACGAAGATAGCACAATCAGAAGTTGGCCGACAGTAAATGGTTGGTAGCAAACAGTGCAGAAGATTGTGTATGTCCAGTAAGATTGTTTAAATAAATTATGGGAAGACGGGGAAACCATATCACATGTGAAATTTTTTTTTAACTCCAAATCCTCTGGCTAAAAACAAATTCGAAAGGATGGTATAAGAATTCTTCTATTGGGATCAACGAAATATCTAAATGGACCAAATCTTCGGCAAAAAATATTGGACTTGATATCAAGCGGGTGAAAATTACGAACCATTCTAATCGAGCTGCAGCCGTAACTGAATTTTAAGGAGTGGTATAGGTGAACAAAAACTTGTGAAAATTACGGGACATAGCAACCCATCGTCATTAAAACCTTACTTCCAGTTAGATGAAGAACATCATAGAGAAATCATTGGTTCCATTCGTACTACCATCCAGGAAACAGTTTCTACCACCGCTCAAAATACTGGCATGCAGCAAAATATTAACAAAAGACACGAAAGTTCTGAAAATCAAGCTATTTTTAATAATTGTGTTTTTAACAATTGTACTTTTCCGTTAAATTAAATAATAGTTATTTGTATGCCAAGGACTGAAAGTGCTACTTTGTTGGACGAGTCTGAAAATTGCGAGACGAGTCCAACAAAGTAGTATTTTAGCCGCGGCGTACACAGCATTTTTGGCAGCGATTTGAATAAATATACTAAAATAAAGTTCATCCGAGAAAATAATTAATTAAAACAGAATTAATAAACAATGTATTGAATACTACTTATGAATGTAACCTACGTATTTGTAATATTAATAGATTTTATTCATTTGCAAAAAGTATCTAATATTAATTGTATCTCCAGGGCAATTATTAATTTTTATTGCACCGGATGGAGAAGGAAATTAATAATGTTGTGTCAATAGAACTGTCAACATTGACGTGGGTACAGTTACATCTAGAAAGTTGTTAAATCTGTCTACCCCAGAGCGGCCAGAAAGTGTTTTGTAGTACGAAACTGTCACTTTCAGCACATGGAACTTACAAAACGTAACTTTCGATAGATAAATGAATACAGAAAGAGCTACTTTCAGAAGTAGCGGTAAGAAAACTAGTCTTACCAAATTACACTCTAGCTTTTTTTTGTCGAAGTAGACTTGACATATATAATTCGAATTTTGTTGCCATTAGGTAATTTATCTAAAAAAACTGCCAGAAAAAATTACTTGTTCTACGAACTCGTAATTTTTTCAGAGGCAGTTTTTTTTCGTTAAATTGCCAGGCAACAAAATTCTTATTGAAACATGTCAAGTTTACTTCGACAAAAAAAGCTCTCGTGTAATTATAAGTTATAAACTTTATGCTATGTTTTTCTCAGTGTGAGTCAAGTAAACCTGTGAGCATTTGTTATGATTCTCAGTGTATGCCAGAGTTAGCTGTCACCTTCAAGGTTATTTACTTTCGGCCCTTCAAGATCAAAGGACTTTGCCGGGATTCACTTCTTGTTGTTGTGTATTCTCTGACACAACCAATAATTGTACTTGTTTTGCCCATCACTAGTATCGATAGCGTTAATGTTCATTAAATGAGGCGAGGTTGAAAAAACAATATGTGTGGCCGCCATTTTAAAGTTTTGAAATCTGAAAAAATCAACGTTTTCAGGGGCCGGACTACTATTTTCTCCTATATTGTGGAGTCGTTATTTGTTATGATTTCAATTATATTAACAAATTTTTTTCCTATTTTCCTAGGATTAAGGGTAAAAAAAAAATTCCCAAAATATTGCTTCATTATATTCTTATGAAGTATAAAATTTCCTACAATTTTATTTTTTTTGTGCCATTAAATCTAAAACAGTAGATAGATGAAAAACTGTTGTATTTCATGTGCTCCAAGCTGTGCTTTCAAGTTGCGTCGCAAGCTCCAGAGGGATCATCTTAAGAATTTAGGAAAGCAGCCTATACTAGACATATATACATTCGTTTAAAAAAATAAAATTCAATTACCCAAACTTTTTCATTCAATATTTTCACTTCCCGGGTCTAAATCATCCAGAAATACCAAGTATTTTGCGAAAAGGCGTCGGCATATCTCCAGCAGACAATGAGAATTAAATTTTGATTATTGACTTATCTGGCTTCAAAATGTTTCGTGTTCATATATATTGAATAAAAGTGGCAAGAGCCCATATGCATAAAAAATTGTTATTAAATTGAAAGTATGTTCTTGCTATACATAATTTTAATAATTTTATTATTGTTATTCCCAATTTGGTTCGTTCTATAAGTGAGTATCAGTTTCTAGTTTTGATTTGATAAGTTCCATTATTTTTCATTCGAAAATGAAAGTTCAAGCACATATTTAACATCTTCACCTCCAAAATAATTGTAAACTGTTTGTGGAATTGAATCGCTCGTATATATTCAAATGTTTCTTCGGGTCAAATATAATTTCATTAGGTTCTACTAGCGATGTTTGTAATTGTAAGAAACAGAACAGTATAAATCAAAATATGAATCTTCAAGAAAATCACTTTTATTGTTACCATGTTTATAGTTTAATGATTGGTTAGCACACGAAAACGTTTCACCTCAGTTTATTATAACATCACCCAAAGGAATTAAGGTAATATTCACAAAATTACGTAATTTCTCATTAAGAATGTAAATTAAATCGGTTTAACCCATAATTATACAATTCTTTGAAACGAAAAAAGAAAAAAAAATAACAATGATAATTGATATCGTTATCAACCAAGGTCTAAAACATTACCCTCAAACCTATAATTTTCACTAGTGATATCTTGATATGCTTACATATAGCATGTCTCCTATTAAGGAAGCAAGGTGTGTATACAAGGTGCGAATTAACTGTATGTTAGTTTGACTTCTAATTGGTTATTCTACTGCTTAGTGATTCAAGTATTTTTATCTATTAACTGATTTAGACCACTCTTATCCCTAGTGAGAATTATAACGAGAATTATCTCGACACTTCTTGAAATTAAATTCCTGAATGACGTTTATCGCTCAATTTATAATGAACATTTGATCTCTAATTATCAATGCAGACGATACAGCATTTGTGTTTATAAACAAATAGAACACGAAAGATGACATATTTAATCCGAAAAATCAATCCAATGAACTAATTGAATAATCAGACCCGCAAATATAGTTTTTATCCTGGAACAAGTCGATTTTTACGGCTCCGTACTGAAAGGGTGAAAAACCGACCCTATTACTAAAGCTGGCATTACATGCATCCGTTATCCGATGATACGATGATCCGGAATGAACTCTATTGGTCAGAAAATTCAAATGTCATTTAACTTCCGATGGTTTTCAACTTTCATACGATATCGTACAGAGTCAAAATATTTTCTACTTCTTCCGATGTCGGATAAACCTTAACCTCACTTTTTTGCATTTTATGTGTGTATAGTTATCGACTCTAGGAAAAGTATGAATTGGCACCAGTATATCTCATACTAAAGGCAAATAATACGTAATATCAATAATGTCTTGCTTTTATTACTTCTGCTTTCAAGAAAAAAAAAAACAAAAAAAACCAAGAAGATTTTGGATCCGTGACATTTTCATGAATAAAAAACCAAGAAGCCTCAAAACTTGTTGAATGAAATGATGCTCACTGATTTAGAAAAGTACTTCAGCTACCTGAGGATATCTAGTGATTCCTTCTAGAACTTGCTGCAGCTTGTGGGTTAACAAATAACAAAATCGTATTGTGTACGAGAACCAATATCTCCTGGAGAAAGGCTTTCCCTCAAATTAAGGTAGGATAAAAATCTATTCACATTATGTGTATAATTTATATGACAAAACAATTTACACAGTTATCTTACTAGTGGAGACAATATGATTTCCTATGCATTTCGTATTACCCCTTGTACAGTTTCCATGATTATAAAAGAAACATGTGATGCCATTTAGGATTGTTTAAATGATAAAGTACTGCTAATACCAAAAACAAAGTCCTGGATGCAGATTGCCCAAGATTTTGAAGAAAAATGGCAATTATCTCACTGCGTTGTTGCTGTTGATGGCATTAATTCATTCATTTATTCATTCGATTGGGTTCTGCTCAACAGCCCAGGCACTTCGACTGAGTCTTTGTACCATTTCCCATGTTATCTACTTTCATTCCAGAAGCTTTTTGTCTTCTATGTAGGCAACTAGTTTGACATGAGGGATTTTCAGTAGTTGTAATGGTTGTATCATTTCCTCTCCAAAGTGTTTTTGTCTGAGTCCATGTTAGTCTTGCAGAAGCAGAGTATGTGAGTAGGTGTTTAATCATAGAGTTCACATTTACTGCACATAGGTTAATTAACTTTGCCCATTTTATGCAGATGTTTCCTCAGGGTGCAGTGTCCAGTCACCAGGTCGGTAACTGTCTTCAAATGTCTCTTACTCAGCATAGTTGAGAGTTCCTTGTCTACCTTGTTCAGTAAACTCTTTGTATGAAGGTATAGTTGACGTAAAAGGTATAGTACGAACTTAAAGTTGCCAACTTTTTGTTTGACTCTAAGACTAAGAGTATACCGTCATAGCCCAGTCAATTTTATAATCATTTAAAATGCTTACTTAGTTGACGATAAATTCATTTAATGTTATAATTTCAACTAATAATCGTTAATAATTATTCAATAAACTAGTTTGTTAATGAAGGCGATTAATAAACAAAACTGTTTAAAGCACGAACGAGCGATAGCGAGTGAGTGCCTTTAATCATTTGACTGAACTATACCTATTTTTAAGAGTTTCTTGCAGGTGTTCTCTTTAGTCGGTGGTCTGACATCAAGAAAGTGTATGTGTTTTTGTGTGGAAATTGTAAGTACACATATATTTATTAGCAATTATCTATTTGGACGAAACTCGGTATGATAGACATGATACGGTTAAGAAAGGATGGACTGATTGGTCAAAACACAAATACAATATAGAATTAAGTTGGGTAAGTAGACGAAAATAATATAAATACCTTTCAGAGTTTAGCTCCGCAAGATAACTTAAAGGGGATATACGATTAGATAGCTGGCACTATATCTTTTACGTCAACTTTACCCTTGTGTCGCCTCCAGTTGAGTTGGTGTTCCCTATCTAGCCAGTTCCCGATTTCCCCTCTCATGCAATCTTTTGTGATTCCACAAAAGCGTCCGGACCTATGAAGTCTCCTTTAGAACCTTCTTGAGCTAACTGGTCAGCCATTTCATTACCTGCAATCCCCTCATGTGCCGGCACCCATATTATAGACACTTTATTGTTTCTTGCCAGACTGTTGAGGGATTCTTTACAGTTTTTTACCTAGTTGTTGGATTACTGATAGCTTTAAGTAGAGCCTGGCTGTCAGTGAATATTTTTATGTTTTGTCCGATGTATCCTCTTCTGATGTTTTTATCAATACAGGCTATAGTGGCAATCGTCTCTGCTTGAAACACAGTCGTATATCGGCAAAGGCTGATGGGGATGTAGTGGAATTAATTAGGAACAGTTAATTTCATTTATAACATTAATGGATTATAGATATTTTTTAGTTTTTGATTGATGTCAGATACGATTTTTGCCTAAAGCATTTTTTTAAAAGTTACCACAGCTTCTTTTCTCAGTGAAGTTGATATAGATTCAAAAACAGTTAAGATCACGGACGGTAACTTAAACAGTTAACAGTCTTCAGAATCTAAAAAATCTGATAATTTATTTGTATATTAGTTTAGAAAATGTAATTTGTTGTAATGTTTTTACTTTGAAAGATCTGTTTGGAGGAATACACAAATTTATTGCTCCGAAAACATTCATTATGCAAGAACAGTTTATTTTCACGGTTATACGATTCTATTTAACGTAATTTTAACTGTATAATTAAACACGTCAACGTCTCAGGTTTGTCTGTCATCAGAAACTGAACAGACATGAGAACAAGAAATACCTACAGTTAATTTCATGACAAACGGCGAATTAAATTGTTGTGTAAATTTAAAGAGTTTTGTTAGAATACATTAAAGCGTATAGTTTTAAATGTAAGTATCTAATAGTTGGTTACAATTTTGAGAGCTATAATTTAAAAGTTAAACAGTAATCATTTGTTTTAAGAAAGTACACACGTGATCTGAATCCCACAATGGATTTAAATGGAAAGGAATAAAAATATACGATGTACAGGGCGTGTCTGAACTAGTATTGGGTAAAAGCTTTTGGGGACGGTGCCATTATGATAAATTTAGCATACTTGTTTGGATATCATTATAGCCTACATAATAACACTAAGTGTTAATAAACAGACCTCTAAAAAAGGTGGAAGGTTCTCAATTCGAAGTGTGTGATATTTTTTTATTATGTTCGGGTATAACTTCTTTGTCTATTACCCGATTCCAATTATTTTTTTTGCGTTGGGCTGAATATAGATCCAACATAGTCCCATTACAATTTCATTTGTATTGAACCATGGACTTCGAAGTTACACCAAGAAAACCTTCAAAATGAAATTAGAAATATATAGTAGTTAAGGTATTGTCAGGTTCAATCCCAAAACAAGGCATGTACCTAACTATGATTATTGACGTACTCGGTCTACCCATCACTAAATATTTCTAGATATATAATTTCGAAAACAAATCCAGTTTTAACAAACAAAATAATTTTTATAATTTTTTTAATAACTTGTCCTATGCCGACTCTTTGAGCTGTCATGTGAAGTTACAATCCTGTTGTTGATGCGCTGGTAAGGGAGAAACAATATCGGAAATCCCATTAAGTTGTGATAGCCATGTAAATATAATGATAAATAATGAGATAAGAGATGAAGAAGGGTTCTTAAGTCAAAAAGTCTTTTTCCACGGTATGGTCTTGGTTTAGTATTTGCTGAAATATGTGCTAAGAAGTTGGGGACCACTGTTCTAGACAACAATTTAATACTTATTGTTTGTTTATCATGTAATTATTAATTGTTTCATGAATCTCAAGTTTGTGCTAAGTAGCTGCATGCCTTGATTTCGTGTCGCATAATTCGTCGGCACTCAAACATTTGAATTTTTTGCTCGTTGATTCGATTCTGCTATCATACTCGTGGTATAATACTTTTCGCGGTTTACTTGGCACTGACTTCAAAGTTATGAAACAATTACTGTATATCCTTTTTGTTAATTTTTTGGTTTTGGTAAAATATCACAATGAAATATTTTATTTCACATTCTACCAAGGATATGATCTAGAGTAAATAGACCTTAAGAAATTTGACAATAAAATTTCTTGCAGTCTTAAACTTCAAAATATTAATGATTGTCTAGTTGTCGAGTTTTTCGGTAGTGTCAGATAGGAATAGGGACCAAAATTTAATAAAAATGTTAATTCTTTTTGATAACGGTAGCTGGAACGCAATCGAAACGTTGAAATAAAAAACATGAGATTGTGATTTAATTTCTCAAAAAATTTACAAAAGAAATATGACTAATTACATTGTCCAATTCACGTCGTCAAAAAACGAAATATTTCTTGTTTGCATAGTTTTGAACCATTGATCATAACTCTACAAAATATCACAATAGTTGGAACTAGGCAAATTTGTTAATATGTAGGTATGCAATATTTTAAGGTTAGACTACGTTTTACGTAAGAAGAAGCCACTTGAAGTTGCAGCGAATTTGTTAGAACCAGCGCTATTTTGTAAAATTGACATTCTATTTCAAATCGGTATCGTAACGTTTTCACAATTTGGAAGTTAATACAAAATTAGAATAGTAAACAAGTATAGTTTAAATGAAACATATTTGGGAATTCTTTGCTTTTCGAAATATTTTCACATAAAATAGACACTGGTATATGAAAATACTTGGTATCGTATTTATACTTTCAATTAATCATTGGAGATGTTTGTTTGTAACGCCAATGGCATGAAACGGTCGTTATGCGCAACACAGTTGGCAAACTTACAACAAAATTTATTATATTCTTTATATTCCAATCTTTTTTTAACCCATACTAGGTACCTATACTTTTATCAAAATGGAAGCGGCCGTTGACATAATATATGTCAATTGTCTTAGCGGTCAGAGTAGGAGAATCTGAGATCACAGAACTATAATTTTGGAAGTGGCTAGTGTGACGGCGAGCGGAAATTAAAGGATTTATTTTATAAAATCGAAACAGGTCGATGGACTTGTTACAATACCTATAGATAGTGTAAGATCGTCGTGAAACGGTTATTCTAATTATATTGATAAAGGAATGTCTAATTTCCTAGCTGCACCTTCAAAAATGGGGATGATTTTATAAGTATATTGTATCTCACGTTTTATATACAATATTGTACTATCTTTTTTATTACATGCACCTTCATTGTAAATTACATCAGAACCATTTATACCTAAGATATTTAAATCGTATATTAGAAATATTTCTGTCAGTATTATCATTTAAAAATCTTCCAATTGAGTGAGATATGATATTAATTTGTCAACATTTTCTGCATACTCCTCATGTTTGGGTATGTGGAGTATAGAAAGTTTATATTAATATCTATCAAAAATATTCAATTCTTGAAGTATATCTATTCCTTTAGCTTCAAACTTCTCATTTTCATAATGTTACAGAAATTTATCCATATATCAATAGAAAATGTAAGTAACGGTGATAAAGAATGTTCAAATTATTGTTTGAGGTCTGCTAGCAGATCAGGTTCTGCTCTTCCAACTTCACATGTGACCTTTTTGATCAACCCTTTTCTCAGTAGATTTTGAAATGCTTTCGACTGACTTTTCCTTTTTTTTGTCCAATTGGAACTGATTTTCCTGTTTCCTTCCATTGATTTTTTAACTTGATGTTGGATGATTGTAAAAACTTCAAGTATCTCTTGGTGAGTAGTTTGTATAGTAGGTGTTGCAGGTGCACTATTTTGCTTCCTTGAAAATGTTTTTTCGTCTTATTTTTCTCTTCTCTGTAACTCAGCAACAGTGAAGGTTTTTCCATTCACATACATATTTATATTAATATATAATTTTCTTCTCTTTGTACTTGTGTTAGGTAGTTTACGATATTTATTTCGGCTCCTTTTAGTCTCACTTTTTTTAGAATTTCTAGTGTTTTCAAGTGAGATATGAAGTCCATTTTAATTGGTTTAGTTTTTGAAAAATTGAGTTGATAATAATTAATTCGGCAGCTTGCACGTTTTTTAATTAATCCTTAATTTGATTGAAAAATATATGGTCGAAATTTAGACCAAATATGAGGATATTCTTTTTTTTGCCCTCGTTTTAAGTATTCCACTTTCCTTGTAGCTGTTAGTTTTTTTTCAATTATAGCTATTATTTTTGTTTAAGTTTTTTATGTCATTAACAGTGTGGTTTCACTACAATACTTTGCCTAATTTCTTTTCTATTAGTAAAATTATTTTCTCTCAAATTTTCAACCACTTCCATTTTATCCACATTCAGATAAATTAACCAGTAGATAAGTGCCACTGGTGAATTTATCGAAGCAGTTTAATAATCCACAAGTCTAGTATTTTTTTATACACAAATATATTCTATTGTTCATTTCGGTTTCAATGTCTTGATAATATTCACTTATATTATTTACTGTTTTCACTGCTACTCCACGCAGTGGTGAATTGGTATTCTTCTCTATTAAAGTCAGCAGGTTTGCAGCCCTGCATAAGTTCACTAGCTGCTCCAGTTCACGGGATGGAGGTGAGAGTGGTGAGTCAAATGGCAGATATACTGAGGCTATAATAATTTCCGTCCATGAATATTTGCAGATAAGTGCAATGGAACAAAATGCATCTGATTTTTTTATTAATAATATACTTCCGGTTCAACCGAAAATGCCATCAACTTCTTTAATTTAAATGGGACACCCTATATATTTTCACAGATTTCGGAAGAGCTTGTTATTTTGAATTCATACATACTGAGTTTAGTGTAAAAAAATTTGTAAAAACGAGGAATAGCTCACTGTTAGTTGTACAATAGGTGTACATTTCATTATTTTAGAAAAATGAGGAACAAAATTACTTCAAATGTTCAAAATGCTCGCCGTTTACTTGCTGACAATATGCCATCCTATTAACAACTTCTTGAGTCACTTTTTCCAAGACTTCTCTACGTATTAGTTCTCATTCATCCAAAAATTCTTTGTCTCAATTCCTATAAGTTTGTTGGTTGTCTAACGTAAACACGTGATTTTAGATAACCCCAAAGAAAAAAATGTAACGGGCTAAGATCCGGAGAACGAGCAGGCCACTCTATGAATCCTCTACGTCCAATCCATCGATTTGGACAATTCGCATCCAGAAAATCCCTAAACCGTCTATCATAGTGAGGAGGTGCTCCATCTTGTTGAAACCAAACATTTTGTGGTAATTGCCTATTCTGTTGAAGTGCAGGAATAATTTCTTTATTTAGTAGATCTAAATACTTGTCACCATTCAAGTTTCCGTCGATAAAAAATGGGCCTGTGAGCCTATTTTCGACGATTCCTATCCAAACATTTAACTGCTGTGGATGCTGGGTATGAGCTTCATGAACCCAATGAGGATTCTCATTTGACCAATACCTTGAGTTATAGCGATTAACTGTTCCATTTAAAAAAAAAGTTGCCTCATTGGAAAAAACTATGTTAGCAGCAAAATTGCCGTCGACATTACAGATGTTCATTAGCCGTTCGCAAAGTTCCAGCCGTCGGTCAAAATAATCGTCTTACAATTCTTGATCCAACTGTACCTTATACGGATGATACTTTTCACTTTTTAATATCTTTCCTATAGAACGTCGACTGATACTATGGTTTAGTGCCAAATTTGTGGTGGAAGCTTGAGGTGATTCTTCTAAATCGATTGCAATATTTTGTTTAACAGTTTCGTTCGCTGCAGTCCGCGGTCTTCGAGGTTTTAGCAAATTTTTTACCACCCCAATGTATTAAAACGTTGTAATGTTTTAGTTACTGTTGAGCGTGATATAGGATTTGTCTCCGGATGCAAATTATTAAAAATATGACACACTTCTTCATGAGTTCTAACACGATCACCATAACCGATCATCATTAAAATTTCAATACGATCGTTTTCACTTAATTGAACCATTCTAAATTGTAAAATTCATTTCCGTCAATTAAAATTTGACACTTGGAGAAACAATAGACGTACTAAACAGTACTCGTTTATTTATTACTATGCATACAAACAACATCAATTAGTTTATCTAAATAGTTTTTCGCTCTAATGCAAAAACCTCAGAGGAGGTTGATTAAATTGCTATATTCCTCGTTTTTACAATTTTGTTTACACTAAACTTAGTATGTATGAATTCAAAATAACAAGCCCTTCCAAAATCTGCGAAAATTTATGGGTGTCCCATTTAAATTAAAGAAGGTGATGTTATTTCCGGTTAAACTAGAAGTATATCATTAACAAAAAAATGACATCAGATGCATTTTGTTCCATTGCACTTACCTGCAAATTTTCATAAATATCGTTTTTCTCGTTTAAAAGATATTTACTTGGTTCCATACTTTATCCCAACCCCGTAAACAGTTTGAATACTACTTGGTCCCTAAAACAGAAGTCATGCATACATAAATGTGGGGTTCTTGTTTGAGGGCTATGTCTGTCTTGCACTGGCTGACGTTATGCACTAATGCAGCAGTTGCCGCTTTATTATGCTGCATGTTCACTTGAAGCATGGGCGGTTTTCGTTTTCTTTCCTTTTCCGTGGTTTATCCTGAAGGTTAGGTTTGCCTTAGGTATACCTTCAACCCTGCATATGTCCGCATCTTCAGTGAATGCTGCTCTATCCCAAGCACAATGGTGTGCTTCAGAATGATTTCCTAGAATCCTCTAATCTTCTGTTTTCAAACCCATGTTCTAGGTTTCCAGAAGTTGGAGGACCCTGGAGGGTTCTTCCACTTCCAGGAAGTCTGTTGGGAACCACAGTTCTTCAAGCTATTGCCTTTAAGACTTGCTCCCTCCCTGAGCTTCAGTTGCAGTGTTATACCCTTCAGCCATGTCCTTGAAGACTGGTTTACGCAAACTTCAACTACTACACGCAATTAGACAAAGGTTCCTTTGAACTATGACCGAGTGAGTCCCCGTAGGACATTTCCAGATCTCTCAGGTTAAGGTCATTTGAACCTTCTTGGCCTGTGCCAGGTGAGCGCTCCACAAGATGATACCCAACTTGATGGAGGAAAGAGCGTTACGTTACTCCAGGAGTTGCCCTGGATTTTAGCACCTTCGAAGGCTCCTCCTTTTTCCTTCTATCCTGGGAGAGAATGCTGGTTCAGAGCGAACTCTTCTACCCTGCACATTTGCTCCTGGACTAGATGGTACAGACGACGTTGCAGCTGAGGCAGTTTGACCAGATCTGAATTGCGATTAGACCTTGACTTTTGCATGCTTACGTCGTTGCGCTTCCGAAAATCTGGAATTGTTCAGGTATACACTCCCTTAATTGGTGGTAGGGAGATCTTCTTGGAGTCCGCTAAAAGAATTTCACCTCCAGACTGACCTTCGGATACATTTCTTTAAGGTGACCTCCATAGGTTTATTTATTGTGGTGTCCATATGAGTCCTACAAGTGGCTAGGGAAAATTGCTACAATGTGCCGAAAAAATTATTTCGTCTAAATCAAAAATAATCCAAACTTCAAGTGTTGCGTTAATTTTGTTTGTTTGTTCAATGAGTTTGATACCGATTGTATCCAGCCTAAATACCTATATTTTAAAATAGGTCGCAGTGGTACAAAGTGACCCAGAACTTCGTTCCAGATCAAAGGTGCACTTTTTTAAATGGCACACCATCTATTTTTCTTCAAATTTGACTTCGCTATTGCAATGATATAAGAGGCGAGTTCTTTTTGACTGAGATCTCAGCTCACTTCCGTTAATGTGATCTGAGATGAAGTGTTGCGAGTGAGCACACTCTACTGAAAAGCGTGATTTGTTGACGTATCAAAAATCAATTTAGGAAAATATCAAAAATACAAAACAGATTCGTATCAGTATAAAATGAAGTAATTCTTTCCATAATCCCATGTATAACACAAAACCTAAGAAAAATAGACTGTTGTTTGAAACTCAAACTAATCAAATTTCATTATCCCCTTTACTTTATTTCCAACTCAACTTCAATTGATACCCCCATAGCATATGCAGCATCGATGAAAGGGGAGGAAATAACTTAGCTCATTCAATGTGAGCTATTAAAGCACTGACCTCTTTTAAATCAGTTCCAAAATGATGTGGGAATGCCTAGGTAAACTCAATGAATTAGACGAGAGCTATATAATCACCATACTGTAGATTGCAGGACACACTGGAATAAAAGGGAATGAAATAGCAGATGAACTAGCAAAGAGGGGGACTGAAACACCCTTTGGGGGACTGGAACACTTTTGCAGTATCAGTTCCTATGAAATAATGAAAGAAATAAGCAAAGCCGCCGAAAAAAGAGATCTGATCATTGGAAAAGTCTAGTAGGACCTAGACAATCGAATATTCTGCTAGGTGACTACAACCCGTTGAGATCAAATAAATGCATAAGTTAAAGTAAGACTGCACTAAGAGTTTTAACAGGGATCCTAACGGGACATGGTCGCCTGAACGGGCACCTGAAAAATCTCAAAATAATGGAGGAGGAAGAATTTAGATTCTGTAGCATAAAAGAATAAACCTCCATCCACATACTTGCGAATTGCACCGCAATTCAGAATCCTAGGGCACAGCACCCAGGAGATTATTGGTTAGAAGAGGGACATTTACCTAAGTTGAAGCCTGCGGATATGTTAAAATTCCTCAGTGAAATAGGACTAGAGAAGATACTAGTCTCCGAGACGTTCCTCAGGAACTAAATAGAAGTAATAGATCTTTTAGGTCTCAGAGAATGTCACCCCAATATATACATACATACTTATATTCCGATGTGAGCTGACATTAACTGAGATCTCAGTCAAAATGAACGCACCTAAGGTTAGGTTAGGTTAGGTTTATGGTGAGTGGGTTTATAAGGTCCTCCACTGCGACTCGCAAGAGTCTATTGTGGCTTACACCTATTCAGATTTCACCAAACAAATTCAGCTTCTTAACAAAGCCGATTAGCTTATTTGGTGAATGATTTTTCAGGTCCGAGGGCGAGAGAGCAAACATCAGATATCTGATTCGAGCCGCGGCGGGGCAGGCACAAATTATATGCTCTGCTGTTTCATCATCTTCCAGACAAAGACGGCAGGTCGGATCTTCCGACAGTCCAAGTTTTAGCATATGATGATTCAGTGGCCTGTTAAAAGGTCTGTTAGACAGCGTAGGTCATGCCTGCTATAGTCTAACATTTGTTTGGAGACATTCTTCGAAGGATGTATGAAAGCCTTTGAATGAACCAATCCTGGTACCTAAGGTTGTAGTACATTATACAGTGTATTTGAAAAGTTCTGATTACTTCTCTCTGAAAATCGTAATGAGTTCAACACTTCGTATACTTTTAGCTGCGCAATTTCAAATTAATCTTCTACAGCCGTGCGTATGTAATGGTCGTCTAGTATCATAATTTACTAGACCTGCCTCCATATCTTAGAAACCGTATTAAGGGCGAGATCAAACTCAAATAGATCGGTTTATTATTTTCTCACACGGACTACCAGAATTTTTTATCGGTAACCCTTTATTTTTGATCGGTAAATGAAAGTTACTGTACTGTAATATAATCACAGATTATAATCTGTGCTATAATTTAAATTTCATTGTGTATTCCCTCCACCCAAACTGCATAGTTTTTATATCTAATGAAAAATCAATAAAAAGCAGTCGGTAACAGTGTCAGAAATGCGTGAGGGCAAGATTTTTTATGTAGGTCTTCTAAATAGTTGAATTAGAACCACTTCATCATTACCGTTCTTAATAATTAGATTGGTAATAATTAGGTTCTGAAATATCAACAAACATTTACAAAATACAGGGTAGTTAAGCCTGTTACAATTTTGACAGATAATTGGTTATAACTCTCAAAATACCCTGTATAACAGATTACAACCTTATATTATTGTAATGGGGAAATAATGCGAATTCAGTTCAAAAATAAAATATAGGGTGTTTTATTTGAAAAAATATAACTTTGATCTGGCATGCATTTATGGAACACCTACTAACATTGTAACTAATTTTGAAATGTCAAGCTCCAAGTTGCCTACAATTTTTATCAATAACTTTTTTTTGTTATGATAACAAACCTAACACTAATCAATCGCACAGTATATTAAACTCAATATCGACAAAAAGATTAGGCTTATGGGTGATGTCTTTGAAGTGGATGTGCTGAGGAAACTTTGGCTTTTCAGACGGGCATAGATAAATTATTTCGAAAGTATTATCAGGGTGCTAATACCTCTTGGTGGTTGGAGCAGGTTGATATTATAATGAGTTAAAAAATGAGAATCTGTAGAAAATTTTCAACATGAATAAAATGAAACGCATTAAAAGTGAAATAGGAAACCCCAAAGTTATTTCTCACATTCCTTTCCAGTCTCACATAAGTTATGCAAGTTAAAACTTTCAAAGTATTAAGAGTAATGCTAATTGTTCAGTAGTTCCCCCACGTATCTGCTCTTTAATTTTTCGGTAGTGCAAAAGTGAAGCTCGTTTTGATATCGGAAGTCATCTTCTCGGATCCGTAAATCTTTTTAATTAGTTTGAATAATCGACTATGCCTTGATTCATCCATTGCTCCAAGTAATTCGTTTGCGCCAATGGCTTTCCTTGAGTTCAAATATTTTAATGTTTGGTAAAATAG
Organism: Lochmaea capreae; assembly: GCA_949126875.1. Taxonomy (NCBI): domain Eukaryota; kingdom Metazoa; phylum Arthropoda; class Insecta; order Coleoptera; family Chrysomelidae; genus Lochmaea; species Lochmaea capreae. The sequence goes on from OX421411.1 coordinate 13,436,273, forward strand.
CAATCCAAGAATGGTATTTAACGGTTTAAAAAGAACTTGAATAAAAATATCTTCCAAATATTTTTAGGTGAAAACCTCAGCACTGTAGTGGAACGCATCTGAGGCGATAATTACGGTGAAGCAGTGTCGAAACCGGTTAGTACTTGGATTGGTAACCACTGGGAAACAACGTTTGCCTGCATCGAAACATTACTAGGGTGAGTAGCATATCACACCTCGTAGGCATTATACTGTTACGAACTCAGTAATTCAGAATGCGCAAATTCCAGATTTTTCTAGTACTATACTTATTCATGCATACGAAGAGCGTGGTAAATTCAAGAACGTTCGAGAATTGAGAAAAACTATATATAGGCAAGTTTTTGAGTTAGTCGGACAGCTTTAATAAGTTTTTCATTACACAGTGGAATCGGTGAACTACAGTGAATCGAATAGTGAACATAAATAGTGCAATATTTAAGTGTTAAATATAAATTAGGACAATAATTATACCGAGTGTAGATAAATTAGTAAACATTGAGTAGTGTGTATATAAATTTATCCCACCGTGAAAAACTGTTTGAATAAATAAGAAAAACATTACAATACCAATGAGCACTAGGTATAATGTAGATATGCCGTCTTTCGGATGAGACGTGAAAACCGAGATCCCGAGTCCTTGGATATTGTAATCCCTACAACTGGCTGGAACACTAGTGGCCCTAGCGGGTTCGGCAAAATTAGGGGTGGTGTGGTCCCGGTGTCGATGTTGCAGAAACAGACCGACGTTAAATAACCAAATGAAAAAAAAAAAAATTGAATATTTTTTTTTGCTTTAAAGCGATGATATAGTACTTCCCCGACTCAGTTGTCAGAATAAGTAGAAAATTTAAAAATATCCCGAAAACATTTATTCGCTACATGCCTATGGTATATTTCGTTGTTTTCATCTGAGATTTAGATCTTTCATTTCCTGAAGCTAGGTTTGTAATGCTGGCGTTCTGCAAGGAGCCACGGAAAAGTTCTGTTACAGGGAGAGCTGGGATCGTTAATGAAAAAATAACGTGTTACTGTTTCGTAACTTTCGTTCACATTTATGGATTCGTTAAGTTGATCTTGGTCTCGTTGGCTCTTCAAAACAGAATCATCAAAATTTTCAATATAAAAGTCAGTAAGTTCTTTTGTATGTATTTGAGAGGGTGTAGTTAGTAATTGTATTGTTACAAATTTCCACCCAAGCTGTGCCATTATTTGAGAGTGACAAAAATGATGGAATTCCACAGCTTTTCATTGGTTCGAAAATGAGAATGTCTCCTCCTGAATTACTTTCTACATAATGAATGGGTAAAGTGGTTTCGGGAGTAATTAAGTGTTAGTTAACAAAATCGAAGTGTCCTTTTAATAATTTCATAGTATCCTAGTCCTATGAGACCATACAAAATCTGAAGAAAATTAAAAAAGATTAAACCTAAAATTATTATTAGGTAAATTAAGAAAATATTGGAATAACTGCACAATTTTATGGACTTGAAGTCTGAAAAGCTGAAGAAACAGTTAAAGGTTCTCTGAAAATTTTATTTTCAAAAGGTTTTTCAGCAAGGTAATTATTTTTTGTCTGTTACTATATTAATATAGCAGTTTTTCGGATTTGGGGTGTTTCTTGTTAAAACAGGCATAGGTATTGGCTTAGGCTGAACGTTATTTGGATTTGGCTTCCAAACATTTGAACATTCACCAAAAACTTGTGAATTTGTTGGATTTGGATTACGATAGATTTGTATTGGTCCTCTGGGAAATTGAGATGTAAAATTATTTATCATTTGATACATTTTTGGTTGGTGTGTTTGTTGAAAATTTTGTTTGTGTGTTTGTTGAAAATTTCGTTGAAATGTTTGTTGAAAATGTTAAAATTGGCGTGGGATATTGGGTTGGCTAGGATATTTCCGAACAGTATCATTAAAATTAACATTACCAAAATTTTGATTTTTTTGATAATATTTATCATTCTACATCTCTTTAATGGATTGAATGGCTTGCTCTAGTGTATTTAGTTTCATAGCACGATTAATATGCACTAATGGTTCCATTAAACCAGTTAAAAATGACTTGAGCGCTTGTTCAATAGGAACATTTATTTTGTACTCACGTTCTGCATTTTCATAGTGTGTATCTATGTTTACAAATAATCGAGCAAACTCAAAATTCTTTCATTGAAATAGGAGATTTACTATTACGTTGTTATATATTAACTAGATCTTGATTCAAACAATTCTCGTCTTTATGATCACAAAAATTTAAAATAAAAGCATTTTTATATCATTTCAAGTTTTAGCGCCAGCCTCGGCTTTACCTTCTAATTTATTTAATATACCAATAAGAAGTAATGTATTGTAATTGCAATGTAATGTATTGATTCAGAAGCATTTATAAAATGATGCAATTTATTAATTTTCCATCAAAATTTAAGATAATTATCAAAATTTGTAATGTCTTAAACTGGTGGTACCATTATAGCTAAATGTTCAAAATTACCTAAATCAAACTCTTCACAATTGTTGATTTCGCTTAATGATTCGTCGTTAGAAGAGGAGTCTGACATAAAAAAAATTCTTAGCACATATGTGCTCTTTTTATTGCAATAGACCTTTTCTATTATCCGTTGTTGGCTTCCTCGATGGATTCCTTGGGAACTGGAACTTGAAGTTGATTCTGGTTTTCGTCAAAAGAGTTGAAACTCACGGTTTTTCTACGGTAGATTTCCTGTCGAAAATCCTACTGACTGCACCATTTAGGTTTCTTCATTGAAAGACTTTATTTTTAAAAACACTCTATTACATCAATTAAAATAAGCAAACTATTGATGAATTGAAATATAATTTTAATGTTACGGCAATGAATATAAAAATCATACTAATTAAATTTAATAAACAACATATAAGCAAATATTGTATATTGTATCCGGGTGTTGGGTTCAATTATTATAACATAGGTAGTTATAAGGGTCAATGGCTATAACTCGAGTCACTTTCGGCAATAAACTAATAAAAAGTTGGGGTACTCATTACTCCTTCAGATTTAATAAAACAATTAAGGAGAGGAGAGGAGACTGGAACCCTTCTACGGTATCAATACCAATACAATATTGGCAGAAATGTTTCTCCCTTCTGATTTGTAGGGTTGAAACAATTTTAGCTACTCCTCGGGAACTACGACCAAGTTATATGAAGATAATAACAGCAAGGAATGGAAGGCCGTTGTATGATCGTTTGGTTTGAAGTTTCTGATGTTCTGTGAAGATAGAAAGGAAGTTTTGAAACTGGATTCCTTTCAAAGTGGTATTTTTTATTCAAATCCAATACATTTGATCATAGGTACGTGTCGAATATCCAATGGAATACATTTAGTATTCAGTTATTATACAATTATAAGTATTGATGGGTAATCTGAAAACCAATTAATTTTGAATTGTGCATTGACATCCACCGGCAACAAATAAATTAATCCCTACATTAAACATATAATCTTCCAAAAGTCTTTGTCTCGATCTGAAAATGTTTTTGTTTTCAGAGTTATTAATTAATATGAAAACATTGATCATCTGATTTACAAAATTCTTTGCCCCTCATAAACCATACATAATACTGTTAAGTTATTAATAACGTGAACAAAACAAAATATGAATGTAAATGCATTAGATGATCAAAACTCTCGCCAAGATCCGCTAACAATGTCTTGATAACATCCTTATTTTAGTTTTAGTAGAGAATTTTGGAAAAGCTGACGATACTCGACACTGAACACAGTTCACACTAACAATCTTTGGAGAAGATAACTAGGTTATCATAACGCGCATACGATAGTGTACAGTGTAAGTGTTGGTGTAGTGAGTGTAAAAACTGAACCCAGTATCCGTATTTTAAATAAAAATATCGAACGATATTCAACTTTAACCGACGTAAGCGCAAGAGACATTTTTACGGTTTTCCTTATCGATACCATTCAAAAAGTGAACACATAAACATAGATTCTGCTACCTTTATATCTAATCGGGAAATACGTTTTGAGTCTGTTGTAGCGAATTTTGGCTAGAGGATATACAGACCTTTCAAAATACGTATAACAAGCCTTCACTTCTCATTCACGAATTCGGTTTGAAACAATCATAATCCAAAACTGACATATCCAGGATTTTCTAAAAATATGTATAATCAAGGAAATCACGAATTTATATCATTTGGATTTTTCACACTAAATATAAGATTAAATAAAAATATAATTTCAACCCAAAAAAAAAACCATTATTAATTTTAAATTATATATACAGTCAACAGCAAGAAAGAAACTAACTTTTTGTATATATTTGGGATTAAGCTATCTTCAATAACTACGGACTGATGCAAATTTTAAATTGAATTTACTGTTTGGATCCCTACTTTGTGGAATCTACTGATATTACTCTTACAAATAAAACTTAATTGATCTATTTAATGAAAAAATTTATGAAAATTAATATTTTTTTTATATTCTAAGGATGATATGTAATATCGGTATAATTATCAATTTTTATAAATTTTTTCATTAAATAGTGCAATTAATTAGGAACAGTTAAATTCATTTGTAAGAGCAGACTTAAAAGTTACTTCAGTGGTGACAATGAAGGTATTTATTATTTCTTAAGTCTCACGTTTCTATCCTCTCTAGCTGCTCCTTAACATATTCGCTGTTGATTGACGACAATTGTCTTCATTGGTTGCCCATCATGTGTGCGCTCGCTTCTGCTGCCATGCCGTGAGAACTGCGGACAAGCATTCCAAATACACGTGAGCATACAAGATGACGTCTAGTGATCTGAGAAATTATTTTCTTTCTTCCTCGATCTGTGTCGTATCGAGTGTAGCGGGGGTAACCCAAATACGAGCAAACCTGTAATTCAGGATTCAGTTGAATTCATTTATGCTGTCGGACGGTAGTTTCGTCTGTCAACAGAGAGTTGTAGGTAGTGGAAATTTCCGTTCATTTTTGTTGCTATATTGCGTGCTGGGCACAAATGGCACAAAAGCATCGTTAACCCTCGACTGAAAAAGATTTAGAAAAACTATTTACAATATCTGATGATGAAATAATGGATCCAACTGCATATTATGCTGATAAGGACGACAGCTGGTTCCCGCAGAATAGCGACTCTGAATTAGTTGTGTCCGAGGTACAGGATGATGACCAAAATTATCCTTCAGCGTCTACTGCCCCGATGGCACCTGCCACTGCTGCAACTATTTCCAAACCTGCTCCAAGGGTGAATTTGCATAATTTTTGTACTTTTTATTGATGTTGCTCATGTTATTTTTATTATCTTTTGTTATTGGGGTAGGGACGATGAGGAAGCATGACTTTTATTTTGATCGTCTCTCATGCTAATTTTTCTCACCAAAGCCACTAAAGTGACAATTATATAGTTCCTATGATACTGTGATGTTATTTTCTATTTGGTTTGTTTGTGTTTTAAGATTTGGGAATTTTTAAGTACTTTTAGCTCATTGATTTTGACGCCAAATTTTATTTCATGTTCAGTGGTTCAGTATCCGTATTTTAAATAAAAATATCGAACGATATTCAACTTTAACCGACGTAAGCGCAAGAGACATTTTTACGGTTTTCCTTATCGATACCATTCAAAAAGTGAACACATAAACATAGATTCTGCTACCTTTATATCTAATCGGGAAATACGTTTTGAGTCTGTTGTAGCGAATTTTGGCTAGAGGATATACAGACCTTTCAAAATACGTATAACAAGCCTTCACTTCTCATTCACGAATTCGGTTTGAAACAATCATAATCCAAAACTGACATATCCAGGATTTTCTAAAAATATGTATAATCAAGGAAATCACGAATTTATATCATTTGGATTTTTCACACTAAATATAAGATTAAATAAAAATATAATTTCAACCCAAAAAAAAAACCATTATTAATTTTAAATTATATATACAGTCAACAGCAAGAAAGAAACTAACTTTTTGTATATATTTGGGATTAAGCTATCTTCAATAACTACGGACTGATGCAAATTTTAAATTGAATTTACTGTTTGGATCCCTACTTTGTGGAATCTACTGATATTACTCTTACAAATAAAACTTAATTGATCTATTTAATGAAAAAATTTATGAAAATTAATATTTTTTTTATATTCTAAGGATGATATGTAATATCGGTATAATTATCAATTTTTATAAATTTTTTCATTAAATAGTGCAATTAATTAGGAACAGTTAAATTCATTTGTAAGAGCAGACTTAAAAGTTACTTCAGTGGTGACAATGAAGGTATTTATTATTTCTTAAGTCTCACGTTTCTATCCTCTCTAGCTGCTCCTTAACATATTCGCTGTTGATTGACGACAATTGTCTTCATTGGTTGCCCATCATGTGTGCGCTCGCTTCTGCTGCCATGCCGTGAGAACTGCGGACAAGCATTCCAAATACACGTGAGCATACAAGATGACGTCTAGTGATCTGAGAAATTATTTTCTTTCTTCCTCGATCTGTGTCGTATCGAGTGTAGCGGGGGTAACCCAAATACGAGCAAACCTGTAATTCAGGATTCAGTTGAATTCATTTATGCTGTCGGACGGTAGTTTCGTCTGTCAACAGAGAGTTGTAGGTAGTGGAAATTTCCGTTCATTTTTGTTGCTATATTGCGTGCTGGGCACAAATGGCACAAAAGCATCGTTAACCCTCGACTGAAAAAGATTTAGAAAAACTATTTACAATATCTGATGATGAAATAATGGATCCAACTGCATATTATGCTGATAAGGACGACAGCTGGTTCCCGCAGAATAGCGACTCTGAATTAGTTGTGTCCGAGGTACAGGATGATGACCAAAATTATCCTTCAGCGTCTACTGCCCCGATGGCACCTGCCACTGCTGCAACTATTTCCAAACCTGCTCCAAGGGTGAATTTGCATAATTTTTGTACTTTTTATTGATGTTGCTCATGTTATTTTTATTATCTTTTGTTATTGGGGTAGGGACGATGAGGAAGCATGACTTTTATTTTGATCGTCTCTCATGCTAATTTTTCTCACCAAAGCCACTAAAGTGACAATTATATAGTTCCTATGATACTGTGATGTTATTTTCTATTTGGTTTGTTTGTGTTTTAAGATTTGGGAATTTTTAAGTACTTTTAGCTCATTGATTTTGACGCCAAATTTTATTTCATGTTCAGTGGTGTTTTCCAATAAAATCTTTTATTTTCACAAAATATTGATGCATTACTTGAGTGCAATTATGACAATACATACGTTTGACGAAAATTGTCGTCAGTCAGCACCCAGAATGAGTTATTAGACCTGTGTGCGCACGACGACAATTGTCGACAAATCCCATTTGGTACTTGGGAAAGGTTTTCTTTTTCAGTTAGTATTTTTTGTACGGTGTGAACGTAGTAGAGGCAGCCACAGGATTAAATTTAAATTTTATTAGGTGAGAAGCTAATGTGTGAACCTTAATATGATGCAAGCCGTTTATAATTGATCTAGCACACAAATATCGCATCTATCTTTCTTTCGTAGATATTGAAATTTCTCACAAAAATATACCGATGTAGCACAAAGTAAAAGGTTGAATATAGAACTTCAATTCAAAACTTTTAATGACGGAGAGTACTGTAAAAATGGTCATAGAAATATGTTTATTTATGAAAACTTGTAGGTTTGAAAACGTACTTTGTGGGACATATTATAACTTTGTGGTGGTCATAACTATGGAAGTATCTAAATTGTTGAAGAACGTTGTAATTTCAACTAAGCAATATGCTACCTATATACATTTTTATCAAACGCATGGATACATTAGTCCTCGCGTTTTCTTTTTTTTAATTGGGATAAAGTCACTATTGATCTGAGTTAAATAATCATTTAAACGCCTATGAAAATAATAGTGTATAATTTTTATGGTATGCTCGACCATTTCACACTCGTATAACTGCAACTGTATAACTGGAAAATGAGTAACATTCCATGTTTGTGGAACAACTTTACTCTTTTTTTTAATTGTACCGGTATCTTTTTGAAGTTTTCGGAAATATTCAAAGTCCATTATACGACTTTCACGAGGTAACAGTTTTTTTCCAATATAAATAAATCGAGAATAGTTATCTCAATATCACTAAACAAAGTTACATTAATTTACAAAAGGAATTCACACGTTTTAAAATTTACGTGTAGCACTCCAAATGCAGCGATAATAAAAAATCTTCATTTTCATTCACTCCCTTTGTTGACAACCCTCTTTTGACTGTTATACTAATAATAATAATTTAATTCTAGTCTTTTCTTCTGGTTCTACTTACCTTACTCTGCAAGGCTGTTTAGAATGTTTTTTGTGCTGTTCTTTTGTAGTTAAAAGTGATTACATTATGGACCCTTTTTTATTTTATAGATGATTACATTAATTCATGAACATTTGACCGGAAAAAGACTTGGGGTCAATCCTTTTAAACTCAATGGTAGTTTCTTTGCCAATATTAAAGAGTACAGTTCTTCAAAAGCTATGGAAAAGTTTCATGTAGTGAGTGTATTCAGAATAAAGTTAGTATAAGAAATATTGAGAATAAAAAATAGAGAAAAAATGAAATAATGCACGATTTGTATTGGTACTCATACCTATGATTCATCAATGACAAATCTAGAGTTATATACTATGGGAGCACCTGTTACAGATGAAGGTACCAACATCTTCACCGTTACAAATTTTTGATTTTGGATATTATCAAAACACGAGAATGAAGATCACGAGTGTGAGTGCTTACAATATATTTGGAAAATTATTAACAAATGGAAGTATCGCCGCAAAATGTGATTCTCTAATTTTTTTAACATGTACTAAGATAACAAAATCGAAACTATCTTAGGCAATCATCATTCAATTTTTTTTCACCTTTTTATCAATTTTTAACCAAAGCGAAAAAGGAAAAGAATTCTGCTTTTGCATACAACTGGTCTTGTAAATTTCGGTAGATGTCTTCTACGCAACGAGTGATGGTGGGCCGAGAATGTCTTTGAATGCCGAGCATATGTTTGGGGCTATTTCTTCAACACCTGCGAAGATGCACTTCTTTATAAACTTGCCACTAGCGATCTTATATTTTGCTGTAACGAAGTCATACTTTCCTTTTACCTGTCGCGAAAATATACTTTTTTCTACAACCACTATGCAAAACACGCTTTTCTACACAAATTTTTATATGCAAAGCAGGCCTTTTCTTAATTCTTGTGATAACTGTTGGAAAAGTAATGCTAAAAGTACACGTTATGGCACTTTTCCGCACCGAAATGTCAAACAAAGCTACCTATGACCTGTCAACTTTTTTTGATATTTCAACATATTTATTATACTTAGTGAATTTCTGGGTGTGAAAATTTTAAATTTAAACCAAAAATAAGTAAACTATTTATTTGATTATTTATTTATTCATTGTTCACTATTAAACATACACTCAACTGATTTTTCTATATCAAATTTTCATTTTGTATGTTCTTTCTGTTCAAAGTTTTAATAAAATACCTATATAAATTTCTGTTTTTATTTCATTAATAAATGTGGCTGTAGAAAAAATATTGTGTACAGCTTGTACGCAAATCACTTTTTCCACTCGCTAGATTTGCGCTCGTGGGAAAAGTGACGCTTTGCGCACTAGTTGTACAAACTACTATTGACAGCGAGTGTCCTCAAACTTTCTTTTAAATAACTGCAACTGAGATTTGCGAGCTTTATCTGTGAAATTATCATACATTGTTTTGTTTCATAATGAGTCTGGATATTGAATCATTTGAAAACAGCTACAGACTAACAACAAATTAGGCAAGTTGGTTTCTACTTCAATTGTATTAAAAGGTACTTATACATCCAAGAGTCTTGAAAACAGCAATGTACTTATGACACTAATTCTTCTTAATTCTTAATTGTTTTAGACATGTTTATCAGAGAAAAAACTAAAGGCACTTTAAAAATTGAATTGATTATCTTGTAGCTTGGTTGGGTATTACTTATGGAGATTACAGTGAAGGGTTAGAGGATAACTGCGCGGAAACAAAATTTCATTCTTTTCACTGAAATATCTTATTTAGAATTATTCATTCATGATTTAATTATTACAAAAAAGTATATGATTTTTTGTACTATTTAATAAGTTTGTACAAATTATACCTAATAGGTATATATTTTTCTGTGACATAGTAATATTTTTTCACCTGCAGAATTTGGATTTCGTACAATGGATCATCAGCAACTGAAGCATCACTGGATCTGATTGAGTACGAGACATGCACTTAACATTGAAACAAATGTTGTTATTGAATTTTGTAATCTTAATTACTCGTATAATCTTGACTATGTAGATATAGATTAAAACATTTCTAATAGCGGAAACTTCATCAAATATAACGGCGTGCCGTTAATATCTAACCACTTCTTATAGAATTGACCCTTTAGTCAGCCAACAATTTAGTTGTTGAGATATCCAGGATTGAAACCACTGAAAGTGATAAATTTGATGTGGGTACACAATACAGACAGTTTCCCGACAAGCTTACACTATCTATAAATTAAAGACTACTCACACGATTTCTATGAAAATTGACATAGATGGAGAACAAGTTATGACGAGTTTATGGAAAATATTCTGACATACATGTCACTTCCGGTTATACCATAAGTCAACTAAAAATTTGGTATTTTGAATGTAATATCCTGTATATGATCAACTTTTCGGATTCTACATTGAATTTCAATGTCACTTTGTGTGGAATGCCATATATCTAAAATTCATACCTATCGAGATATTAATTATTTTAATAAAAAATTGACAGGTGCAGACCTCCATATTGAAAATTATGTGTGAACATCCCCAAAACCAAATAAAAAACATCTTGTTTGGTTGATTAGAAGGACAATCAAGGTAATTAGTGATATATCGGAAACCTTTTTCCATCATAAAAGTGAAGAGCTCCAACCTGGTTGTCTCTGATCGCACTTAAGACATTAAGCTCCCAACGCTCTTGAAAACCACGTACACTTGTTGACTGTTGATTTTCTTGATTCGAGTAATGCGAATTGTGCCTATTGAAGATTCCATTTTTCGTAAATTTTAATTCACTGTAGTACCCAAGAACATTGATTTCATCATCACTTTTATCTACAACAGGCTTCACTTTCTTAACCGGAAGGGACACGTACAAAAATAGTCTCCATAATTTTTATAGAAATCGTGCGAGTAGTCTCCAATATACTATAGATAGTGTAAGCTCGTTGTGCAACAGCCTGTATAACGAAGTAATATTGTATACTAGGCGAGAAAAAAAACATTGTAAAAACGCTCATTTGATTGTACGTGAAGGCAGGGTCCATAGGTATATGTCTTCAACAGTTTTATCAAATATGTAGAACCTAGACATATTTTCACATGTAAATATATTATATTTGGTCAATAAATGGTATCTGGATATAAGAATTCGTGATTGCAAAAATTGGTGCATTTACGTGCATTTTTTTAACGACAACCGCCGTATTTACATAACATATTAGGAAGATTTTCACAAATCAGTAAAATAATCAAATATTTTTTGATATTAAGTAGTATATTATATGTTTTTGGATTATTGCTATTGTAAAATAATTTTTTTAATTCGTAGATTCCCAATTCACAACTGAACCATATTAAATAATTATTTATTTGGGTCACCCTAGTTATTAGGACTGAAAACCAATAGTAATAGTCTTATAGAAACCCATTCAGTTCACATACTCATAAAATTCAGAAGTAATTGTTGAAAAAAGTCATAAGAATCGTTCATTCAACTCCAACAAAAGGTCTTTTTCGCTTGGTTTCATTCTTAACCGCAGAAATACGAGACGAGATAGACTGACATTGACACTAAAACTCGTAATATTCCATTTGAAGAAAAGAAAAAACTCGTCCCTACCTGTCTTAAACTTCTTGATTCATTTTATTTTCGGGGATCAGGACCTGAGGGCTCAGTGGCGGTGGGAACGAGATTTCGAATTTTGCAGCTAGGTAACTTCTTAATGGAAAAGTGATGTATTTTTTCAAACGTCTTACTTTTGTATTAATATAAGTACTTTTAAAAATTTGGAAATTTCTCGTTTGGATAGAATATTAAGGTAACTGATCAGTCTAATTTATTATTTGGCCCTTGCTTTGTTGGATCTACTCATATTACTTTTTTAAATGAAATTAATTGTTTCTCTATCTTCTGTATGTTCCTTGTGGTGTATTCATAATTTTTTTTGTTAATTATTTTGGGAAATAAAACCACAATTTTTTTTGTATTTCTTAATTTAACAATTGTTCTTGAAATCTAGTTCTTATTTCTAATCACAAATATGTAGTACTTCTAGTTCTAGTTCTTTGTTAGGTGTTGATGAATGTTTGGTGTCAAGTAGATATTTTGCGTGATGTGATATATCTGGCTGTTTTAATCTGTACGCTCGTAAGTGTTTATTGCGTCAAATTCCCTAATTTCGAATTGTTTGACCAATAATGACAGTATTACATTATGGTCCTTCAAGTTTATATATTCTGCTAATTTATGTGACAATGACACATAGATCATTTTCAGTTCCTATTAACAAATATAATTTCAATAAAGCTTATTACAGTTTTTAAAATATCTTGTAGATATACCAACCCCGTTTGACTTTGGAGTGTAATTCAATATCCAGCGGTTCATATAGCACGGGAAGTAGTTGCTGCTTCCTAGTTGAACGGTTACTGTTTTTGCAAAAGTTTATTTTTCAAAACTGTATGGAGTATTGAATATATATATAATTATTATTCGACATCTGTTAAACATAATTTCAATAGCGAAATTTATATAATTAAACAATAAATAGTCACATAAATAGGACGAAGTGGCATTACAACTAATATTTCCTGAAAAAACTGAAGAAATACAAAATTTACAAAATCATCACATATGCTGCCAGAGCTGGGACGACTACAGGAAAAAATTAATCGACTACTGATTACGACTACATTGCTAGAAAAGTAATCGACTACTGATTACAATTACATTGTGAAAAAAGTAATCGACTAATGATTACAATTGTAGTCATAAAATATGGCTACAAGTGCGATTACAATTTTAATTTTATAAGTTTTTAACAGTGACACACTCTACCTCAGCCTCATCATCAGCCTACCTCATTAAACCTATGTAACGCAATTTAAAATGATCACCGACTAATTAGACCAATTTCACAAAAGAAATATTTATTGATTTCTTATTCATACATTAATTACTTCTTAATAGAAACAAAACAAAATACAATATAATTGTATAATAAGATATGTGCCTATAATATACTAACAGCACTTAATTAAATGAACTAAGAGCGAACTTTTTCTGAAAAAACTAAAATAATATCAACTAAAACGAACTAATTTTTCTTCTACCATCACTAAATTAAATGAAATAAGAACGAACAATAATTAAATGATAATACAAAAAATATCTTTAAAAGTACAAAGGTAGAATTCTTATTCAAAATATTCACGAGAATTGGCCTTCACGAGAACTATTTTTTCAAAATTTCCATCGTTTAACGCATTCCGCCTAGGAGCATCTATAAAAGAAGCAAACGAAAACATTCGCTCCACTGGAGCAAATGAGGGAAGACAAGTGTTGTATTTGATGAAAATTTTACGTGTTTATATTAGTCTACCTACTATACTAGTAAAAGTATGCAGTATCACAAAATGCACGAGCGCTATAGGCACTGAGATTAATCATATAAACACAGCATAATGCTGGTAATATTTCTAATATTACAAAGATATCTTCTGTAGCAAATACAACAATTTCTTCCAAAACAGAAAGCAATGTGCATAAAAATTGGTAAATGTAAAAAAGTCTGGGATATATAAACTTAATGTCCAGATTGTAATGATGTCTATATTGATCAAACAATTCGAAATTTTGAAATTAGACACGTACGAACGTACAAATTAAAACAGACAGATATATCACGCAAAAGATCTACTTGACAGCAAACATTCATTAACACCTAACACAAAACTAGAAGTACTACATATTTGTGAGAAGAAAAAAGAACTAGATTTTCTAGAAGACCTAGAAACGGGAACACAATTTAGGCAGCTCACGATTATTGAATTGTCTTCTTAAATAACAATTGTGAAGATCCGCAACCATAGTTTTCCTTTGTTTCCTATATCATTCCACAGTTATCTTAGGTGGGAAAAAGATATCCAGGATATCCCCATGAGGCTTAAAATACCCAAGCTTTAATATTCGTAACATCCTATAATGTTTTTTTTTTCTATTTATATATATATTATTAAGTCAATCACAAGATGGGTCACTATTTGGTCTAGCCAAAATATTAAACATCAAGTGCATCACATAAAATGTAACTTCTGTCATTCTGATGATGATATGTCTAAATCGACATAATAATAATGATATTTCGGAATTTTCATTAACTTTCCCTATCAATAGTGGAAATAACTAGAATCAGTTATTTTATTTGAAAAAGTTAATGATCAGTCATTTCCGTTGTGGCAACTTCTGAAAAATATATAAAAAACCGACCAAGTGCGAGTCGGACTCGCGCACGTACCATTTTCTATAAAAACGGCAAAAAATTACGTTCGCTGTATGGATAGATATTAATTTTACTTCAAGTTAACCATTCATTTTTGAAGTGAATAATATAACTGAATATTCTGCGAATATTTCAAGCAGCGACTACCTGTTGCCGTTATCAATATCGAGCAAACACGAGCAAAAACATCTGGTTTGCTATATAGGTGCCCCATATTTATTATATTCTGTTTTTAGTATTTCTTGTTATAGACAGTCGCACAGCGAAGTCTTAGTAATAGGGTCCGTTTTCACCCTATGGATACGGAACCCTAAAAAAGGAGACCAACTGTCTGCCAAAAATTACGGAAGAATTTCACTGCTTGATGTTCTGTATAAAATATTTGCAAGAAGTATTAAAAACAGACTTGGTCACTACGAAGAAAAGCAAGTTGACGATTACCAGTGAGGACTTCGAAGAGGAAGGTCAACCAATGGTCAAGTATTCACTCCAAAACAAATACTGTCTAATAGCTTCAAACACAATCTAGCAGCCCATGTCATTTTCATAGGCCTTATGAAAGCCTACGATATGCTGAACAGAAATGAAATATACGAAAGCACGAAAAACTTGAAGATACCAGAATAAATATTAAGGTTAACAGAATTAACACTAACAGATATAACAATAGCTATTTGTGTATCAAGAGCAAAAAGTAGTACTTTGGTAGTCGAGACAGAAAGGCAATCTGTCGAAACTACCAAAAGTCTTTCTGCTCTAAATACACACAAGATTTTTTCTACTATCACACCAAAATTAACTACTAGCTCTCTTTTATCTATAAATCAAATTAGGCGTGCGCCAAAGTTACTTTCTGCTTGAGAGCGCCAATAATGTCAAATTATGAAAGCTCGCGGAAAATTGGTCGTGCTTAAAAGTTACTTTCTGCTTAAAAGCGCCAATAATGTCAAATTATGACAGCTCGCGGAAAACATAAACTTTGCAGTTGCTTTTCAAGGCACAAAAGACGACTTTGGATAGTGATAGTGGAAAAACACTGTTTCCATAAACGGACATCAAATAGATAGCTTCATAACCAAAACCGGAGTACGCCAGGGAGACCCAATATCAACAACTTTATTCAACTTCACAATAGAAAACATATCAAGATAAAGCACAATTTACAAAAAAGAAACTTGTATATAGCCACAAACATCAATGTATGGCCTATGCTGAAGAAATGAGTGATAATAGCAAGGACTAGGAAAGAACTAATAGAAATTTTAAAACGTCTGGAAAATAGTGGGATAAATAAGGTTCCTCAGTTAAATGACCATAAATCAAAATAAGAGTACATGATAATGACAACTGATAATGAACAGCTGGATGGGGATTTGCCTTTCTGGAGTAAAATAGAGAGCACACCATCAAGAATACAAACGAAATAAGCTTCCCAGTAGTTAATATCAATAACAGAAGTGATGAGTCGGATGAAATAAATACAAGATTAACAGAAGGAAACAGGAGCGCAGGAGCACTATTGAAGACATTCAAATCAGAAAACAAAAAAAGAATTTATCAAACGATCTTAAGATCGATAGCCTTATACGGAACAGAGCTGTTGATTATGAATAAAAAAGAAGAGAAGCTACTAGATATATGGGGGAAAAGGTAGAAAACAACTGGATCAGAAGAACAAATTAGGAGCTTATAAAATCCTTCCGATATCAACGGTACTAAGGTCGCAACGTATAAGATAGTTAGGGCACATAGAGAGACTTGCAAATAACAGAGCAACAAAAGAAGTACTTAGAAGAGGAACTGGATGTGAAATAAAGAGGGAAAGACCAAAAAAGAGGTGGATAGAGGCAGTAGAAAAGGATCTACAGCTGTTGAACATACGCAGATGGGAAGATGTGAAAAAAAAATGAAAGAGAATGGAGGAAAATAGCCAATCAAACCTTATGCCTTCCTGGCCTGTAGAGCTGTAATGTATATATGGTCTAAGATTATTTTTCATATACAGGGTGATTCATTAAGAATGGGCAATGTCTGAACTGGAGATAATACACACCAAAATATGGCGATTGAGCTTAACATGTCATAGAAATGTTGCAGGTTTACAAGATACAGGGTATTTAAAGTTGGAATTTTAATTTCTTAATAATTTTATGATTTTATGCAGTACCGTCTTGAAAATTGGCAACTTTATGTTTTTTGGCTTGAAAATTACGAATTGTATGCTGAATTTAGCACTATTCATACAGGGCGTTAGTTACACTCTGTTACTTAGGTAAATTACAACATATCTTTTTTGCTTAATGAGCTATAGCTAAAATGACTAGAAAATCTAAAAGGGAGTTCAATTTTGGATGAAAAAGGTAGTCTTGTTTATTTCATGTAAAATGTTAAGCTCAATCGCCATATTTTGGTTTGTAGTGTCTTCAGTTCAGAGATTGCCCATTCTTAATGAATCACCCTGTAAAATATCACAGGAGAAAAAATGTTGTCTGCAAAATTTTCGAAAGGTATAAAAGTTTGTTCCTTGGCAATTTTACGAATGACACTTGAAAAAATCACCGGCCGGGAGGCGAGTGATTTTAGCAAAAATTCCATAAGCGAGATTGGCGAGAAGCAACAAACTTGGATAAAACCTTGAGAATAATTTTGCCTACACAATTTTTTCTCTAATTATATTCAAGAAAAAAAATATGTTATGTAATAATGGTACATATGCTTTTGATACTTGATTCTTTGTAGTCCTCTCCGTTTTTTATATTGTAAGCATAATTTTCTATAATTTTTGCTGATTATTCGGCTGCATTATGCTTTTCAAGCTTATATTATCTTATAAAAAACTGCAAAAATTGTAGTAAACAGGAAGCTTTGGAGGCACACGTATTTGGATATATATTCTCCGACACTGCTTTTTTAATTTCTGCGATGAATTATGTTCCAAAACTGTTTTTTTCTTCAGAAACACTCTCTTTTGAATTGAACTAATCTGACGTTTCCTAACAAGAAATAACACAATTACATTTTAAATGAATATCAGGATCATGGTAACAAAACTTGCCTCTATCAACGCACCTAGAAAAAATTAAAATTTTGTCGCTGTAAAAATCACATATGAATATTGTCAAGGTACTCGCAGGTAACTCTTTTGTCAGCAGAAAAGGTGCCGTTGTTATGGTATTTCACCAGTCGAAAACATTCCAGAAAAATTGTCTGTTATACAAATAATTCTCGGTCACATAACAAAAATCAAAATATTTATCATTTTCGACCTAACCGGAAATCTTGTGACAAATAAAGAATACACGTTCAGCCTAGTTTTGTCCCATTTGACATAAATTAAAACAAAATGTTTTTCAATCGCGGGCACTACTGATAGTAGGACCAAATATTTGTGATAAGAACCAAGAACAAGATTTCCTTGAAGAATTAGAAAACACTTAACAGATCCTCAATATGAAGTCATCAATGAAGAGATAAACCTAGGGACCTCTCCACTATTAAACTGTTTTCCTAAGTAACTATTGTGAAAAACAGCAGAGATAATTCTCCTTGATGTCCTATATCGTTATACTAATTTTAAATGGAAAGAAAGATATCCAGGATATTTCCATAGGGCTAATAATACCTAAGCTTTAATACTTGTGACATCATATCTTCTTTTTTCCATTAAGTCAATCCCAAGATAGGCCACTATTTGGTCTAGACAAAATATGTATAACACATCAGGTAGGCATCACATCAGCATTCTGATGATGATACGTCAATATTTAAATAATTAATATCTTTTCGTAATTTATATTATTTATTTATTAAATAGTGTAATTGATAATTAGAAACAGTAGTTTCATCCATAACATCGATATCAACTGCAAGAAATCGAAAAATGGTGGAGATAAAAAAAATAAAATGTTTCGAAACGAAATGAAATTTGAGAAAAACAGTCAAAGAACTATTGAATTTCATGAATAATACTATAACAGAAAAACTAGAATTTCTACTTTATTCAAATGAAGTATGGATGTATACAGTGTGTACATAAAGTAACGTAACTTGCTAATATTTCGATTTCCGTTAGGTTTACAAGGAAAATATTGAATACAACTTTTTTCAAATAATCATTACCATCTTCATAAGTCGATTAAAAGTATACAGGGTGCACCGTTGCTCCGAAATAACTTATTAACATATTTTCTTAAATAGTACACTATGTATATATTCCCAGTTTTCCATAATCTATTAAATTACAAATACAACCGTCAAGACCGCATAATTCTACATTTAATAATTCCAAAGTAACGTTGGTTTCAATATAAAATTATAAAAAATTTGCTGTCAAAAAAGTAGTAAGTTTTCTGTCATTAACTGTTTTTAAATGTCATGAATAATTTCTCATTGTCATTAGTGAGAGGTGTTTATAGTAATCAGTTGCTTTTAAAATTTAAGTATGTTTACCGAACAGGAAAGACAAAAGAATAGTGATTCTTATGGTGAGAGGTTACGGTGATCGTAAAAGAAACTGCAGTTTGGAGGATTGTGAAACTTTTTGAAAAAGTGGGTTCAACTCAAAATCGCCCTAGAACTGGCCGACCAAAGACCGTATCTAGTGATGAAAAATCCTTGGACGTTATGCAAAGTTTTGTAGAAAATCCTTTTACATCCATTCGGAAAACTGCATTAGAACATGATGTTAGTGTCGGAGTCACCTGTAACATTATTAATATCATGGATCTTCCTTGGTGAGTATTTTTAACCGTTTTTGCTCAACAACGAAATTAAAGTCCTTAGCGCAGAGACTTGAAGAGCTTTTCCAATATCAATTGCACAAGTTAAAGCCCTTGCTCATCTCCATTGCCGACATTTCTCTCGATTAGGTATATGCCGGAATATTTTTTTCACCAGTGAAAAACATAACTTCTTGCAATGATTGCATAAATTACCTACTAATTTCTACTGCCATGTTTTAATTTTATATTATATACTGAAGCAATTACTGTACTTTAAGGGTTACTTGCTCAAGCTATGGTAATATTAGATTAGATTTGATAAGGTAGCTAATCAGCATATTTTACTGCAATATTTATAAAGATCTGAATCTGAATTTAGATTATATTTCTTAGCACGACTTTTTTAAAAATTACCAGTGGGCCTCGATACTGAACCTTCCATGTTATTTATTGTCGGTGGCTTCTCATTGCCCTGAACAACAAACCGCACATTAGCCAGGTAGTTGCACCGACATTGGATGAGCTCTGCAGTTTCCTCCTCTAGATGACAGAATCTGCATTTGGCTTCGTCTCTTAACCCCATTAGCCGTGCGAGCCTGTTAAGCTAACAGTGCTCTGTTAACATACCTACTTCGGCTTTGACAGTTTTTCCATCTTTGCTAATTAGGTCTGCCCTAAAAGTTGACAAATGTCTCCGACCTATGGTTACCAACAGATGAAATTTGATCGATTTGCTAAAATTTGACCGATTGTTTCCAAATAATAAAATGTCGCCAGTTTATGTCACGTAAAGACTAAACTTGAAACTTAACCAGCCTGTAAAATTTGATATAATAATAACCACATCGAGCGGTACTATATATCCATTAAGATACAGCTTGTTCATTGAGTTACAGGCAACATCCTAATATCCAGTCATGGCTAATGCCTAACCTAACCTAACCTAACCTAACCTAACCTAACCTACGTCACAGAATTTGAATTAATAAAATTTGACAGTTCTCCTGAGTGTACTCGTTCTGGAACTTTGTGCATATCTATAGGTGAATTTAAAGGGTGTTAGTTGAAAAAATAGCGTATGCAGCTCACATTTGAGGCTATTAATACACTCGCATGTGGCCTGTGCATAGAGATAATATACATAGAGTAGGCAGCCTATAGTCGGAAGCGTCCACGCAATAAAAAGAGATGGCGAATGAAATTGGTGATGGTCTCTCTCTCTAACATCGCGTGATGCACATGCGCGAAGACTGTAACACTACAAACCTTTTGAGAATTTAGAAAGAGGAAGCAATACCAAACTGGTTGTCCATCTCTTTCTAATGGGTGGACGAATACGCTTACACGATCCCCTATAACATGCCTACTCTATGTATATTATCTCTATGGGCGTGTGTCGTAATTTTCATACTTGTGCCAATCATTAAATCTTTGTTTGAGAAAGAAACAAAAAAACTTATAGTAAAAAACGAAGCAATTACTTAGTCAAGTTTATCGGCATACCAAATGCAAAGAAACCATCATTTGAATAGTGAGATTGGCATTAATATGGGGATTTTGTACTTCTGTGAGCATCTGAACTACGACCTTCGATGATCTTTTGTGTGTGCCATCATGTGATGCCAGTGTTCCTTGTCTAGACCGGTCCTCATTTCTAGACTGCATAGGCCGAGCCTTAGGTCCTCAATATATTGGGAAGGTTGGTATCTATCGTTGAGAGCGTAAGCCCAGTCAGTCCTTTGCAGTAGCACAGGATTTGTGATGAGGTTTCCTCATCTTCCTGGCAAAACCTTTATAAAGATATGTCTGCCAATCCGATGCTGTTAATATGTTTGTTGAGTCCACTTTGGCTTAGTAGGTACTCCGTAGTAGCATCATATCGATATTAAAAGGACATAAGATGGAGAAGCTTATGTAGGAATTGGAAGTAGGCCAATAAGTTAACACGACCAACAATGCCGTATAAGAAACTGAATAATTAATAAAAAATGCATTAAACTATTGTGACGAGAAAAGTCAAGGTAGAGAATATCACCCAGATAGGGGAAGAACAAGAAGGAAATGGTAAATTATTTTGAACATCAGAATAGATTGAAGTTCCACAAAATATTTGTGGAAAGAAGTGTAGCTAAGCAGGCAGATCTGAAATGGTCTCTTTTTATTTCAAATATGAAGCTATGAACATTGCAGAGAATTGAAATAGGAGGGGTAGGGATAAAAATGCGCAGGTCCAGGAATAAACAAATATTTCAGTAACCTTGCAAAAAAGTGGAAAAGAAATAATAATTAAAGGACCAGGAAACTTTCTACAATCAAAAAACGCTAACGATGAATCGCTAATGTGTGAAAAAATTGTTGGATAGAACGAATGTAGAAAAAAGAGTAGCATATAATTATATTTGACTGCCGTTGCCAGCCAAGGCAGTAAATCCGATTCTCTGCCGTGTAAAACAGAATTTTTTCTCCGATTGTTTGTACAGTGTGTTTAGGAAAATCATATTGAAATGAGAACTTTTTTAAAACGGATATAACTCCATTTTTAATATTTTTTTCTTATCATTTGTTACGAGGTGTGTTATAGGTAATAATTAAATCGTATTTTTTTCATTATTGTCGATTAGACCTTAAATTGTATTCATAATAATATCTACTAACTGAAAGATGATAAATACAATGTTAAATATCGACAGCAATAGCACATCTATATGTGAAGTGATTGTTTGATTTCATGGGCCTGCTCAAATCACACTATTATTGCCGTTGCTAAGTAAAGTCTGGGTTGCTACGTACCTTTTCTGAATTGTTTAGTTGAAAATGGCCATTTTTATACGATCATCTTAAGATTAAGTTGTTTGAAGAAGACATTAATCTGTGTTTAGAGATATTTAAAGTGATAATGAAATGTTAACACCTCTAAAAATTAATATATAATTTGTTGCTTACAAAATACAGAGAATTGTATAGCTATTTTTTAACTTATTTTAAACCGGTACAGAATGTCCCTAATATCTACCAAGATATATCGGGGGGATTTTATTCACAATCGCTTAGTTACAAGCTTTTAAAAACATAAATTTTAAGAAAATTGGTTATCACAATTTAAAATTGTTTTCGACAAAGATCTTCATGAATCTGTTGTTAGGCAATATTACTAATTCATTGGTTTTGACAATTATGACATAAAATATTCTTTTTTTACGACAACCTCGATAAATGTTCATTTCATAACCTTAACTTCAATCATAAACAAGCACATTTTATACAGAATTTCATTTTTGCATCGGCTGCTAGGCAAGTTGCTAAGCAACAAATGCGAAATGGAATATTTCGTGTTAGGTCTAAAATCACGACGACTACGGCTTGACAAATTATGACGTCCAGCGACAAATTGATGAAATGTCAGCAGATCGTTTCTGTCAAAGTTTTAGTAGGTATCGAGTAATTTCATAGTTGTTTTCTATAAATACATTTATAGGCTTCTATTTCTGTGTACCTATTAGAAATAGCAATAAAGAAAATATTTACATATTTCTTCAATTTATATTTTAATTCTGATAGTAAGCCCATTAGTGGCGACTTCGGGGTAATGAAATATGCATGTATTAAACGTGAACGATATGTTGTCATAGAAAAAGTATAGTATGCAACTCGCAACAAAATGGGCATCATTTTGTGCTCATTGCATAATATACTGTTCTGTCACGAAATGTTTTTGCTCAAACAAGTACATAATGTCTTATTTAGAATTAACCTGTACTCCTTCGGAATTCCAAGAAGCTGCGGTTGAGGGAATAATTCCGTAGAAAAGCTAAGAATGTCATTAACTTTTTTTTTAAACCAGCTTAACACAATTTTTTTATACTTCAGAAAAGTGAGACATGCTTCTAGCCGGAAAAGTGCTTTTCCGGCTATAGCGTGGAAGTGAGAGTAAGTAATGAGTCACTTCCCTACCGTTTTAAAGGTAAGAAATGTCTATATTTCTGATCGATTGTGAATATAAATCATTTTTACTGCTTACGCCTAAGCTAGTGCCATTTAAAAATGTGTATTTCACCCTAACTTTACCACTGATGATAGAACTGATTATATAAAAAAAATCGTATTATTTATTTTGTCTTATGAAATTCTTGAACGTTAAAACCATCTAAGAGAAATCGATAGGACGAATTTTGGTTATTTAATAGTTTTTATTTGTTAAGAATGTGTACTTGTCAACTCCACGGCTATTTCACAATTATATTACCCTTCTCGCAACCATACTTACTGCGTCGTTTTCGAATAGTATGGTAGTAGTCACAGTGCCATATGTAAGATTTTACATGTCACTCGACTAAAAGTTTACCTGTTGAAATTTCCTTTTCAATAAAAAAGTAGTGATATCACTACAATAACGCATGAATAATATTATAACTACTGATTGAATAGACAAGTGTATTATTCTTTTGTTCACAATATAAGTATGAATGCGAGAAGGATAGACATAATGGGCAAATAACGGTTTAGTTGAAAATTACACATTATTCACAAATAAAAAAATGTAAAGAAACAAAAGTTGTTAAATCGATTTCTCTGACATTATTCCAAAACATTTGAGGATTCCATAAAAAATTAATAATATAGTTTTTGTTCATATTATTAGTTGTTTTTCACGTGTTAAAATTAGGGTAAACTGGCACATTTTCAATTATTTAAATAGCAATAATGTAAGAAATATTTATTTTTTGAAAAAATCTCAAGTCATTTTTGGCGAAAAATTAGCCAGAAAATAGAATAGAAATTTGATCAACTCGGAAAACCAATTTTTCTCATTTATTCAAATAGTCGCGGCTTAAACAATTTCTGACCAAGGTAAAGCCTGTTAACATATATCGTTGTAAACAGAATTTTATTCTGGACATGATTATGAGAAAAAATTTCCATTCAAATAATTTCTGGAGCACTTGCGCCTTCACCACCTAGTCTAGGATGGGATTAAGTATAAAGTAGCAGAAGTTGTTCACAGTCTCTAAATAGACCTCCAAATGTACTTTTTTTTATTTTTTGGGAAATGAAACCACAAAGTTTTCATTATATTTTCATTCCAATAATCACTTTTTGCAGTCTTGAACTTCTGAATATTATTATTGATTGTCCAGTTGTCGAACGTTTGGTAAATATCAGATTGGAGCAAAAATTTTGAGAATTCAATCACTTTTGATAATGGTAGATGGAATGCCAACAAAACGTTTGAATGAAAATTGAAAAAAAGATTGTGGTTTTATTTCCTAGAGGATAACAGGAAGTATAGTAGCTATACCACCACACACATACAAAAATAAATATATATAGACACAAGATATGGGCCATCTGGTCCAAAATATTTTAGAAAATATCATTTCTATATAATCTGAATGTGGTTAATTTTCTTCTCCAATGCCAGTGGAGCCCACTTGAAAAAATTGTGAAACCGATGTATTCGACTTTAAGATCACTCTGTATACGGTTTTTTAGATATGAAATCAGGTCTAGAGAATAGGCATGATGACAAACACTAAAAATTACTGAAATAATCAATTGAAGTAATTGTATAGATTACAAATATTCTGAAACAATCACTTATTTTTATATAACAACTGTGGTTATATTTATTTTAATGAAAATATAAATACCTACAACATATGAAAATCCGCCATTTTAGCTAAAACACCGATTAAAAACGTGTGACGTCACCCTTTTGCATATTGTTCGAGCTTTTATCGTATTTTCTGGTTTTGCATCGATGATATTTACTCCTTATAGATTTCATGACATGACTGTGTGCAATATTTAAAGTATCTACAGATGTGTGATGTCATAGAGACGCCATCACCATTCTAGCGTTTTGGTACAAAATTTGAATTGTAATATAAAAACCTTCATTTTTTCAAGAAACAAATAGACGATAATCACAGACGTATGACTAAGATTCTCAGGAACAAGTATAACCTAGTACAACATCATATAACTGCAATAGAAGAGTCAAGCAGAGTTCATTTTTTCCATTAAAAAAATGTACATTTGATATGGCAAAGCGTTCTGGAACGTGCTGTACAATTGCGGATTTTAAAATATGTCCCAGCTACAATTGGTTGAAATTATATTTAAATGTCATTAAGGATTTTAGAATATTTGAATTATCGCACCAATGGATCATCCTGTATACGAATATTTATATTTTAGAAATAATCGGAGGGATTTGAATAGAGTGATAAGCTATCATGTAGAAGTGAAGAAAATAGGAGGTGCCGATTATATTATGCAGAAAACGATGAAAGGAAAATCATAAATTTCATTTCCATCCTTAGAAAATTTGTACCTAAATAAACAGCCGTAATAAAATGTTAACCCCGCATATTTTATCTTCTGCTTGTATCTCTGACTTCCTACCTGCATTTTAATATTTTTATTACTTTTCCAGTTTACATATAGGATTAATCCTGTTACAACATACAATTTTTTTAAGTGCTCATAAAGTAACAACTACGTGGGAAAGGGGCGGATCACCATCTCAGAATCCCCTAGTAAAACCTAGAATTATTTCTATACTATACATACATCCTACAGAAATCTTTCAGAGGATATCAATTTTTACATAATGCCCCTTGCTTCAAGTCCAGCTAAGCTTTCTGGCATTATAATGTGATCGGGGTGAACTAATACAGCGGGGGGTGAAAGGAACGGAGAACCCCCGTTCTTAACGTTGATTTTTTTCTTTGCAGCACTAATAACATCTGTCGAAAAGTTATTCAATGATTTTTTTTATCAATCATAAGTGAAGGTTAACATCAACGGCCAACAGGAATTTGATAATTGACATACTCTCAAGTATTTTTAACGTGAAATCAACATAGAAGTGTGAGAATAAAATTTCCAGCGTAACCATTACAAATCCAAGAAAATTCAAGTGAAAATCCCACTGTATTGAATTATTTTTTCATGAACTGACGAAAATCAACAACATGTTCAAGGTGTATTATGCCTAGTTTCTGTATATCAATAGGTACTACCAGCTTTCATTTCAACGGAATTTCATGTAATCAACTTCTTATTTGCTTGATTTTAAGACATACATATTAATAAGTATGTATTTTCTAGAACAGAGCATATCAAATTACATGAAAAGTAAACAGTGTGTACATAAATTAACGTAACTTGCTAATATTTCGATTTCCGTTAGGTTTACAAAAAAAAAAGTGGAATAAAAGTTTTTTCAAATAATCCAGACCATCTTCATAAATCCATTAGAAGTACACAGGGTCCACCGTTGCTCCAAAATAACTTATTTACATATTTTTTTAAATAGTACACCATGTATATATTCACAATTTTTCATAATCTATTAAATTACAAATACAACCGTCAAACCGCGTAATTATAATCTCATTTGTTCTACAGTTATTGAGAAAAATAATGTACGGGAACGTTTTTATAATAATTTACAGGAACAAATAACTAATCTTATTTAATGAGATGTTCAAATTGTCTTCCTTCTTTTAGTTGACAGTATCCAAGTCTATTATAAAAAGCTAATATGGTATTACGCAATTGCTGATTTGTTATTTGATAGGGTGTTAACAGTATTCTATTTCTCAGTTCATCCAGATTATCAGATTTTGTCTTGTACACAATGTTTTCCAGACATCCCCAGAAGAAATATTCTTAAGGCGATAAATCGGGAGATCTGGCTGGCCACTCAATTGTGCCCCTTCTTCCAATCCACCTGTCTTGGAAAACTTCATTTAAGTAATTTCGAACAGCAACACTAAAGTGTAGTGATGCACCATCCTGCTGAAACCAAGTGTCATTAAAATTGTTACCAACTGCATTTCTTATTGCAGGAACTATTTGATTTCTTAACAAATATAAAAACTTTGGTCCGTTCAAATTGCCTTCTACAAAGAATGGTCCGATAACAGTGGTGCCGATAATACCTGCCCAAACATTAACTTTTGAAGGTTTGAAGGTCGTCTTTGTGTTCTATGTTCCCGCATCCACCTAGGAAAATATCACTCCAATATCTACAATTGTGGCGATTAACTGTACCGTTTAACATAAATGTGGCTTCATCGGAAAATACTATCTTACTTGTGAAATGAGGGACTGCATCTACCTTTTGCATTATAGTTTCACAAAATTCGATTCTGCGGTCATAATCATCTTCAGATAATTCTTGTAATAGAGTTACTTTATAAGGAAGAAACTAATTCTTCCTAAGCTATATGCAAAGAACAAGTAAATTTATAAATATTCCTATTTTTAAACTGGAGTTTTCATTATAAAGTTTATTTCATAGCAACGTTTAACAGCAGCATTCAATAAAATGTTTGGATATATAAGGTTTTATTTATTGTTATTTATTATTCAACAGACTCAACAAAGGAAAATTTGTGAAGAAATATGCTTCATAAAACCATGGAATTGAATTATTAAATGGAAAATTAAATTATACCCTGGAATATTCACAAAACTATTCAAATATTTTTCCAATAAAACATTGGCTTGTTATCAATCTGACAATAAAAATATTCCACTAATTTTTACAATTTGTTAATCAAACTTTGCTTACTTTCTATCATGGAACACTGTTAAATTACGGACATATTTCAATTATTTTGTGAATTTAGATATCCACACATGTTTCAAACAATAGGTATTTATTGTTGAATGGGTAAAGGTATTTCATTTGAAATATTTGTTCAAAAATTCGTTTCCGCTATCTCTATTTCGTTTGAAACTGATGCTTGATGTACAGTTTGTTTCATGAATAAATTACTATGCTCATGATCAGTATAAAAATGTAAATTCCCCAATGAAAAAAATGGTTAATATACAGGCTGTTGCACGACGAGCTTACACTATCTAAAAGGTGGACCGGAGACTACTCACACGATTTCTATAAAAATTAGCATAGATAGAGAACAAGTTATGGCAAATTTGTAGAAAATATTATGACACACATGTCACTTCCTATCATACCAAAAGTGAACGAGAACACCCTGCATATTATTAATTCTCCGGGTTCTACATTAAATTTTTGTGTCACGTTGTGAAGAGCATCTTATATATTAAATTTATACTTATCCAGATATTAATTTTTTTGATAGAAAATTGCTACCCTCCATATTGAAAATTATGTGTGAAGATCCCCACTACCAAAAAAAAACACCTTGTCTGGTTGACTATTGGGAGGATCAAGGTAATTGGTAAAAGGTCGAAAACGTCTTTTTTGTATACAGGGCTAATAAAGAATTATGAAAAGTTCAAGTTCCAAAAAGTTGAATATCTTCTTTTTTTTGATGAAACAACCATATTTGTATTTTTTTACCTAATTCTATGGCCGAAAATAAGAACAGTTTATGTTCACTTCTATATACCCACTCTTAAGCGTTTTTGAAATATCAACATGTATTTAAGAATATTAATTATTTCAGCCTCATTATTGCGTAGGCATAGGCCGTCTAATTTATTCTTTTATTTACATAATTGAATAGAATTAATTGCAATTATTTGATGTCAATCGCATCCGACAGTAATAGAAATAGCTCGTTTGGAATTAAACAATGAAAATTATTTAAATCTACTTTTAATACCTCCATGGTGAATGTGTGACGGAGCTGTTACTAGAACATAATATAAACATACTACATATTATGTTTTATCTAGATATCCAGATCGATCCCGATCTAACCGTTACACTGTAAAGAGAATGTTTAACAACTTAATTTGGTTGTATTCAAGCAAATGTCGAAAAAGTGAAGATTGTTATTTTTAATGATGCTAGTAAATTGAAATTTGAGTTACTTTCCCCGTATTCTGCTTATTATAATTAGGTCGTGTGTTTTCAGTGTAATTCCATATATAAATAAATTAAAAGAACTTATAACAACTCACAATCTTCTTTTGTTGATAGGGCATATAAATACACCTCATTTTTTATATCGCCCCACATTAAGAAACCCAAGGGTGTTGTATCTGGTAAACGAGGAGGCCACCGAAAAGGACTTTGTTAGCTATCCACCTATCTTCAAACGTCTTAAATTGGTTCACCATTCTGGAACAGTGAGGAGGGCTCCATAGTGAAGGGAAAATATTTTTCCGCAAATCGCAAAGAAATTTTAACATTCCAGACAAAATTTCTTGAAGGGAAAGAAAAGATTTCCCATTCACTTGCTTACTGTGAGGAAATTATATATTCTTACAGTTGTTAGTGTTCTACATAAATGATTGAAAACACATTCTTTATAAGGAATTAATTTATATTTTGAAAATATCAATACATAGCAGAATACATTTTAAAATTAATTTGTTATATTAACAGTAATTTGTCTGTTAGTGCAATTATTGAACTTTTGTTAAGAGATTCTTCAATATATCCTTCAGCAATATTTGATGACTTCTACCCGCCATGCCTCTTTAAACTAGTTATGTTGGCACCAGAGTCAACCAACATTCTAGCAACTATTTTACGCATTTTTCTAAATTGATGAATTCCCACAACTGAATACAACCCTTTCCACTTTGATATTTGAAGAAAAATCGGTACCTGTTCATAATCTCTGGTCTTAACGAAACATGCTTTCGATACATTCAAGTACATTTGATTAATTACAAATGATCTTGGTTAGTTGGTCTTTGAATCAGGTATGCTGATTAAAAACTTCCAGGTCGTGTCAGAGACTAACCCATTCTACAGGCCCCAGAAATACCAAATATTAACCCTAATATTAATCAATTATGGATCAGACTAGATTATTTTGTTATTGTTTTTTGTAAAATTATTTTTGGTTAAATATTTCCACCGCCAAATTAATGAAATTTCACCTAATATTTGTTTCAAATAATGTTTGGCCAAAAGTATCATCAATAACTCACAAACTAAGACATTTAGGTATAGGAAATGCTTGAGAAATAATAAAGTGCCATACAATACCATTTCATTACCATACTAAAATACAGCGTGTTCCATTTAAGAAAACCCAGTAAATTATCATTCCGATTTATAGCCGACTCTGTATATAAAAAACGAATATCGAGATATGTTGATAATTTTGGATAATAGTTAACTTTATCAAAAATCGTTTGAACGTAAATAGATTTCTTGATATCAAATGTATACAATGGTACAGGTTGTTGATGTTACTAGGAAATCAATAAAAAAGTGCTAATATTTTTTGAATTACCTCGTATAACATCGCAATACCTCATATCACAGAAACAAGAAAATCGAGGGGAATAAAAAAATGTGGAAATATACAGGGTGTTCCATTTAGAATAAGATAAATATGGGTTGAAGATCTTATCTTGGAACAAAGGTCTGGGAAGTATGCCGTCGCAACATTTTCTGAGAGAGAACTCGAGTTTTCACTTTTGCGAGAGTCCATAAAACGTTTATATGCATATTCGTACTTTCCTCTTATTCTCTCTGGCAATAATTCTAATGAAGGCCTCAACCAGCTCTGGAGGAGTCCCAGGAATGGAAAATTCACCATCGCTTATCATTTTATTTTCGAGAACACCAGCAATTGACTTTATATGCGTCAAGTTCAACAATTCAACCTTAATACGTTTCCATAGTAACCCAAGTAATTTTATTACGAATTTCAAAGCACCATTTATTTATGAATGAAATTATTCGCAATTTTTTCAAAATTAATGAATATCCGTCGAATTTTTGATGATTTGCGGAAAAATAGTATCTTTACCTATTAAGAAAAGCCACATTCCTGGACATTGTGCTGCAATTTCCACAGTCGTCCAGGAATGTTATGCTTTTCCTACCCAGTAAACAATGTACTATTAAGTAAACATTCTTCTATTCTCTCAATATATCAAGATACGAGGTAATTTTTGGAAATATAAAAATTTTAAATTTCTGACCGTTTAAGTTTCCATCATAAAAGTGGAGCGCTACAGCCTGGTTGTGTCTGATCGCGCTAAAGACATTAAACTTCCGTGGTACACCTGAATCTTCAGTACCACAACGTAATGACGCTTCGTGATAAGCATTATAGTATCCACGAACATTGATTTCATGTTCACTATTACCTACAACAGGCTTTACTTTCGCAACTTTTGCCTGAAAACAACCAAATTGCGTTGTTGTTTAATATTCTTTTCCCTATGTGATAACTGGGTCGGGGTCGATCTGGAACCATCACTGTAAGATGCGATTGATTTCGAATAATTACAATATTAATACTATTTAATTATGACAGTCAGCTGAAATGAAAGAATAAATGACACGGCTGTACTATAGGGCTGTACTAATTAATATTTTCAAATATAATATGTTTATATCTCAAAACGCTTGAGATTCGGTATAGGCAAGTGAACATAAACTGCCATTATTTTATTTTACATATTTGCCAATTTTAATAGAAATCGTGTGAGTAGTCTCGAATATATAGTGTAATTTCGTCGTGAGAGAAAAAAAGCCTGAGTTTTTGTTAATAGTATTACAAAATAACAGAACAACACAAATACGGAACAAAAATAATTCATCCAGGATCTGTTCTGGTCTCAATTAGGGGATTTCACCTTCTTTCACTTAACTAGATGGAGAAGTCTTCAGTGGAAGAGGATCGTTTTCTCCCATTAGGTGCAGGGATGTTTCCTCTTTTTCGAGGTAGAAGAGATGTTTATTCGATGGCTCCAATTCCAAGATGGATATGTAGTGATTGAATTTACAATGCCCTGTGAACACCATCAAGGATTGTATGATGGTTTTTGCTTGAATATGTTTCCGCATGCTTCACTAACGATGTATACCGAGAAGTGACATTTGTATATTATGTGTGCGTCTGCTAGTGTAAGCATGTTTGTACCGTATAATAACGGAGGAATTCGACGATTGATTGAGCAAATTGCTTAATCAAGTAAGATCAAACGTCAATGCACATGATCAATTCGTTTGACAATTTTAAAAATTAGTGAAATTTAAACCTTCTCTTTATGGATAATTTCCAGAAGCAAGAAAGCGTGGTATGCCTATGCTGTCGTCGCATATAGTTTGGTTGAAAGATGACTGGTATTTCCTAAAAAAAATCAATTGTTACCAACTATTTATGAGATTCTCCCACGGAAAAATTGCGATCTATCCAGCAAACTTTTTCAAGGAGTGTTAAAAAAAAGAGATAATTCGTCACCATATAGATACCCTTAGCGAGAATTTGATATCCGTCACGAGTCAGGGAAAATCCCACAACTGTCGTCACTAGAGACTAAGTGATATATTCGTCTTTCCAGTATATTTATATAGTTTCAGTGTGAAATTTTTAAATACATGACAGCAGAAATTCCAAAAGCAAACACACATTTTCTCTTTGAAATATACGAAATGGTCCTACTTCAGTAATTGAATATCTTGAATTAGGAACATACTTATTTCTAGGGTGAAAATCGTTTTCGAATGCGTACTCTTGAAATCAAGCGATTTTGTTTTCAGAAGAGAGCTTATATTTCCTGATATCGATGTTATTTTCAATGATAGTGCTGCAATTGTCATATTGCTAAGATAAATCATGAGGTGGATGCCTCCAAATTTCCAGATACTTTTCAAAATATGTGAATAATTCCATTTTCCTAGATATTAATATATTTTTTTCGTCGACGTTTACAAAAAATGACATTTTACGTACTAATTTCAGGATGAAAAATCGTCTACATTTGACGCCACGTACTTTTCGTCCGCAAACACTTTCTGTCTAAGTTAGTTAATTGAGAGTAATAATTTTTTTCACCTTTGACGGATAACAAACTTTCAATATTAGTTGCTGAATCCTGGATACGAATTCTTCTTTCTAAATTAACTATTTCGTTCCTCATATGCCTTTCTAAGTCAGATCTTAAATTTTCTTGTTGTTGTTCCAAATTAGATTTTAAATCTTCTTGTTGTTGTTCCAAATGGTCTACCATATTATTAAGCTATCCTACCTCTAGCTTTAATGTTTCCTGAATTTGTGCTAGGCCATTCATAATTTTTACATCTCCTTGTCTACGCCTCTCCTCTTTCTGTCCTTCCTTCTCCTCCTCCGTCTTCACTTGTCTTCTTTTTCCTCCTTTCTGCGTCTTTCCTTCTCTTCTTCCATTCTCAATAACCATGCTGGAAAACCGGAAGTATACGGTATATATAGTATTTACCATAAACAAATACTTTTTAAATCCTACCTCTGTCACCAATGCTACTTCTATCTAGATAACGACTTCCTTTATTTTTACAACTTTAACTTTCACAATTCAATACCAATAATAACTCACACAGGACACAGATCTCAAACTGATAGTTCCAAAAACTAACTTAACTAATGTCAATTGCTCCGTTTTTTATGCTTTTCAATTGTTCCAGACAGATCTCGACTTTTCGATTACATTTCTATACTTTTTGATAACAGCTCTAGATAATTCCAGATGTATGACTTCTTCTTTATAGACCCTACATATCATCCGTACAGGTCCGACGTAACAATCATCATCAAACATTGCCGTTTCTATCAGTATAATATGGAAATAAAACAGTTTAATCTAAAATTTGCAAAGGATCACAAGTTTCAAACTTAAGTTCACTTCATAATATTATAGGAAACCAGCCTGAGCGAAAGATGAATGGG
Organism: Lochmaea capreae; assembly: GCA_949126875.1. Classification (NCBI taxonomy): domain Eukaryota; kingdom Metazoa; phylum Arthropoda; class Insecta; order Coleoptera; family Chrysomelidae; genus Lochmaea; species Lochmaea capreae. The sequence continues at coordinate 13,470,253 of OX421411.1, forward strand.
CAATCAGTTATTTTCAATAATTTATTTTCATAAGGTGGATGGCTTAAATAGGATTGAAAGAACCAGAAGTCTGTCCTATCCTTTTTTAAAATCATGATGAAAAAAGGAGTGAAAAGAGAAGAAAAGGTTAGATTATTTCCGTCTTTCTCATTACTCATAAGTAAAAATTGTTTTCTATGACCAATAACCATAATCTATGGATTTAGTTCCCCACTTGACTTTTACTTGATCACCGTTCTTTTTTCAAATAGTGGAGTTGCTTATAAAATATGTATCTGTCACAATTGAATTAATCATTTGCATTATTTGACATATTAATAATACGCTGCAGTTAAAAGTGATTTAAAAATGGTCCTAGCAATGGAAGAAAAAGTGTTTTGGTTCTGGTGGACTTCACGACCCTCGTAATTCCATGTTAATTTTAAATTTGTTTGATAGCTTACCTTAAATAAAGCAGATTAGAACAAAAATTTCGCTGGATCATTCAGTAATTACTTACACTAATTAATTCTATTTTACGATAAATATTCTCATGATTATCCACATTATTTTGAAATAATACCAATTGAATGAACCGCCATCAACAGATTATGAAAAATGCTTCCCTCGCGATATTAATCTGCTTCAGTATTTCAAAATCATCCAATCTTATCTAGATCTCTGCATTGGAAAATTTATTCATAAACATACTGGTTTCCCTTCCCCTTTTTGGAAAACTTCATGTGGAATACAAATTATTCGATATTTATATATATCTATATACATACATTTTCATTCCCTTCCCCTTCTCGGAAAAATGTCAAATTATTTGTATTCCACATGAAGTTTTCAAGAATAATTTACATGATTATCCACACAATTCTGAAAAAATAGAGGCTCGAATTGGTATACTATCAGGAATACATACACAATTTGCAAATGGAACAATTGAATGGACAGCCATCATAAGATTATGATTCGCTCGCGATTTCAATCTGCTTCAGTGTTTTAGACGGAAATCTAATTTTATCTAGATCTCTGAATTAGAAAATATATTCATAAACATATTGACTTTTCAAATTGACGAGTCCAAATTGAATGAACAGCCATCAACAGATTGTGAACAATGCTCGCCCCGTCACCTTAAATGATCAGCGATTTGTTCGTGATTTTGAAATTTTGTGTTGTCTAGACATAATAGTCAAAAATTTTAAAAAATGACGGATTTTTAGTACTTTCAATAGCGATTTTCTCTTTCAAAAGTGAATGATCCAAGAATTTTTTTCTATTTAAATGTTCAAAGCAATGAGGCTTGCTAATAAAAAAAAAATCATTGTAAAATTCCGAGGGTCGCCTTACCGGACCCAGTATTTTTGGTAGAGCATTATTTCCGCTATTACGGAAATGGTTGCAATAATGGTCCAAGCTTACAGCAGGTATCAATAAAATATGAACAAAAATAACCCCCAGTAAAAGTGTAATATTAGCTCTTGTTGGAAATTTTCGTCGCACTGGAAGTGTATTGTATCAACGTGAAGATTCGTCGGGTCGTAAAAAAACAGTCTGTAGTAACGAAAACGAAGTACGTGTTTTTGATTAAGTTGTGTATTCACCTCAAAGAACTGCAAGAAAAGTCAACATTAGTAAAATGTCTACACGTCGCATGTTCAAATCTATTGGTGGTTATCCATACCGCATTCAAGTTGGACAACGATTAAATGATGCGGACAAACGTGCAAGAGAAATTTACTGTGGTCAAATGCTGAGCATAATTTACGAGGATCCGGAATTCTTGAGAAACATATGGTTTTTAAACGAAAGTCACTTTTATCTTAGCAGCTATATTAATCGACAGCTTCCTTGGATTTTAACGTCCTGATGTTATTGTTGAGAAACCTCTCTTCAGTGTTCAAGTTACCGTTTGGTGCGCGGTATCTGACCTTGGAGTTATTGGTCCTCATTTCGTTGAAGACGAGAATCAGAATCCACTTAGTCTCAACCAAGAGCGTTATTGAGAGAAAATTATTGTACTTTTTGTAAGGCATATAAAGAACTTTTGCCGTTCACGAAATCTACAGGTGCGCACACAATGGTTTCAACAAGATGGAGCAAGGACCCATAGGGCAGTGCGCTGCCTGAAACTGCTTCGTCAGTATTTTGATAATAGAATAATTTCTCGAGGAACTGAATTTGAATATACTTCTCAATCAACTGATCTGACGCCACCCAATGGGGCATGATGGAACAAAAAATATTTCACTCGGAAAACCTGCGATTATTCCAGAACTACGAGAAAGAATCACAAATGTTTTCGAGCAATTATAGCAACCACTTTTTATAAATATGTTCAGTGACTTACAAAATCGATATGAAGCTTGTTTGCGTGGAAATTGGGAACATTTTTAACACTTCAATTTTAGAAATTAAATAATAAATCTACATAATTTTTAATTTTCGGTACTGTTCATTTTGGCGCATATTGTACATGCATTTTAATTTACTACTATTTAACTGGTACCTCTGTATCTATTTCCGCTCATCATTCTCTTAGTAAACGTATTCATAGTGATTTGCAGACACAGACATTCAACAATTCAGAATTTCTTAACACAAATATTCATATTATTCATGTATTATTCATACAACTTGCAGACGATTGTGACAGACCTACGTCAATAGTCAACCAATTGTAACATTGTTTTCAAGTTCTCACGTACAAAGAGTTGATAAAATCAACACCTTTTCCACCCCACCTATTCTGTAACTTGAACTGGGGATATTTTTTGTTCGAGTTATTACTACTATTATTAAAAAGTTCTCAAAAGAAACATGTGTTAATGACGTGTAGATGGATTTTTATGACATTTTTGATTTGTTGTCCAACATTATTATCAGTCTTTTGTGAATTAAGAAAAATATTGATTGTTTACTTTCAGAAGTATCGAGTGACATTTTGTGGTAATAAATAGCTTTTACCATGAGTCCTTTTAGTACCTGAATGGTTATTTGAGGTTTATTTAAAACGTCAAGCTTGAGTGGGTAAGGGAATACAATAAGAATGTTGAAAGTCATACCCAAATTATTCCCCCAAAAATAAATTCAACTAAATATGACCTGGTGAACAAATTTTTTATTAACTTCATCCATAATGTTGGAAATTTGTATAAAAGAAAATTTAAAATCGTAACGAAGCATAACAATCAACATTGGTCAATTATCAAACTAACATTGCTAACTAACTAACATAAAAAAATTGCAAAATGTATGAAGTTGAATTATTGAATTTTGAATAAGGTTAGGTTAGGTTATGAGTAAACCCAAAAATCGATAGATAGTACTAAATGTATCGTTCCAGAATATATTATATAAAGAGTGTCCCATACGGAAAAAATAAATTAAGTCATTTTTGTATCGTTGATTTCACTCATATTTTGTATGCATACTGTATAATAAAAATAATTCCATATTATATGCGATAGTATAATATATGGTACATGATACCTGAAAAAAAATCATTCAAACTACATGACAGGATATTGAACTTTATACGTATATGGGGTATTCTAATTTGGATTATTTTGCACGGTTTTTTGCTAAATGGGTCATGGTCCAACTGGATTATCAGTAAGTTATATCACTTTGAAGATATAGTGCGCCTTCTCAAAAGGGTCCCAAATTTCTTATTCAAATATCTTGTTTATTGTGCTAGATGTAAGAAAAGTGGAGGAACTTTTGATAGAATAATATTAAGATAGTTTAGTTCAGTTCAGGCAGTTTATTTTCAGTTGGTCCTGACTACTAGATATGACATGAACTTAGGTATTAGTGAATGGGGCACCTTGTATATGTAAATTTTTTTTGTTTCTGCTTATATCTTCTCTCTCCTGTCACTACATTTCATATTATGTATATTTCTTATGATTTTCTCTTCAGTGACATATATCGCTGTGAAGCTATATCAATAGTCTTTCTAGAAAATAAACATCCCGTATATTTTAAGTAACCAAATGAAAAAACAACCGTTCAATAAATATGCGAAATCCATTCCATTGAAAAATAACTATGTTCATGTCATATCCACTAGCCTGAATTCCTTGAAAATAAATAGCCCACTGTAATGAACTCTCCTTCAGTTATTCCATCAAAAGTTCTCCTGCACTTTTTCCACATCTAGTAAGATGAAGAAAGAAAAAGAAGAAACTCGAGTAAGCAGTTTTGGTCAATTTTGGAAAATCTCCCCAACTTCAAAAATTAAATGACTCACTGAAGATCTGGTTGGACCGTTAACTAGAATTACTTGGAATATCGTGATTATTCCATTGAAAATAAAAAGTTATATACAATAAGAACAAAGATACCCCACCATAACTATTTCACCTTTTCAGACACTTTCAGTTCTCGGGATCATTCTCATCGACGGTTTATCTGCTGCATCCTGAAAATATAGTAGTAGTGCCTTTTACATAACCCAATTTTAGCTTCTTCAAAATTGAAAACAAAAATTGATACAAATCTGTTAGTTAAGTATTACATTGAATATTTTTGTTTTGGTGGAATGGTTGGGTGTATTGAAAGGACAAGTTGTAATTGACAAAAGACGTTAATAAATAGTAAATATTTTATTCATTATCATAATTGAAACTTAACCGTCCAGAAATATATCCCTGTACACACAATAAAAAAAAACATTACCTGATAAAACGATTCAACCGGTGATATAAATTTGTGCATGAATAATTAATTTTCTTGAAGTTGCAGTTACTGTAGTAGACCATATTTTAATGACATTTGAATGATGAATGATATCAAAGTAACGATGTACGATTTAAAATATTTAACCGGTTCTTACAAAAGACATACATTGCATTTTTACTTTCATATTTTCTGAGGTAATACGTCCAAAGCAATAATTGAAAAAACAACGCTAAGCTTAAAAGGAATAATAAGCATATTCCAATTATTTAAAAATGGATTAACTATCGTCCATATTGCCACAGTTAAAATAGATAAAACCATAGCAAATTTGAAATTAAATCATTAAAGTCAAAAGAAGTGTTTTACAAGACGAGTGAAACTCCTTACCAAACGGAATGTCAAAAACAGAGAGAAATATTAGACAATATAGCCGCAGTGGATCTTTGTTTAAAAATCTCCTAGGTATTACTTAATCGGGATTGGCAGTTATTAAAATAGTGGGAGGTGAACAGAAATTTGACAATCTGACCAGTAAATCGCCGAGACAATAATTTACAAAACGACGGATCCGGCATCAGCTTTTTTTCCCGAACCTGTCTGACAAGTCTCCTATAACACTGTAACCTAATGGCTTATTGTATTTTTGCTCGTGCTTTCTCATAGCACCCAGTCCAGCACCGTAGTCTCCTGCTCCAGTTTGTGCAAGTTCTTAGCTGGGTGTTTGCTAAGCTCAACGTTTCCTTGCGGTTGGCCAAGTAATAAGTAATAAGTGTATTTTACGATCAAGAGTCTCGCATGTAAACAGTATATGTTTCACTGTCTCCGTTTCCCTACCGCATAATCTGCATGTAAGGTCTCCGTTGTATAGTTTTAATTTGCACAGGTGTTCCTTTACTGGTGCATGACCAGTCATGAAACCTGTTATGACTCTCAGCTGATTTCTGCACATTGTTAGCAGTTCTGCTGTAGGTTTCAGGCACGGTTCTTTTATAAAGGTTTTCCCATGCATTTGCCTTGGGACGTTTACCCAGAAATGTTTATGTTGTTCTCTGATCCAGGTCTTTACAGATCCTCGTACTATAGTTTCCGGTATACCGAGAATCTGTCTTGGTTCAGGCTGCGTATTCTCTGACCCTCTTTTTGCAAGTTCGTCAGCTTTTTTATTGCCCTCGATACTCTAGTGACCTGGTACCCAGGTTAGCTTGACGTTATTCAGTTTGGCTAACGTCTTCAGCTCTTCGATGAAATCCCAAACTAGTCTAGAGGTCACTTTCTGGCTTGAGATTGCCTCAAGTGCCGCCTGACTATTTGATATGGTATGGATCTGCTTGCCGTCGGCAGCTCTCCTGTTGTCTTCTCTCGCGCATTGCAATATTTTATATACCTCTGCCTAAAAAACAGAGGTGTAGTTTCCCAGTGCGTAGCTATAGCTGTCACCTGGGCATCAGCCTTACTATTGAATGAAATCTTGTTAACTACAATATCAATTAATTTGCTTCACTTATGAATCTAGAAAGTAGAAAGTATTTATGGAAAGAAACATAACCACAAGAAAGCACTCATTGCGGAATTCCGTTTCAAACTCTGCTAAGAACATTGCATAAAAAACCAAAACTACACAACTTACGTCAGATTAAAATTAAAATCTAGCTATTCCTTCCACCAAATAGATATCGTAATTGCGTTGGTATGAGTGCCGTTCTATATAGGAAATAAAAAAGTATAATACAATTAAAATTAATATGGGGCTTATGTGCTTCTAAGAACCTTCCACAACGACCTTTGCAAATCTATTGTGTTTCCTATTGTGATATTATTAGATGGTACAAAGATTCAGGTGAAGTGCTTGGGCTGTGGTGCACAATCCAAACGAATGACTATGACTATTATGAGACTCTGTAGTCTAAACCTCAGGTCTACCATATATTTGCAAATCTATTGTGTTTCCTATTGTGATTCATATTATTAGATGGTACAAAGATTCAGTTAAAGTGCTTGGGCTGTGGTGCACAATCCAAACGAATGACTATTATTAATTAGACTCTGTAGTCTAAACCTCACGTCTTCCATATATTGGGAGAGTTGTGGCCTAGTCAGGTCTTCGCAGTATTTGTATGAAACTTTCCTTATCTTCTTGGCAAAACCTGTATATGTTTTGTGTGTTGAGTCCACAGTGCCATATCAGGAACTCAACCAGGATTCTCATTCTGGCTTAGTAGGCACTCCGTGAATTTTGGCGATAGTTCTTTGATTAACTTCCTGGCCTGCTTTATTCCAGAAACTGTACCATGTATGTATGTATGATGGTGTGACATTCTCTGAGACCTGGCTCTACCATGCTCGAGATTGTTTTTTTGTCCAAGTAAGTTACTGCTATTTGTCTTTTGCAGCGCTTACGCTGTACCACAATAGGGCGCTCGATCAATGGGAGCATCTTGTGCTTTTTCTTGGGCTAGTGAGTCTGCCTCTTCGTTTCCCTTGTGATCTGAATGGCTTGGTACCGATCCCGAAAACAGTCTATTTTGACTGCCTATCTCATTTAGGGTTTTCCTGCACATTATTCTGTTCAGGTTGAGGGCTACCGTAATCTTTTGAATTATTAAATGTAGGTGTTGATTTAATGTCAACTTGTGGTCAAATAACAGTAGAGGTAATAGGTAAAACATTTATTTGTGAAATACTGAATACAAATTCACAACCACAGAAGGTTGACTGAAACTAAGGAGGTTCGTTTGTACTTAACTCTATAGCGTCAAAATGGAATATAGTAGAACTGTCTGCGCCTTGGCTATTAATTTGCAGGCTCGACCATAATGAAGATTTTCGTGCTTGGTACACAAACATCTATTTAAACAGTTCTTCGTTCTTGGTACATAAATAGTATATTACATTACGAGTGGAAAATATTGTAGCAGTGCGACAATTACACCAGTGTGAAAAATCACTTTCGCACTGGTAGTATTTCTCCTTCGACCACGTCGTAATTTCCCCGAATAGTGTATAATCACCATCAGACATATTAGTACGTAAAATGTTACAATTAAAGTCAACATAGTTTATTTCAAAAAGTAACAATAACTAGTAACCAAAATTCAAGTAGGTATAGGTAGGTTATTACAATTATTAATTGGTTGCATTATTACAGAAATATTTTTTACGTTTCCCACAAATTGTCAAAGCCTGCTTTTCATATACAATAAATATCGATTCAGATAATTACATTTTCCGTTCGTTATAAATGTTTGATTGGACTTTTTACTACAGCGTCAACAAAAATAAAAAAAAACATAAACTTTTCAAATATATCGCTTCAAATTTAGATATTACATGGGTGCATCTAATGAGAATATTATATGCATTTGACGGATTATGTGTATGCGCGTTGAATAGTATATTGTGCAATAAGTGGGAAAAGTACTTTCTTCACATTTTACACACTATACTTTTCCTAAAACTGCACAAATTAAAAGAATACTAGTAAAGTAACTTAATATTTATTTTCATTGTAGTAAACTGTTAAATAATTTTTTGACAACTCTTCAAAATATAGGCAAAAGTACACTTTCCGAAAAAGATTCTATTTTTGTATTTCTTCTCTCCATAGATTTTTTGTATGAAAATTTATACTTTTTTCTTGAAATTTCCGGCAACAAATCTAAAGTTACTTTTGCAGCTTTTTCCAATATCTGTGGCGGAGTATTATTAAAGTCGTCTCTACTGTCAGTATCCACATTGTTCATTATAAATAAGTATATGTCTTGTTAAACTAATATTTAATGGAAATTGGGATTTTTATCAAACCACGATTGAAACTTTCTTTTAGAATTTAAAAACTTGAATATAATTTTGTGACACTGACAGTGTGACAGTTTTGTGACAACTAAGTAGGCATTTAAAGATGACACTAGCCTACTAAGTTTTTGTCTTTTTTTTTTTGATTCTCCATATGAATGTATGTGGCGTGGGAAAAATGCCGTGAGAAATTATATTTCTTACAGTATGAGCAATATTTGGTTTTGAAATTAAGTTAAATGAGAAATACATCACTTTTCATAGCAGTTGTAGAAAATACTTTCCGCCCCTACGTGGAAAGTATTTCGCACACTTGTTGATATACGCCACGTGGGAACGTACAATACGATATACGTTACTTTCCTATGTGGTCGTAGGAAATAGTAATTTTTCTACTATCACTATCGAAAGTCGTCTTTTGTGCCTTGAAAAGCAACTGCAAAGTTGATGTTTTCCTCGAGCTGTCATAATTTGACATTATTGGCGCTCTTAAGCAGAAAGTAACTTTGGCGCACGCGACAGATTGCAACTTTCTGTCTCTACTACCAAAGTACTACTTTCTGCTCTTGATACACAAATAGCTATAGGCGCATCTCTTTTTAAGTCATCCAAGTTGAGGGGTTTAGTTTTGTGTACAATACTTTTGACATATCTCCACAAAAAATAGTCTATAGCCACATTTGGCACTACAACTTTTTTTTGCAGTTGCAAAAAATAGTGTAATGGAGTTTTTGGAGCGGGTAGGAGTAAAGTTTGAATGGGTTCCAAAGTATTATCTATTAATTTCCAGCACCAGTCTTCCGAGTTCAATTTATTGTCTAGCCATATCTCAACTTGATAATATACTCGATACAAGTGTTGAATAGCAGATGCCAATGTTGGAGGAAGAAAGGATAGTTGTATTTGCTTCTTGTTTCGTGTATTTTGACAAAGGTTAAATATCTGTATCAATTGTAGTTGGAGATACATAAACATCAAGAAAAAAATGAATTCCTTTCGTAATTATTGTTTAAGGAGAACAATAAATTTCTGTAAATGCTCTTGCGCGGTCAATAATTTTTTTTTTCAAATAATTTACAGGATTCAGTAGGGGACTGATTATCTTTTAAGTGTATATTTTCAAAATAGTATAGTTTATACATAAAAGGGACACAAATTAGGATTTTCACTTGTCTTAAGCGCCGTGGCATATTATGTGCGTATCATGTAGAACTTGACTCTTAGAATTGCGATATGGTTATTCCTAGAGAACAATCATGAGGACCACTTCTGTAGATAATTTTGAGATCTACAACTTTACTCTGAGGTAATTTTTTGATAAAACCTGTCCAAAAATCCAAATAAAATTTTGACCTTTGACCCCGAACAACTTTTTATTACACATGGGATCGATGGGGACTTTTAACACTTTATTTATAATGGTGAACCCAAGGTCTCCAAAACAATTTGGCTATTCGGAAATTTTTTTTATTTCAAATATGTAGAATGACCAGACTATAACTAGCGAATTTCACTCGGTCACGACTACTTGCATGGAGCCGGCAGGCAGCCAGAGGGATCGAAGTTTAAAATAACGAAAAATATAATTCTTATTACGAACTACTATTCAATTGTTAAAGTTCACCAAAAATAAAATGTGGAAGAAACTCTAAAATAAAAAATCGCATGCTTCTCTCAAATGTTATCTGTAATAATTTCTTACATATTTTATCCATGTCATTTGTAACTACGTTTAATATTCCACATAATCTATCTTATATTCTCTGACCACTCATACACGAACACCCTTATTTGGAACTAGTTGAAGAAAAAATTTGCATGACAGAGGTCGTATTTGTGACAGCCAATTGACATAATACAAAGCAATCACGTGGGGTGGCCGATTCATGAAGTACTAAAATAGATACTTGTCTCTGGTCTATTCTTTTCGACACCCTTCAACCCATACTAGTCGAGTTGGACACCTGGTTAATTCTCCTTTCAAAAGGTTCGCTTTGAGGGATTATGTACTTATAAGGAACAGTCTAAGACTTACTAATAATATATACTACCTATGCTAATGGTCGCTTAGACTGGAATTTCATACAGAATTATTCCGAGAATGGATTTGTGTATGCAGGGCTGTTCATTTGCTTGAAATGGACCACTGTATATAGGAGAGTTTAGAGCAAATCTCGAAATTTAATCGTCGAACGATTACAGGAAAGGACTTCAGATAATATATTAAGTTTAAAAAATTATCTTTTTTAAAATATATATTATAACTTGAGGTTGAATCTACAGAAGGGACTTCACCAAACTAGATAGTGCAGTGTCGCCAACTTTTGTCGCTGCAAATATCCAAATTAAACTATCTGTCCAGGCTGGCGGCATATACAGCTGGTCTGTCTTCGCCAGCGACCAACTGACCCATTGAACCACTTTTATTCAAATCAGTTTGTCATATGTATAAGAAAAGTGCACTTAACGTTTGAGATTTTTGGTTTTGGTCACAGAGGATAAGCACTATACCACAATTATGCCTTTTTAATTCATGTAAAAATTCATTTTCACTTCAATCGAATGTGATCGTCGTCATACATTCTCGATAAACGCCAGTCAGCAGAGAACTGAATAAGTTTTGGTGAGGTCCAATTTATATCCATGGCAAGATATTGAATTTTATGTTGGTGTCAAGGCCGCTTGTGTCGCCGAACCAGCTTAGCTTGGTGAAGCCCTGCCTCAATTGAACAAGCTCTTACAAAATGACTCATTCAAGCTTCAAAGACAAATGATATGAAATAATTCGAAAAAAGTCGCTACAATTTACCTGAGCCAACTTTCAGCTCTTGTCAAATGATGTCATCATTAAGATATTCAATCTGCCCATCTGGTATTGTATGCCACCTTTTCACGGTTCCAAACTGCTTCCAATATTCCGATACCGACAGTCTGGTGGCTTATCGATATCTGAAAGCTGGGATTTGAGTATTATAGACTAGAGGCTCAAATAGTGTTGACAAATCAATATTCAGATAGTTGTATTCAAAAATATTCATAATTCTTCATAAGACTTAAGTACTAAATCTATAGTTTTCTATCGGTCATGACTGGTTTAACAAATAAGTAAAATATTAAAATAAATAAAAAGTAGGACTAAACAGTTGTTTCATTACCAAAATAAACAAATTTGGAAATAAAAGAATTCATCATAACTTTGAAAAATGCTTCTCGTTAAAAAACACTTCAGAATGGTCTCATCAAATGCAAGCCACAATAAATTGTCTCATTATATGTTTTAAAAAAAATTACAATATAAACGTTTTTCGTGACACAAACATAAATTGAGGTTTTTTGAGACGAATCTTCAACGATTCCCAAAAATTTGATCCTAGACACTTGTTTATTATAAAGTTTTTCTCAACTCCGGTGCTAAACAAATGCAATGCCACGGTTGGGGATTGGAAATACAATCAGCCACCTAGCTTGTACCCGCGTATTTTGCCAGTTTCAACGGAAAATGGTTAAAGAAAGTTTAAATCAATTCTTAACGACCAAAAATAAACACATATTGTTTACAACAAATTCAATTTGAAAAATCCATTCTCATCGAAACTGTTTTCAGCTGGAACCACGCGAACATCTTCCATAGAACCCTTTTTCAATTGTTTATTACAAACTCGATGTTTATATGCTGGAAAAATAAAATAAAAAATGTTATTCCTTCTTGATGGTTTTTCTATTTACTCATATGAACCGTTCTCAGTAGGAACAACGAAAACATCTTCCATTTAACCTGTTTTCAATTGTAATAAATGAGAAAAAATTTGAAAAGTAGTTCCTCTTAAGGGTTCTTCTATGAGAGAGCAGAAAAAAAAATAAGTCTTGATGGTCTATTCTATTTGTTCATATAAACGGTTTTTCCTTGGAACTGCGCAAACATCTTCCATAGGATGCATTTTCAATTGTTTATTGAACATTGAATTGTTATAAACAAAAAACCTAAGTACGTCTTGATTGCCTATCTTATTAACTAAATTGAACCGTTTTTATTGGAACTATACGCAAACTTCCATGGGATCTGTTCTGAATTGTTTATAACAAATTCAATTGTTATGAACGGAAAAAAAGCATATGTCAGGTCTGTCCCTATGGACTTTTCTATGTGCATAGCAAGTTCCTTCAAAATCGGTGAAGGGTAAGTATAGTATGTGAGACAGTCCAATTGTTCACTGGTGAAAATAAATAAACAGTTGATGTCTGAAAATTGAAATTTTAGCCATTCATTATTTGAAAAAACTCGAATAAATTTAGTACCATCGTTGGATTTAATCATTCATATCTATTCACAAACGAAATAATGACCATGAAACATTTTTGTTTTAAAAAATAATATAAATGGACCCCCCTGAAATGGTCCTCAACTGTGTCCTCTATCAGTTCACCTGCCCTGTATGTTATATATTGCGGATTAGTATGTGGAGGTTGGACTATCTTTAATACTATATTGTTAGTAATGATTAATGTCAGACGAATCTACGACCTAGATGGCGTTGATAGTATACATTATTTAAATATTGTAATAAAATTTCGTTACTATACATTACATTACAATAAGCCTGGAGTTGAATTTTTGTTGCTAGTGAATAATACTCTACTCACTACTACAAATGCATTTCGAATTGGGGATCCATTCATATCTATGGAAGGAAGATTTTATCTCAGTAATAGGCCAATGCTGGGTCAGTTTGTTACCCTCACATCCGTCCCTTCAACAAGATCTCTTTTCATGTGGTTAATGAGAAAAAGGAATGAAATCGATCAAATAATCAGTTTTTAAGAGAAATCATTCCATGAGTGGAGGCTGGAAAAAAATGTGTGAGAAAATAGGTGAAAAAGAAGACAATGTAAAAGAATTACTGGAAAACTAGAATATTATATTCCAAGTAGATATTTTTTGCACCAAATCCGTCCCTGTGGTACATTCTGAATGCAAACCTATTTGTATTATTTTACAGGGATGAATGAACGTGCGGTAATAACAGTTGCCTTGAAGGTATTGAAAAAAGTAAGGGTAGTATATTTTGAAGGAAGGTACTACAATTATTACATTGTTAATACTTTCGTATTGTTTGTTTTTATTATATAGTGCGAATGACTTGACTTGTGAGTTTTATTAATAAAGAAACCATGTATTAAGTAACCCTACAGAAATTGTATACTTTTTAAACAGACTACAGTTCTATATATTTCAACGTTTCGACATATTCTCATTGAGAAAAAAAAATAATGTTATATTTAATATCACAAGAGAATGAATTTTGGTATCAAAATTTTCGAAAGGTATGAAAGTTTGTTGCTTGGCAATTTCGCGAGGGATATTTTTCACAAAATCACGTTCAGCGGGGCGAGTGATTTTATTAAATGGCAAAAAACAGTGTTTGTTTAGTAAAATGAGTGCAAATACTCCAATACAGCAATTGATTAGCGATATACCGCGATAGCTGTTTGGATCATCTAAGGGTCCATTCTTGTGAAGCACTGTTAGAATTGTGTCATACCAGCCAAGGAATTTTTCCTGATTCTAATATTTCATTATATTAGTAACACATGTACAAGCTCCAATTTTGTGGTAAGTGTTTCAGAAACTTATAAGTTATGCATTAACTACCAGGAGCCTTACCATATTTACACAACAACAGGGACTGCTCAAGTTCTTAAAGCGTTATGGGTGAATCCAGACCATCATTTCCAACGCCAAGGAAGCTGATATCAAATTTAACCTCAATTGTAGTTAAGTGGTCGTAAAATTACTCTCAATCAGCAATTGATATCAGACAAAATTTATTTTTGCGTGTAGATAAGTTAAATGTTTTCCAAAACTCTGACTGACAAATAGTATTGAGAAGAGTAGCTATAACATTACTTTCACAAACTTGTTTCTTTTTCAAAACTAGCTGCTCATATTTTGTTTTCATAAAAATGTAATTTGTTCTATATGGTTCTGAAAGTCCATGCTTCTTGAGCACTTTTAATATAATTTTCACTTGAGTCTTTAGCACTTCACATTCAACATCGACCAAGAGTTAAAAGGATGTACTTTTGCAATACTCATTTTTTTTCGTTGAAAACAGACCTATATTTCAAACTAAGGCCCAAACCCTTGAACAAAGAATATTATATAGAATATTTACTTCTCCTCAAACACCTACAACAGCAAGTGCTGAATTTACATATTGAAATCTATTTATTAAAGGGCCGAACGTTGGAAGTACTGAGAAGTGGTTTGACAAATATTGTTCATCTAGTACCCTAAATTTGTCAACAAATTCAAGTTTATCATTACAACAGAAACGTAGATCAACAACACTGATTAATGAACAGTTTCTAATAGACATACATTCAAGAAGATAGGGACCTTAAGCTTATTTTGCCGCGACTTTACGTATCAGGGAAAAACTGAGTAAGTATTTGCTAGTCTCTTCAGGGATCTCGCTAAGTTCTGCGATTCGACCACTAAAGTCTCCAATTTCAACAATTATACAATATCACATCAAAACTCATCAAGTGAAATTCCTAAAGGCAGTAACAATTAACTTTTTTTTTACCGCTACTTCTGAAAGTAGCTATTTCTGTATTCATTTACGTATCGAAAGTTACGTTTTGTAAGTTTCATGTGCTGAAAGTGACAGTTCTGTACTACAAAACACTTTCTGGACACTCTGGGGTAGACAGCTTTGATAACTTTCTAGATGTAACTGTACCCACGTCAATGTTGACACTTCTATTGACACAACATTATTAATTTCCTTCCTCATCCGGTGCAATAAAAATTAATAATTGCCCTGGAGGTGCAATTAATATTGGATACTTCTTGCAAATAAATAAAATCTCTTAATATTACAAATACGTAGGTTAAATTCATAAGTAATATTCAATACATTGTTTATTAATTATGTATAAATTAATTATTTTCTCGGATTAATTTTATTTTAGTATATTTATTTAAATCGCTGCCAAAAAAATGTTGGGTACGCCGCGGCTGAAATACTACTTTGTTGGACTCGTCTGTTGCTCGCCTTGCAATTTCCAGACTCGTCCAACAAAGTAGCACTTTCAGTCCTTGGCATACAAATAACTATTGTTACTTCTTGGTGACAAACAATAAACTGAAGAGAAGACATTGTAAACTGATATATTGAGATGATATGTTTTAGTGGAAATAAATAAATAAAAAATAAATATATTATGTTAATACAGTATTATAAAACAATAATAAGTATTACTAAGAAGTTAATTTTTCATTCCATACATTCAACCTTTGGAAAATAAATAAGAAGTTTGAGATATTATGTCAATATAGACACACAAAATATTAACAAAACTTAATAGGCACAGACTATCTAAAGTACTGGGTCTAGATGCACAAACTTTGTTGCAAAGTATAGTAGGATCTTTAAACTTAAGGTATAATATAACTCCAATACTAAAATTTATTCTATAAAATTTCAAATATAAAATGCATTTATAAGCACATAAGTAAAGCAAGGGAAGCCATTTTCATATCTTTTAATTTCCAATAGATTTCATCAAATATGACCTGGAAACTTGATATAAAGATGTACATTTTTTTTAAAAAACCTCAACAATAAGGTTTTATACAGAACAAACAAATATAACTTAGGTTTCAATAATATTTAGAACAATTAAAAAGGTGACATTTTTAGATACCACAGGGTAAGCATTCAAAATTGAACAAGACTGATTGAAAACAAGATCATTTACTAAAAAATTTAAGAATAATGATTAAAATATGATGTAGGTATGTAATATAATTTTTCTACGCCCATGTCTGTAAACGTCAAAAATCGCACTGACAACATTCCTTGTAAGTGACATTTAACAATAACATGCACGTAATGAGAATCTAATAACATACACGTGCGTTTAGATTGAAAAACTTAGATTTATTTGTTGAATCAAATTGCAATAAAATTTTAATTTACGTACTACTTTATTTGGTTTATTCACATACTTTTGATCAATTGAAAAACATAAAAGCTCTTAGCATTAGTGAAATACATTTTAGATTAAAAGAGTGATGCCCCTAAATGTCAGCTACACATTTTACAATTAAAAAAAATAATTCGGTTTTTCTTGGTATGGGAATAAACGTCATCTCATTTATGCTGTTAATTTTTGTAACAAATTATAGAATCCGAACATTTTCTCAACTTTACCTACGAATATGTCTGTTAGTAGTGAAAAAGATGACATTATGAGCACTCAGAAGAAAATATACGGGCGTAGAAAAAGTATAGTCCGAGTTGTAATCCCATTACGCACTTGTAAACTTTTTCACTTCGTGCGTAATGGGTTACTTACAACTCTTGTTACGTAATATACTATTATGTAATTGTGTCATTGTAAATTAGAATAAGTACTGAGTGAAAAGTGAATTCAGTGCAGTGATATAGGTATAACTTTGAAAGGTGGATATCTCTACAACAGTGGTAAAGAAATCACTCAGATTTGAACTGAATGTATAGTTCATTATGGACAACAAGATTATGTGAATAGTTTTATTAAATAAGACATTTTAAAATTTCAATGAAAAGATGGTACTTTTGAGTCGACTCGTATATAGAAAAAAGTCAGAATTTGCATTAAAAATGCAATATCTAGAATGCCTTGCATAATTTTCCATAAAACGACTTGCAAAATTTGACAGCGGGGATTCGCATCTCAGACTTGCTATCGAAAGCACCGTTTCCATGAGTCTTAAAAAACAAAATTAATAATAGTTGGCCATGAAAATTAATACAGAAAATTAAAAGTTTTGACATACCTGAGAATTGGAGGTTAAGAATTACAACCATAAGAAGTCCTGCAGAAAATAATTCTATTACGAATTATTTATCACCACAGCTACAAAGTTTAATTCCAAATAAATCCCAATAGAGGAAGAAGAAAATAAAACTGTAAGGTTTGAAAATTCACATCAAGAACTGTCACTTAAACAAATTTTAACTTCAACGTTTTCACAACCACGAACTTTAATCCTTTGTTAACATGTTAGATTGCTAAATTAATCTAATAGTTGGACTAACTATAAAAGAAAGAATTAGTACATATTAGAATAGTCTGTTTATTTTATATTGTAATATTTCGAACTAATGAACATAACCTTGCATATCATATTTAAAAGAAACGTTTACATTTGTTTACGTTGGTTTACATTTTTTTCGTCATAAGTTGTAACCAATAATTGGTTCGGTATAATCTATGAATAAGTTTTGTGTTACACCCTATAGGTATAATGATTTAATTCCAAAAAGTGGAACTAAATCTTTGGTTTACATTTTTTTCGTCATAAGTTGTAACCAATAATTGGTTTGCTGCGAAGAGAAACATTAAATTATATAAGAAATATTCTAGTCACATTCTAATAAAAAACATATTTTCATCCACTTTTACGATCGAGTATCACAAATTCTGATTAAAATCTTCCATATAAAATATATAACTTATTATCCTGCCAACTGTGCACCATACTCCTAATTAATTTTTTCCTTTATTATGGCTAGTAGAATCCCAGCTTTCCGTGGTAAACTGTTTCTCCAAGATAAGAACGTGAATTGTATACAGGTTTTATTTGAAACAGATAAAATTTTATTGCAGCCATTGTAACTAGCTTTTAGAATAGAAAGCTATAAGCCATACAGCTATGGCTAGAGCGCACATATGTTGAGGATACCAATGGCGAAATGGCGGATCAAATAGAATACAAAAATGTCACTGACAATTTTACACCGTTATACGAGGAGAACTCGGAAGTGAATGTGCTTCTATCACAAAAAACAAATAAAAAGATATGCAGTAAACGGTGAACTGCGATAAAATTTGATTAAATATCTTATTCAATTATTTTAAATATATTAAAATTTCTCCAACTAACTTCAATAACAATTGCTGAATAGCATACAAATATCAACAATATGTATCATTCAATCGCTTATAGCTGTTGAGGAAGGTATACGTACATTTTTGGGAATCTGCAATTTGCTTTCCTGAAAAGAGGTAACTCAGAGAATATTCACAAAAAATTCGTTTCCAACATTAATACTGATCTAAAACAGATCTGGATTTGAATACAGAAGATAAATTGAACAGAAATTAATAGTAATTCATGCAACAAGTAAAAAGTACACTTTATGCATTTGTAGCATACAATATTTTTTCTACAGCCCTATAAAATAATAAAATGAAAACCAACATATTACTTTTATCAAATATAACAATACTTTGAATCTTTTTTTCTCCACTGATAGTTTATTCTTAGAATTATTGGAAAATAAAACGCAATTTCCATGTACATCTATTAATACCAGGTGTTTTTTGTAACTGTTAGTTTAGGAAGTTTTCGAATTTTAAAATGTCATAATTTTGTTGTATGTATGAATGTATGTATTATGGGGTGACATTCACTGAGACCTAAAAGATCTATTGTGTCCCCTTACTTCTACTTAGTTCCTGAGGAACGTCTCAGAGACTGGTAGCTTCTTTAGTCCTATTTCCCTGAGAAATTTTGAGATATTTGCAGGCTTCAACTTAGATAAATGTCCCTCTTCTATCCAATACTCTCCTAGGTGTTGTGCCCTAGGATTCTGAATTGCACCGCAATTCGCAAGTATGTGCATGGAGGTTTCTTCTTCCATGCCACAAAATCTACATTCTTCTTCCTCCACTGTTTCAAGTTTTTTCAGGTGCCTGCTCAGGCGGCAATGTCCCGTTAGGATCCCTGTTGAAACTCTTGCAGTTTTACTTTGACTTTTGCATTAATATGATCTCAACGGGTTGTAGCCACCCATCAGAATATTTGATTGTCTAAGCCCTACTAGATCTTTCCAATGGTCAGATCTTCTCTTTTCTTCGGCTTCCAATACTACATTGGGGCTGATACCGCAAAAAGGTCCCGGTTCCCAAAAGGGTCTTCGCTAGTCCATCTGCTATTTAATTTCCTTCTATTCCAGTGTGTCCTGGAATCTACCGTGAGGAACTGATTACACAAGAACTCAGTGCTTTAATGGCTGCTTGACTATCCTACATTATGATAATCTTTTGCCTCCTATATCCTTTGTCAATATTGAACTGGGCACACTTTCTTATGGCATGAATTTCCGCTTAAAAGATACTCGATGTTTTTCTCAAGCTTTCAGAGTGTTTGGTTCCTACCCCAATTCCTTCTATTGCTTTTGAACCGTCTGTGTACCTTTGAATGGCATTCTTTCCAAGTCTGGTAATGGTCTTTGGATCCCGTTCCTTCTTGTTGTTTAATTCCGTAACGAATTTATTTGGAAAGTTATACCCTTCCATTATACCATCCTGTGGCATGTCCTAGGTTTTTTGATTTTTGAGAATTGAGGAGTTGGTTATTTTTAATGATTCCCCCTCTACTTAGTCTGTATCTCGTTCTGTCTGCAACACTTTCCACCACCATAGTTTAGTTATTAATAAATATATTTTCGTGAAATTTTGGTGATATATATTTGGAAGTAATCTGAATTCAACAGATGTCGAAAGAATAATTATAAATATTCAACACTCTATGAATTTTATTCTGAATTCACTGGCGTAGATATTTTTTATGTTTTCCAAGACAGGTGGATTGGAAGGAGAGGCACAATTGAGTGGCCAGCCAGATCTCCCGATTCATCGCCTTAAACTATATCTGCTGGGGATATCTGAGAAACATTGTGTACAAGACAAAACCTGATAATCTGGATGAACTGAGAGATAGCAGCAATTGCGTAATACCATATCAGTTTTTTATAATCGACTTGGATACTGTCAAATAGAAAAAGGAAGACAATTTGAACATCTCATTAAATAAGGTTAGTATTTTTTCCTGTTAAATATTTTGGTAATAAAAACGTTCCCATGAACTATTTGTCTCAATAACTGTAGAACAAATGAGATTACAATTATGCGGTCTTGACGATTGTATTTGTAATTTAATAGATTATGAAAAACTGAAAATATATACATGGTGTACTTTGGAGCAACGGTGTACCCTGTATACTTTTAATCGACTTATGCAGATGGTCTGGATTATTTGAAAAAACTTTTATTTAACATTTTTTTTGTAAACCTAACGGAAATCGAAATATTATCAAGTTACGTTACTTTATGTACAAACTGTATACAGCATTTGTGTATTTGTTTATACATAAACCTAATATTCGGGTGTAAGTACCAGTTGCATTTCATTACACCCACCCTTTTTCATATTCACATGTTTTCACGAATTAGCTGGCCTTCAGCCCATTAAAATGATAAACAGTTTTTAAAGTCGTTATTAAGTGAAATTATTTTCACTTGTCGCTGTCTATATTTCAAATAGTAATTTTTTTCTAGCGCTATCAACGTGATAATGTATTTATAAAGGTATATACTTAATAAATATTGTAAATGTGGGGCCTGTAGCATCCATTACCTATCGACAATTATTAAAGTAATTATTGCACTTTGCCAGCTACGTATTCTATTTTTATTATATTATCGAGAGGCACCTACGAGAGATGTTTGATATGTTATAATTTCCACCCTGAAAATTATTTGTTCGTAACATTTTTTAGTGAATAATGGTTGAAATAAATTCTTAATTATTCGTGATATACATATTTTTTTTCATATTTCTTTATTGGAATCAGCGTCCATAAGATAGAAGTGTAATTATTACACTTGAAGTGATCATATGTATTTTATTCACTAAGTTCTAGTGGATAATAATATTCATATAGGTAGTTATAAATTGGGATGAATGTTCACTGAAACAACTATTGTGTCTCTTGTTACTCAGTTCCTCAGAGAAGTCTAAGTGGCAGATGATTCCTTTAGTTATATTCCTGGGAAATAAATATTTCAGGATATTCATAAGCTTTAGCATACGCAAGTTTTCCTCCTTCCATAGTCCTTTCCCAGTGCCCAGGGATTATGTAATAATATGCATTCCGCAAGTATGTGAAAGATCTTTCATTTCCATTCCACAGAATCTACTTTTTTTCCTACTTCACTAGTTGGAAGTTTTGGAGGTGTCTATTCAGACGGACTCTCATCAAAACTCTTACTCTACTCTGACTTATGGATTACTTTGATCACATTTTGTTGTAGTTTATTGTCGATAACTTCACATATTTCAAATACATATTAATAATATTTGAGAAAACCTATATTACTCTATCAGATACATTCCCGGGATTTAGACTCCGTTCCACATAAGAAGAATCCACGTGAAGTTTGCCAACTGACTTGCGCAGAAACCAAAATCGGTCTTGTTTATCTATGTCGCCTTGTAACGACCATTTCATGCTATTGGCGTTACAAACGATGTTTCATGCCCACACCATTTTGATTATTGACATATGAGGTTGTGTTTTAAGCAATCATTACCGTCGAGTATTTCTGATTTTTGAATATTTTAAGATGTTTAGCTAGTTTCTCTGTGAGTGATGTGGTTTTCATTTGATCTAACCACCTAACCATGCCTAACCTAACCATGCCTCCTAAAAAAACTTGTTTGTGTTATAGGAAAATTATCCACAGTCAAGGCCGACAGATTCTAATTTTGTGTTAACCTGCTCTACTACTATCACTACTACTAATAATATTCCTGCCCTGGTATGTTTCAGAAAAGTTATTGAGAACAATTTGATAAAACGTACAAAGTGTGTACTAATTTTCACAGGCTTAAAAAAATAAATTACTTCACACTGATGTCCTTATTAATACATTGAATATGTGGGTAATTAGAAAGGCTTCTAAGTTGATATGAAAAACTAGATAAAAAGGAAAAAAGTTGTAAGAACCGATAAAATGTCAACACGAGCCAAGTAACACATAAAGTGCAATAATTATGATTGTGTTTTTATAGGAAATTCGGTAAAAGTTGGGAGAGTTTGTTCCGAAAGTAATAACTGCGAGGCGGACACTATTTTTATTCTGTTTTCTAAGCTAACAAATATACCGTCAGCAAAATTTCGAAATAATATTATTTTTGACTTAAAACCCACCACTTAATATAAGTGAAAACTCTGTTGATATAAATGCAGTAAATTTCAGAATTTATCAAGCTACATAATGAACATCAGCTTTATTAGATGAGTACGATAATTACGCACTTTTCTAACTGTTCAACCCGAAGCGTCTTTTAATTCAGAACTTTTTCCTTTTTTTTAAACTGATTTCTGTACGATAATTCGGTCAAAGTCAGAATAATTTAAAACTCACTCGATTAAATTCGAGTTAACCCAGTTATCCTGTCATAAGTGACATTTGATATGTATATAATCAATAATGTATATAACCTCATTTTTTAAATTAAAATTAGATGAAAGGCGAAAATGTTGCTTAAACTGGTTGTCATTGAAATTTGGCACAGTAATTTCGTAATAATTTTCCACCTTCCCCAAGACTTCCATATTTTCTTCATCGCTTTCAACTAATTCCTCTACCACACTTCTTACGGTATTGATCATGACGGCTATGGATGCAGACACCTCCATATCGTTCATATCCATTGCAGCAACAGAAATTTATTATTTAATTGTTTTACACTAGCTAAAATTAAAAAAAAAAAACTATTTGTAATAATTATACACAACTATACAACCAAAATACGATTGTTAATTCTTGAACGTTTATTGAGGTTATCTATCTAATACTAGGTTTAAAATAATTTGCACTGAAGTGTCCCATTATATTTCAACATTTTTAAACTGACACTACGTGATCAAAAAAACTGAACTATTTGCACTTTAACTGGTGTGAATTATCGTACTCAGCTATTTTATCGGGAAATGATTTAAATTCTCGTTGTGACAGCCGCTGTAACGTCAAAAATTAACAGCCCGTCACTGGTGACCGTGGTTCAAGAACAAACCGGTTGTACCAGTGAACATTGAACTCGGTTCAATTTATAAATTTGGAGATCAATGACGTATTAATAATATGTCATTGGTAGAGATCCTGAAATGCTTCACTGTAATTGATGCATCAGAGGCGTTTCACTGCAGTGCTGGGTCGACGCTCTTCACACTTACTTGTGAAGAGATTCAAATATCTAATGCTTTGTGTGATCTCATCTAAAAGTTTCCGTAGGTGACCTTAGTGCTTATTTTTTGCGATTTCGATATAAAAACTGTGATTTCTTCTCAAATACCGTTAACCGGGGATTTACAGAAATTGTATGTTCTCTTTTCCAAGCATGTTTCATCCTGTAAAGAAAAACATGTTTTACAAGTACGGAGTTTATCGATGTCTACAATTTTTAATATATTATTCGATAATTTTCATAATAACTAAGCTAACTGCTTCACGTTGACCTTACACTACCAATCTTGACATGTGCCTAAAATAATCAACCACGGAGTCTTAAATGAACGGTGTTATGCAACAGCTGTCTAGCCCACACTTTTTTCAAATAACGTTTTATTATCAAAAAGCTCTGAATTAATCAATCAACGATAAGCAAAAATGAGTTATTCGGCACCTAGCGCCATCTGTGGATATTTTTCTAAGCCACAATTTTCAAATCTACTATGTACAAATTTGCAACAATGGTCTATCTCACAAATCCCCCAAATATATGGGATGGATCATTGTTGAAAATTTCTCAGGGCGTATACTTGCTTGTTCATCTTGTTGTAGGTGCTAAATAATTATTTATTTATAAACAGTTCAACTTTGCTGTTGTTTGTTTCGTTCAGCGACATAAAGGCAAGCTAATAAAACAATAGTTAGAGATCTAGATTAGATTTGATGGGGTGGCTACTCGGCCTATTCCACTACGACCTTTCCAGATCAATTGTGGACCTCTGAATCTACATTACCGGTGGCTTCTCATCTCCTAGTACAAGAGAGCGCACATTCGCCAGGCGATCGCACTGACATAGGATGTGCTCAGCAGTTTCCTCTTCTAGGTGACAGAACCTGCAAATGGCTTCGTCTGACAACACCATTAGCTTTGAGTGCCTGATATGTTTACAGGGCCCTGTTAACATACCTACTAGATCCTAACGGGACATTGCCGCCTGAACAGGCACCTGAAAAAGCTCAAAATAGTGGAGGAAGAAGAATGTAGGTTCTGTGGCATGGAAGAAGAAACCTCCATCCACATACTTGCGAATTGCACAGCAATTCAGAATCCTAGGGCACAGCACCAAGGAGATTATTGTTTAGAAGAGGGACATTTACCTAAGTTGAAGCCTGCAGATATACTAAAATTCCTCAGGGAAATAAGGACTAAAGGAGCTACTAGTCTCTGAGACGTTTCTCAGGAACTAAGTAGAAGTAAAGGGGTACAATACATTTTTCAGGTCTCAGTGAATGTCACCCCATCATACATACATATATATAATATAATATTTTTATGCAGGATCAATATGTCAAGAGGCAAGAAAATCGTAAGCTTATTGTCCTCTAAAAATTGGGTGAACCCTGATCGTTAGCCAAATTGCGAAATTTCTACAACTTCTAAACATAAAGCGTCAATTGAAGACCAACAGCTCATGGAAAACATTTCATGTTCAAGTAATAATCACCAAAAATGAAAATTTCAACTTAGGACAATTTATTCAAAATGTTGAGATCGCC
Organism: Lochmaea capreae; assembly: GCA_949126875.1. NCBI lineage: Eukaryota > Metazoa > Arthropoda > Insecta > Coleoptera > Chrysomelidae > Lochmaea > Lochmaea capreae. Next base: position 13,495,351 of record OX421411.1, read on the forward strand.
AACTGTCCAATTAATATTATTTTCCAAAAGCATAAGTTTGATACTCCTGACCAGGGCACAATAGATCTTTTAGGTCTCAGTGAATGGTACCCCAAAATACATACATACATAAGTACTCCTGAGCAGGAATTGGAACTTGAAGAACCATTCCAATCTTCAGGGAGTGAATATATTCTAGACTCAGAAGACAGCTCAGAAGGCATTAATGATCTGCAAGTTATAGAATACTTATAAAGAAACAAACACGGTAGTCGAAGATATAAAAGGGTGAAGAAAGCGTGGAAGAAAGAGGAAGATTGTATGTCAATTAGGATCAGAGAGAAAAAAATGAACTAACACCAACAAAAAGCATATTTCCGTGAGAAATAAAAATGTAGAACCAAAAACGTTTAAGGACGCATATTCCTGTACGAAGGAATGCACGGATATCGTTGGCAAAGAAATAAGAAATTAACTGTAAGATCAATTTTGGGAAGTCGGTAGTTTCGAAAGACGATGTGTTTTTATAATCAAATACGTTGAAGAAATCGAGAAGAAGAGAATATTCACAAATAATTTGGTATCGAGAAGATCAAAGTCTAAAATATACAGTATAGAGGATTACTGCGTTTGTAAAGAAGCATTTTTAACTACTTTGTAAACTAACAGCAATCGAGCTCAAGTAGCTCTAAAAAAATAAAAACTAACTTCATACAAGATAAAAGGGGTAGTAATAGCGAAGGGCGGAATACCATTAATCAAGAACGAATAGAAAACATTTCGTTAGGAGCAATAAGAACATGCCCAACGGCAGCCATGGAAGTGATTTTCAACCTCACACCACTACATATGGTGGTGGAAAGGGTTGCAGAAAGAACAAGATACAGACTAAGTAGAGAGGGAATTATTTAAAAAAGTACCTGGTACATGCCATATGATGGGGTATCATGAAAACGAAATTTGTTACGGAATTAAGCAACAGGAAGGAATGGGATCCAACCCCACAGTTGGAAATAATGCCATTCAATGGTACACAGACGGCTCAGAAGCAATAGAAGGAACTTGGATGGGATAGGAATGTACGGGCCAAACACTCTGAAAGCTTGGGATAAACTCGAAGTATATTTTGAGTGGAAATACAGGCCATAAGAAAGTGTGCCCAGTTCAATATTGATAGAGGATATAGAATGCAAAGGATTATCATAATGTTGGATAGTCAAGCAGCCATTGAACACTGAAATCTAGTGTAATCAGTTCCAAAATGGTTCAAGAATGCCTAGGCATACTGAATGAACTAGGCTAGAACAATATAGTAACCCTACTGTGGATTCCAGGACACACTGGAATAGAAAGAAATGAAATAGCAAATGAACTAGCAAAGAGGAGGACTGGTAAACCCTTTTGGGGGACGGAACCCTTTTGCGGTATCAGCTCCAATGTAATAATGGAAGAAATAAGCAAAGCCAAAAAAAGATCTGACCATTGGGAAGATCATCAGAAATTCTCAAAAAAGTGGGGAAATAAGAATATAGATTCTGTGGCATGAAAGAAGAAACCTCCATCCACATACTTGTGAATTGCACAGCCATTCAGAATCCTAGGGCAGAGAACCAAGGAGATTATTGGTTAGAAGAGGGACATTTACCTAAGCTGAAGCCTGCAGATATCCTAAAACTCCTCAGGGAAATAAGACTAACCGTGCTACTAGTCTCTGAGACTTTCCTCGGGAACTTAGTAGAAGTGAGGGGCACAATAGATTTTTGAGGTCTCAGTGAATATCATCCCAATATACATACATAGGTAGGTACATATAACTTTATTCTAAAATTAAAGTATCCCATAAGGACACCTGCTGAATGTGTGATACGTATACTAATGAATTAACTTCTGCTGACAATTTAAAAAAAAACAGAAATTAGAATCCGCTCATTTAAAACATTTACAGATTGCAGAAGAACTACGATCCCAAATGAATTCTGATATAACTGTGTCACAGTAAGATGAAACAGTGGAAATTTTAACATTCGATTTAGAGAAAATATTCCAAAACTATCAAATGCGATCGTTTATTATGAGCTATAGTTGAATTTGTATAACTTGAGTATTTTCGTTGGAAGCTTGAAAGAAGGTATTTTCAATGTTTGGGTGGAGCATGAAGGTAGAAGAGGGAACGAGGCACCTGGAATAAGACAGGCCAAACAGTTCATCAAAGAACCATCGCCAAGATTCACGGAATAACTAAGAAAGATCCAACTTTGATTCCTGACAGGGCACTGTAGACTCAAAAAACACATTAACAACATGGAGCCCTCCCACAATAGAGCCTTCAGGTATCGGTGTATCTGTGAGCGTTCCCTGTATACAAACATACATACTTATTATAATCAAGTTGTTTCATTTCAGTAGGTGGTGTATGTTGCTGTCATAATTAAATGTCAATTGTAATTGGAACTCTTACAACGTGACTAAAATCGAATTGTACAATGAAGATTTTGTAAATTTAGTTTTAATACATGATCTCGGAAAATTATTTATTTCGTTAATATTCATTGAATCTGATACAGGGTAAAACAAAATAAGAATACATCATTTTCTCGGTTTTTTCAAATGGATCACCTTGTATTTTATGTGAGAATCGAAGAGTACTACCAACATACTTATTTTTTTATATAGCATTCCCTATACTTAAAATTATTAGCTCTTGAGATATTTTGATTTTTCTATGCAAAACATTGATTATATCAAAAAATATGGTCCTACTACATATTCACCAACAATACCTTCCCACACATTCAACGACCATCTAGTTTGACTGTGTGTCACTATGTGATATGGATTAGTTTATAAATAATAGTGAAAGTTGTGCCTATTAACACAACTGTTTTTATGAAACGTGGCTTCTTACACTTGTGAGTGGGTTTTCAATAGCTGCCAGCAAAACGTTAATTTCATTTTCTTCTGCCACAGAAGTTTTTGTTTTGTAGGTTGCTGCCTTTCAGGAAAACGTTCATGGCATTCTCTTGCTGATAGTAAGGCGTTTTTATTGCATTCTCCCAATATCCAGATCATATCAATCATTTCATCACTAGTGAAATTCATTTTTGCCCTAGTTCAAATTCTTCAAAACACCAAAAAATGTACCAAACGCTAAATCAAAAAACACTAATGTACCTACTGACATGTCATGTTATTATCAATTATCAGTTTTTGACAAATTAATCACACCCAACTCACAGTTAATTATTAAATAATTAGATATAATCAATGTTTTGCATAGAAAAATCAAAATATCTCAAGAGCTAACAATTTAAGGTATAGGGAATGCTTTATAAAAAAAGAAGTATGTTGATAGTACTTTTCGATACTCTCATAAAATACAGGGTGATTCATTTGAAAAAACGGTGAAAATATTGTATTCGTATTTTGATTCACCCTGTATTATATTCAATGAATATTAACGAAATAAATAATTTTCCAGAATTTCTACTACTATTCGAACAGTTTAGCCGCAACAGATTCTCATTCTTGAATTTCTCTTACAATGTACAGGGTATTGAACTTGTTACGATTTTTATGGAAAATTGGTTATAACTTCTTAAATTCCCCGTAGAACACATCACAACCCTATATTATTGTGATGGGGAGGTCAAGCTGATTCCAAATATGCGATAAAATATAGGGTTTCATTTAAAAAATGTAACTTTGATATGGCGCAGCACTCTGGAACACCCTGTAATATTGTAAATAATTTAAAAATGTGAAGACTGATGATGGCCATAAACCCTCAAATTTTCAAATTTACATCTCAAAAGACGAAGGAGGCACTGAACTTCATCACTCTAATCAATCACCCTGTATTATAGTTTATTCACGATAAACAGAATATAACGTTGCAAAACAAAATTTTGTGATCTGTCAGAATGTAGATTTTTTCTTTATTCAAAGGAAGCTGGAACAGTAATAGTATATTATTAAACACGAGCAGTTTATGATAGCCATTATTCACGCAGGATGACATCACCCGAGTGAATAATGGCCATAAATTGCGAGTAGAATACTATACTTTGTCCACGACCCTTGATTTTTTTATTAAATAAGGCGAGTGTAGAACGGAAAGTAATAATTTGGTATTATTGACAATTCTAACGTCAAAATTAATACATTTCAGGAGTACGTCAAATGTGACATATAGAGATGGGCGATACTGTGTAAAGTATCGATACACCGTACCGTTATAAATATATTGTTTTAAAAATATGAATATTAAAAAATACCGTTATGAAAAGTAGCAACACCAAAAATTTCGATATTTTATCGATACGATAATATCTTACATATTATATTTCAGAAACAAATTTCCTAAACAAAATAAGCAGATTTAATAGTTTATTTCATATTGTACCATATCAAAAATTAACGATACGATACTGTCTGATTATGCTACCCAAGATAAGTAAAAAATTTTAGCACAGGACAACGTCTGTCGGGTCCTCTAGTGTAGTTATATTAATAGTGGTAGTTTTAATATTGTAACAGTTCCATAATTTTCAATTAACATTATATTAACAGGATTAACATTAATAATAAAAAGGTTTGTTTAATCCAAATATAATGTGATATCAATTTTTTCTTGTCTGCTTGAAAATTGAACATCTCAATTGAAAATTTTTTATTTGTATTCAGATGACAAACCAATCATATAACATGATTTCTAATTTTTCCTTGTCCGCTTGAAAATGGGACATCTCAATTGAAAAGATTTATTTGAATTCAGACGACAAACCAATCATATACTTTAGTATTATCTGACATTATTAAATGAAAAAAACCTGCTCAATTTCGAAAGTTAAGCTAGATTGGTTCATTTCAATTACGCAATAGGATATAGTGAGATGACGAGCTGACAAAAATAAAATTGATAGAAACAAATGTTAAAGAGAACTTGACACAAAAATGGAAGGACTTAATTAGTTCTTTTTTTATGCATTTTTAGAAAAATAATTCTGTATGACATTCTTCAAAAATTATGGTAAATTTGAGAATATTATTCATTGAATGTTGAAAGTATAAGAAGGTGTTGTTATAGCTTTACCCGCATTTTTAACCCACGTAATTTGCATATACTTGATATCATCAAATCAACAAGTTCACAACGTCGGAGTGCTAAGACTGACCATAATTTTTTTCAGACTTTGATATTTTTGTTTTGTACAATTTGTATTTAACATTTCTTGCAAAATTAAGGATTGTAAAATTTGAATCAGTCATAAAATTCACATGCTGCGGTTGTCAGTCCACCACTACATTTTTCTTTTATTCCTCATCGACATATTTTTCAAGAAAATACTTTCCAACATCGCCTAATTTCCCTACTTCTCAAAGTTTCATTGGAAAATGATCATCTAATACTAGGCATCAAACAATTTTTCTTGACCCCACCTGGTTGGTTATGATTCTAAGCAATTTGTTATTCACAACATTTTTACCTTCAATGTATTTTTAAATATATAATATTTTAAAAAAGTTCTTATACTTAATCGATTCATTATTAAATTAAATTAGCTATCTTGTTCACATTTTGTTAATCCTGGCGTTGCAAATAAGCTGATGAATCAGTGGTGAGAGTATTTGCTCCAAATTATAAATTGGAATTAAACCAACAGAGAATGTATTAGCTTAAACTTAAAATTGGCAATGCTGCGGTACCACTACCTGATGGCGAGTATAGTCAATTGTTCGTAATGTGCAACTCTGACCATTTCGCACCTGTCTCCATCGTCCACCGACCGCATCCGTTTCCGTTCTGCATAATTTCTGACTTTTTTACGAGTTTAACTTGTCGTTGACCCATTTTTTTTTAAATATTGTTCCGATGAATAACGATTATTTCTGATTTAGTATTCTAATTATAATGTTAGCTTTTTGGATTTTTAGACATATTAATGTTAGTAAGGGTGATTGTAATTATATATTCAGGGTACAACTTCCGAATCAACCTAACCATGCGATAAAAGCTTTCGTGTATATGAAAATACAGGGTGTTGCTAAATTCATGCAAAAAAATTTCCTTAGCTCACCCCCTTCTGAGACATCGCCCCTAAGAGGTTGTGAGTAAAATTGAGTATTTTTTTTCTCAAATTTATGTAGAGATGGAAGCTTGAAATTTCTTTGCACTTGCAATGACTAGCCACCGGTATTTTTTAAACATTTCTGTTACATTATGAGGGTGTGAAATTATCAACGCTTACTTTTGTTTAATAACAACTTTTCCTCGAGATTAAGTACTGTATTATTAAGTATTATTTGATAAACTTGTTTAAAAACAAAAATTTTAAAAGCAAAAATAGCAAACTACATTATTACTAGTAACCTTCAGCTTGTAACTACCAACAACAGAATATGACATCAGCCCACTAAAACTTAAATAATCATTAAGTAGTCACAAATGGATTACCAAAGTGGCATCAGCGTACTATTGCATTGTGATTAACACAAGGTGCCACAAAGAATATTGTATTTTATTTTCTTTTTCCGAATCCATTAGTTCCAGGAAAAAACTTCAAGAGTAAAAAGATTTTCAAGACAACATATAATTCGAATAATCTCTTCATTTCATAAGCCGCAATCTCGAAAACATCATCTCTTTAATTTTTTTGAATTAATTCAGAAACACTTTGTAATAATTAAAGATTGTCTTACAGAGCCACTTTTTAAACGACATAAAACTAAGTTATGCTTAATATCTAGAAGTTAAATACTTATAGACCCCTCACTATTTTATTTAGCGTATAGTCCATGCCATGTTGTGGGAGTTCTTGAAGCGATCTAAGCGCAAATTTTGATTTTAACCCCCAAATGTGAATAGTAGGTATGTATTAGTTACTGAATTAATCTACTATTAATAATGATACAGATACAGAATTCATTATGCTATGGCAATTTCATGGAAAATGTATTGAAATAGTTGAAAGTGGGCCAATTTAAAATAGGTTGGGACAAGAAGAAAATAATTCTGTACTATTCAGTGCAATCGGAATAAAACAAAATTTTTGGAATCTTCAAGTTATCTATTTATTAACTATCATAGAAACTTTGAAATTTTTTATTAAAATAGGTGTTTTAACTTTTCTCAAAAATATATTTTCGGTACGTTAAGGCGCTTAGTCGCCTAATTCGTACCACCTATAGGATTAGTCATACTTAGAAAATATATTTTAGCTTAAAAGCAAACTTATCAGTACTCATCATCTTAATGCATATGAGCTCAATATCTCTCAAGCAAAACTCATCAAACTTATTGTCAGCTGTTCATCCAATTTATTGGATTATTGCAGCAAAAACTTTGACAAAACTGGTCCTATGAGAATGTTTCAAAGCAAGGCCCAGTGTTTGCGTGGCACTAATGGCAAATCTCTCCAATGTTTGAGTTTCTCCTTCATATCCACTCCAACATACTGGAATCGATTACGCTGGTCTATTCAGTGCATCTAAAGTTAATCAGTAATTCAACAAGTAAACAGCTTATTGCAGGTTTACTTCGATTCACCTCTCGGAGAGGCATGCCATCACACAGATATTCAAACAACGGCACAACCTTCATATGTGCCTATAACAAGCTTAAGGAGTTAGGTTGATTTTTATACCGTAATTGAAAAACTTTTGGTGATTTTGCTTCAACAACCGGTTTTATATGGCAGTTCATACCTCCTTACAGTCCGAATTTCGATGGCTTATGGGTGGCATCAGTTAAAAGCATGAAATATCATTTCAAACGATTCTTAAGAGATTCTTTCATCTTTTACGAATCCTTTACTCTCCCGATTCAAATTATAGGAATACTAAATTCAAGGCCACTATTTGCATTGACCAGTAATCCATCTGACCCTACTCCATAATCCCCTTCCCATTGTTTACTCGGTTGATCAATTGCTGCACCTCCTGATCTAGACGTCCAGGATACTCCTCCAAATCGTCTATCTAGACTACAATTTGTTCAGCAATTACAACAATTCTGGAGGAGATTCTCCAAAAAATACGTTACTCAGCCGCATCATAAATACAAGGGGAAAGACAATCTTACACATATTAAAGTGGATGATTTATCAAGAACTCTCATCTGCCGTCATCTTGGAGGTGGCACAAGACAATTATTTTGAAGAAAGGTGCCCTTCAAGGTGGGGGCTACATTTATTGAGTTTGTAATTAACCTGTCTCTTTTGACAGAAACAATTTGTTAATGTGCTAGCAATTTAATGAATTTTCCTCAAGTCAATGTGTACTATCAAATCAAGTATTTATTATACACACGTTATTCCATAAAAAAGTTATCGACAAAACATCGAGGAAACACCGAGGAAAACACGCTGTTACATAACGCTAAGGTTTGAAACAAAAAAGTCAACATTAAGGAAAGAAATATTAATAAGATGATAAACGAAATACAAAACATAATCTTTATCAGTGTTTCTCACGGTGGACACTCCATTTCAAATTTTACGCTTCTTATTTTGGGAATTCTAAGCTTGTGATATGTTAGGAAACATTGCATATAATGAATATTTTCCGATATGGAAGAAGAGGAATCGATTTTGCACAGAATTTATCAAAGTCAGATTTTGTTGAATTATAGTCCTAGTTTTTCTTTTATGGAGTGATTAGCTTTTTCCATCATGAAGTTAAGCTAATTGGTTATTTTTTTTTATTATAAAGTTGAGCTGAAGTTTCATATTATTAGAAAGATTTTAAAAATTGTAAATGAGTTTTTTTGTTGATAACTAAAACAGAACTATTGTTGTATTTTTTTTAGGATAAATAATAATAATAAATTATCAGTTTGCGTTTTAGTTTAAACATTATTGATTTTCTATAGTTCTTTTAATAACCAGGAGGAGTAATTTGAAAAGTCTTACTCACACCACTAAAAGTTACCAGACTAGTTACTAAAGGGTGTGTTCCGAGAAAGTAGTCAACAGTCGTGTTCCAAATCTATTAAATATGCCTTGATGGACGAAGATATCAGCCACGCATAATCGTAAGTCATTTTTTCCTCTGATCTCCAGTAGATTCTTTAGACATTTATACCTAAGCATTAAACAGACGGGTATTCTGTCACATGTAAAACTTTTTCCTGTTTCTAATTTAAACTGAAAGATCAGAACATCCACATTACTCTAAAACGGCTGTTTATAATTACCAAATAACTAAGTACAAATAATAAAATAACAAGAACGGATGCGATGACAAGAATAAGTATATCTATCTGTCAGAACTATCAAAAATGGAAATTATCAGCTGATGTCAATGCTAAAAAGTGTTGTTGCCAACTTAAATTCAAATTACTCCTCCTGGTTTTTAAATGAGGTATAGTAGTCGAATTGTTTCGTAAGTATCAAGTAGGGATTTTTGAAAATTTAATTATTCTTGATTACGTTGAAGTAGAAATATAAAAAAATATGATTTAATTATTATCAACTCTTAGCCGTAATTTTGGAGGTGACAATTATTTTGAAGGAAGGTGCCCTTCAAGGTGGGGGCTACGTCTGTTGAGTTTGTAATTCACCTGTCACTTTGACAGACACAATTTGTTGATGTACTAGCAATTTAATAAATTTTCATCAAGTCAATGTATGTACAGCACACTTATTTATTATTTTTTCTCTTATTTTTTTGGGAATCAAACCACAATAATGTTTTTTATTTCGACGTTTCGGTAGCGTTGAAATAAAAACATTATTGTGGTTTGATTCCCAAAAAAATAAGAGACAAATTAATAAGTAATGCCACAAGGAACTTACAGAAGATACACTTATTTACTATCAAATGAAGTATCTATTATACACACGTTATTCCATAAAAACGTTATCGACAACGGGAAACACACTGTTACTATCTTAACGCTGAGGTTTCCATTTTAGCAGCTTCATTGAAATTTCCAACAAAACAGGCAACAATAAGGAAAGAAATATAAATAAGATAATAAACGAAATACAAAAAATAATCTTTATCAGTGTAGCTTACGGTGGACACTTAATTCCAAATTTTACGATTAACTTGTTTTGGGAATTCCCAGCTTGTGATATTTTAAGAAACATTGCATACAATAAATATTTTCCTATTCTCCGATATGGAAGAAGTCCTAGTTTTTGTTTTACCGAGTGCCTTTTGTATTATAAGGATGAGTTTTATACCAGGAAGATTTTGAAAATTCCAAATCAGTTTTTTTTTATCGATTACTAAAACAGCTAGAACTATTGTTGTAGTATTTTTTTTGGGATGGACAATAATATTAAACATTCAAAATTGTCAGTTTGCGTTTTAGTTTCAACTTATTGATTTTCTAGTAGTCGAATTGCTTCGTAAGTACCAGGTAGGGACAAGAATTTTTAAAAATGTAATAATTGTTGATTACGTTGAAGTAAAAATTTAAAAAATGTGGCTTAATTGCTCAAGAAAAGAAAAAAAAGAATTATGAAAATACCACACGGAACATTCAGAAAACATGATTAGTATTTAAAACAACACGGCTAACCCAATGCAAAACACAGTGACCACATTATTATAACAACGGAAAAAATCGACCTTTATAATAAAATTTGAGCCCCAGGAAATAAATGAAGATATTGTTTCAAAATTTTAATGGTTTTTGAGAATAAACCATAGCATTGTTTTTAAAACGATTTCAAGATAATACTCATCAAAACGGCAGCTAAAATATAGATTTTGCATAATATTCCTTCACAAATGAATGAGATAATACTTTATCAAAACACAGTAATTCACTTTGCATTGTTTTCAAAAAAAGAAAATTAGCTGTAAATGAAGCACAGTAAATGACTTTGCTTTGTTTTAAATTGAAAAAATTAGCTCTAGATGTTGGACGTTTCGCAACATCAAACATAATATAAGCAAAACCAAAACTCGTTTAATATGATTTTGAGTCTTATCTCGAGAACAAACTAAACAAAATATTTTTAAAATTACAAAGATAGGGTGTACAGTTCTTATTCTGAACAGTACGATTATCAGCCCAAAATACAAAATCCATTTGAACATAGCATCAAAAAGCGCTTCATCTTTGCGTCCACCTAAGGCTCCGTACCATAGCACACAGCAACTTTTATTAGAGTGATCCTTGCCTAAAGTGGTGAAAGTTTGATTGAAAACAACCAGTCGACTTGTAAAAAATGTACTCTTGATTTCTGCATTATGGATAAGATAATGACTGTTTTTGTAAACCCATAGAGTAAATCCGTTTATTTGTTGAGCATGCGTTTGCTGTTTTATCTTAGTTCTTTTTATATTTTAAATTTGTTTTTGCAGCTTTGGCATCGAATTGATTTTTACTATCTTCGTTTTCCAAAAATAATTTTCACGGGCTTGGGTTGACGAAGAGAAATATCCATTTTTTCTTAGAAATTGCCTATAAACCTCAACTTTACATATATTCGGATGTTTTAATACAAAATCATCGTACATAATTTTAATTGTGAGGTAAGTGGGAAAATATCTCCCATTAGTAGCGTTCTTCCTTCTATAATGACTCACAACTCAAGCAACGCTGAAATGACTCAAGGAGGTTTCTTAATATATCTCGGTCAGCTTCCGGTTTATGGCTTAATCCCCGATCAACCGACCATACATTCCCCCATTATGCTAAAGATGAATAGAAAAGACAACATAAGAAGATTAAGAGTATGACACAGTCGATTCTCTCACGCCTTTCTAATGGCCGCAAAAATTCTGTTTGCGAATTATTATGTTGCAACTATTTTTGAAACTTATTTTAATTCACTGTGATCGATGTAGTGTTGCTCGGAATCGTCACAAGCTCAATGCCACTCTCAAAGATGAACTAAGTTCACCAAATATTTTTAGTTCTGTGATGTCTTATGAAAGACTGTCTCTATTATTGTATATAATGAGTGAATCATTGATGTACCTGTGTCAATGACCAGAGATATCGAGACACGTAAGTGCCAACTGCTAGTAAAAAATGATAGAGATTAGTATACACGAGTACTTATATAAATCTACCAGTCGGCATCTGTTAATTTTGTGAAATAATCTGCCACTCGATCATCATTTTTATTCTAGTCGTAATTAACACCTTGGACTTTTTAAAGGTTTCAAATGATAAAAAACGAGTTTCATGCTTTTACAGAGTTTCACGCGGTAACAAAAGAGCAGGGTTCATTATTTCAAACGTATCAGGTCGTGTTGAATATAATGAATAAAAATCTTGTTCACTTATTGAATGAAGAGGAAGTGAATTTTATTTTTCAATTGGTTGAAACTACCAGTTCCATCAATAAATTGAAGACCGAAGTTAAGTATTTCGTAATACCCTCACGTTTAATTGATAAGAAGTTGAATTTTCATGAAAGTAATTTCACTTTTGCCCAATTTAATTCATAATCATTTTCAATTCATAACTTTATTAGGGTACGCAGTTCAGTTCGCAGTTTTTGTTCTTTCAGGAAAGCTCAGGGCAGAAAAGTTTTCGTCATTTGTGTTTAAGATCAATTGGCTGCCAAGTTGTACCAGTGAATAGAAGCTAAACACCCCGTGTAAGCGGGAAAGAGTTCTTCATTTGCAAATGCAAAGGCGTGTCGTTTGATTAAAATGCGCAAAACCAGCATTATTTCAGTAAAATCCAGTATTAACGGAGGAACACGTCTTTATCAGTTGAAGAGGAAGTTGAGAGAAATCCGCTTCTATAGAAATTTAAATTTGGTTCGGCGTTATCTCCTAATCAAATAGAATTCAGCGGCCTCGAATCTCGAATCAAAAGACCCACGACCGGCAAGGGGTAAATTATGTATAGGCAGGAGCATTGCGCCGCTAAGGCGACAGTGGTAACCCGTGAAGGACGGCAACAACCTTTTCTTTTCATGTTCACTAAATAATTTCTACTAACACAAAAACAGTAAACTCATTTTCTTTACTGCTATTTAGTTATATATATTGATTATTCAACTGCTTTTGAGCAATTTATAGTATCTGTAAACAAACAGCGTGAGTTATAATAAATCACTATTACAACTCACTATAATAAATAGGAAAAGATCCCGATTCCTAATACGGAGCAGACCATTATTGTTATTTAGGGAAGTAATGTCACTTGAATAATTTTGACATTTTCAAATTAAGTTAATACTTGATTATAGTGAATTTTGTGCTGAAAAAGATTAATATAAAGGTGTATACAAAAATATTGCAATATTGTGAAACTATGGATATTTCTCTAAATCCAAATTACTTAAGACATTTCTTTTTCAGATAAAGCTACACTTTATTCAAATTGTCACGTATAGCGACAAAACGACGGAAGCCCTCGATTGTTTCGAGAGTGTCACGCTCAATTTCCGAATGAATTAAATGTTTGGGCAGGTATACTAGGAGATCCTATTGTAGGCGCTTTCTTTATCGACGAAAATTTAACGGTATCCACCCATCTTTACCTGTAAGAGACAGAAATAATTCAGATGAACTCACTCAATATATTGTTTTCCAGCAGGATAAAGCTCCACCTGATTAAGCTGCTGTACTTCAAATTTTTTTAAATAATTTGAGCCTGAGAAGATGGATGGAGCGTCGTGGATTCATTGAATGGCACCAAGATCACTAGATCTAACTCCTCTAGATTTCTACCTATGGAAATATAGAGTGTATATGAGCCATTTGATGACACCTGCTGAACTCCGTCAAAAAATAATCGAAAAATGTAATAGGATTGATATTCACACCCTAAAAAGGGTTAGGGAGGGAGTGAAGTATTTACTTCTGCCAGGAAGTACATGGACAACATTTCGAGCATCTCCTGTAGTACATCAAGTTTTCTTCAAGATAGTTTGTCCAGTCCCGTTAATTTTGAAGATATTATTGTAATACATCCTTTTATTCAAGTCTAGGTCAGTCAGCACTCGAGCTTCACAAATTTTGTTCCAATTCAACAGACCTTCCAATTAATCGTTCACTACTAACACCCCGTCTGAAAGGGATCTAATTTTAGACGGAAATATCAGTAAAGTAATTGTTTGATACAGATTTATTGCAGAAATCATACCCTTTTTCTTTTGACAACTACAAGAGACAAATATTGTTTACAGTTTCGCAATGTTTTGACACCCTAGCCATCATGAATCCTGTGATTGATCAGGGAAAGCTGATAATGCAACAGCTATGGCTGCTCAAGCTGTCATGGAAGGAACCCATAACTGATCCCCCCTTCTTAAAAGATGGAAAGTCGTTGTTGATGAGAGCACTGCTCTATTGCCCACTCCACAAATCCCGCGATATCCTCTATTGTCTAGGACAGTGCTTCATTTAGGACTTCATAGTTTCTGTGACGGTAGCTCAGTAGCATACGGAGGCTGCTTTTATTCACTAGCAAGCAATTTATGTAGACGGATCTGCTTCCTGTCAACTTCTCATATCAAAGTCCCTTGTAGCCCCTCTAAGTAAATCCTTAACTATGCCTAAGTTAGAATTATGTGTCATGAATCTTTCAGCTTACGTCTATTCTCGTCTTCGACGCATTTTGGAAAAACAGTTGCAAATCTCCTCATTCATCTTATGGTCCGATTCACAGATACCTCTTTCATGGACTCAAGAGTATCCCAACGCAATGGGCAGTTTTTGTCCGCAATCGATTAACCCAAATTCAATAATATCTCATTCAGCTGAATTGGGCCACGTCAAATCTCAACTCAACCCTGCGGACCTTTTGTCCAGAGGTCAACCTTCACAATCACCTGGCAAATTTTAGTCTTCAGGACCACCCTTGTGGGAAACATCCAAAGACACTGCGTGTCAAAATTCATTTTCAAATATCGCTATCCCTCCTGAAGAAAGTAACAATTCCTTTACTCCAACGACCACCCTCTTCTTGCCAATTTTTGGAATTGATAGAGCGCTCATCTTCGTTCGTTAAATTAGTCAGAACAATGGCTTATGTAATTAAGTTCGTGAAAATCAGTAGTTAAAAAAGTAACCGCCAAATCCTCCTTTCTCGCAACAATTTAGATAAATCATTATTGTCCTTGTTCAACAAGTGCAGCAACTTCATTTTTCAACCCTCATTCGTGCACTCCAAAGAAACCAAGGTCCTTCAGATAAACGCCTCTCATCTTTGAACTTGTTCCTTGATCAAGATAAAGTCAAAACAGTCGGTGGTAGACTCTATACCTTTTCAGCAAAAGCACCCTCTTTTATGACATTCAGGCAGCCATTTCTCTTTTTCAGGAACGCAAAGAGAGGACATGCGATTGGGGCATAGTGGTCCTCAAAATGGATTTGTTTATGTGCGCTTACTACAGCTTTGGTCACTTGACGGACTACGCAAAATCAAAGCAATCATTCACAAATGTAATATGTGTCACAGATTTAAGGCAATAACAACTTAACAAATTATGTTAGACCTTCCAGAACAACGAGTTACCCCCTGTCGCCCCTTTGCAGGGGGGGAGTTGTCCACTAAGGCTTTTATCGCCGCCCTAAAAAGATTTGTTTCACGACGAGGAAGTTTGTCATCGCGAATAATCAACTAGAAGAGATTCTTATAAAAAACTTATTTCTTGTGCATAATCATCTGATCACCTCTTCTATTGAATGGAAATGCATCCCACTCAGATCCACACATTGGGGTGGACTGTGAGAGGCAGGTGTGAAAAATGTTAAGACTCATTTAATTGAATCACTTCCCAATATGACTCTCACGTTTGAACAATTTTCTATTGTTCTTTCACAAGTTGAGGCCATACTTAACCCAACACCTTTAAACCCACTTTCTTCAGATCCAAATGACTTAAACCATCAACTTCAGGTCGTTTCTTGATTGGAGCCCCATTGATGTCGTTACCTGATAAGGACGTATCCTTACTTTCCTTGAATCGCAGCATCTGGCAACAGTGCACGTATATGCAACAAAACTTTTGGAAAAGATGGTCGGTAAATTATCTCAATCAACTCCAGAACCATCCTGAGTGCACAACCCTTGAACCAGACATAAAAGCTGGCACCAAGGTACTCAAAAAATATGATCGCTCAAGTGGCCTTTAGCCAGAGCAGCGGATGTCACCCCTGAAAAATATCGACAAGTTCGATCAGTACAAGTCCGGACTGCTTACGGTATCTATGTAAAAATCGTTCCATTTTCCTTGACGGAACCACCGAACTCCATAAGTTCAGGGACCGTAAATATGAAGTGTGTATATTGTACATAATAAGTGTCCGTAGTTCACCGTTCATGTTTCATTACGTAATCTTCAATGTATTTAGTTTGTACAGTTTATTGCTCGTTTGGAGGAGTTTTGTAGCTAGTGACGCAATCCGCCCCGTCGATCTAGATGTCACTAGACAAAAAACCTGAACTGACATCGATGATGACCTAATCAGTTGAATTAAGGTCAGTAACCGTGCATTTTCATTTTTTCCATTTACGCTCTGCCCCCGTTACCTCGTTCGGAAGAATAGTACGATCGAGGAGACAACTTGATGCCTTCAGCATCACTTTCCTCTCTCTCCACTGGGTGCTGTTCGGGATAAAGTGAATATCCCAACCCAGTCATTAGATACTATGGCCCTTGTTAGTTGGCTGAACCTGGGAATCCAACTTGCAGAAATTGATATATTGAGGCCACTCCAATCCTGGAATGTAGTTTGAGCCTATGGATTCATGCTGGATTGACTGCAGACAACATTCTAGGCGGGCAACTCCCTCTCTTTATCACAGTTTAAGCGTGCCTATGGGGCCACATTGAAGTGTCTGTCATAGCATCGGGTTAGGGGATATCTCTGATGATATGTTAATAAATGCTGGCTTGTCTAGTCGGACTAGTCTCTTTATCTCTTCTTTAATAAGAGTGTGACAATGGTCACAACGAAAATAAGTTCTGGCAACGGATAAGGACTACTTTCTGATGTTATTATCTTGAAGAATCTTTCTCTCGTTCTTCTACTACCAAATAAGTAAATTTGCTCTATTTGCCTATTGTCTGATTCGGTGAGCTGAGTCGATTCCGTTGTGAGTTGTTTGAATAAAGTTGAAATTATAGTCAATTATTTCAATTTTCCAAACTGTTCACGTATACTTCGCTGCTTGATGTTGTGGGGGACCCTATCTTGACGATGACCCATGACTAGTCTGGACGTCAACAGGTAACATCACTTGAAAAACGGGTTTCTCGTCATGTTGAGTTTGTATTTTTGGAACTTTGTTGACTTGATGTTGTTCAATACATTCATCAATTCAACCCCCTCCCCCCCCAGGTATGTTCAGGTTTAATCAAATCCTCTGTGAAAACAAACCAATTTACTCTATTTTTCGCATGACGCCAAGCCGTACCTGTGTCTTTTCAAAATACCCACTGGTTTCCCTCCTCTTAGATCACATGAATAATCTACGCCAATTTCGGGGCATGAGATTCGTTTAACGGCTAGATGTGCGCCTCCGCACATCTAGTTCGACTGGCGACCTAAGACGATGTGAGAAAGTCCAAGGGACAACTTAGTTCAACTTTGTAAAAAGTAATATGTTTAATTAAAAGTTAGAGAACGATATAGGTTCTTAATAATTGTGACGCCACAACTAAAGTAGTAATGAGGAAAACTACGAAGTACGTAATAAGAGAAGTGAGAAAGGTAGGTTTTGAAGTTTGATTTATATGCTTCCCATTTAAGGCAATTGCGGTCGACGCCATTGCTTGTCAAACTGAGATTGTTATCTAAAATTGATAGTATTTTCATATAATGGTCCTTCGAGTTACTAAAAAGTAACAGTCTGTTCAATACTCTTGCAAACACTTATTAACTTTCTAAGATGAACCTCTCAACCTTTGAAGCAGATTATATCAATTCCAGTGACCATTTTGGTTTTATTACCGGGGGTAATACCACAGATAAGGTAATACCACCGTACACTAACTACCGACGTGTACGGTGGTAATACTTCAAGAGCTCAGATTTAGCCAGATATGTTTTGTGGTTGTTTTCAAATACAAGAGCTGTTTTGACAAAATTGTCAGAAGTATGAGAAAAATATCCTGCGATATCTGAGCTCGAGTGGTATTTGTTCCATTAATATTTTTGATACACATTTATACTATATTATTATGTACTTTAAAATTGAAAAAAATTAAATTAAATTGAATTGAATTGATTGCCACAATTCGTTGCCTACTAGGATTTTTGTCAAAAATATGTAGGTACCTACTGCTTGGCCTATTCGAATCAATTACGTGCTTAAAATTTGTGTTCTGCTTATAATATTTTTTTGTGACAATCTGTATCTTCTGTCATGCTTAGAACATAATGGACACAAACAACATTTTACAAAGTCTAATAAATCAGGTTTATCCGAAAATACAAACCAGCACGTGAAAGCCCTCGAAAGAGCAACGGAATATACCCTCGTAAGCTGTCGCACGCGTAGACCGAAAACATACTCTTCGACATCACAACTAATAGCAATGCGTCAATGAATAAATTTAATTTTTCTTCATGTTAAATTCGTTCCGGGGCTGGATGCAAAAAATTCGGGAGTGAGTACCTATATGACGTGAAAATACTGCTGTGACGTGGAAAAAAATTCCTCATACGACCCCTCGTTTCTGAGTTATAGGCATTTAAAGATGCGAAATCAGAACTTATATTTAAGCATATTTTCTAAATTATACCTTGGAACATTATGAATTTTTGATGGATGATTACGTATGTTCATGTACTTAGTGTGTTTGACGGAAACCGTTCGCCATAAAGAGACATTCTGAAGAAAATTATCATAAATTGTGATTATTTATTGAAAATACTTACATGAGGTACATATTAAAGCACAATCAAACATTTATGGAACTGGTTGATTTGGGGAACTGATGAATAAATAAATAAACATTTGTACTACATACTATCGAAGATCATATTACTGGCATACGGAAAAACTTGAAAGAGATTAATAATTATTTTTCATCTAGTAGTCTACTGTCAAATGAGCTACTACGTGATATTCAATTAAAAATTGCAAGCGACTTAATTTGCTAATGTCAGTTTACTGTCAATCTTTTCAAAACATGTCATCAATAATTATCACATCGTATTTAAAGTTTCAATATGGTAGAATTTACCTTTAGTGAATATGCCGACATGCATTTGATGTATGGTTTGGCTTCTGGTAACTCGTCAGAAGCTAATGTATTATTTAGAACATATACTTAAATATAAGTTCTGATTTCGCAACTTTAAAGGCCTATAACTCAGAAACGAGGGGTCGTATAAGAAGATTTTATTTTCGTCTCAGCATTATTTTCACGTCATCTACTCACTCCCGAATTTTTTGCGTCAAGTCCCGGAACACCATTTAGTGGTTGTTTGTGGCAAAAATAGTTATTTGTATGCTTAGGCCGCGAAATACCTTTTTAACGTACCGAAAGAACAGTTATCGCCGAGGCCGTTTGCTGCCGAGACAAGATAATCTTGAGGTCTTTCAAAAGTTTCGCGGCCATGGTATACACACTATTTTTCGTGCAATGTTTAAAATTATTAAACTAGATAATTGTAAATAAATATATCATTGCTTTAAAATCAACAGCAGTTTAATTTATTTAACAAATGATATGTTTCAATATATGTATACAAAATATTATGACAGTTCTTGATTCAACTTCTGGGGTAAATATAAGTAATAATACAAACTGTACAATTAATGTTAATATTCATCCTAAATAATATAAGTACTAATGTATTTGTTGGTATTCAATAAAACATAATCCTTGTCTTTGTAGTGTTTTAGAAATGTCAAATTTGGAAATGATATTCAAATTTGGAAGTGACGTTTGGTTTCGCAGCCGTTGCTATGGGTAACGGCTGCGAAATTGAATTTCGCGGACTGTGTTGAGAACGCGAAATACTGACTTCGCGTCCGATTGCACGAAATAGTTATTTGTATGCTTAGGCCGCGAAATACCTTTTTAACGTACCGAAAGAACAGTTATCGCCGAGGCCGTTTGCGGCCGAGGCAAGATAATCTTGAGGGCGTTAAAAAGTTTCGCGGCCATGGCATACACACTATTTTTCGTGCAATCGTTGAAATTATTAAACTAGATAATTGTAAATAAATATATCATTGCTTTAAAATCAACAGCAGTTTAATTTATTTAACAATGTGTGCTATGGAAATGATATGTTTCAATATATAGAAAATATTTTGACAGTTCTTGCTTCAACTTCTGGAGTAAATATAAGTAATAATACAAACTGTACAATTAATGTTAATATTCATCCTAAATAATATAAGTACTTATGTATTTGTTGGTATTCAATAAAAAATAATCCTTGTCTTTGTAGTATTTTAGAAATGTCAAATTTGGAAGTGATATTCAAATTTGGAAGTGACGTTTGGTTTCGCAGCCGTTGCTATGGGTAACGGCCGCGAAATTGAATTTCGCGGACTGTGTTGAGAACGCGAAATACTGACTTCGCGTCCGGTTGCACGAAAAATTGGTTTTCTTATGCGAGTCGTTTTCATGCAATATATTATGGTTTATAGCACATTTTTGCTATTTTAGTCAAGTTCCATATCAGTCTGAGCGTTACAGAATCAGCAATGAACGTTGGACGCGGTCTTGACCAGGTTTCACAATCTTCAAAAAGTTTTAGACGAACTGCGTATAAAAATGATATGGCATCATGCACATGTTAGCCTATAGTCAAAGTACACATAAAACCTCACAAAGAATACAAAAAACTTGAAAATTCAAAATTGGGTATTTAAAAGGATTGTGTTTAATATGACGTTACGTTGAGCCTCGTGTATAAAGATCACAAGAAACGTGTGGTTTTCGGATGAAAGTGGCACTTCCGTTGACGGTTAGATAAATCGCTACTCCTTAGGTTTGAATGCCGAGAGGTCGGTGTTCAGAAACCACTTCACAGTGCTTCAGCCCTTTTTGTGTTGAGATTGCTGTTGACCAAGAACACAGAGATAACATTATCACTCATTTTCTGGACAGATCTAAGAAAATTTTACAGAGCATGAAGCCTGAATATGCACAAGCTATTGTTTCAACAGGATCGCGCAACAAGCCATACTGCCAGACGCTTCCCAGTCTTACTTCAGGAATAGCCAGGCTCTGTATGTGTGATAATATTTCCATGACATAAAAAGGACTCGAACAAAGTTTAATGGATTTGAAACAAAGTTCCAATATTTATGATATTATCTACATATGATCTACAAATTGGTAATTTTCAATATTTAATAAAAACAAACATTAAAAAAACTACTATAATTGGCATGGAAAGTAGGAGTAATTATGAAATTTTCAAGTGCTTTTCGAATAAATTCACTTTTAGTATATACAAAGTAATGATATGTATATGGCTTTTATTGCCAAGTTGGTATTTAGACAGAAAAGAAGACCGTACTCAACTAACAATAGATTATAAAATTCGTTTCCTGTACATAAGTGCATAAAACAACTCCAATTAAAATAACAGAAACAAGGTACATACATCTCTTAAGTTAATAACTCAAAACACCCACACCCTTCGAAACAATTGGTTGATGACCGGAAATGTGCCTAAATTAAAACCCATGAAAGTTACTATAAAATTTAACAACAATTATTTCAGTAATTTGTATTAATATACCTTCCCTACGTTCCTTTGCATGCATCAGACGCCAGAATAATCAGGGCTGTGCAGTGACGGAGTTGCCCGAAGAGCAGAAGAATTTTATTTTAAGAGTATTGTTTTATAAATCTCGAAGACATGTCAAAGGTTATACACCTGTCAAAATATAAGATAGAATTCTCGACTAGAGAGCTTAGTAGCTCTATTTGTTGAATTAAAACTTCTTTATAAAGAATATTTAATTTTTTCGCTTCATCCAAAAAAATAATGTGCTCATTATTAAATGCAAAACATTGTGTTATAGTATTTTACATACCTAGCGGGGAAGTAGTTCATTACAGCCCAGGCTTTGTTATAGAGACCCGAGGCGCGTAGCTTAGCTACAAGCTTTTAAAAATATTAATTTCAAGAAAATTTGTTATAATTTAATATTTTTTTCGACAAAGAACTTTATGAAACTGCTGCTAGTCAATATTATTAGTTTACTGGTTTTGACAATTATATCAAAAAATATTCTTTCTGTCACGAAATTTTAATTTTTTCACTCAAACAATTACATAATGTCTGATTTTGAAGTAACCTGTACTCCTCCGGAAGTCCGAGAAGTTGCGGACACTGCGATTAACCGAATAATTCCGTAGAAAAGCAAAGGAAGGTATTAAATTTTTTTTTAACCAGCTTAACACAATATTGTCGTACTTCAGAAAAGTGACACATGCTTCTAGCCGGAAAAGTACTTTTCTGGCTATAGCGTGGAAGTGAAAGTAAGTAGTGAGTCACTTTCCTACTGTTTTAAAGGTAAGAAATGTCTATATTACTGACCGATTGTGGATAAACAATTTTTTACCAATTATACTATAAGGAAATGGAAAATTAGTTGGGGTACTTTTATTGCTATAACATGTTAGGTCAATTACATAATCTTTATGTGGTTAAATCAATTTAGATGTACCTAAGTACGATATCTGTCATAACCAATTGCTTGATACTTTCCACCTTTATCGTTGGAATAGAGTTTATTCAATTACTAGCCTAGTTGGGATTGTATAAATAATTATAATGAAATGTTTTTAACCTTTACACCGAATTAAATAATGTATACTCAAATTGAATTGAATACAAAATATAGCAACAACTTGTTTATTGTAGATAATAAAACTTTGCCAACTTATTGCCTGCACTAGCGCGAAAGTTAAAGGATACTTTTTATCCCATCTGCGCACCATAACTTAGGGCTACATAAGGTAATATCCTTTTTTTCAATGGAACATTATGTATTCTTTTTTATTTCCGTAAAACATATACTTTTTTGAATTCAAAAATATACTACATTATTCTTCCAGCTAATCCATTGTTGAGTTGTTGAACATTTAAAATAATAATTATGCTACTTACTTGTTTTCTGTGATTTTCAGTGAGCTCTATTTTTTCTGTTGTGGCCATAACTTACTTAACAATAATAATGTACAGGTAATTTCACGCACAGCATTACATGGTTTGCTTATCATTTTTAGGGTTCCCTACCCATAGGGTAGAAAACGGATCCTATTACTAAGACTTCGCTGTCTATCCGTCTGTCACCATGCTGTATCTCATGAACCGTGATAGTTAGACAGTCGAAAATTTCACAGATAATGTATTACTGTTGCCGTTATAACAATAATTACTAAAAAACAGAATAAAATAAATATTCAAAACGTGATCTTTTTGCTCGTTTTTGTTCGATATTGATAATAGTGGGTGGAAGCGCCGCGGCCTCCCTCATGGTTTTTTTGAATTTTCTATATACTAAGTGAATCTATGAATATGAATCACAAAGGTAAAACCAATTATTTAAATAAATTATATCAGCTTCACGTTTCTATGATTCAACATTATTTCTTAATAAGACAAGCAATAATTATTTGATAATTGATAATTACAGTAATTTCATGACAATTGGAGCAGTGAACGGCGAAGGACACATGTCAATCAAAGTAAATCACACCTAACAATATAAGGTTATTACCATTGATGCCAATCCATGCTATTGTAAGCACTTTTCATCATTTTCTTTAATGAAAATGTTTTGCGCGTTCTGTTCTGTTCGGCGCAACGTACTGACTAGACGAATTAGATACAGCGCGCGCGTCGTGTTTGGTTCGTTGGGAGTGTTTTGTTGCAAGTGAATACGGACCTTAAAACTACACTTTCTTATGCGTGTTTCGATTATTAAGATATCTTCTTCAAGAACTAAAGATAGTATTAAGTGTCATTGTTGGTGTGGTGAGTGTGAGATGTGTTCAGTGTCAAGTATCACTCGACTAACATCTACTCCAGCTATGCTATCCAAAATTTCGGTACATGAATTATCCTAGTCCACTATTAAAATTTGTATCAAAATTCAATTTCTCTAGCTAGTTTGAGCTTACATTGAAATTATTTGGTATACTTGCAACTGTCAAATTTCCAGTTATATTAAAAATTTAGATTATCTAATGCCACAAACAAATGGTACATGCAATACTTAGCATAGTAGCATATCTGTATCATATTCTGTTATAGAAGAATATATTGTATATATTGAAAATCACTCTCTTTACACATATTAGTCGATTGAAATAATAAAATTAAAAGGTTATCTGACTAGTTCATCTCTGAGATAATGTTAAATAGTTGCGTATCAAAAATCACCGGTATTTTTGGAACGGCTTTGCTTTTTCCACTTCACGCTCCGGTGTATCATTTATTATGGTTCATTGTTGTGAACCATTTTTTTCAGGCAATTTGAATTGTCGAAGCTTTAGTGAATTGCTTACGAATGGGAATAAATTCGGTGCTAATCGGATACCTGAATTACTACTCATTCTTTTTTTATATTCTACTGATTGTTTAATAGTGCAGTTAAATCATCGGTTATTTTTAAGTACTTCAGATAGACTACCCACGTCTAGAAATCAGTCTACTCAAAACTATTATTAGGTATTGCACTATCTATGAGAAAAAAATAGTTAGAATTACAAATCGTTATCACCCCTAGAGACAATACGTACTGGCTTTTACTGCTGTTGAATAATACAAGAGATCATAAAATATCATAATGGGACAACGGGCAGACAATAGTATACTAGCAATTTATGATAGCTATTATTCACGCAGGGTGACGTTTGCGTTCCGAGCCGTAGGCGAGGGGCGCAGGTCGCCCGAGTGAGTAATGGCCACAAATTGCGAGTAGAATACTATACTTTGTCCACGACCCTATTAAATAAAAGTCAAGTAAATAATGCGAGTGTAGAACGGAAAGTAATAATTTGGTATACAATCCTAACGTCAAAATTAATAAATTTCTGAGTACGTCAAATAATGTGACATGGGCGATACTGTGTAAAGTATCGATACACCGTTCCGCTATAAATATAGTGTTTCAAAAATATCAATATTAGAATATATCGTTATGAAAAATATCTATCAATACTAAAAAGGTTGATATTTTATCGATACGATATATTTCAGAAACAAATTTCCTAAACAAAATACGCAGATTTAATAGTTTATTTCTTATTGTACCCCCATCTCTA
Organism: Lochmaea capreae; assembly: GCA_949126875.1. Lineage (NCBI taxonomy): Eukaryota > Metazoa > Arthropoda > Insecta > Coleoptera > Chrysomelidae > Lochmaea > Lochmaea capreae. Next base: position 13,520,511 of record OX421411.1, read on the forward strand.
GTCACCTATCTACCGAAATTTTGTGAGTGTTGAGTTGTCATGGCATGTTATTTAAATGCAGAATCGTGAATTATGAGTTCATAATTCACTCTAGCGAATTATGAACCATAATTCACTCTAGTAGATATATGGGTATACCTTTAGTTAGGAGGTGATAAATTGACTTATTATCAAGTAGTCGTGGACAAATTACGTTCTGGTGTCTTCTACGAGCGTATGTGCGTACTTCAACACTACCATCGGCATTAAAACCTGCAGTTGGTGAGTATCAGCACAGAACAACCCAAACTAAGAAAAGCTACTCATTTTGTTCTTATTAAAAGTAGCCTGTTATTGTGATGTCATTATTTATAGCTATGTGGAAAGTAGGCAATCCTCCCCATTTTCCAAACGTATTAATGTTGCATAAAGTGGATTTGAATTGAATGTGCCATTTTGGTGATGATTTCTAAAGCATTTCACATAGTTATCATTTTACTCTCTCGTTCCATTTCTGAAGTTTTCCTGTTTATTTGCAATAGATCTGTTTTGCTCAGTTTTTCGGATTGTTAGTTATTTTAACAGTCAATTGCTCATGCAATATTAAGCAAATATGTTATTTTAATATCTTTGCGATGCCAGCTAACTCACGCAACTGATTTGTATAAGGCTGAATTGTATTTGTAGGCATATGTTCATTCGTAAGTTTACTTTAACTGTTTTCTATGTTTACACATTTACAGATTAACGCAAACAACTATGGTTCTTTCCACCGCTCTTGCTCTACTTAGGAGATTTCAATATTTTATTAATTTATTCATGGGCAAGCCCAATTCTCATAAAATATAAATGTTAAAATGCTCTAAAAACAAAAACAAAGAAAAAAACATGAAATTACAAGAAAAAAATAGTAAGTGGTAATAAATTCAAGTATAAAATAATAAAAGCAAAAACCGAAAATACAGTAAAATTTACAGAGTAAAAAAGTAAGAAGAGTAATAACACCATAACATCAATCGACAATCAAAAATTTGAAAATATCAAAGTTTAAGCTCCAGTAGATGTTTTTTAAACTTGAAAGTTGACACATTAACAATTGAAATGTCTTCAACAGAGTTAGCTAATCTAAGTGTTCTAGGGAGAAAACTATTCATTGCATAGTTGTACCTATAAAATTAAACATGAAATTTTTGCACCTACCTAGTTACACGAGGAGGAACATCTAAATATATTTTAGAAAGAAGCTCAGGACTATCACATATTCCATTTAGTATGTTGGAAAGCTGTATTAAATATCTTTGCTTCCTGCGAATCTCTAGGGTATGGATGTTTAAGATCTCTAAACATTATAACGTTGGCAACATGCATCGTGTACAGCTTCTAGTTTCGATTTATAAGTAATGTAATGCGGAGACCATACCGGAGAACAATAATCTAGGTGTGTTCTGACCAAAACACAATAAAGAGACTTTATTGCAGTGATGCTAGTGAAATCACAGGGGGTTCTCTTTATAACACCTAACATCTTCATAGCTTTTTGAACAACAGCAGTAACATGGTACTTATAAGTGAGTGAGGAGTCTAATATAACACCAAGGTCTTTAATTTGGGTAACACAATTTAAAGTTTCATCATTAATGCTGTAGTCAAAAGAAATTGGGTGATGATTTCGATGAAAACGCATAATATGGCACTTGGATGCATTTAGATTTATATTATTTTGTGTACACCAATTTGATAGGCTATTCAAATCAGATTGCAAAATTAAAGCATCATCACTACCATTAACTACCTTAAAACATTTGAGGTCGTCAGCAAATAACAAAGGTTTGCTACCCTGAAAACAATACAATATTCGTCTCTGATACGCAGACGCACAGTTCACTGAAGCGAAGAACGTTTGTTATGCTAAAATACAATGAACACACACCAGTTATGAAAAAACAATAAATTGACCAGCTTGGTTTTACAACAGATCTCACAACTTCTTGTGACAGAGCTGCGTTTGGTTTTTATGGGATATTTTTACTAATTCTTTTATTGAAAAAAAAGTGTGGGGCATGTGAAATGTTTATTATCAGTCAACCGCTTTTATCATTATAAATGCTATTTCTCCACTACTAGCTGTAAAGTTGACAATTATTGCTTCCTCTAGCCAACTTAGGAGTTGAATTTATCTTTAAGCGGTTAGTAATTTTTGTTATTGTTAACCTAAGTCAATAATGGACAAATTCAAATGTTTTGAGAATCCAGGGATAGTAGTTTAACAAAAACTTGTGCAACATAATTTTGTATACCCAGGAGATTGTCTTTAACATATTTGCTGCTTGAAATTACGTAACAAGATAAAATTATTTGAATAAAAATGCCATTCCACGATATTATTTTTTTGTCCGATCAATCCTGTAGGCATAGGTTGTGTTGAATAGTACCTTTCGAATTATTTTTGAGCGTTTAGTACATTATCCACATCATTAATATCTTTATTTTCAATAAAACCGTCTAACTTATTCTTTTTTCATTTATTCTATTCTCAAGTTTTTAGTTTTCATTTAGTTACGTTGTATTTCTCATTTTATGCAGTTCTTTTAGTGCCTCTTTATTACTAGGTTTCTTTCCTGTCAATTTGTTGCAATCTAACTCCTCAAAGCATAATCCTTCCAAAGACTTTAGTCAAGGAAGAGGGTCGAATTTCAACTAGTAAATTTGACCCAAACAACAAACAGGGGAACATAAGTAAACCTATTTAAAATAAAAACTTGGCGATTGAGTACAAACCAATATTTCCCACAAAAATTTCCAAAATTATGAGAATTTCACTGGACTATTCAATACCATTGTTCAGTATCAGGTACTATAATTTATTTCATATTGAACCCTTAAACATACCTTTACGTACTTGATTTTAATCCGGAAAATAGACTTTTACGGGATAGTAGCACGTACTACTATCCCCTAATAAAATTTTACAGGCTTTTACATATTAACGGGACGACGATTTGTTGGGTATCAGATGCCCCGTGGCTTCATGACATTTGCGCAAAATGTCCTCAGGAATGAATTGATCATGAGCCATTCCGTGAAAATCGGATAATGACAATCGCTGACAGCATCATATTATTTAAAAACAATATTATGTTTCTATGGGTATACCAACCACAGGCTAGCTATCTTGGTATTGAACGCAAATTTCAAAAATAGCGAGCGCCGATAAATATATTAATATTTTTATTTTTCACCTTTCTTTTGTGTTTTTTAGCAGTATGGAATAAAATGTTGTACGTCACACGCCCGGTAAACTTTTACAGTACTCGCTTCGAAATTCCGGACTCGGCTGATGCCTCGTTCGTAAACATCTCACTCGTACTGTAAAAGTGTACTAACCGGACTAGTAACGTGAATATCTATTATTTCATACTGTACCCTAAAACATACCTTTACTTACTTGATTCCAATCCGGAAAATAGACTTTTACGGGATAGTAGCACGTAATAAAATTTTACAGGCTTTTGCATATTAAAAACTAATAAACACTCAGTTATGCTTTCAAAGTATGAATATACATTTATTGAAATTCAACAGCAAAACAATAAACAGAACGATTTGTTTGGTATCAGATGCCCCGTGGCTTCATGAGATTTGCGCAAAATGTCCTCAGGAATGAATTGATCTTGAGCCATTTCGTGAAAATTGGATAATGACAATCCCTGACAGTATCATATTATTTAAAAACAATATTATGTTTCTATGGTTACCAACTAAAGGTCAGTTATCCTAGCATTGAATGCAAATTTCAAAAATAGCGTATTAATATTTTATTTTTTTTGTGTTTTTTAGCAGTATGAAATAAAATGTTGTACGTTACACGTCCGGTAAACTTTTACAGTACTCGTTTCGAAATTCACTCGTACTGTAAAAGTGTACTTACTGGACTAGTAGCGTAAATATCTATTCTTTATTCAACTTTAATTGTCGGTCAACTTTTAGAGCATTTCAGATTTTCTATGTCACATGATTTACCAAAAATGACAGCAATTTAGCTAATCGTCAGAGACCCAAGGACATCACCTTAAGAATGTTAATTAAATAGCTAAGTACATACCTATCATTTATTTTTTGGGCAAATGTTGTCTCTTTTTGGAGGTAGACCGTATTATCTCCTTTCATAGCATTGTAAGGGACAGTCAAATAATGGATGGTGTAAGGTTTTTAGATCTTTTCTGTTATATATTATACAAGCGTTTTGTGGATGAAGATTCCATTGAAAGTGAACTCCATGACATAATAACTTGACATTCTAAGTTGTCTTAAAAGACAAACAAATTTGGAAGGTAGATTTAAACACATGTATTTGGAGAGGTTTAGTTTGTTTTTAGCTAATTATGCAGATTAAGGTGGCAGCAATTTTCCAAGTATAACTCACGACAAAATAAACAAAACATCCCTTCTATTTCCCGTTTCAATAATATGGGATTAAAATTTCCCAAATATGCCCAGAATCGATATAATCAAACCAACACTTTACTTATGAAACCCAATTATTATAAACACGTTTAGTAATGTCGAACCAAACATTTCAACTCTTGATTGCCATTAATTAACTTTGACGGTTGCTAGAGAGGCGTCAATCGATTTTTTGCCTTGACTTCAGTTACATCTGCGGTTACCCTAGATAACGTTAAAGAACAAAAACTAACCCATAGGTAATTAAACAGCGTGCACCAATCAATTTCTATTCGGTGTCTATCACCGAAACTGAGAGATACATCAAAGATAATATATATTTGGCAGTATCATAAAGTCTCACACTGACAATCGTTAGATATTTCGAAATATACATGGTGGTTATTGTTTAGGCAACAAACATTAATTTATTTTTAAAATTTCTATGGGGGATAGGGAATACTTTGGAGAAATTGTTAAACCGGCATATTATGTAGTAATCGTACCACTATTCGTTTCACCCTGATAGGAGAAGGGTTGATATTATTATGCCTAGATTAAAAAGAATCTGGTTCTTCCTAACTAAAAATATTAATTATAAGTGGATTAAAGGGTAACCTAACCTAACCTTCTTTTTGCAGAGGTAATTTTCCATTAGAAATTGTTTTCTGTATTTAAGGAATACTAGCCTCGCAGCATTAAGAGGAGTAAGGGATTTTCTAAATGCTCCTAAAGCTAGTCTGATACTAGTGGCTTGAATATTCTCTAAAGTTCTGAGATTGCATTCACTAATTGAACTACAAACAATGGCCCCATAATCTATCTTAGACATTATAAACGATTTGTATATATTTAATAAGACGTTAACACCAGAACCCCAGTTAATATTCAAAATATTTAGCCTTTCTTTACATTTGTTGCAAGATCTTCAATGTGTTCTTTCCATAATAATTTTTCGTCAAAAACAAGACCTAAGAATTCAATAGGCGAAGTCATTCCAATAGGGTGTCCGTGAAGATTAATATTGGGTTCTCGATGATCCCTTCTTAACCTATAGAAGTGAATTGGTCGGTGACATTCTGAAACCGCGCTTCTCCACATACTCAACTTAATGTTTGAACTACATTTTTCCTATCTAGAGATGAATAGTAGACATTGCTATCACTTGATTATGACGAGTAAATACACAGCTTGCTAAAATAAAAGAATAAATATCACGGCCTACGCCTGCGCAATAATAAGGCTGAATTAATGAATATTTTAAATACATCTTAATATCTCAAAAAAACTTGAGATTGGGTACGGGAATTCAGAATTAAGTAGAAGAATAACCTTTTATCATTTTTTTAATAACCCTGTATACAAAAAAGAAGTTTTTGACTTCTCACCAATTACCTGGATCGTCTTACTAATCAACCCGACAAGATGTTTTTTATATGGTATTGGTATGGTTCATTCAGAATTTTCAATATGAAGGTCTGAACCTGTCAATTTGTTATTAATAGTTATTTAACCAACAAGAGTATTAATAAGGGCCATTAACAATCGAGATAATTTAACGCGCGAGCAAAGCGAGCGCGTTAATGTTCGACATCGTTAATTGCCATTTTAATACTCGTGTTGGTTACACAGCTTTTCCGACGACTGTACAAGTTGTATTCGTGCTACTCAATATTTAAAAACTAAATAGTACATTATTAAACGAGCAATTTATGATAGCCACTATTCACGCAGGGTGACGTTTGCGTCCGGAGCCGTAATCGAGGGGCGCAAGTCACCCTGCGTGAATAATGTGAAACGTGAACTTTGCGTTCAACCTTTCAGCTGATAAATTTATGATTAATTTCTTTAGAATTTTGATTTTTGGTGGAATATTTACTGATAATTTTTCAATCGAAAAATTCATAAATTATTTCACATTTATAGTTCTTGGTGGAATTAACTATTGGTTCAAAAATCAATATTCTCGAGATATTTTACCGCGAAATTTAAAATTTTGGATTTTCTTTAAATATGAACGGAGAAGGTACCGGCAGGTCTTCTTTTATAGTCTGTCGTGAAATCAACAAGTGCGGAACTGTGCAGTAATCCAATAACTTTATTTTTGCTGAAATTGCAAACTAAAATTTGCAGACGTTTTATATAATAAGAATCTGGATTACTGCACAGTTTCTGGGATATAGTTTACTGAAGTACCTATAAGTTTTTGGAAATACAGCTTACTGGAGCACAGTTTCCTAGAGGACTGTTCCTGTGAGAACCACAGTTTCCCGGAGCCTAGTTTCCCGATGTATCGTTTCCTGTAGTATCGTTTCCTGGAGTATCGTTCCATGGAATATAGTTTCCCGAAGTACAGTTTCTGGTAACGCAGTTTCCCGAAGTACAGTTTCTTGGAACAGTTTCAGGGAACGCAGTTTCCCGAAGCACAGTTTCCCGAAATACAGTTTCTTGGAGTAGTTTCCCGGAATACAGCATCATTATGTTCCTACAGTTTCTGGGTATGCAAGTTTCCCGAAGCACAATTTTCTTGAAGTACCTATAAACAATTTTTTTATAAGTCAAAAGGTAGAAAAGCCACTTGTTTTATCCGTTCAACGCATCAAGACCAGTTAATTACAAAATTGTTATGACCATTATTTTGTATAGTTAAGCGTTACTAACCTTTTTTAGTTTTAGTTATTTTTTTTGTACACGTTCGTTCAATTTTAATATCAATATATTTATTCATATTAATTTCTTTTGTGAAAGTTTTATTTATTAAACCTCCACCAACAGTTTTCATTTCAATTAACTTAATTATTTTCGAGTAGATTGCAACAGTTGAAAGTTAGCTGATTTTTGTATTTGATTTTTTTCCTAATTTTGTTTTAGGAAACAAAATTAGTGGCGCCCTAAAATTTCTTTTCTTAACTATTCTTGTTTCTTAATTTCCGTTAGATAACAAAGCCCTGAGAACTGGTTATGTTATCTCCAAATACAAAATCAGTTTGGTAAGAACCTACATTATATTTTCCATCAATTTTTTCTTATAGCACTCAAATTTATTAGTGTTTCATTGGCATTCAATTATTTTTTGTTTCAAATGGCCATAAACTGCGAGTAGAATACTATACTTTGTCCACGACCGTTGATTTCTTTATTAAATAAGGCGAGTGTAGAACGGGAAGTAATAATTTGGTATTATTGACAATTCTAATGTCAAAATCAATAAATTTCAGGAGTACGTCAAATGTGACATATAGAGGAAAGGGACCTAATATGAGACACCTTTTTATTTTTTTGAATAATTTTGCACAAATTTAACTTTTAGAAGTGGCTTTATTTCTAAAGGATAGATCGTTGTGTATACTTCACACCCTAACAAATCAAATTTATTAAAAATGTTAACTATTTTTGTAAAGTGTTAATAAATCAAAAAAAATCACTTCTGTCATTTTCAAGATTGGTCTCCTAATATGAGATAGTTAGGGTTCCTAATAAAAAACTGTCTCATAATAGCCCACTAAACATGATACATAACAAAAACATTTTCCAGAGATAACTTTTGCAATATTTGCAAACTTACATTGCATTAATGTTGTCATGAAGTTTCCAACACAATGTTTTCCAGTTACATTTAAATTACATCGAAACAGCATAACCAATAATATTCATTAAATAATATATAAAATGTTGATTTTATGTTGCCCAGATATGTCTCATACATAGTGGTTATGTTATATATCCGATGTTTGTATTTAACCAACTCAAAACGTTACCCACATGTGTACAAGAAACTTGGAATTAATATTATCTTAAAACGTTCCTTAAATGTATTTCCGTTAATCTTTTTTCCTTGAGTAGATAGAAGAGTGAACAGGAAATATACGATTAGCATGTGATAAAGTGAGATAGAAAATCAGGTGGTAGTTTGCGGAACGGGCATTACTTACTGATTACATATATTATTTTGTTTGTTGAGGTTAGTCAAAGATTATATTGAGGTTATAGTTGTATCGTCGTTCTGTTTAACCGCGTGTTCCTCGTCCATCTTTTTACAATATATAATACCAATACGTTTGAATTGATTTATTTAGCGTAAAATTGAGTTATTTAACTGAACAAAAAATAAATAACTAAGTACTATCCTCACTTCAATATGAGTAAAAGTGTAGTGGCGGTTAACGTGTGTGAACAATATCTGAAGAGGACAGCGACAGGGTGAGTTTCTATAAATTCTTCATATTTTAGAACTTTAAATTTGTTTCAAAATGAAGTCAAGTCTGGAAGCATATTATGCGAACTCCGAACATGATGAGATATACCATAATCGAAACACTGTCTATTAACAAAGCATCATTTTCTATCGCATATAATTTACTTAGAGGTATAAGTATAGGATATAATTTATAAATCTCAGATAGCTCCACTATCTTCATTTTTTGAAAAGCTATAATTCTCCATTCCTCCTAGCTGTGCTTCTTTGTATGAAATATGGTGTACTGTTTGTAGAAGTTATAGTCTTGATCAAACATTATGTTCAATGGGATGGGAACTTTTAATTTTAGTCAACAACTATTATTGTTCAGTTGAATCTACCAGGAGTGTGTGAAGATATGTATACTGAAATTATGCTTCACTTTTTTTATCAAAAAAAATTTACCCTACTCAAAATGACAGTCATTTCAGTTTGTTTGTGTTTTGGGATTTTCTTTAATATTTTTATTATTCTATAGGAACAAACTAGTACTGGTCCAGGGATCTGATTATCAAAATTTGATTAGGTGGTGCCTCCAGCAGATTAATAGAGGATGAGCTTGCCCAGTATTGCTCGTGGACTGGACAAAAACAAAATTTTGAAATGTCGGATTTAGAATTTTCATCGACATACTCCAACTAAAGTGCTCACCACTAATTTATTCTCCAACCTCTCTCTCTCATATATGTACATATAATATTTTTTTCAGAATCTTCGAAAGAAGTGTATGTCTCGACTACTGATAAACAGTTCGAACTGATTGCAATGGAGTGGATGAGACTGAAAAGGAAAGATTTGTAATAGAGATAAAAGTTATTTTTTGTTCAACACTACATGTTTTATATATCTTTATGTTTACTTTTTTTAAATACTATTTTTTGTTTTCTTCATTTCAATATATTCTATATTTATTTATGGAAATTTTAAAGTTACATTATATATTTTATGCAGATAAAGTTTTTTATTCAATATCCCAGTAGCATTTAAATTTTGGACATCATCATTCAACTAGTTCGATAATTTTTTTTCTGTGGCAGAGGGTAAGTATCTCATGGTATACCTTCTCTTTCTACATTTCCAAAAAATGGGATTGAAATTCCAGAATTGTGTAAATATAAAAAAAATGAAGGTATACCATGCTGCTCCACCCTGTATACCGCGAAATAAAATTGAAATATAAAAGGGTACCAATATGTAACATTATAGGAATGTTATTGAATAAATGTTTTGGAGCCACATTAAATATATGTAATGAAATTACATTGAAGTTTCGTTAAATATGTTACATTTATGTAATGTTTATCATTAAACATTACATTGTAATATTTATAAGAGGCACAAAGTGCTATATATGCAATGTATCTGTAATATCAAGCATATCTCTGTATAACATCACAAAGTAACAATGTGACATAACATTTATATTTTAGTTATGTTTTTATGTTTAGTGGGAGGATACCAAAAAATAAAAACAAGTACTGAAAGAATATAATATATTGTTTTATTTCAGAAGTAATCAAAATGAGAATTAAAAGTAACAACACTAAAATTTAATCGAACAAAAGTTTTTTTTTCCTTGTTTTTTTTCGCATATAGGGCAAACAAAGGTTGTGCCATCAACTTTGCCGCAATCTTCGTGGCACCAATGAAAACAAACGATACATCTAGCCCACTTTTCTCCACGGGTGTCTTCGAAAAATCTTCCCTCACAAAAACGACGCTCTGCATCATTGTAATCCTCTTCATCAGTCGAGTCATCATAATGCACAGAAGTTTCTGAATCTGAGCTGCTCGATGTAATTTCAGCCTTTTCGGTACTTTTAGTCTTGGATTTTTTATCTGTTGTTCCCAAAGAGTTTGGTTTCACATCTTTCTTTTTTTTTAGTTTCTTGGCAATAGATTCTTCCAAGTTTTTTTTATATGGAGTAGATGTTATTAAACTTGCTTTGCCTTTTCTTTTATTAGAGTTTTCACCATGATTTGAAGAATTTGATGGCACTGGACAAACGTCTTTTGGAGAAACTAGCAAACGTTTATCACTTTTGTCAGAGCATTTGTTGTGGGCAGAGCCTGATGATATTGATGGATTTGCCATAGTTTTTCAGGACTCTGCAGGAACATCCACAACTAAATCTGATGACACATTTGAAATATTGTTGTCATTTAATGAAATATCTGCACCTTCATTTTCAATATCAGTTCTTTCTTGTGTAGGTAGATTTTGCTCTTCTTCCAAAAAGTCAGTTTCTCAAAACATGTCTGTTACAAGGAAAGAGACCTGTTTTTCTAAATGAATTGATCGATGCCTCCATTGTCGCAGCCCGATTATAAGCTTTCCCAAATAGCGAGCAGATGTTGGTGTGTGTTACAACTTTTCCTGAGTTGTTTTTGAGAAATGTCTCTATTTCTTGAGCATAATATGTTTTTAGTGGTGCCATGAAACCCACATCAAGTGGCTGCATTTTATGAGTGGAATGTGGTGGTAAGCACAAAACTGAAACATAATTCTCTCTAGCCATGTCTATGATTTCTATGTTTCTCGTGTGTGAATAGTGACCGTCTAAAACTAACACGATCGGATCATCTTTTGTTGGTTTAGTAAACTTAACAAAATGTGAAAACCACTGCGTAAAAATATTTGTCTCAATCCATCCAGATGGATGGCAGGCCCATATTGATCCAGGAGGTGCGCCATGCATTAGATGTTCCGACATATTTTTACGAGGAAACACTATCAAGGGCAGAACAAAAGTACCAGAAGCGTTCATGGATGTTACAACGGTGAGGAGTTTTCCCCTCTCTTGTGATGTTATGGCACAAACCTGTTTTTTTCCTTTCAAGCCGATGATTTTGCTTTGTTTATGCTGCACAACCGTAATACCTGTTTCGTCGACATTAAATAATCTATGTGGAGAAAAATTAATTTTTTCCATCTGCTTCTCAAATATGTCAAAAAACTGCGCAACGTTTTCGGCGTTAAACCCTTTAACTCTCGCAGCAGATATTGCCTGTGGTTTACGTACAGACAACTGCGGGTGCCTTCTTAAAAACCCCCTGAGCCATTTTTTACCAGCAGATTTCTTTCCTGTGCTAAAAGGATGCTTTAAGCCATTTCTGATTGCTAACTGAAACGCTATATATTTGACATTTCTCCTCCGAAGACCGTAATACTTTTTTTTCCATTTCAATGCAGTAGTCTGCTAACTGCTTCTCCAAAACATCAGGTAAAGCTTGTTTCCTACCCAAAGCTATTTTTACGAGGTCCTCTGCACGTCTGTTATCTTTTACATATCGTTCAATGGTTCCTGAAAAATCAAAAAATTTGATAAAAAAATTAAACAATAACTAAAAAAGTAGGCTTACCTTTCGGAACATTGAATGTTTTAGAGGCCATCAGGTACCCCATCTCCTTGTTCCTTACCGCTTTAACAGCCCTTATCATGGCATTTTTATCCCACTGCTTCCTTTTTTTCTTCTCTCTAGGCATCTGCAAACAGCTTTCGTTGAAATTATTTAAAAAAGAAAGTTCTCCTAATATGAGATACCTCATATTAGTAGCACCAAGGTATCTCATATTAGGAATCTCTTGTGAAAATTCTTTACATATTTTTTTCTCAAAAATTAATTGAGTTGCCACGCGTTTTATATGTTTAAACAATAAAGCAACTCCAATACAACAAACCAAATATAACAAACTTAATTGTTTCCTCACCTTTTCAACAAAAAAATCACGTCAAACTGAGCACTAATTAAATTTCGGTATTGCACTAATGCGTAAAAACACGTATACGTGGCGGGTCGTAAGAGCAACTGAAAATAAATCTAGCTGATCTAACATTTGATGTTCCGATGAGTTAGTTTTAGCGGTTGTCGCTAGATGGAGACTCTTACTGGGTGAGAAAATACGGTATCTCATAATAGGCTGCTATCTCATATTAGGCCCCCTTCCTCTAGAGATAAGCGATACTGTGTAAAGTATCGATACACCGTACCGTTATAAATATTATATTGTTTTAAAAATATTAATATTAAAAATACCGTTATGAAAAGTATGAATACTAAAAATTTCGATATTTTATCGATACGATATATTTCAGAAACAAATTTCCTTAACAAAATACGCAGATTTGAATAGTTTATTTCATATTGTACCCCCATCTCAAGTCACCTATGTACCGAAATTTTGTGAGTGTTGAGTTATCATGGCATGTTATTTAAATGCAGAAGCGTGAATTATGAGTTCATAGTTCACTCTAGTAGATATATGGGTACCATATAAGAGGCACAAATACACGATATTTAGCTTCTCGATAGGGTCCACCAAAATCAAGGCCCGAATTAAGGAATGGTTCAATCTGGGAGATTCTAACTAAGGGTAAGTTACCCATAACAGGTTGGTAATGCCTAGGATTTTGCTTCCAACACGAAATACATTTAGACAAAACCGAGCATATGGCTCGCTTGGGAGACAAAATCCAAAAGGATTGGGCAAATGAAAAGTTCACGGTACGTAACCCGGCATGAAAATATCTTTTATGATAATAGTCGATAAGCAAATAAGTTAATCGACTATCTCGAGGTAGTATACAGGGAAATTTCATATCAACAGAAACAGGCAAATATCGAAGACGACTTCCAACCCGGAATACCTTTCGATCATCGATAAAACAACACAGCTTTCGAAAGGGTTTAGAAAATCCGTTTCCTTCCAACTCTTTCTCAAAATATCGATGTTGAGTATATTTAACTAAAATCATCAGCGACTCATAAAGTTCGTTGGAACATAAAGGACCCGCCTTTTTCTCTAGGGGAAACTTGGAATTGTGAACAAACCTTAAAACTCAAGCTAAAAGACGTTGAATAAACACAAAATGAGAATTAATGGTTAACAACGTTTCAAGAAAATTATCATCGGCCATACAAACCAAGGTTACCTTTCGCGCCTCATCAAACATTCCGGCGCAGTCACCACAAGGAAGGGACGCGTCTGGAAAAAGAGGGGAGTTATAAAGGAACTTGAGACCAGCAAACCAATACAATTGCTGCAACATCAACGCCGGTAAAACACCTCTTGAAGCCAAATCAGCGGGATTTTGAGCAGAAGGAACATGAAACCAATTATCAGGAGATATGCGTTCCTGTATATAGGCTACTCGATTGGAATCAAAAGTCTTCCATCGATGTGGAGAGGATTTTATCCAACCAAGGGCAATCTTAGAGTCGGACAGAGCCACCAACTTCCCCATTGTAAGCTGAACTTCTAGAATTCGGACTACAAAATACAAGAGTTTAGCCAGTAACACAGCGGCAGACAACTCCAAACGGGGAATACTAACAGTCCGAATGGGAGCCACTTTGGACTTTGCGCATACAAAAAATACACTAATCTGACCATCTGGTGACACAAAACGCAAATAAATGACCGCAGCATAACCCTTATCACTACTGTCACAAAACGCATGCAGCTCTCAACTAACATAGCTGGACACGGACATAAAACGAGGTACTTGAAGATGCGCAAGTGATGAAAACTGTTCCTTATACTGGTTCCAAATGTCACAAATTACTTTTGGAGGAGGGTCATCCCAATTTATTCCAGATAACCACAAACGTTGAATAAGATGCTTAGTAAACAAAGTCATGGGAGTCAGAAAACCTACCAGATCAAATACTCTGGCCAATTCTGACAACATACTACGTTTAGTACAAGATTTGTATAGAGCAGTTACCTGAAAGGAAAAACAATCCGTTTGTGGGTTCCATACAAGACTAAGGATTTTCAAAGGAGACGAACAGTTATCATTATCAAAAGGAATGGGTTTTCTGCCTGCATGAGCCTCAGGTAAATCATCTAACAAGCGTAAATCATTACTGGACCACTTGCGCAATTCAAATTGACCTCGGGCTAATGAGGATATTAATTGGTTTCGAAGATCTTGTGCCATTTCCAAAGTATCAGCACCACCAACTATATCATCAACATAACTACTGTTACGAAATACCTCAACGGAAGAGCAAACTCTCTTCCTTCATCTTCACTCAGCTGCAACAAGGTCCTTAAAGCCAGAAAAGAAGCTGACGAAACACCTGCAAAACTTTATTAGGAAAAAACCTAAAGACGATCCTTTGATAATCACAATGAGCTTTATCAACTCGTATCTGCCTATACATTTGTTTAATATCAGTGGATAAGACATATCTAAGGAGTCGAAAACCTAACAAAATAGTTAAAATATCGTGCTGTAGCCTTTTCCCAGTAAACAAACACTGATTCAGAGAATTCTGATTGGCAACCTGCGCAGAAGTATTAAACACCACTCTCAGTTTGGTAGTCTAACTATCAGGTCTTACTACAGCGTGATGAGGAATATAGTTACAGAACTTAGGACGTGAGGTCTCTGACACAGCCTCCATGTGATTAAGATCCAAATATTCTTTCATAAAGGCACAATATCCTTTATAAAGAGAGGGCTGTCTTAAAAGTTTTTTTGCCAGAGTTACAAAACGATTCACAGCTAAATCATAAATCCCTGTAAACACAGGAGAAGGCTCCCGAAAAGGTAAAGCGACGTTATAACGACCAGTGTCATCTCGACATGATCAACAAAGTTTTGTTCACAAAGAACATCATCAGTGGACAATCATTCTACTTGAGGAACATATTCTAAACTCCAGAATGCTGAATAGACTCATCCAATGAAACCGTTCGATTCATGTGACAAAACAATGATGTGGCCGACGTCATAGGAGCAGAGTTACAACTACCCATAAGTACATACCCAAAAACGGTATGAACAGCGTCCGGCATCCCAGCAGGAGCATTAACTTTGCCATCCAACAAAATCTGAGAGAACATTTCAGCACCAAGTAGCACCTCAATCTTACCAGGAAGATGAAAATGAGGATCGGCCAACGTCAAATTAGCTAGGTGAGCCCACTGCTCAACATACAAACTAGCAACAGGTAAGTCCTCACAAATTTTTGGCAAAACAAACGCCTCACAATTAAAAACAGGAACATTTTGATCCACAGGTTTGATCATCATTACAACTTTATCAACCACCGTACTTCGAACGGCACCAATACCTTGTACGGACAAAGTAGCAGAACAATGTTTAATGCCTAGACGACGTAAACAAGACTGGGATACAAAAGATGTCATGCTACCTCCATCAATTAAAGCTCTAACAGGTTGATACACTCCACAACCATCCATAATTTCTACCATCGCAGTAGCTAACAAAACGTTCGAGCTTTTAGAGACAACACTGCCTAACGATGCAACATGAGACCTCAAGGCTCCATTAGCGGCCTGAGGATCGAGAGAAGCAGAAGGCGCCGAATCAACAGTTGGGGTCCCACTATTCCCAGCGTGAGTACCACCATCAGCGCTCTTAAAGTGTAAGAGCTTATGATGAGGCAAGTTACAAAGGCCACAACGAACTGTGACAGCGCAAGTGCGCGAATCATGTTTTTCTAAACATTTAAAACAAAGACGCGTTTTTCTACAAAAGTTATAACAGTCATAAGGAGATTTATTTAAAAATGAAGAGCACGTTTGCAAGTTGTGACTTGCGTTGCATAAAGTACAAGTCACTGAATTAGGCTGGGAAAAAAAACTATAACGATTACTAGATTTAGGAACACTTTTACTTAGATTTTGTAGAGAAGGTAAGGATGGATTTTTTTTACCAAACTTCTGAGTAAAGCATGTCGACAGAGAATATGAATCGAAAGAAATGCACTGACATTCTAGAAAATCAGATAAATCAGTAAAAGTGGGCATTTCACCGGACCCGTGTAATAATTCAAAACGTTGCTGAGTCTCGTCATCAAGTTTAGTTAGAATTTTATAAACAAACACGAAATCGGAAATTTGATACCCCAAATTTTCCAAAGCAGATAGATTTTCCGAAAAAGTGTCGATTAAATTACTGTAGCTATCAGAATTTTTAAACGTAGTAGATAGAGCTTTCCCAATTTTGCACCAATGTGCCATTGCACGCAAACGTTTATTCAAATATCTATTTTTCAATTTATAATCTTAAAAAAGCACCTTCTAGACTTTGAATTAAGTAACTTAACTTTTCAGTGTCATCGATATTATTTCGATTGTGCACGAGCACATCAAATAAATCAAAAAAGGTAATCGCCGAAGTAAAATCACCTGAAAACTTAGTTCCAATTGGGGTAACCGAACATTACTAACTTGTACCGCTTGAAGAACGACAACATTACTCTTAGCGTCTTCATCTTCGAAAAGATCCGCAAAATTAGCTTTGATTTGATAATAGTCATTCATAAATTGTCCACGAATAATTTCCTCAGATTCTAATTGGGCTTCAGTAGCATCAGCGCCCAACAGAGAGAAGAAAATGCCCTGATGATGTTTATTACAGCTCTCGCAAATATTATCTAACTATGAATACCGAATACGAAAGAGCGATCGCTTACTTAACTCAGTAGCCGCAGCATTCGATAAGCGCAACAAAGCATCTAAATCGTTGAGAGCGGTTCTCCTTTGTAAGGAGTATTTTCTTAATTTATCAGCCATTGTACACAAAAATCACAAATGGCAAGATTTAATAGGAAATAAATTTAAACTACCGTCCCCTTGTCAACCTGCCACTGGCATAAGAGACAACTAAAGTTATGTACCTATTAATAAACCTGCAAATAATTGTAAATAAATGACCTTTATTTAAAAAAAAAAGAAAATCAAGCAAAAAATCCTTATCAAGCTGCCTACGGCAAAGGACAATAACTATAATTTAAAATCAAAACCTATAAGTTCGTATTCCAAAACTGGTTAAATTCAAGGTCACCACAACTGACCAATATACAACAAAAAAATCGAAAGAACTGTACGCAATATCAATTGTTAACAAGCAATATACGTTCCAGCGAGGATAGCAAGCCACCCCATCAGATATTGAACAACTGAATATTAAAACCGAAAATCAAACAATTTTAAAAAGTAAATCAGACGAATACAGACTCGGAAGGACCAATGTACGATCCGGTCTTATGGATGTATTCTTCTTTAGCTCCTATGAGGAGAGTTAAGCCTTCGAACTGTATAATTTACCCCAAAAACTTGTTTGAAATCGGGTTTAAATTTAGAGGATGCCAAATTAGCGAAAATACAAAAAAAAATGACTGGTAACGAATAGAGATTCACTCACCTCCGCTTTATCCCCTATATTTTCAGAGAGATCTCTCTAACACAGCTTCGTTTACCATCACAAGAAGTCTTTGTTTTTTCTATCTCAACACGTAGAAAACAGTAGGTACTAAACGCACATGTAGGTATTTTAAACTTTTACACGAATTCTTGGCCCAATGCTGGCTGTCGATTGAATTGGAATTGGTTTTAAATCTCTAATTAAACGCAAGCATAAAGAACCACCCGATTACAAAGGTTAGTTGGTTTGGTAGTCTACCTCACAGGAAAATCATTAAATTATATTTAAATGGAGATCCAACAGACTGTGCTAAGAACGCGAAATACTGACTTCGCGTGCGATTGCACGAAAATACTTTTTCGACAATCAAGGAATTCTTTGATTTTCTCGACAAAAGAACTACAACTTGGGAATTTTCATATAACACAGGTTTGCACTCAAATGATCAAGGTTGGTGGATATCGCTAACCGAGTATGTCCAATTAAAATAAATGGAAAGATTCACATGTCTTTTGTACCTGAATTAAGCTATACGCTATTACGTTTTTATCGGTTTGTCACTCTGTCTTGTGTTGTAACGATTGTACTTAAAAAGCGAAACGTTACTTCATGCGGAAATCAGTCTGTTGCCATTGAAGATCGTCGTTATTGTCATCACTTTAAACAGCTAGAGCTCATTCACATATATTGTGATATTTTTCGACAAAACGCCTGGTAAACCTTTGGACGACAGTAAAGTGAGTGTATTAGAAAATTACATGTATATTTCCAAAAGGAGTTGGCGAAGGTAAGTTTTGTAACAATTTATTTGTGGAATTTCAAATTGTAGTCTAACTATGATATGTTAAATATGATTTTTATTTATTTTCTCTTATAATTAGATAACCAGAAATACACGCCGAAGTCTTTAACAATGATGCGCCGCTGGTGAAAACTGTCTTATTGATTTGATTGGGATGCTTATGAGTTATGACGTAACGAGAAAGATTCGTGACTTTTACTAGACTTCAATTGCCGATAACTGGGATAAAATTCTCCATACAAATATTCAGCAAACATGTATATTTTCTAAAGGTCAAAAACATAATATTCACAAATGTTTTAGGTTCTCAGCACTATCTTCACACGAAAAAAGAGATTTCGTAACCAAAATGAACTATGTTATAATTACAGGTAGCAAACATTCTTTTACTCAGTGTACTAGGGAAAAATGTGAGACTTGTAGTGGAAAACACCACACTTTGTTGCATGAAACTAGGGAAAACAACTATAGTCAAAGTAAACCACAGTCGACTTCTTAGAACTTCCAATCACAACTAAATCAACCAAAACAATCGGTAGCATATATATGTCATGTAGGATCAAATGATATTTCACAAGAAGTTTCTAATAAAATTCAATCCTCTGATGCTTTATGTATGGTGTCTTCAACAAAACAAAATGTACAGTTAGCGACTTCAAAAATAAATTTAGTTTATGGTGAAAAAACGTATTGAACTCCGCGATCTCCTAGATCCTGCGTCACAAACAACTTTTGTAACAATTTTCCATCTATTTCATGTTTAAAATAGCAGTTTTTATGAATTTTTCATTGGATTGTAACTTAAAAAATTGAAGACTTAAACAGGCCGATTTAAATATTTCTGGAATATCCCAAGTTACCACTTATATTTCACATGTAGTCGATGTAATCATCGTATTTAAATCTTCTGAAAGAAATAAATTTAAAATAACTTGTGGCTCTTTGAACAAAATTACCTACTTGTGATCTCCCTCAGGCACATATAGATGTCTCTAGTCTCAAGATATTGAACCAGGAATTAAATCTCTAGTACCAAATCTACCTGTTCTATTAAATAGTAAATTTGGTTGGTAAAGTGGGTACTCAGTCTTATAATATTTCGAATCTAAGTGTCAGTTTATTCACTTAAAACATCAGTAATTAAATTCATGATCTAACTCCCAAATTCTGGCAGCTCGAGGAAATCTCACACAAAAGAATTCTTTTCCTTGAAGACAAAATATGTGGGGCAATTTCTTCTAGCTCTACTCAGCGAGCTACTGAAGGTCGATTTGGCGTCAATTTGCCATTGAAAGATGACCTTGATAATCTTGACTTCGGTGATTCTTCTGACTTGGCCAAATGCAGATTTCTTTCGTTGAAAAAAAGGTTGATTCGAAACGAACAACTATATTAGCAATATCGAGAGTTTATTCACGAATATATTGAGTTAGGTTACACAAAATATGTTCCTTCAGAAATAGAGGCAAATACTTCACAGAGAAGGCATTTTCTACCACATCTCTGTGTAATTAGGGAAGAAAGCGTTAGTACAAAATTAAGGTCATTGCAAACTAATACACGTAATTCATTGAATTCTGTGATGTACAAAGGTGTCACTGTTCAAGCCGATTTATTCGATATATTGTTTGTACGTTTCGGGTATTTAAATAATATGTCCTCACCCCCGACATTGTTAAGATGTATCGCCAAATCCAAATAAATCCAATACATAGACATTTACAAAATTTATTATGGCGGGATCATCCTGATGATGAGCTCAAATGTATCGAATTACAGACAGTGGCGTACGGCACAAACTGTGCACCGTTTCTTGCAACCAGATGTTTAGTCGATACAGCCAACGAGGGTGCATTAACTCATTCGCTTGCTTCGCAAGGTCTTCCAGAACAGTGCTTCGTGGATGATGTTCTTGCAGGCGCAGACACTTTGGAAGGCTTAAATGAATTATATTTTCAGCTTGTTGATTTGTTGAAATCATATGGCTTCAGTTAACATAAGTGGATATCCAATGTACAAAAATTTCCAGATAAAGTAGACGTTAATAAGTGTAGCTCCTTGACTATGAATCTGCACGTTAGCGAATCCTTCAACAAAGTCTTAGGAATTTAGTAGGACCCTCTTTCTGATGAATTAAAAATTTATGGATTTTTGATGAGTAAAGAGGATGCGCCCACCAAATGGAATATACTACCTCATATTGAGCGCCTATTCGATCCTTTTGGATTCATATGCTCACTAATAATCACTGGTAGGATCTTAATGAAAAACTAAAGCCGATTGGGATGACATTTAATCAAAGGAAATTTAAATCGGATGGGAAAGATTAAGTAAGGGTATTTTCCTTCTCAATGATCTCCAAATTCCAAGGTTATTATTCGATAATTCCCATGCAGTTGAAGCATTCGAACTGCACGGATTCTCAGATGCCTTCCTGAAGGCGTACAATAGCATTTTGTTTGCGTTTTGTGAACAACTCTTCAAAATCTGAACTTAGAGATACAGGACCTCTTTCGGTTAAAGAGCTTAATAATAAATGATGAAATAAAACAATTTAATTTGTTTAAATCTTCAATATATATTTGAACTAAGTTCAATATAGATTCGTGACGCGTTTCGCTAACACAGTAGCTTTCTCAAACGAGAAATCAGTTTTGAAAAGTTATTATTGTAATATCATTTAAATGAAATACACTCCACATCCTTGAAAATAAATTGAAAGGAACTAGTGGCAATTCTCAAGTATCAACACAGAGGGAAAAGAATGAAAATATTATTATAATTACCAAGCAGCATTTATCACCCAATTTTCCGGTCGAGATGATTATTGATCAAAACTGCGGCGATCGTTAATTACTTTACCTTCCATCTAAGTAAAAATATATTTCAGGAGGTGCTGACAGGTGCCACTAGCACTAGACAGAGACTTACGATGCTATTTCTACTAGAGTTACCTCGACCAAAAATATTGATTTATGTGCGGTATACGAATGAGATTTTGGTTTTAAAGTGGACTTAATATGTTTGCCCAAAGAAATCCATTAATTCCGATTAACTAAAGTGATTTGAAAATCGATTATATTAGACATCGATGGAAATACAATGTCACGAAAAGCTAGACTAATTTTAAATTTAGTTTACTCTACCTATTTTCATAGGGTGAAACCAAGTATACCACTAGAATTTAAATCACTTCTAAGCGACCAATGTATTGATTTACAGGTTTTACTGAATGATTGCTCCGTCGCCTATACAGGAACAAACACTTTTATCACAACACATGAACAAAAATTTGCTCAGTTTGGGATGGACTAAAGATCATAAAAGACTAAAGGATATGCATTTCGAGCGCTGTAACTAGAACAACTCTGATCCCTTAATACTAATATCCAGGATGATCTAATAAAAGAACGTCACCAGTATAATTGGAAAATAAGACCGTTACTACGGATAACCTCAGAGCTACCAGAAAATTACCAGAATGGCCGAACCGAAGGGAAAGCCGAAATAACATTAACATAAATACACTTTCGTGAATCAATGACTACTCCAGATATTCGGAATTGTCTCACGAAATAAGATAACAATTCAAGTGAAAAGAAGATTCCCCTCCAGGTAGAACAATAATGAGTATGCTAATCAAGCATGAGTTAAGCAAGTTGGCTTTGATGATATTCGACGAATCTGCATATTGCAATATGTGTTATTGAGAAAAATATATTTTCATAAATGCTACTCTGAAGCAAAAACAGAAAGCCAGGCAATTTTGAGGATGATGTTGAAATATTAGGTCAATGTAAGGAAGTTTGATTAAGTGTTCAAAAAAACCAACAATAACTATTGAAAAGGTTCAACTCGTGTGAAAAAAAAAAATTCTTGCGTAACCGATATTATTCAAAGTTTAATGCATCAACAAAATGTTTCAAGCAGGATGCCGGAAGAACGACAGTGTGTCTGAAAAAGTTGAATAAGAAACTTTTTTATTGTTGAGTTGTTCTAGTAGGAGGATGTATTCATTCATTCATTCATTCGATTGGGTTGTGCTTAACAGACCAGGCACTTTAACTGACTCTTTGTACCATTTTCCATGTTATCTACTTCCATTCCAGAAGCTTTATGTCTTTTATGTAGGCCACTAGTTTGACTGGAGGGAGTTTCTGTAGTTGTAATGGTTGTTTTATTTCCTCTACAAAGAGCTTCCGCCTGAGTCCCGGTAAGTTCTCGCGGAAGCAGAGTATGTGTTTCACAAAAAGGTTCCGGACCTATGAAGCCTACTTTAGAACCTTCTTCAGCTAACTGGTCCGCCATATGTCATCACCTGCAATACCCTCGTGTGCCGGTACCCATATTAGAGACACTTTATTGGTGCCTCTTGCCCGCCTGTTGAGGGATTCCTTACAGTTTTTCACCAGTTTAGACCTAGCTGCTGGACTACTGATAGCTTTAAGCAGAGCCTGGCTGTCAGTGAATATTTTTATTTTTGGTCCAGTATATCCTCTTCTAATGTGTTCATCTGCTTGAAACACAGTCGTATATCGGCCAAGAATGAAGATCATTCTCTTTTTACTTCCTTTTATACCAGCCCCAGTGCCATGGTTTGTTTTGGAACCATCGGTGAACCAGATGATTTTTCCAGAATTACCTGGGTTCATCACCTGTTCCATAGATGGGATGATAATGTTCAGTCGCTCAGTGAATATTATATTCTCCGGTGTCATGCTATCGAAACTCATGTAAAATATGGGTTCATCGAGTATTGTCCCAGTTGAGCCTAAGAATTGCCGTCATTGCCTCCACCGTTACAAAAAGTCCAGTGAGGGCTTCCGTGACATCCCCGTGCTGTTCATTGCCCCGGTAATACAAAGAGGGGCTTGTCTGTGGATTTCAGTTAATATATTCACAGCAGAGGACACTTCTGTACTCCTCCACAAGACTATTGTTTCATAGGTGAACGTTGGCCTTATGACATTTGTGTAAAGCCAATGAACCACCTCAGGTCGTATTCCCCAGGTTTTGCCCATACCTCTTCTGCATTGCCAGAAAAGCCTAGTCACCCTGGTAGTAATTTTTTCCAGGTGTGTCTTCCAATTCAGTTTGGAATCAAGGGTCACTCCCAGCTATTTAACTTCTTTGGATATTTCTAGTCCTTCTCCCAACATAGTATTCTACCCTGCGGGAGAACTCTCCTATACTCGTGGAGGAAGTTCATTTGGTTTTTTTGATGAACTGAAAGGTCCTCTTTAAGGTACCATTCCTCCACAATTCGTTGTGCTTGTTATAGGACATTCATAACTACCTCTGGTAATTTCCCATCGGTGACAATCACTATGTCGTCCGCAAAGCTCTCCGTCCATATGCCCTGATCATTCATCCACAATAAGGTTCCATAATAGTGGTGAAAGTACTCCACATTGACGACATCCTTCAGTTGTCCTAACGGTGTAGGTTGTATCATGCATATGTGCTGTTATTCTTCTATGCTCGGGCATGGATCCTGTCCATATGCATGTGGTTCTGGAGGATGTAATTGCATATTACATTTTTTCACTACAAACAACTGTTCATAACTTTCGATATTATTGTCATATATGAAGTTACTTCACTCTTGTACCAAATTCCTATTTTTTTTATATACCTCGAATAAGAATCAAATCTAATAATTGCAATTCACGCTCTGGACTTTTTATGAAAAATATTTTTTTTCGTAGCATCAACAATGAAAAAGTTTTCCATATGCAGCCAACTGTTTCAGACATACTGTATATTGAATCACTTATTCTGAATAGCTGTATTTTATGTAGTATCGTGAGGAATAAATGAGATCTCTGGCATAAACTGAGAATCATTATAAATGCTTACAGCTTTACTTGAATCACACTGCATAAAGTTGTGTTTTATCGAATGTATTATTAGGTATTTTTCCATCAGTAGCTATTTCTTCACTATTCGTTGTCAATATACACGTGTGATTCCTCGAAAATGGAGAAGGGAAAAGGGGTAGGAATTTCAGTTATTCCAGTACCATCATTAAAATTAAGCTACCAGAAATGGCAAGTGTTTACATTGTAGAACTGTATGCAATCTTTCAAGCCATTATATATGCAAAAAACCACGAACCAAGTCATTTTTTGATCCCTACGGACTCTCTAAGCTCTCTTAAAAGCATTCACAAAATGTACTCCTCGAATTCCCTAGTAAAAATTATCAGAAGAGAGCTGTTCTACCTACAAAAAGCTCACAAAGATATTCGTTTTTATGGGTTTCGTCACACATAGGGATCATCGGATACGAAAAGGCAGATCTTGAGGCCAAAAATGCAACTGATAATCCAAATTGTACTTTAGTGTCGAGAACTACTGTGACAGACTGTAATAACTTCTTTAAACACTTAGTCATCAGTTACTGGCAAAACTGTTGGTCTCGATTTCCATCAAAATTGAGGAGAGAGAATAATCTATTAATTTTCCGGAAACATTATGCAAATTTAACTATTTGAGGATAAAAATAAAAAAGAACAAGAAATTTGACATTTATCCGTTAGCTGTTAGCTTTGGTAACCTCACATTTTCATTTATGACAGTGCTTAAAGTATTTACCTATTTGCTTGGTGCATAATTCATAATATTGTTTAGTGATTTTTTTTAATGGCTGCGGCAAAGAGTTGTCGAACTGTAGCCGAGGCGATAGAGATTCGCTTATAGAGTACCACTAACCAAGTATAGCGATTCTTTTCGTTTGCTTATTCTTCATCTCTTTCCTTAAAATACAAATTACAGAGTGCCAGCCCTGATGTCTCATTCTGCGGCACCCATATGTGAAACGTGTCAGGCTCCGGTGTCGGTAGTGCATGTGCTAGTGGATTGTACCCGTTTTGCTCATCAAAGAATGCTGTATAATTTTTCGTATAAAATCACATACATTATCGGTAAAAACTGTGACGTTCAAAAATTGTTACTTTTCCTGAACGTGGTTAACTTACTGTATAAAATTTAATAATAATAGTATGCATATCATTCTATCAAATTTAAATTAATTGTTGGGCGCTAATAATCCTAGGAGTTGATGCGGATTTCTTCAAAATCAAAAAAATGGAAAGTTTACACGTGTAATAGATCGTTTACAAAAGTTATCTCAACCTACAAACAAACTTTAATCTAATTTGGGTCTGTAAAGACCATAATAAAGAGGCCTAGATGTGATCTTATAACAGATATGACAACTAATTTAAAAGATGGCTTCCGCAGATTCGTTATTTTTTCCGGAGTTTCGCTTGTTGTCTGTTGGTGTATTCTTTGATATGTATGCATAAAGTAAAATGTTTTTACAGTCATGTAGGTAACACTTTCACATGTGTTTTAGTGACGACACAAGCATACACAAAGTAGATTTATAAATGAAATTGTAAAATGTGTATGGCCTAATACCAACTTCTTCTTTCCGGATTAGTAAATTAGTTTCTGTATTCAATTGCTCCTGTAAAAATTATTTATTACTACTAGAGTAGATATACTATACTATATACTACACTATAACTCAAAAAATAGTTCCGACTGGACCTAGAACTGTTTAAGGATAGCTCATTTCATTTTCCCAGTTTGTCATCAAGAAGGCTATAATCAAATTAACATTTGCATTTTAACCGTAGCAGGAACATATAAAGTAAAAGTAAACAAGTAAATACCAACAATAATTATATTTCATAAAAATGGCCATGTGTTACATAACAACCGTAACAAAAAGGAAGTATATTAAAATAAATTTGGAGAAATTAGCACTTAGCCTGCTGTTTTCGTTGAACATTTTCTTCAGATGTCATCGAACAGTGGCGTAGACGCCTACTTCATAAATTCATCAACGTGTTAATCTTTGATAAAGTTCTTAAAATCTTTAATGATGGCTTATTCGACTCGGAATGACGTCAAGAAAAATGTATCGAAGTAAGCACATAGAAAATGTAATTGTTATCAGCAAATTAAGATGATAAATAATGATCACCCAAAATCTATTGATATTTAAGGAATCTCAACTCCCAGAAATTTGAGAAAATTATGGTATATTGTGAACACTTCAAAAAACTTATTGCCGTCAAAAGAAATTTTAAAAGTTGTTTTTTAAACAAGTTAGGCAGTTGTTCTATCTGTATGTATGATGGAGTGACATTTACTGGGACCTAACAGATCTATTGTGCCCCCTTACTTCTACTTAGTTTCTGAAGAATGTCTCAGAAACTAGTGGCTCCTTTATTCCTATTTCACTAGGAAATTTTAGGATATCTGCAGGCTTTAACTTGGGTAAATGTCCCTCTTCTATCCAATAATCTCCTAGGTGTTATGCCCTAGGGTTCTGAATTGCTGCGAAATTCGCAAGTATGTGGATGGAGGCTTTTTCTTCCATGCCACAGAATCTACATTCTTTTTCCTCCACTATTTTGAGCTTTCTCAGGTGGCCGTTCAGGCGGCAATGTCCCGTTAGGATCCCTGTTACAACTCTTAGTGCAGTTTTACTTTGACTTATGCATTCATTTGATCTCAACGGGCTCTAGTCACCCATCAGAATCTTTGATTGTCTAAGCCCTACTAGATCTTTCCAATGGTCAGATCTTCTCATTTCTTCGCTTTGCTCATTTCTTCCAATATTACATTGTGGTTGATACCGCAAAAGGGTTCCGGCCCCTAAAAGGTTATTTCAGTCCTCCTCTTTGCTATTTCATTTCCTTCTATTCCAGTGTGTCCTAGAATCCACTATATTGTTCTCGCCTAGTCCATTGAGTATGCCTAGGCATTCCCACACCATTTTGGAACTGATTACACAAGAGCAATTGTTTATTAACAAAATGTTCTTGAACCTCCTTGTCTATTGTAAAATAATTGTCCTAAAATGTTTGGCGTCGTGGAGCCCTTCCTATATACGTACTCAACAAGATCAAGTCATAGAATTTCAATACTTTGTTTATAATAATTAATATTTTAGCCAAAAATGACTGATTTGCCGGAATACAGCATAATTATTTCAAATTCTTGAATTGAAAATTAATACCTAAGAAAAATCATTTGATGTGACCTGTTACCTTTTGACGAGTTGCATGCCTACCCAAAATGACTCTCGGAGTCCTATCTTCGGCGTTAAATTGAAATTATAAATATAGATATAGATAAAGATGGAGTTCCGGCAGTCGGAACTTTTTTATTGAAAATTTCCTTCTCTTCAACAATCTTGTTTTATAATCTCTTAAATAATAATAATTTTAGTAAACTATGAATAGAGTAATTAACAAAAAAATTAAGTACTAACTATTTTTTATCTTAATTTGTTAATAACAATTGCATTTTTTATGTGTTAATACATACTTTCGATACATTTTTCTAGACGTAATTCTCTTAAATAATAACAGTTTTAGTAAAATATTAATAGAGTCATTAACAAAAAACTAACTGCTAACTATTTTTCATCTTAATTTGTTAATAACAATTGCATTTTGTTATGTGCTAATACATACTTTCGATACATTTTTCTAGACGTCATTCCGAATCGAATAAGCCATATTTTTAGGAGCTTTATCAAACATCAACACGTTTTTTGAACTTGTGAACAAGACTATTACTTTTTAATAAGACATTCTAACCAAAAACTAAAAAAAGTAATAGAAAAATAAAGGACCTTGCGATTCTTCACAATTAAGAGCAGCTGAAAATTAGTTTACAAAAACCCACAACATAACAATCATTTAGGCCCGGTTGTACAATTGTAACTTAGTGAAGGCTCAGGCTCAGCGTCAGATTGCTGTTGTACAAAGTAAGCTTACGGTTGAGCTTGATTTGAACCTTAAGCTCAGTAAAGCCTTGAAGAGGGCAGCTTTAATGTAAGCTTAAGCACGGGACATAAATTGTTATCATGTTCCGTGGATTAAATGTAAATAAATTGTATGCAAACATAACCTGTACTTAATTTATTTTAAAATTAAAAGTTTATCAAAGTTAAATATGGATATTTCAACCGATGATGAGGATTTTTCGGAACTTATTGAAATCGTACAGCACCCGAGAATACCTCGGGTGAATAGAGAGCGTATAAATCACTTTGAATGTTGGAGGGATCATGAGTTTATTCAAAGATTTCGTCTTTCTGAAGAAACCGTTCGCTTTGTGACAGAATGTATATCAGAGGAAATTTCTTGCAAAACTAATAGGTACGAACAATCCCCCCAAATGTCAAATTAGTTAGGTGATATCTTCATTTGACAAACATATTTTATCCAATTTACTTCATACTTCAGTTCTACCAACACTTGCATATATAGGTTTAGTAGAGCTGTTTGTACAACAGGATTAGGGTTGAGCTGAGCTTATATTTTAAGATTTGTCCACGACTATTTGATAATATTTACATTCCACTTGTCCTTCTTCAAGTCCTTCAAAATATGTTTCGGTTCAATCATGATAAGAAAATCGCAGTGTTATAAAAGTTCATCACTTGGTGCTGGTTGACAAATTGCAAATATAAATATTACAAGGATTACAAAATAGTATGCTTATATAGTATGATTATATCTAGTAGTGTTTCAATAGTGTGTCTATGAAATAAAACAATGAATTTTTGTTTAAACCTTCATTACAATTGAACTATGTTCAATACAACTTGTGACGCGTTCCGCTACACAGTAGCTTTCTCAAACGAATGGAGGTATCATGAAAAGTTTTTAATTTATATACAGTGCATTGATAAGGAATTTTACGAATAAAAGTATTATAATCTATTTACTTGGAAATAAAAAGCAAAAAATATGGGATTAACTACAGTATTAAACAAATTTACCTGGAAATTCATTCACAACAATCGTACAGGAAGTTTCTAGGTAAAAAGGTTTAATAAGGGAGAATTGTTGATATCTACTTGGTCGTTAAGAAGGTTATCTGAATATTTGTTTTTATTTATGTCGAGAGCTTCTAAAAGATTTAATTTCAAGGATTTAGGTTCTACATGCAAAATTTCAAAATTTGAGTCGAAAGTGTGTTGGTTTGCTAATAAATGATTGGAGTAGTTGGAATCTAATTTTTGGTTATCATAGCTACGTTTGTGTTCTGAAATTCTAGTTTTAAAATTCCTAAAAGTTCTACCTATATCAATTTTTCAATAGTGTGTCCAATATATGAAATTTCAATTAAAGTTGTGATCTGCTAGTGGAGTGAAAAAAATTAAAAAGAGTTGGAATTATTCGAAGAAGAATTCATAGAATAACAATATTTCAAGTTTAAAAAAATATAATCTTCCTTTTTTCTTTATATTATTTAAATACCTGTATTCGTACCGCTACTGAAAAAAATAAAGGTGGCTAAACTACATACTTGGCCGGTACATCATCTGAATTCCGAAAGGTACCCACCTGCCGATCAGCTGCTTTATTCGGCATTCATTCAGTAGCAAAACACATTTTGTTCATCATATGTTCAAAACGTTTACACTCATACGCCAATTTATATTCTTTTTTTTACTTAGATAATGAGTAATATACATTAAGGCTGTAGATTATTAACTACGGTTTCATGCCTTTATTTTGATTAGAAGGTGTGCTCAAAATCATTCAACTAGCAGACTGGAATATTTATAAAAAATTTCCTTTCAACGCGTACTTTTAGAAGTTTCTTCCTGATGATATAAACAAACACTTTAAGGTATTGTTTTATTTTATTTTAAATTTTCTCAAATTAAGATCATTCATAATGAATGAGTAAATATTATAGGGACTTTAAATTTTTCTTTGGTTATCATCTATTTGTGAATTAATGATACAGCAATAGCTGGATATTTTAAGTTAAAATTATACAGGTTTATACTTCCCAGTTAACATTATCAAGGATTGTGCATTATACATTTAATTTGTATTAGAGATATAATGAACACTTTTCTACCTTATTCTAAATTATTAATTTATAATAGCATCATAAAAATGCTATTAGTTACTAATTGTAACAAGTGACAGATGCTTTATGCAACTTAATTTAATGCAATAAACAACTTTCACATTTTCATATTTTTTTATTGCTGCACTTGATGTTGGTTTGATTATAAAATAAATATAGAATACGTACCAGAAAAACAAATCTATTATTTGTTCTTTCACTGAGAAACAATAAGAGGAAGTATGTTTATTTATTTAACTGAAATCCATCTTTTGATTGACCAATATAAGGTGTCTTAGTCGAAAATATACTGATTTAATGCATAATAAAGTTAGTTGATGACAATATAAGTATAGTTTGGCAAGTTTATCTGAAGCCGTGAAAGGAATGCAGTCGAAAACATTCAATATTGCCACATTTAACTATGAAAAAGATAAAGTGCTAAGTATATAGTGATAATAATTAGAAAATGGACTTTTTATTATCAACAATATTAACAATATGATTAAACTTTAATTTTTTAATGTGCTTGTTTCTTTGGATTTTGTCTATTAACATTATGTTTTCAATTTATGAATATTAAAAGATGAACACTTTTCCAAATTTGTTATGGGCTTCTTCAAGCTCTGGCAGCGTTGTGCGAAAACCATAATTTTCACGCCCTCCGAACTAACTCAATTGGTGAAATTTATCGAAAGGCTTCGTTGCTTAGCGACCAGCTGACTTCCTATTGACAAGCGCGTGCGTGTGTTCTTCCCTCTCACTTTGTCAATTGACTGACATTGATTATCTAGTGGCGTTGGTATTGTCAGTGTCAGATTTTGAACTATTTCGTATCCATATTGAATTAAAGTACGATTCTTAACATTTTTCTTTGTTTTTAACAAATACCGTGTTTTGAAAAATACCTTACCTTTAAAGCAAAGCAAAAATCAGTTTCTGTATATAATTATTATATAATAATAATTATTATTTTTAATACTTTTATAAAAATAGGTAACGTACGCCATTAGTACGATTTTGACAGATATACGCCATGTTTCCTCGCCCCTTACCGATGCCGCGTAGCTTCAGATAAACTTGCCAAACTATACCTATCACGCACTGATAACTGTCAAAATGACATACACTTCAAAAAAGAGTTGAGCGGTCTACATAACTATACTTAAAAACTATGTAACCAGTTCTATATCACATAAACAGGAATACTCCACAAATAGAAAATAGAAGTAGATTGAAAACCACGTAAAAAACTTTGTTATAATTTTGTTATATAGATCTATCAGATATTTTGTTGCTATTAGATATAAGAAGATAGAGCAAGAAGCTGTATCTCTTAGGGTCAAATTCGTTCAAAAGTCGTTCCTCAAATGCGTCCTCAAAAATACTTCACTGAAGGATGGCTCAAAAAGTCCTCAGCTTATTCGTTTTATAGTCGCTCTCTTCACAATACTTGTACCGGGTGATCAGTTAAGGGTAGCGAGCGGCCATATCTCATAAGATATTGGTCGTATAGATTTAGAAAAAAAAACTCATAATATAAGTCGCCAAGAGAAATTGCTGGAAATTATTTTCGAGTTTTTCAAACGTCTGCTAGAGGGCGTAACAACCAACACTAAGTGGAAAAATGGGATTTTTATAGAATTTTGCCTAATGAAGGTATATCGATGATAACATTTTCATATTTACTGACTATTCACCTACACTTTTTGACTAAAATGTTTTGTTCTATCTATCAAAATAAAGCGGTGGTGGAAGTTCAATTGTTTTTTTAAACAAACCAATATTTCTCCCGTTTCGCTTGACCGATTTTAACAAATTTGGGCTTATATGAAAGAGTATAATTTACACTACAAACCGCTTACTTGGTTTTGACTTTCGTCTTCGCCGCAAGATGGCGTTAACTGAAATGGTAGCAAATTTTCTAGTTTTTTTCAAAAAAAAACAAATGTAATGGTATATTCATTTTTACATATTTTAAAAGACGATTCATTTTTCCAAAATTAATCATCTACCTTTTTTTGAACCCTTGATATTGAACAAAATATAATTTTATTAGATTAAAAAATGGCACGCCACTGCTTTTTATCAAAATAAAAATCATTTTCGTAGTCCCTTATTAGTTGCTAACAAAAAAACACCTGACTTTTTCCGTTAGACGAACGGTTTTGGATTGAAAAAATAAGATAGATTTACATACTGTAAACTAACATCGCATTTAAGCGAAGCAGGCCATGATCTACATATATTATTACGAAAGAAAACACCAAATTGCCAATCACGCTGATATTCATTTTGACAGTTCCTGCTGTTAACATCTAATTTAATGTTATGTAAAAAGTATTTTCACAAGAAATCATGCCTTTTACGAATAAAGAAGCCATTGATATTTGAGAATTTATTTTCAATGTTTTGAAAATGCGGTGTTTGCTTCTAGGCAGTATGCACTGCGTTATTCCCTCTGAAGACGGCATTCGAGAATGGTTTGTCGTCATTTAGCCTTACGTTTAAGGCAACCAACTCCAACTTTGAGAAGAAATCGTAAAGTAAGAAGAGAAGATAACATTATAAATGTGTTGGCTTTTATTCATGCAGACCCCCATTTAAGCATAAGAGAGATCTCCAGATATTCAGGAATATCCTATGGCTCAGTGCAAAAAATATTAATGGATTTTAAAATGCATCCGTATCACGTCGTGATTCATCAATCCTTAAATGAGACTGACTTTGAACGTAGGCTCGATTACTGCTACTGGCTTAGAGATTTCATTAGGGAAAAGCGTCATATTTTGTCACAAGTATTGTGGACAGATGAAGCATCTTTTTGCAGTAATGCAGTGAAGATTATCAGCAGGGTCGATGGAGCGTCAACGTCTGGTGCGGTGTTATTAATGGTGCTATTATCGGTCCGCACATCTTTAATGGAAATCTAACCGGTGACATGTATTTGAACTTTTTATTGAACGATTTACCAGGACTCTAAGAAAATGTGCCTTTAGAAGTAAGGAGAAACATGTGGTTTCAACAAGACGGATGCCCGGCACATTATTCTCGAAATGTCCAAGATTTTTTGAACAGGCATTTTCCTAACCGTTGGATTGGTAGAGGCAGTCTATTTTTCTGGCGACCACGGTCCCCCGATTTAACCTGCCTTGATTTTTATCTGTGGGGTCGAATAAAGGATTTGGTGTATAAAACTCGACCAACTACTCGAGAAGACATGATAGTCCGAATTCAAAACGCCATAAATAATATACCAAGAGCGGAAATTGAGGCAGCTGTCAACTCCACCCAGAAAAGAGTGGACCAGTGCATTCAGAATAATGGACAACATTTTGAACATTTACGACAAAACTATTAATTTATTTTTAACGTTAATTATTAGAGTTCTGTGTTCTTGTTTTTAGTGTCATTGCTTCTGCTGTTGTTGGACAGTTTTATTAAGATTTTTTTTTCCAAATATGTAAATTAGTATGTTTCGAGATATGGGCGCCCCATGAAATTTATTTTATTTTTTTAATCCAAAACCGTTCGTCTAACGAAAAAAAGTCAAGGAGTTTTTTTTGTTAGCAACTAATAAGCGATTACGAAAATGATTTTTATTTTGATAAAAACCAGTGGCGTGCCGTTTTTTAATGTAATAACATTTTGTTCAATATCAACGGTTCAAAAAAAGGTAGATGATTATTTTTTTTCATTAAATTTGAAAAAAATGTATCCTCCTTTGAAATATGTTAAAATGAATATACCAATACATTAGTTTTTTTTTGAAAAAAACTAGAAATTTTGCTACCATTTCAGTTAACGCCATCTTGCGGCGAAGACGAAAGTCAAAACCAAGTAAGCGGTTTGTAGTGTAAATTATGCTCTTTCATATAAGCCCAAATTTGTTAAAATCGGTCAAGCGACACGGGAGAAATATTGCTTTATTTTGATAGATAGAACAAAACATTTTGGTCAAAAAGTGTATCCACTTAGTGTTGGTTGTTACGCCCTCTAGCGGACGTTTGACAAACTCGAAAATAATTTCCAGCAATTTCTCTTGGCGACTTTTATCATGAATTTTTTTTTCTAAATTTATACGACCAATACCTTATGAGATATGGCCGCTCGCTACGCTTAACTGATCACCCAGTACTTAAGTTATATTTGATTTCGCCGTATAATTCAAATGTATTTACTATCCCTTTTTCCATTTATAAATATCAATAAATTTGTGGCTGCTTAACGAGATTTGCCAAAATAAACTCTTATGGAAAATGGAAATTGTTTTTTTTTCAGTTGATTTTATAATCTTCTGCTAAGATTATTTAATCCAAAATTAGGGTGAAATAATTATTATTTTTGATAATAATGTGAGGAGAAATGTATTAAGCAATCGCATATTCCACCATTGAACGTAGCGGAAGAAAAATATTTCAGAAAATGTCTGCAAACATTTTAGTTCTAATAATGTTTTCACTAGAAGCAATTTATCTTTTTATTCAATCTTTGGAATCTACTTTATCTGATTGAACATTTATAAAAAATAGAAGTAAATCTTTTTCAGTACTTTTCATATTGTAACGCGTTTTCTTCCTCCTCTACCTACGTCGAGACTAAGTACCTGGACACGTCACAATTGACACTGCGGATTCAAGTTTACTCTCGGGCGCCAGATTTTTATCGTGGTTAACTCCACGGCCCCTCGACTCCAAAATTTCGAGAGTTCCGGATAACTACAGATGAAGGTAGGGAGAATGCCAGGGGTCGGATTGTAAATCACTGCACTGTAGAGACTAAGTAGCGGTATACTTAGCTTTATAGAGCTTTATTATTCGACTGTTACCGCAAAATTACTTTAAAATAATTTACCAATGTAGTTATTACCATTGTTATGCTTAGGTACATAAATTGAAACCAGCAGTAAGGAAGGACTACTAGTAATTTATGAATAAAACTATAATAATCCAATAAAGGTGTATATTTTATGAAAGGACGAAAAAAAAACAAAAAACGTACACTTACTGAAGCCAGTTAGCAAGCGGACAGGTCTACATAATATACACTAGGCAGAATATAAAAGGGTTAATGTACATGTACAATGCCTATCTGAAAACATATAATTTATACGGGCTCAGTGGTGGTATGAACTTGGCTATTGTATTCAGTATTACAAAAATATTTCACAGTGATAATCAGCGGTTTGACAGAATTTGAAAACTAATTTTGGCAACATAAAACAATTTCTCACCAAGGAGGTATTGTGAAAATTATAGACAAAGTTATGAAAAATTATATCAATATAACTAAACAGGAGAGAGAACGAAATCTCAACAAGACCCGATTTGCTTAGATTCCTGTCAAAAATAAATTTTGTTTCTAGACGAGACTTTCGAGACGTCCAGCAATTGAATATTAATTCTAATAACCGAAAAAAACTCTATAAACAAAGTCGCACTACAGAAAGAGGAAGAAATTTCAACAAGAGCCGAGACAGTCAACGATTGGCTGAAATTTCTGGCAGAATAAACTCAACTCCTGAACGAAACTTACGAATAATATTATCTCTGGAAACCGGTTAACCGTATCAACAGAATTAAACAGCGAAAAGAGGAAGAAATCTCAGCAATACCCGAGACAGTTGGCGATTCGCGATATTCCTGTCACAAATAAATTCAATTTTTGAGCGATACTTTCGAGACCAACAATAAAATATTATTTCTGATAACCAAAAAACCTTATAAACAAAATCACACAACAGAAAGAGAGAGAAATTTCAACAAGAGCCGAGACAGTCGGCGATTCGCTGAGATTCCGGTCAAAAATAAATTTAATTCCCGAACGAAACTTTCGGATAGCCCAGTAATAAAATATTATTCCTGAAACCCGGCAAGTAGGTACCTACTATTAACAAACTAAAATGAAAGGAAAGAGAAAGAAACTTTAACAAGACCCCAGACAGTCGACGATTTCCTGAGATTCTTGTAAAAAAAAATGTAATAACTGAACGAGACTTTCTAGACGTCCAAGAATTATATATTTCCGATAACCGGAAGAACCCTATAAAAAGGTCAAGTGAAAAGTGTTGCAGTAAAGAAAACAACAAGTGTAAAAAAAACGATGCTTCCAAAAAATTTTCGTAGATTAAATATCTACACACAAAATAAGTCAATTACATTTTTTTTATAATAAACGGTAAAAAAAACATATGGTACATATAGCTTGGATGCAATTTATTTCCTGGAAAATGAAAATTAAAGGTGCAAAATTAGAAGACCACTGAGTATTTCTAGCGGCCGGTAGTAAACCTAACAAATTTACTCGCATTTGTACAGAATACATTCAATTCAGTTATCAAAATAATTTTCAAACAAGATAAATTTCATAGGGAAAAGATGCGGTGTAAAATGAAATTCCACCTTTCAAACACTAAATTAATTTCACTAACTTTTTACGAACGCTGTATGTACAATTTTCTTGCAAACGACTGAAAGGCGAGAGAGGAGTCACGAAGCAACCTATTCAAAACTGTCGTCTTGCTATTTATACCGTATTTCCAACTAATCGCTTCAAAATAATTTTTGTGAAAAAAAATTCAAACTAGATTTCATTACTTTATACCATAATTTATATAGATATACCGAACGGCCTAAATGTTTTAATCAAGTAAAATTAAATTGTATGTATACCGGACGACCCAAATATTATAAATGAACGGACTTGTGACTAAATTGTTTTACCAGTTAAAATTGAAATTTACTAACATGTTACATATTCATCTTGAAAACTAAACTAAAATAATACCGGAAAAGAAAATAATCCGTCAAATTCAAATCCCTATTAAACCCACAGACAGTAGCTTCGTTACAATATATATGCCTATTTCCGTTATTTTTTAAGGATATAGAAAAAAATATATAACGGTTGTTAGAATTTGCTCATAACAATTTGTTAAATTAACAAACAATGGAATTATTTATAAAAAAAAACATGTTTTTTTTAATATAATATGATAAAATGCCCATTATGATTTTTAAACAGAAAATAATTTCTTAACTAATTATTTAAACAATCGAGAAATAAACTATCATAAACAATAACAAAGTTTGGTGAGGAATTTTTTTTTAAATTATTATTCTGCCGAGACAATAGAATGGTGGATGAAGAATTCGAAAATTTTCAATCTTGTCTATTTGCTTATGAAAAATTCCTTAACAAATGATGTACATTTTTTTTCCAACGTTACTGAATGCCATTGTTAG
The DNA here is from genome assembly GCA_949126875.1 of Lochmaea capreae. NCBI lineage: Eukaryota > Metazoa > Arthropoda > Insecta > Coleoptera > Chrysomelidae > Lochmaea > Lochmaea capreae. Next base: position 13,558,298 of record OX421411.1, read on the forward strand.
ATGTAAAAACAGCAATACCATAGTATTTTGTGTAGAACATTTTTCAACATTTTTTTTTCCTAACGGCAGTAAGTTTTTTGAAGTGTTCAAAATACACCATATTTTTTTTTAAATTAACAAATTAATTATTATAAACAAAGTATTGACATTCGTCAAACTACTATGACGTGATTTTATTAAGTACCCACGACGCGAAACATTTGACAATTAATTAATAATTTTTTCAGTTTTCAATAGACAAGGAAGTTCAAGAAAATTTTATTAATAAACCATTGCCTAACTTGTTGGAAAATCAACTTTAAGAACTTCTTCTGACGGCAATAAGTTCGTTGAAGTGATCAGAATATATCGTGATTTTTTTTGAATTAACAATTAGATGCAAAAAAAATATATTTAATGTGACCTTTTTGCTTTTGACGAGGCGCACGCATACCCAAAATGAGTCGCAGAGACCTATCTTCGGCGTTGAATTAAAAATTATAAATAAAAGAAATAGTTCCGGTAGCAGAAACTTTTTTTAAACTTTCTCCTCTGTAAGGATCTTTTTTTAAAATCCCTCAAATATCAATAGTTTTCGAGTTATCAGAAAACTAAATGCCTCACCTCAATTTTTTATGTGCTAATACATACCTACTTTAGATATATTTTTCTAGTCGTGATTCTGAATCGAATAAGCTATCGATTACATTCTTAGGAGCTTTATCAAAAATTTACACGTTTTTTAATTTGTTGATTGGACTATGAGCAATATATGAAATTGGTATCAGAGATAAGTAATAAACAAGATGCGCACGTCAGTGCTGTAATTGGGAAGTTCATTGACCAGATATTTCTATAAATTTTTCCATTTTGTATCTATATAACCTTTAACCACATTCATAATTAGTAACATTTTCCTTTATTATGAATAAAAATAGGCATTGTCAACATTCCAGTCAGATTGGGATGCGTAAAGTAAAACCCTACTTTGGATAATGATAGTACTAAAACAGTTTGTCCACGACCACTTAATAATATCTAAGTCAATATTTTACCTCCTAACAAAAGGTATATGGTACCCATATATCTACTAGAGTGAATTATGGTTCATATTTCACTAGAGTGAATTATGAACTAATAATTCGCTTCTGCATTTAAATAACATGCCATGATAACTCAACACTCACAAAATTTCGGTACATAGGTGACTAGAGATGGGGGTATAATATGAAATAAACTATTAAATCTGCGTATTTTGTTTGAGAAATTTGTTTCTGAAATATATCGTATAGATAAAATATCAAAATTTTTAGTATTGATACTTTTCATAACGATATTTTCTAATATTGATATTTTTAACACTATATTTATAACGGTACGATGTATCGATACTTTACACAGTATCACCCATTTCTATATACCTATCACATTTGACATACTCCAGAAATTTATTAATTTTGACGTTAGAATTGTCAATTATACCAAATTATTAATTGACGTTCTACACTCGCATTATTTGCTTAACTTTTATTTAATGAAGAAATCTAGGGTAGTGGACAAAGTTATTTATGGCCTTTATTCACTCGGGTGACTTGCGTGAATAATGGCTATCATAAATTTCTCGTTTAATAATATACTATTTTTCATGTAGGTATCTGGAAAATAGTCAAAATGAGCCCATTTTAGTGAATAGCCGTGAAAGTTAATTATCTACTGTTAATGTAATAGGATTAATAGAATTAATAGGATTTTGAATAGAATTCACGTATTGTGCGCCATCTATCACAATATTTATGGATCATAAACTGTCATAACGTAACTATATTTCCAAATCTCCTATTAGAGGTGTATATCTTGTTAGGTTACTTAGCTCAGTTGGTTTTAAATAGTATGGTTTTAATAAGATATTTCCCATTATTTTTTCACACACACAATCAAAAACCCAATAAAAAACCTTAAGCACGGATTATGAGAAACAGCAACACTTTTTATATAGTTTTCCATATTAAATGTATTATTCTGATCGCTGAATTTATTATCCCGTCACTGTTAATTTTTAATGTTGAATAAAAGTATCAAGTTTTCCGAAAATCATATTGGAGCCTTCAATGTCAGATAAGCAGGAATTTTTTGTACAAGTCAACTTTTTTTGGAAATTGAGCAATATAAGAAGAGCCTGGCTGCAATTTAAATACCTAACGACTTCAGGGTTAAAGTTTGAGGGGATGAATGTATAGTAACGGATAAACGTACACACAAAAAGGGCCTTAAAAAGTTTACGGTTCATAAAAATTAGCGTTATACGCAATAAAAAGTTAACAAGAAATGTGATCCGAAAGTGGTTACGTGAGTTGAAAAACCAAGTCTTCATCAACGACTTTTTTTGTCCGTGAATTCTTAGTACTGGAAACAATACACACGTTGTTTTTATTTTGTCTGTAAAAGAATGGATGAGGATGATCAGCATACATTTTTGATGTGTCACATTTTATAATTATAATTAATCGTTGCGTATGTATATAAGTGAAAAATAATGTGAAATTATAATTATCAACTCTACACAAGTTTCTTACTTTATTTTTGATGAAGTTATTTTTTTAAGATTCATTTTCTTATTTGGGAAATTAAACCACAATTTTTTCAATAGAGAGTTTTTGGAACCATTAACTTTAACGTTTGTTATTCACGTTATCGTTATTTGGCGCAAGTGCAGTACTTAAATGAAATGATCAACTTCAGTGAGATCTTTATAAATAGTTTTTGAAACACTTAAAAATAACGTGAATTCAATGAATGTCAAATACGTTTAATCTTTGGTGTTTGTTGGTAATAACCTTACTTTTTAGACGTTCGTTGGTTTGCTATATAGTGAGTTGGATTATTCATTTTAATTCATTGTAATCGTGGTAGTGATGGAGGAAGCCATGAATATTGTATTAAATCGCAATGAAGATGGCCACAGCCATGACATGATTCGTGGAATTATTCTCCAAAATACATTCGAAAATCTTCCTGATTATGAAGAAGTTGAGGGATTTGATCTCGACATTTATGAAGATAGAGTAGACTGCTTTATTTTTCAATATATGAATAGGTACTGCTTTAATGCTAAGAGATTTCTGGGATGGAAACGCTCGCACAAAACCAAAGATGATAATCAGATTATATACACGATAGCCAAATGTCGAAAACCATAACAAATTATTTCAAAATTAAACATCGCTGCATTCCCCTTAATCGTATTGTCAGATTTCCGTTCAACGAATAAAACAGCATTTATTACTCTAAATTATATTTTTTCATGGTAAAATTGTGTCGGTGGTTCGAAAAATGCCAATGTGAGGATATTTTTCGTCTTATTTTGATAATAAGGTCGTTATGCTATCAAAGACGAAAACTAACTTGAACATATCTGGCAACCTACATTTATCAAAATAAAGATTATGTTAACGAAATTTCAACGCAATCTTTCCGTAGATAACGGAACACGTTATCATAATTATTAACATTAACGAAATCATCAAATTCTTCTGCGCATGCTCCGAATAGTGTTAACCCTAACGACAGAACGAATTAAGGGTTCCAAAAACTCTCTAATATAATTTTATTTTAACGTTATTGGAAATGGTTACATTTTTGCGTAAACTGCGACAACTAGATAATGGGTGGTAATATTTTGAAGTTCAAATGTGTGAAAAATTGTCAAATTCATGAGGTCCATTCACAGTATATGCAAGATACCAAATTGAAAATGGAACTGTTAAAAATAATACAACGAAATTTTTTTGAATATCGAAGAATGACGTCACCCTTTTATAAGGTAAGCAAAATTAAACTAATTAAACAACCTATATCTATTTTATCTAATCACTGATTCTTTAAGCCACACGTAATACCGTAAATGGCTGTAATGTTATAAGTATATCACCTTTACTTGATACTCTCCTACAAATTAATATCTTTCAGCTTCCTGGAACACATTGTGGGTATTCTAAATGTTTTGTATAAAATGGAAATTTAATTTAAATATGCATATTACATGTATTACATGTATTTCTTCTGTGATTACTACTCAGATTATCACTCTGCCGGCATCTCCAGTAGCAGGTAGGTTTGTGGGTCGCTAAATATTGCCTATGCTATAGTGATAATGAGCTTTCTTACGGCAAAAGAATTTCTGAAATCGGTCCAGCAGTTTTTGAGTTTATTCGCTACATACAAAAATACAAATCTTTCCTGTTAATTATTTTAAAACTGGCTGCACCTCGTGAACGAAAAGAGATATTAAAAAAAGTTCAAAACTGTTTTTAGGGTAGAGAGGGGGACATGACATGAGGGAGAAAAGCCCGTAGAAAAAATTCTTTCCAATGGTCTAAGTCATAATTATACAGGGTGTAACAATAAAGCAGAAACCAACAGGACGGCGATGGCACTCCAGCTCTAGGTCACCATACTTACCGCCACCTGATTTTTTTCCATGTGGTCTCCTTGGGTCGGTTGTTTATAAAACTCAACCGACCTCAATCGACGATTTACGACTAAAGCAACATTTGCCAACGTTAGTTAGGAGTTTGAAAATAGGTTGTACCTACTATTGTTCACAAAAGAATGGAAACCATTTTGAACGTTTACTGAATTAATTAACATTTTCGTAGTTCGACATTAAACACTTTTTCGTTTTGTTGTCAAATAAATGTTTCTGCATTATTGTTACACCCTGTATAATTATGTCAAATGGAAAGCCTTTAAAGCATTTTATACGGGCTTCCCAACGACGTATTACAAGTAAGGGGTTGCCAATCAAATTTTTTGTAAGTGGGGCATAGGTGGTTGATGGAGGTGCGTTCTCTCTCTTGTCATTTTAGTTCCCCATCTCTACCATAGATCCGGTTTTGGAATTTTTTTATATCTCGTTTCGTTCATGAAATTGACACCCTCTATACAGATCTTTCCAATTAAAACTGTCCACTCCACATGTTTCTGAAAGTGACACTTTTATGAAAAAATGGGAAAAAAAACGTCAAAAATCATATAATGGGGGACATAATTCTGCTCATATGTAGACGTTATAACTTTAACTCCCTCTTCCCTAAGGTGATCATCCCAATTTTTCACACCCTATACATTATTGCATTGTTGAAATCTCCTCTACAAAAGGATTACAAAAATGTATAATACATAGGTGAAAAGACTACACCACTAGATATGGTAGTGGAAAGTATTGCAGAAAGAACTGACTAAGAAGAGAGTGAATCATTAAAAAAAACCACTTCCTGACTTATCATAATGTCGAATAGTCAAACAGCCATTACAGCTCTGAGCTCTTGTGTAATCAGTTCCAAAATGGTGTAGGAATGAACTAGGCGAGAACAATATAGTCACCTCACTGTGGATTCCTGGGATAGAAGGAAATGAAAAAATGAAATAGCAGATGGGCAAAGAGACCCTTTAGGGGGCAAGAACCCTTTTGCGGTATGATGACCACAATGTTATATTGGGAAAAATAGGCAAAGCCGAAGAAAAGAGAAGATCTGACCATTGGAAAGATCTAGTAGGGCTTAGACAATCAAAGATTCTGATGGGTGATTACAGCCGGTTGAGATCTAATGAATGCATAAGTCAAAGTAAAACTGCACTAAGAGTTTCAACAGGGATCCTAACGGGACATTGCCGCCTGAATGAGCACCTGAAAAGCTCAAAATAGTGGAGGAAGAAGAATGTAGATTCTATAGCATGGAAGAAGAAACCTCCATCCACATACTTGCGAATTGCAATGCAATTCAGAATCTTAGGGCACAGCACCTAGGAGATTATTGTATGGAAGAGGGACATTTACTTAAGTTGAAGCCTGCAGATATCCTAAAATTCCTCAGGAAACTAGGACTAAAGGAGCTACTAGTCTCTGATACGTTCCTCGGGAACTAAGTAGAAGTGAGGGGACACAATAGATCTTTTAGGTCTCAGTGAATGTCACCCCATCATTCATACATACAAGGGAAGAATCAATCAGTTGGGAGTTACGGTAAATTCCAATTTACTAATAGTTACATTTTAATTCGTAACAAATCAGCAAAGCAATATTAAATTATTTTATAAGGTGCTCAAATTGACTTTGATTGGTCTCCATACAATGATAAAATCGAGCGTCAAATTTGTTTAGAACATAATGTAACATTTCTGGGGTTATTAGTCGACATTTTTGAATAATTCACTAACGTAAATAATCTATTTATAGATGTTAGCTGAGTGGCATGAATTTTAGTTTTCAGATATCGCCATAAAAAGTTTATGGGGGTTAAGTTGGGTGACCTTCGTGGCCATTCCAATACTGGGCCTTGCCTACCTATCCACCGAGCAGGAAATTATTCGTTCAAAAACCGTCTTACATTGAGAGCGTAATGTGGATGTGCCTCATCTTGTTGAAACGTTAACAAAGCTTGTGCCATGGTATCATCATTTTCTAGTATTCGTGTAATTTCGAGACCAATAGCTTCTTTGAGTAATTGTAGATAAGACTAACCATTTAAGCTTCCCTCAATGAAATATGGTCACCATAAATGCCACACCAGACGTTGAATTTTTGTGGTGTTCGACTATGAAACTCCTGCATTACGTGTGGGTCATTCTCCGCCCAATATCTACAATTATGTCTGTTTACTCCAAAATTTAATGCAAATGAGCATTCGTCGGAAAAGCAGATATTGTACAATAAATCTGGAGTGTCGTGCAGTCGTTCACTCATCAATTCACAAAACTGTACACGTCTTCATGTAGCTCTTCGACTAATTTAATTTTGTTAAGATGGAATTTGTGTTTGAGTAAAATTCTGAAAACACTGCGGCGAGAAATACCCACTGCAATAGAAATTTGTGATATTGACTGTTATTCTTCTAACTCAACTTTTTGTGGTTGGTGTTTTTTATTGGCAACTGATCTTGTTTCAAAAAAGTTTTGCATTTTTTCACTTACGTACATATGTGTGGCGGTTCTTCCGGGATGAGCAGCACTAAACTGGCATTTCTTTTAGTTTGTAAGATCCAGACCTGTGAGCGGGTAATATTTATTACCCCTGCCATGTATACCTATTACAGTTAAATAAATATAAACTTCAACAACATCCTACTTTTTATCGACTTTTGCACTTGACCGTGTGTGAGCACTTAATTCTCGGGTGAGCTCTTGTGTATACCCAAATCAGTCAAGTGAGAAAGACATCACGCCAAACTGCAAATACGACTGGGCAATACCTAATTGAAAAGTAGTAAGCGCAATAAATAATCAAATAATAATTAAAATAATTGTTATAGCCAGTAAACAAATTTTTGATGAGGAGGTCGGGTACAATTGTAACGCGGTACGAATGTAACAACAGATAGAAAAACGTCTAGTGTAATTTTTTAAATTTGGCAACAAGCCAACAAATAGGTTGTAGTGTGAAGTAGTTTGCATGTTGATTAGAGCGGTCCATGTAATACGAGTCAAAAGTTATATTAAATAGGTTGTTTTGAAGACAGGTAAGTAAAATTTTAGTGTTTTGCCTTTTTATGTATAACCTATACCATGTTTACATTTATCGCAAAGAATTTATAGTTGACGTTTAGAGCAAACATGACTTTAAAAAGTCCTAATGCTAATTTGAGGTTATGACTTGTCTTGTTCTGGTAACTAAGTCAAACATTTCATGTGGGTACAAATGTAACGTGTTACATTTGTACCCCTTATGTTGAGTTTATGAATACCATGTTTCAGGGAACAATGCCACGCCAAAGAATTAGAAAAACCAACAGGAGTCCTTCAAATGAACTAATGGAAAGGGCAGCTAGTCTTATAATGGAGGGAAATCTTTCACAACGACAGGTAGCAAGAGATTTAGATATTTGCCACGTAACACTTAACCGTTATATGAAAAAACGAAATAATGGTGAAATGCCAAAAATGGGTTACAATCCACACACGAGAATTTTATCAGAAGAACAAGAAGAAGCGTTTTTGAGATATATACGGATGTCTTCAGTTATATATTTTGGGCTAACGCCAAAAGAAATTCGTAAATTGGTTAGTAGTTCAAATAAAAGCCTAAAAAACGAATGTTTATTAAATTTTTGTTCCCAGGTGTATCAATTCGCGAAAGAAAACGAAATGGCGGTCCCTCCCAAATGGTCAGAAAATGGACAAGCTGGTAAGGACTGGTTTACAAATTTCATGCATAGACACCCTAATTTATCTATAAGAACTCCAGAGGCAACCAGCTATGCACGTGCGATTAACTTTAACAAAGTAAATGTCGGCAAATACTACGATAATCTCTCAAATCTTCTTGAAAAATATAAATTTGAGGCCGCTGACATTTACAACGTCGACGAAACTGGGGTCACCACCGTACAAAAGCCAAACAAAATCGTTGCCATAAAAGGCACAAAACAAGTAGGTGCAGTTACTTCTGGAGAACGGGGCACTTTGGTAACTGTTTGCACAGCTGTTAGTGCTGTCGGAAACACTGTCCCCCCTCTCTTCATCTTCCCTCGCAAAAAATTTCAAGCACATTTTATAAGCAATGGTCCCCCAGGATGTATCGGTGAGGCGAATGGCTCCGGCTGGATGAACGAAGATACGTTTTTAATTTCCATGAAACACTTCGTAAAGCATGTGAGACCCACACCAGAAAAAAAAGTTCTACTTTTGTTGGGCAATCATGATTCCCACCTATATGTGCCAACTATAGAGTTCTGTGGAGCTAATGGAGTTGTTTTATTGTCGTTCCCCCCACATACATCGCACAAGTTACAGCCGTTGGACCGTGGTGTCTACGGTCCTTTCAAACATTACGTCAATGGTGCAATGGACAATTGGATGAAATCGCATCCCGGTCAGACAATGACTATATACGATATCCCCGGTGTAGTTGCTGAGGCATTTCCAAAAGCAACAACACCCACAAATATTATGGGAGGATTCAGGGTGTCAGGAATTTGGCCCTTTAACAGGGATATTTTTGGAGACGACGAATTTTCACCTTCATCTGTAACTGACAGGGATTTACTGGAAAATAACTTAGTAGAAACTACGGCTACAAGCAATGAAAATGACGGAAGTGTCGCAAATGTAGCTATACCAGGTCCCAGCAGAAGACCAGATAACCCAGAAGATCTGAATCAATCCTTTCGGGTTCTTGAACAAATTCGCCCTCTTCCAAAGGCAGCAGGTGGCATAAAAAAGCAAATTACGAAGAGAAGAAAGAAGCATAGTGCTATTTTAACAGATACGCCAGAAAAGCTGTTTCTCGAAGAAGAACAGAGTAAGAGGAAACAGAAAGCAAACACCATAAAAAGAAATGTAGTGGAAAATGAAGATGAAGCAAAAACCAAAAATCTTAAAGGCACAAATAATAAAAGTTCATCTAGGAAGTCTAAAAAGATCGATGGTAGACTAGGTTCCTCTCGTGTGACAGATGAAGAAACGGAAGATTCTGAAATGGAAGATTCTGAAACAGAAGATTCATTTTGCCTATATTGCTTTAAACCCTACACCGGGAAACCCAAAGCGACATGGATTCAGTGTAATAAGTGCAAACAATGGGCACACGAATCATGTGTTCATAAGCTACGATCCGACTTTTTCTATTGTTTGAACTGCGATGATGATGATGATGAGAGTGACTAGTGTTTATTTTTTATTTAATTTAAATGAAAATAATATTATCTTGTTTTATATTCTTTTTTTAATTTAGAATATGGCTTTAATGTGAAATGATTCCAATTGGTTTAGTTTTAGAATCATAATGTTTCACTAAATATGTATTCTTAATTTTTTTCACTAATAAATATTATTTTCAATAGTTTCAGACTTTGTTACATTTGACCCCCGTGCATGTTACAATTGTCACACCTGCGGGTACGATTGTAACATTCTGTCCCACCACATTTTATATATTTTTTCTTGTTAATGAAGTGACCAACATCATTAATATTAATTATTTCTATAGCTATATCTTTGGCACACATGGAGGCATTTATGTTTCTTTTTAATTTTATAGACAGTAACAGAAAAAAAATCATAAGTAAAAATTGTTACAACTGTACCCGACCTCCCCTACTCTGTATGATAAGAGGAGTTTAAGTTTGGCAAGCACATGTTTTTTTTTCAAACCATTTATAAATACAAAGAATATATGTTTGAATATAACTGCCTGCCTCACAAACCCTTATCTAATATTAATTGCTTAAGACAAGGGTTTCTCTGAAGGCTAGTTGTGAAGTATTTATGGTTTTTTGAAGTGGGTATTGAGTAGTGCCGTTCACTTATTTTTACTTACGTAAATTACAAATTCGGGTTAAAAATTATAAGCTGCATCAGAGAGGGATTCAGCAATGCTTTGATAAGATGTATAGTTCATTCATTCACCATCGATAATTTCGGCTTAGGTACAACTAAATACAAATTTAATATGATAAAAAACAAAGTGATATAGTTATTCAACCAACAAGTGTATTAATAAGGGCGATTAATAATCAAGACAATTTAACGCACGAGCAGAGCGAGTGCGTTAATGTTCGAGATTGATATGTTTATGTTTAGTGGGTACTTTTTCATGTCAAAGATATCTTAATATACTGAGATAGGTAATTAAAAACAAATTATTCAGATCATTTACAACCGTATAAATTTAGAAAAATATTTTTCCTTCACGATGGAGCTCTTCCTCACTGTTCCAGAATGGTAAACCAATTTTTATGGTGAGACGTTTGAAGATAGGTGAATAGCTAACAATGGTCCTATCCGGAAACGATATTAAGATGTATTTGAATAAATTAATTATTTCAGCCTTATTATTGCGTAGGCGTGGAAAGTGTTATTTATTCTTTTATTTAAGCAGGCTGTGTATTTATCTGTCATAATTAAATAATATTAATTGTCATTTTTTGACGTCAATCGCATTAGTCAGTGATAGAAATGGCTCATTTGAAATTAAACAACGAATATTCTCTAAATTAACTTTTAATACAGACATGCTGAATGTGACAGAGTTGTTACTAGAACATGTGTTTCATTATTTGCCACAAGATATCCAGATTGACTCAGCCGTCACATAGTGAAGATATTTAACAATTTAACACAGTTTGGTTGTTCTCAAGCAAAATTTGGGGCAGTGAAGTATGTTATCAATAATAATCATCGTGTTATATTAATGTAATTCCACATACATAAATTACCATAACCTATAAGTGCTCAAAATTCCTTGAACCTCCAAGTTTAAAGTAAGCCTTTTGATCACTCCTTCGTTTGTTGTACGCCTAATCATTGCAGCACGGAGGAAATTTAAATTGGTTTACCATTATGAAACATCGTGAAGGAAATAGTAGTTTGTGCAACTAGTATGGGTGCACTTTCTTTCAGCTGAAACCAGTTTAAGGAAAAATTTTTGTTTTTTCAGTATATAAATGCCTCCCCAAACACAAAATCTTAAAAAATTTTCTGCGGAAATGCATCATTTTCCCGACTTTAGAATAACTGAAACCAGTTACCTACATGAAAACTTTGTTATGCTTTATATTTCAAACACTTTCTTAAACATAGCTACGCAAAAGAACTCCTGCGGAAATATGTGATTTTCGTACCAGGTGTTATTTGTACAGTGGTTGTGCCTTGCAGATAAATGAAAACTTATTTTTGTTAAGTATATATAAAATTTGCGAAATACTCAGAAAAAATATTTATTAAATCATATCTTTAATGTCAAATGACATTTTTAAAACTGAATTTTGTAGAAATTATTGAGAATAAAACTGAAATTCAACTGTAAACTTTTAAGAAAAAACTTATAAACATATATGTACCAGTATCAAATAAAGGAACAAAATTTGCCTTGAGGAATAACTCTTTAAAGTCGAACTCTAAAGTCACCGTACTCCATTCTAATTGAATTAAATAGTTCAACCATTGGATCTAACTTATGTTTATTACAATACCGCCTCCAAAGGTATTCACAAAGTTTATCAGGAAACTCATCTTTAGGAATATGCTGACCTCTCAAATACCTTTTCGCTGCATTCCATTGTGATTCTATCCTCTGAGTATGTGTCCCATCATCCGCCACAAATTCCACGCTATGATTTACTGTATGTATACTTTCCATAATTGGGAAGTCCACTGTAAGCTTTCCAATCATCCGTATGAATAATAGATCCCACTGTCACATGATTTTTAATAATTTCTATAAGGGTAGCAGCATCTCTTTTATTTTGCGGACAAACAACTAGCCTCAGATCTTCTGAGTTTTGAGCGATCATTCCCAAAACCCAATGACCCTCCATAACTCGTCCACGATTGTACTTCCTTTTCCCAAATTTCGATTCGTCAATCTAAAAATAAAAATTTATTTTATTCAATTGTTGATGTGTTATTAAAATATAAACCTTCAAATATTAAGTTAATTTTAATCCTCTTCCCGACACAGATCAATGAATAATATCTATTCCTATCAACTTAATATTGCTTAAAATCTAAAGACACAAACCTGCACTATGATTCCTGGCCCTCCAATTTTCGGCAGAGATGCCTGCATTGAAGTGAAAGCACTGGTAACCATCTCCCGACAATACTTCATCCGAGCAGCTATTGTGGCCATTGATAAACTCCCTTCTGGACCACTTACACCAACAGATATCCGTTCATATGATTCTCCGTGAGCGAATCCAAAAAGAATCCTGCATATAAATATTTTGGAAAAAACAAAGTTTAAAAAGTATTACGTACCTAAACTCTTTTTCTGGTGAAAGATGACTATTTTCAAACCAGGTCTTCTTTGCAACAGAAAACGAAGGTTTGCATTGTTGTCATTTAGAACACCTATTTATTCCCAAATCTGCTTCTGAAAAATAATAATGCGAAAATATATTCATATTACTCGTAGGTCCTTCACATTTTGTCCTACAGTGAAGTGGTCGAGGTATTAAGCATTCATTTTTCGCAAATTCATAAGCTTCCTGCCTAGTTTTAGGTAGACTTCGCTCAGTTATAACAAAATAAGACATCATTTAACCACTAGGTATCCGTATTTCTACTCCTATACCACAGATTCTACTATATAAGAATAATAAAGCTCATATCTTAACGACATTTAAAAACCTATTGAACCTTTTTGTACATGCCTTTTTACAGAGTCGCCGATTACAGTTCGAATCAATCTAAATCTACAATATTTTATCCATAAATGAAAATGGTATATTTCCGCAAGAAGTTTTTTGCGTGTATATGTTTAGAAAATTGTGTAAAATGTAAGACAGAAACGTATTTTCTTGTAACTGGTTTCAGCTTTTCTAAAACCGGAAAAATGAAAATTATGCATTTCCGCAAAAAAAATCGAGTCTTTTTGTTTGAAAAATATTCCTAATGGTAAATATACGAATATTTCTTACATAACTGGTTTCAGCTAAACGTAAGTTTATCCAGGAGTCCCCTTAAATATTAATTTTATTCTGTTTTTAGTATTTGTTGTTAGTTTGTATGGATTATTTTATTTAAACTTACTTGAACCGGTGCTTCTAGGAGAAACTTTTTTATTTGCTCCGGACTAAAAATTTTAGGTTTTTTAGTTTTATATCCGGTAGATTGTAATTTAAGAAAGCAACGCAATTCAGGGTAACTTGAAATGACAATGTTACTTTTAATATTTATCATTGTTCTTAACATTGAATATGTTGTCCAAATAGTTGAGGGCTTGTTTTTACTCGATATTTCTTTCATACAAGCAGTGATGACATTTTCTAATATATTTTTAACTCCGTTTACCAGAGTCAAATCCATGAACTTTTTACAACAAAATTCATATTTACTTTTTTATTTTTGAGGTAATAATGTTATACGTCTCCTTTGCGGCTAAGCGAATATCTGGTGGAGTATTATTTATTGATTCATCACTGGAATCACTCATTTTTACTAATATTTTTCTTGAAAACCATAGAAATATTTTGACAAGTTATTTTGAGGTTTCTTTGAAATTGAAAACAAGATGAGTTTACAAGTATACTAAAGGCGAATGCTGATTGGTGGATTTCATATACATTCTAGGATATATATGAAATCATATCCGCTCAGTTAATAAATGGCCTACATTTTCATTCTGTAAATTGTACAGAAAATGGATAATATACATGTGGGTGTAGAAAAAATATTTTTCTGAATTCATGCGGTGGTAACTGGTCTAAATAATTTATTTTTAATTTTCTTGATGTTTCAAGATATCTTTGACCTATATCAGTGTAATTTTCAGAAAATGAAAAAAAAATTTAAATTATGTTACTAGAATTTCTGACCGCTAATGTTTGCATCATGAAAGTGCAGATCTGCAAGCTGGATGTCTCTGATCGCACAACAGACATTAAACTGCCCATCGCTCTTGAAAACCACGTACTTTTGTTGAGTGTTGATTTTCTTCGCTTCTGTAATTCAAATTGTGCCTATTAAACATTCCCTTTTTCGTAAGTTTGGATTCATCACACCATATAATATTCTTAAAATATTTATCACCTTCTTGATATTATACCAACACAAATTCTGCAAATTCTATTGTTCTTTCATAGTCTGTTTGTTTCAAACTTTTAAATTCGTTGAATGGATACCATTGGTAAATCTTACAAAGTGATGACGCTTCAGGTTAAGCAGCACAGAATCCAAGAAAATCAATTTGATGATCACTATTATTTACAACAGGTTACACTTTCTTAACTTTTGCTTGAGAATATTCAAATTGTGTTAAATTGTTTAATATTCTCTTCACTGTGTGATGGCTGGGTCGAAGTGGATATGGATATATAGTAAATAAACCACATGATCTAATAACAACTCTGTCACCTTCACCATGTATTGAAATATAGATAATCTTCATTATTTAATTCTAAACTAGCCATTCCTATCACTGTACGATGCGATGGCCTTCAAATAATGACAATAAATACTATCCAATTATGACAGGTAAATACACAGCAAGCAAAATAAAAGAATAAATAACACGGTCTAGGTCTACGCAATAATGAGGCTGAGATAATTATTACTTTTAAAATACATATTAATATCTCAAAAACGTTTAAGATTGGGTATAGGAAAGTGAACATAAACTGCCATTATTTTCAACCTTAGAATTTAAGTGAAATAATAAAAATATGTTTTTTTTATCCAAAAAAATGAAGATCATATTTAACATTTTTTAACTTGAACTTTTCATCACCTTCTCAACAACCCTGTATTCAAAAAAGAAGTGCTAGGTATGTCACCAATTACCTTGATCGTCTTACGAGTCAACCCGACAAGATGTTTATTATTTGGTATTGAGGATGTTCACACAGAATTTTCAATACGAAGATCTGCACCTGTCAATTTTTCATATAAATAATCTGTGTTACTAATAAAAAAGCTTGTATACATAGGTTATACCGAACTTATGTCAGGAAAGTTATACCAAGTATAAGGAAACTATAACTTTTCCACAAATAAACTCAGAATAACATCGGTATAACTATACTCCTTTTATTCCAAAATAATAGTTTGGCAACGTCGTAGCCGTTCACACAAGTAGATAAAACACCCTAAATTTCAAGAAAAAGTTGTCATATTCGTGTCGTTCTATCCGATTGACAAATGCATTTACGAGCAAAAAAGAAGAACGAATTTGTTTATCTACATTCGTGTCATTTGTATTAGCAGTCACGCGGAATAGTGAATAATTTTAAAAATTCGTTTTCCGTCCATTTTCCATATTAATGATATCATTCACTTCTTCAACAGCCTCTGCAGCTCTCAAAAACATTTTTCTCACGTGTTGAACAATCCGTATTCGAAAAAAACGTCAATTTCTTTTAGGTTCTAACACAGTTAAACAAGGGTAGGGGTCGGTATAATTATTAGGTGACTACTTATACTGAGTATAACATATTCTCAAGTTATTCCGAGGTTATTGGTAGTCATTTTTCTTATTCTTGATTTATTCTCAGTATAATATTTTATAACAGGTTTATTTGTGAGACCGAATAAGTGTAACTTTCAAATATCAAGTATTCTACACAAAGTAACATTAAAATCCAAAGTAAAATTTAATAATATACAGGTAGTTACATTTAAAATAACAAACATGCCGTTCACTTTCGGTACAACCGGAAGTGACGTTTTCCATAAATTCGCCATAACTTGTTCTCCATCTACGCCAAAGTTTATAGAAATTGTGTGAGTAGTCTTCAGTATTGATAGTGCAAGCTCGTTGTGAAACAGCCTGTATACTTCTATCACCCCTACATATTTATTATTTCACTTGCCCTCTTGTAGAAAAGAGCAGCACTATGCTTTATTTAATGTAAATGTTACAGTTTTCTCTTTAATATATTATATAATGTAATCTTGGTTGCAGAATTGTAGGCGCGGCAGAGATTTATTCAATACGAAACCACAAAAGTGTATTCCTGTGTAGAAAACGTTAGCTGAATTAATGTAGCTGAGTTTTGTGGCAACTAGATGGAGGTAGATGTGTGAATAAAGAAATTCAGAAATGTAGGGTAGAGCTGTGCAAAAAAATGAATAAGGTGTGTGAAGGAACTGATAATGTTATACCATATTAAATGTTGCATCCACCCCTTCCAAACAGCGCCGGATTAAGAGAGGTGCTTGCTGGTGCTATAGCCCCGGGCCCGAAGGACCTTTGCTTAGGAAAACAATTTATAAATTCCAATAACGGACACGATTTATGAAATTGGAACGAAACACATTTTTTTGGGATGAATTTTTGTAAGCAAACTACATACTCAATGAACATTAACTGAGTATTAAAACACGTTAGTTGTACGAAAAACTGAAATAAGTTTTAATGTAATTGTAAAGGAGATAATTATTTTTAGGTACATACTTATTAACTGAAAAATTTTTACCGAAAATATTATTCAAACACACATTGGGGCAATGTTACTTCAATATTATTATTTCATACAATGCCATAAAAATGTCAAAATTATATTTTTGCCATTTTTAAACAAACAAAGTTATGAAAATCGTTTCGAAAATAATATGATAGTATTGCTTTACCTAATTTGAAAATTCAAACGACAAAGTAATGTCGTCAGTCTGGGAGCACAAGCTAGTTGGCGAGTTTTACACGGCATACCAGATGCACGGTGCTGTTTTCATACAGAAGCATTCTCAAGTCGAGCTCTGTCGTAATAAACGAGTTATTTGCTAGTGTAATGTGTGAACATTGGAGTTTTGATCAAAAGGCTTAATAAAGCAACGTTAATGTGATGTTGTTTGTTTTGTGAATCGTATGGTTAGGTATGATCACTGAAGTGCCAATATGTCACTGTCACTTCGAAAAGAACCTAGTGGACACGATAAAAGGCTGATAAAAAAAAGAGATGAAGCAGGTAAAAAACAGTCAAGTGTTATACCCTTTTTTATAAAACCTTCTATTGAGCAAAATCAGAAAGATATGTTGGGCTACTGAGCAACAATATGTTCCAACAAAAATAAAAAATACATCGAGTAGATATATGTAAATTCATCTAAAGTTCCGGAAACAATGGAGAATTTTTTCATATTATTTTATATTTACGCAACTTGTCTTTTTCTTGTCTTTTTATCAACATATAATTTGACTCAAGATTTTTTTATTGAATTTCGCAATATATTTTTTAGCTACACAGAATGATTTGATTACTTTTACTGAGAATGCGACGTCCACAAGTCTTCCGCCGAAGTCGAATGAAATAGTGCTCGTATTACCGATGTTACCAATAATTTTCTAAATAGGTAATGAAGAAATGCCTGACAGAGTCTTATACCAAAGTGTAAAGTTGGAAGATACAACAATTTCAGATAATTCTTCAAAAAAAGGTAAATTAGCGAAGATGACTATTAGTTTTACTTAACTTTTAATGCTGAAAACATTAAGGAATTTTTTTTATTAGACACAGAAAAAACAGCTGATTTGGAAGGTTTGAACGGAAGCAAACAAGATGTAGCGATCATAGCGATCAAAAATTGTTTGAGAATGAATAAACAAAAGTTTTCCAAGATAATATTGAGGAGAGTAAGTACACAATTTCGTTACTAGATATAGGCAGAGATCCTGCGTTCTGGCATTTGAAATTGAGTGAAAATAGTCATAAACGTGAAAAATGTTTACAAAAAGATTGTTCCCACTTTCAAAATAAAAACTCTAATTTTGAATCATCAAAACGAGCTTACAACCCTCAAAGCAGGTATTTCTTGGCCAACTTTTTTCATAAGAAATTACAGAACGGTGAAAAGTGTGACTGAAAATGGCTCATGTTTTCTAAGTCAAAGGGATCAGTGTTTTGCTACGCTTGCAAACTATTTTCGTGTAAATGTGATAGTCCTTTTGTTAAAGATGGATTTAGTAACTGGAAAAAAGGCGAGGAAATAATATCCTCTCATGAGAATAGCATAGAGCACAATAAGTGTATGATGAAATACCTCATTTATTCGACGGGAAATATACGCATAGACAAAAGTGTTACTAAAGCACTTGAAAATAACACAATATTGGATCAAAGAGCTGAAGAGGGTTGTGTCCGTTGTCTCTTTTTTAGCCGAAAGAGGACTTTCTTTTCGTGGGACAGATGAAGTCATAGGCTCACCAAGAAATGGAAACTTCTTGGGCATTATTAAGTTACTTTCGAAATACGATGCGTTTTTAGCAGAGCATATAAAATTAAATGCAAATAAAGGACGTGGGTGTGTTTCATATTTATCTAAAACCATTAACGAAGAATTCATAGAAGCAATGGCTCAAAAGGTGATGAAACATATTAACAATGAAGTGAAAAAAGCTGAATATTGGGGGCTTGTCTTGGATTCAACACCAGATATATCTCACCTAGACCAAATGTCGGTCGTATTTCGATATTATCTAAATAATCACGTGCATGAACGCTTTTTCACTTTTCTACACATCAAAAGTCATAAAGGTAGGTCGATGACAGAGAATGTTTTAAATCTACTCGTGAAACATGATGTTAAAATTGCAAATTGTCGAGCACAGACATACGACAATGCTCGTAATATGTCAGGCATTATCGAAAAAAACGAATTTGTAGTCTTTGTCCGGTGCACTGGCCACTCTTTGAATCTAGGTGGAGGGAGTAGCGTTGAGGAATGCATTATATTGCTATAACTTTTTTCGGAGTATCGCAATAGTTATATGTATTTTTCACAATTTCGACTGGTTGATGGCAGCTACTATTAGAGCAAAGTTCTAATGTGAAAAGCTTGTCCAAGACAAGATGGTTACGTCGTGCAGACGCTACCAGGGCCTTGAAAAAATTTTGAAGGTATTCATAAGGCATTAGCATGAGATAGCCAACCACAAGGATCGTAAAGCTGAAGAAATCAAAGAAGCTTCAGCTTTGATGAATGACATCACTAAGCTTGAAGATGCTTTCATGATTTCCTTCTGGGATTGCATTTTAAGTCGCTATAAGTCAATACCTACAAAAAGTTGAAATTGATTTGATTTCTGCCAGTAAAATGCTGTTATCTTTAGTAGATTTCGACCTAATCTACGGCCAAATACTAAAACAACTCCCACGTAAGGTTGTTACTCTCCTTACTATTATTTTCAAACGAATGTTAAGTATATCCTTTTGGGGGCCGTAACCCTTTTGCGGTATCAGCTCCAATGTAATATTGGAAAAAATAGGCAAAGCCGAAAAAAGAGTAGATCTGACCATTAGAGAGATCAAGTGGGGCTAGACAATCAAATATTCTGCAGGGTGACTACAGCCCGTTGAGATCTAATCAATGCATAAGTCAATGCCTGAATGGGTACCTGAAAAGCTCAAAATAGTAGAGGATGAAGAAAGTAGTTTCTGTCACATGGAAGAAGAATCCTCCATCTACATACTTGCGAATTCCACAGCAATTCAGAATCCTAGGGCAACACACCTAACATATTATTGGAAAGAAGACATTTACCTAAGCTTATTCCTGCAGATATACTAAAATCACTCCTGGAAATAGGACTAAAGGAGCTGCTAGTCTCTGAGACTATCCTCAGGAACTAAGTAGCAGTAAGGGGCACAATAGATCTCTTAGGTCTCAGTAAATGTCACCCCAATATACATACATAAGCTTATCCTACTTCCCCATAGTTTGAGAATTGGTTGCAATTATTAGGATCCAAACCAGAAAAACAACAAAATAAAGCTACATCCTACCCACCCTTCACGAGTGTAGAATGATGGCTAATATTCACGCGGATGAAGTTTCCAAAACGTGCGAGCGCAGCGAGTGAGTTTTGGAATCATCCAAGTGAAAAATAGCCATTCTGCACAAGTAAAAGACTACTTTCTCCACAAGCTAGATAAGTCGATCTTTTTGATTATCGATTTAAATATCGATCTGCTATTATCGATTAATCAAGTATTAAATGGAGATTGTAATGACTTAAAATTTTTTATTTGTTCCTTAATTTTAACAGAGATTGTTTGTAAAAACGGCAGTAATACGATTGAATATTAAATAATTCTTCCTGGTGCGGCACCGTCAAGTGATAACTGTTGAATTGATGTTGAAGAAGTTCATTCATTCATGCATTCATTCATACGTTTGAGTTGTGCTCAACAGCCTAGGAACTTGAATCGAGTCTTTATGCCATTTCCCTTGTTATGTACGTTCATTCCAGAAGTTTCGTTTGACTGAAGGGATTTTCAGTAGTTGTGATGGTTGTATTATTTCCTCTCCAAAGTGCTTCCCTCTGAGACCTTGTAAGTTCTCACAGAAGCAGATTGTGTGAGTAGGTGTTTCATCATAGAGTTCACATTTTTTGCAAATAGGTTCACCAACTTTGCCCATTCTGTGCAGGTGCTTCCTCAGGGTGCAGTGTCCAGTCACCAGGTCGGTAACTGTCTCTAACCAGTTTCAACAGCCTAGATAAGAATTCTTTGTCTACCTTATTCAGTAACCTCTTAGTATGGGGATGTTCTAGTGTCAGCTTCCATTTGACTTGGTGAATCCTCATCTAGCCAGCTCTCAATTCCCCTCTTATGTAATCCCTTCTGATTTCACAAAAAGGTTTCGGATCTATGAAGTCTCCGTTAGAATCTTCTTAAGTTAACTGGTCCGCCATTTCATTACCTGCAATCCTATCATGTATAAGAGACACTTTGTTGTCTCTAACCAGCCTATTAAGGGATTCTTTACAGTATTCTACCAGTTTAGGCCTAGTTGTTGTTACTGATAGCTTTAAGCAGAGCCTGGCTGTCGGTGAATATTTTAATTTTTTTTTCCGATTTATCCTCTTTTGATATTATCGTCAATGCAGGCTATAGCTGCAATCGTCTCTGCTTGACACACAGACGTATATCGATCAATGCTGAAGAAAATTCTCTTTCAAGTTCCATTTATACCATCCACAGGGCCATGGTTTGTGTTTGAACCATCAGTTAACCAGATGATTTCTCCTGAATTACCTGGGTGCATCACCTGTTCCCTAGATGGGATGATGATGTTCACCCGCTCAGTGAATATATTCTCCGGTGCCATGCTATCAGAACTCATGTGAAATATGGATTTATCTAATATCAGAAGTTTCTGACCCATTTTAACTGTAAAAATCTCGGAACTCAGAGGCGCGGTTTTCGAGGTACCATTTATTTTTATATAAGGATTTTTCAGTATAAATGTTTAATTAGTGAAATCGTATATAGGGTGTTTTCAAAAATATTGTATCTTTAAATGCAAATATCGTCTATTTTTTGAATGAAATACCCTATATATTTTTATTCTATCTGGAAGCTGAACACTTTCTGAAAATGTATAATTTGTTGAAGTTTAGATGAAAAATGGGTAAGATATTTGATTTTTAATGATAGGATGTTATGTAGGTATCTAGAAAAAGTAGTCAGTGTTAAAGTATGCTTTGGAATTTTTACAATCTCAATAAACTAACACGAAATGTCAAAGTAATCAATTCCGATTTAAATAGTTCTAAAACAGTTACTTAGGCTTTTGTTAATTTATTTTCAATAATGATTCGATTTAGTTTACCTGAAAAATCAAAAACTGTGTTGCTGTATACTAAGCATGAATCGATTGTTAAGACCCAAAGAACATTTCGTGGGATATTTAGGAAAAATCCACTTCCAAAAAATAGTATAAAAAAGTGGTACGTTGCATTTCTGCAAAGTGGATCATTGGAAAGAAAGAAATATCAAACACGTGATGCTGATAATTTTTTGAATAGACTCCTATGTATTCAGGAAACATTAGAAGAACATAATCGAATATCGCTCCGCAAAATATCATACACAACAAGAATTTCAAAATACGAAGTTCAGAGATGTATGAGGATATTAAAGTTAACTCCTTATAAAATTCAGATACACCAAAAAATGTATGCAAGAGATATTCACTCCAGAATTCTCATTTAAACGGGCAATGTAATAAACATAATTGTCGCATATGGCGGTCTGAAAATCCAAGGGTAATGGAAGTGTACGAACCGGACCGTTTTTTTTTTGGAGAAACTACAATGGTAATGTCTACACAGACATGTTATAAAATTACTTAAATCCACAACTTGAACAAGATGACATGAAAAATTCAGTTCACTTTCAGCAAGATGGTGCGCCTCCACATTATTCACTGGTGGCCAGAAATTCTTTAGCAGAAACATGTGGAAATAGGTGGATTGGGAGATCCGGACCAATTGAGTGGCCTGCCCACTCACCAGACTTGACGATTCCAGACTTTTTTATATGGTCTTTCATCAAAGATAGATGTTATAATCCTATTTCAGAGACTCTATAACAATTGCGAGGCAACATTGTCCGAACATTTCAAGAAATTAGCCCGGAAATGTTACGCAACTGTTTTGATCAAATTTGTTCAGGTTGCAAAAATGTATAGACATGGACAGTTGGAACATCTTAAAGATTTTTATTAAATTAGATAATTTATAATGTTCATTTTTATTAAAATTTGATTCACCTTTCAAGTGTGTTTAATTGTTTTAGATATTTCTAATAAGTCGTGCTTCTTTCAAAAACATTCGGTATAATTTTTTTTAAACGTAGGTATTAGTTAGCAGGCAAATTTTGTAATTGTTTTTTTTTAAACTTATTAGTCAGACATATCTTTATCTAACAAACAATCATCATTAAAAGCCAAATAACTTACTCATTTTTCGTCAAAACTTCAACAAATTATACATTTTCAGGAAGGGGAAAAGTTCAGCTTTCAGATGGAATAAAAATATATAGAGTGTTTCGTTAAAAAAATTGACGATATTTGAATTTAAAAATACAATTTTTTTAAAAACACCCTATATAACATTTCACTAATTAAACGTTTATACTGAAAAAACTTATATAAAAACAAATTGTTCCTCGAAAACCGCACCTCCTTATCGTTTCTGAGTTCCGAGATTTTTACAGTTAAAATGGGTCAGAAACTTCTGGGACACCCGGTATTGTCCCAGTTGTGTCCTTATCGACCAGACTATTGTTCCATAGGTGATAGTTGGTCTTATCAAAGTTGTGTAAAGCCAGGTCGTATTTCCTAGGTTTTTCCCATAACTCTTCTGCATTGCCAGAAAAGCCTAGTCGCCCTGGTAGTAATTTTCTTCAGATGTGTATTCCAGTTCATTTTGGAATAAAGGGTCAGTTGAAGAGGTTCTTCAGCGCTTGATTATGTATGACTTACCTCACAATTTTTTTCAATGTTTCATACTCGTCGACAAAACTATTGCGACTGAAGGAGAATACATTACATTGATGGACGTGGACTGGTTTATATTTACGGAAAAATTCACACGTATAGAGTTTGTTTAATCGACCTTTGCCGTTACGTCATAATCGGTGACGTATTCTGCTGTTTTACGTTTGTCTCATATTAGTGTTGAATGTTATTTTACACTTAACCTCAAAATCATAATCAATGACATTTGTTAAGGTGTGTTTGTATGAATAAATTAGTAATGCCAAAAATTGTATTTTGCTTTATGCGTTACGTACTTTTTTACTTAATTTAGTTTTGTTTTAATTTGAAATCCCCGTATTTTTTAACTGATTTGTTTCAAATTTTCAGCTTGAGGATGTTTAACGCCCCTAAGCATGATTTTTTATTGAATTTAAAAAATTATGGATTACCGAATTGTGATTAAATGGCGAATTATATAATATATATTGAAAATGTTTTATATACGATTATAAAATTATATATACGATTATAAAATTTTAAAATCAAATCAAGATAGACACTAACTCTAATTTTGCATAATATAGATAGATACTTACGTTGTAGACTGCATTTAACGGTAAAAGCGGCATTCCAGCATCCCTTTCTTTTGAAAAGTAATTAATTAACTTCAAAATTAAACTTTGCTCTTTCTCATTATACCGGGAAGGCATTTTGACAATGAAAAATTAATTGAAAAAAGCGAAAATGACCAAAAATACTGATCAAATCAAAATGTGACAACTGAACTGTCAAAAGTAACAAATAAAAATTACGTCGACATTAGTTAAGAAATACGTTAATGACGTCATAATTCCGTCTCATCCATTTCATGAATGAGAGATAAAGCTGGGCAATGTATGACGTAACGGCAAAGGTCGATTAAACAAACTCTACCTACATTCACTCACATATTATGATTGACAGGTTGACTGGTAACTACTGATACTTAACAGCTTAACACTGATCACTCCACATCTTTACTGTTTGCACATAATACAAACTGAATTTAATTTATGAAACTCCTGAATACTTTTCACCACTAGCGTCAAAAGCTCTCAACTTAGTTGTTTGGTTTTTTTTCATTTAAAACTCCGTATTGTGGTAGATAATAGTCAACATCATCATTATTTATGTCCTCAGACATGTGTCCTAGCTGCAAATATCCGGATAAAATGGAGGTATAAAGTGTTTTCAACTGAGGATTTTTTCATAATGGCGTCTCGATTGATGCTAAGCTTCACGGTTTTGACTCCTATGAAACCAATAAATATAGATTTTAAGTATTGCGAAAAAAGGAAACAACTTGTACAGTCGACGGAAAATTAACATGAGTATTGAATGGATGATTAACAATCTCAAACATTAGAATATGTCGATCGTTAATACACTTGTTGGTTAAATCATTATTTCCACCGATCTTGCGTTTTTGAGCTATATTAATCCACACAAAATCATTCATCAATGACCTCTTGTAAAGAACGATTTTCTATTAATAAACAACTGTGGTAGAGTTCATACAATAGCCTTCTTGGTGTGCGTCATCGTTTGTGACGTATATCCGGGTTTTAGGCATGTCGTTTATTATATTTGCTATATTGACATTATAGCTAACCTTAAATTTGATAAATAAAATGATCAGGATCGTATTCAGCCATATTCGAAAATGATATGAAATTAATAATACTTGGGATATGAAAACACTGCAAAACAAAACAAATTGTATATTCAATTTACATATTAAAATAACTTTACATTAGTAAATATAGTCTGCACCATATGGAACCCTATTTTATTCTAAAGTTTTATGGAAAAAGGTATTCTTCACTTATAATTCTTATTGTTAGTGAATTTCATTGTTTTATTTGTTTAAATGTGGCCACTGTCTGTACAGGTGGTGTATTGAAAATTTATGTATGTAAGTATTTTGACATTCACTGAGACCTAAAAGATCTATTGGGCCCCCTTACTTTTACTGAGTTTCTGAGGAGAGTCTCAGGAGTGTTGTTAAAAGCTCCTTCTATGTCCAAAAATGCACATACTACAGTTTCTTGGTTGTCTAAGGCACCTCGGATATATTGAAAATTTAACAAAATAGATACTATTCTATAGCTTTTTGAAGCTACGACCACTTGCTCTGCCGTTGAATAGCTTCTTTCCAAACACTAACTAGAGTATTCTATCTTCAGTTACACGTTCAGTAGAAAACAAACATAAACATAGTAAATGGTCAAGAAACCAACCAACTAATAAAAAATTAAAAAGAAGAGGATTATGAAAGTTCAATTTTCGCAGTCATCTTCCTATAAGTCCCAATCTGATTCACATTCCGACTCATTCAAGTCAATAATTACAGGCCAAGTATCACTAGCGTCAATAATTTTTGCTGTTTCCCAATATTCCTCTATAATGTTTTGGGTATGCCTAACATATATTTTCCATTTTTCTGGTGTAACCTACAATAGTATAATTAAAATAATAGGAAATTTTTGTTCCAACTGAATTTTTATTTTTGTTCGTGTTTTCTGGTTTTCCCCCGCCCTGAATAGTTGACATTGTAACTAGATTTCTGACTTTTTGATACTCAAAATTAGTTGAGCCATAACTGAAGAAGTGGAACATTATGAGTGATTAAGTCTATCTAATCTATAAAACAGCACGCTTACATTAACACTGTTGATCCTCACCTCCTACAATAAATTACATACTTGTTTTCTTTATCCGGTATTTTATGTTTCTTCACAATTTTCATAATTTCATCTTTCATGCTAGATGCTGGAAAATGTATACACCTTTCTTGTAACCAACTAATTAAAGATTGCTTAGTCCAAGTTGAATTAGGGATTTTTTCAACTAAACTTGAATGATAAGATGCATTGTCCATTATTATTAAAAAATGTTCTTTTAAATTCGGCAGGAGCTGTTGTTCAAACCATTTTTCTAAGTTATTCGAATTCATCGAATCATGATAGTCTCCAGATTTACTCCCACTTTTGAAAATCAAACTACAATTTTCGACAAAACCATTCTCAGAACCTGCTTGTAAAATAATGTACCGTACACCTTCACCACTTGTCTTCCTTACTGCCTTAGTGCTACCATCTTGCCAACTTTTGCGAAAACTACCTTTACTAAAAATCCAGGTCTCCTCCAAAAAAACAGGCTGTAGAGGGTAAGGAAAACTCTCATTGTTCTTGAATTCTCTCAGAAAATGTAATCTTTTTTGAGCTACATGTGGTTGTTCCATAAGATAGTTTCTATTGGAAATACTGCAATTTAGCCATCTGAATTTTAGTTCCCTTAAAACATTATCCATTGAACCAACAGACATGTCGATTCCATCCAAATCAATGAGTTTTTTATTCGGTGTATGTAGAGTTACATGTTCACCTAAAATAAATAAGTAAACAAACAATATTAATGAATAAAAAATACAAAAACACTTTTTTAATTACACTTATTAGGAAATGCACTAAAAAGTGAATAATAATTTTTTTTAATTTCTCATTCACTCTTTCTCACTATCCTAATGAAATAGGATTAACTTGATTTATATTAATTTCACTTATTGTTATATAAAAAATACTTACTTAGTGCACTGAAGTTAAAGGTATCAATGGTTTACCAGCTTCTTTTTCTAATTGAAAATATTTGATACCTTTCAAAATAAGATGCTGCTCTTTTTCTGTGTATCTAGGCATATTTTTGTATTATTTACATAAATAAAATGCTAACAATAAGATTAATATCCACTTTCCATAAATAATCATAAACAACAAAGTACAGACCTGACGAGAAACTGTCAGTGGGACATTAGAAAAGGACGTAACCTACGAAGGGAACGTCTACATCGTATTCATAACGATATAAATTCGCCCGATTGATAAGTCGCGCTTGCACGTAAACTAAACATCAACCAATCAAATTTTTCTGTCAAAGATTAGGGTTAACGTTTGTAATACGTTTAAACAGTTCATTATTGTGATATTTTAATTAGGATTAATCACAGACCTGCCTTTTTTTCCATTTCTTTCACCGTAATGTGTTAGAAGAATATTAACAATCAATGACGCACACCAAAAAGGCTATTGTATGAACTTTATAGGCAACCAAGCCTTTTAGTAAGGAATACTTCTAGTTTTTTTTATTATATTATTAAACAAAACTATGATAAATATTAGTGTTGAAAGGTCGAAAAAGGAATTAAAAAAAAAAACGAAAACAGTGACATTTGAACCGTCTACCTTTTTTGTAACATTTCATGACATGTCATGATGTATTGTTGGTAGTACTTCCGTTTAAGACAAATCAATATTCTTAGTTTTTATACATTGAAAGAAAGGATTCTAGTTGTACAGTCGACGGAAAAGTTTTGTATTAAAAGGGCGAAAAAAATGTTTCTGTAATACCAACGACCATTAACAATGCACATTGTTTTGATACCGGTAGGTTATATCAAAGCATATGGTCTTGAGAATTTGTTAATACAGAAGTATTTTGTTGTGACATAATGAAATTTCCTTCAAGTTTTTCCAAACTTTTTTTTTCTTGATCTGAGCTCTCCAGCGTTACATGGCGTCCATTATTATACACTGTGTCCGTAAAGTATGGAACAAATTCATTTTTAGCTAAACAGGCCATTTTAAGATATAATCCTGAAAGACGTCGATTTTTTATTTTAATTTACCGTATTTTAAAATAATATTCTAATATACAGGGTGAATTACTTTCGAGTAATGACGTCACCGTCATTTTTTTTAAATGGAGCACCCCCATTTTGTCTCAATTTTCGGATTACTCTTGCTGAGCTTATTCCAAAAATGTATCACATGTTGATTCCAATTGGTACAGGGTGGACAAAAATACAATAGTTTTGTGTGTGCTCATTAAGTAACGCGTAACATTCTTTATTAGTTAAATTAACAATATCAAAAATACTTATTGTCTGGCGGCAATTGGTTTCAATGTAACACCCTGTAGTTTGTTACATTTTTAGATTAATAAAAATGAGCTTTTTCCAAACATCTCGTACATACTTTACGTAATTTGTTTCCCAGCAGACGTAATCCTGGGGGTTTTGATGAAAGTTTATGATTTCATCATGCTGTAGATGAAATTTTTCCGAACAGGTGGATTGGTAGACGTGGACCTATTGAATGGCCAGCGAGGTCACCAGATTTCAATCCTTTGGAGCCATCTGAAGAATGTTGTGTATCAAACGAAACCAGCAAATATTTAAGAATTAAAAGAGAGAATTCGGACAGCAATAAACAATATATCTCAAGACACAATAAACAAGGTTCAACACCGTTTGGGTTACTGTCACATACAGCAAGGGCTGCAGCTCGAACATTTATAAAGTCATGTATTTCATTATATTTTGTCCGCTAGACAATAAGTATTTTTGATAATATTGTTAATTTAACTAATGAAGAATGTTACGCGTTACTTTATGAGCACACACAAAACTATTGTATTTTTGTCCACCCTGTACCAATTGGAATCAACATGTGATACATTTTTGGAATCAGCTCAGCTAGAGTAATCCGAAAATTGAGACAAAATGGGGGTGTTCCATTTAAAAAAATAACGGTGACGTCATTACTCGAAAGTAATTCACCCTGTATATTAGATTATTATTTTAAAATACGGTAAATTCAAATAAAAAATCGAAGTGTTTCAGGATTATTTCTTAAAATGGTCTGTTAAACTAAAAATGAATTTGTTCCATACTTTACGGACACAGTCTATACAAATATTTGGCTGTGTTAGCAAATGGTATTTCGGTGTTATTATTTATTATATATATATTTATTATAGTAGGAATACTTTTTAATTTCATTAAAATTTTTCATATGTCTCATAAGTTCCTGATTTTTGGCAAAAAGTAGTGCAGATGAAAAGTGGGGTTATGAAAAATGATATAAAATGGAATGGAAAAGCAGATGAGAAGTTGGAAAACGAAAAGTGTGACATGCATTTGAATAGATCAATAATTATATTGAAAAAAATTGGTAACAAATACTTTACAAAATTGATACCGATCCGTTAGCTTTTCAAGTATTACATGTGTTTTTGAATAACTCACTGTGTTGTCCATATTAATTCCCCATTATTATTTTATTACGTTTTATCAAGATATATCATTAAAATCATATTATATTTTATTGAGAACCATATTTTTAGAAGCAATTACTAAGATGTATAACTTAATAATAGACATATCCCTTATTAAAAAGCAATTCAAATATGTTCAATAAAACCTGCTACTGGGGCAAATTATTAGTTTTCAACGCAGTTATCTCTTGGTTAGAGAAACCATGAAACTGATATTGTTGATTTTTACCTTTAGCTTTATATTTGTTAAATCCCAGGTATGTATATCCATGATGTTTTATAGCATGAAGTTTTTTTAGAGTCTGAAATATGAAACTGGAAAGAAACAGAAAGAGAGAGAGAGAGAAAGATGAAGAGAAAAAGAAATAAAGAGAGAGAGAGAGAGAGCGAGTGATAAGTTTTGTCATGAGAAATTATACAATTTAATAGTCAAAGGATATTTAAATAAAATTTTCACCAATTGTTGCCAGCCTGAAAGCTCATATTTTAAAATAAGTCGCAATTGTACAGCGTGTTTAATATCACCATGCCAGATCGAAGGTACATTTTTTAAAATGGAACACCCTATATTTTGCTTGACTTTGCTATTGTGATGAAGTTGTAATAGGTACCACAGTATATTTAAAAAGTTATGACCACTTGTTCCTAATAATCGAATTCAACGCCCTGCTTACTTCAAACTGCACAATTTGGAATTAATATTTCCATATACCTGTGAGGGTCGTCTGGTATCATAATTCACTAGACCTGCTTCTATATCCAAGAAACTTTATACAGAGCAAGCTCAAACTCGAATACGTAAGTTTGAATTTTTCTTAAATGGATCACCCTGTATTTTATTTTGGTAAATGAAAGGTACTTTACTATTCTACAAATGACTGAATCTAAGAAATCACCCACTGTATAACGACTTGTTATGAGGATGTTGAAGGAAATGGTATAGAAAGGGTAGAAATGAAGATATTAAATCCCCTTCTTAAATATCTCGGGGTTAAGGGAGGGTTTCTTATGGAAACAAGTCAAACTATAACGTACTTATGTAGACATATGATTATTAACTCTTGAAGATGTAACAAGTAGTATGCCATACAGATTACAAATGTGTATAGATATTGCGCTCGAGAAAAGGGGTTTTTACAACTATATTTGAAATTAATGTACTGAGAACCACTGGTGTGAACTAAACTTCAAATATCAAATTTGGCGTTGACTTATGTCTAAATTATAACCTCGTGGTATGTCGTATACCACGTGCAGATTTAAGAAAACTTAATTATTAATTGATTCATAATCTGTGAAGGTATTGATAATCATGAATCAGCCAAAGTATGCATACCTAGGACTCACAGTGTACAATAAGTACTTATAATTAATATACACTCACCGGCAAAAAAACTCGGCCACCTAAAATTTTCCAGAAGTTCGTTGTCCGAGAACTTTCGTAATTTTTCATCGATTTCAATTGTTTCTACGCCAAAGTGTAGATAAATTCTCTGGTATTAATACAAACTTCAGAAAAGTTGTCCAACAATATTGATAGCTTATTTATACACGGTCGAAAAAAAGCATGTATTTGTA
Source organism: Lochmaea capreae (assembly GCA_949126875.1). Classification (NCBI taxonomy): domain Eukaryota; kingdom Metazoa; phylum Arthropoda; class Insecta; order Coleoptera; family Chrysomelidae; genus Lochmaea; species Lochmaea capreae. The sequence goes on from OX421411.1 coordinate 13,589,705, forward strand.
GTCCAATTTCTTAACACCCTGTGGAGCAGTTCGGGAAATTTGCACAGTTCACGTTGATATCTTGATTTCTTTTGAAGATACACGTATTCAAATAAATGCCTGAAATTGTTCTGGGAAAAAAAATTAATTTGTAATGTTTTAATATCCAACAGTAATTTGGAACAAAAAGAAAAACATAATTAGCATTTTTTAATATTTCGTATGCCAACCTCTAGCGGAAATAACTGAACGCAATCGCCGAGATGAGAGCAGCACGTACCGAATTATTATTTATTGAAACCTGAGCTCTAAATGCTCAACGCTACATACGAGACGTTCTTCAGAAAGCTGTAGTTCCCTACGCTTCATTTGTTGGAGATGTCTTCATTTTAATGCACGACAATGCAAGACCGCATGTAGCAAATATTGTTTACCAGTATTTGGATGAGGTTGACAGCCAACGATTAGAATGGCCTGCATGTAGCCCGGATCTAAATCCAATTGAAAATCAACATTCGTCGTCGTCCTATACTACCCGAAACATTTGACGAGCTGCGTTCTGCGTTGCAGGTTAATATGACGCAATTCCTCAAGATCGCATTATTCGTCTTATCAATTCGATGTCTCGGCGATTGTGTGCAGTTATTTCCGCTAGAATTGGGCATACGAAATATTGAATGATGCAAATTATGTTTTTCTTTTTGTGTCAAATTACTGTTGAATATTAAAACATTACAAATTAATTTTTTTTCCTAAAACAATTCCAGGCTTTTATTTGAATACGTGTATCTTCAAAAGAAATCAAGATATCAAGGTGAAATAAAAACTGAAAGATGGCGAAAAGGTTGGTCTTTGTAATAAACTGAGCGTTAACTCTACAAATTTCCCGAACTGTTTCACAGGGTGTTAAGAAATTGGACTACAGATACATGGTTCTTTTTTCGTAAATAAGCTATCAACATTTTTTGGAAAACTTTCTGGAGTTTGTTTCACTACCAAAGAATTTATCTACGGTTTGGCCTAGAAACAATTGAAATCGATGAAAAATTAAGAAAGTTCTTCGACAACAAACTTCAGCAAAATTTTAGGTGGTCGAGTTTTTTTGCGGGTGAGTGTATGTATATGTACATGTTATGGACCCATTTATTAATAGGACATTGTAAAAAGTGCCCGCGCAGTTTGAAAATGCCCAATATGAGATGGCAAAGTGATAAAATTTTTTGAAAGAATCAAATAGTCCGGGCATTATGTATAATGTGTGTCACCTATGAGGCAGAGTAATTGAAACGTTATTAAGTTCATTTTTATTCGTTATGTTTGTGTCACGTGATTTGAAATGAATATTGGCACGTGGAATACAAATTATTTGATATTTTTTCGAGAAGAGAAGGCAGAATGATTGAATAATAATTTTCAATGATAACCAAACCTACCCCTACCAAACCTTCTTTGTATTTTTAGTCAATTTTTGAAGAATAAATTATAATAATTTTCAATAATAACCCAACCAAACCTACCCCTACCAAACTACCTTCGTATTTTTAGTCAATTTTTGAAGAATAAATTATAATAATTTCCAATAATAACCCAACCAAACCTACCCCTACCAAACCTTCTTCGTATTTTTAGTCAATTTTTGAAGAAAACAATAAGAAAATAAAAAAATATCTGTCAAGTATTATTACATTGCCGGAAAACTACATGACAATATTCACAATGTCTAGGCAATGTGATAAATAAGGAACTTCAAATTATAATTAATTCAACAGATGTCGAAAGAATAATTAAAATATTCAACACTATGAATTTTTTGAAAAATAATATTTTTCAAAAACAGTGGCCGTTCAACTAAGGAGCAACAACTACTTCCCGTGCAATATGCACCGCCGGATATTGAATTACACCCCAAAGTCAAACGGGGTTGGTATATCTACAAGATATTTTAAAACCAACCTTTCTGTTTTGCAATTAGAACGGACAACATAACTTGTAGACCGGTTTCGGCGTGTTTGCGCCTCATCAGTACAAGGTATGTGGTGTCCGTCCGAGAATCTCTAATCAGGACTGAAGAGTACACTTCAATCACAATCAATACATGTCTTCCAGTAACGGAAATGTAAAGATTGTGACGGTAGCGACCTCTTCACTTCCAATCGCAAACCAAAAACCCTAAATTTTTGACAACAAGCCACGTAGGCTCGAAACAATAAATCTTATCACAGTTTCCTGTAATATTGTCGTATTTAATAGAGTGAATGTATCAACAGATGTCGAAAGAATAATTAAAACATTCAACACTCTATGAATTTTTTGAAAAATGGATATACCAACCCCGTTTGACTTTGGGGTGTAATTCAATATCCGGCGGTGCATATTGCACGGGAAGTAGTTGTTGCTCCTTAGTTGAACGGCCACTGTTTTTGAAAAATATTATCTTTCAAAAAATTCATAGAGTGTTGAATATTTTAATTATTCTTTCGACATCTGTTGATACATTCACTCTATTAAATACGACAATATTACAGGAAACTGTAATAAGATTTATTGTTTCGAGCCTACGTGGCTTGTTGTCAAAAATTTAGGGTTTTTGGTTTGCGATTGGAAGTGAAGAGGTCGCTACCGTCACAATCTTTACATTTCCGTTACTGGAAGACATGTATTGATTGTGATTGAAGTGTACTCTTCAGTCCGGGATTAGAGATTCTCGGACGGACACCATATACCTTGTACTGATGAGGCGCAAATACGCCGAAACCGGTCTACAAGTTGTGTTGTCCCTTCTAATTGCTGGTTGGTTTTAAAATATCTTGTAGATATACCAACTCCGTTTGACTTTGGGGTGTAATTCAATATCCGGCGGTGCATATTGCACGGGAAGTAGTTGTTGCTCCTTAGTTGAACGGCCACTGTTTTTGAAAAATATTATTTTTAAAAAAATTCATAGAGTGTTGCATATTTTAATTATTCTTTCGACATCTGTTGATACATGCACTCTATTAAATACGACAATATTACAGGAAACTGTAATAAGATTTATTATAATTAATTACCTCGCCCTAAGTAGCTTGTCATTATTCATAATGCCCTGGCATTAAGATAAATGCCCCAATTTATTACTTGGTCCATAACATATATATAATTTCTCAGGACAAAGCAAACAATCCATCTTCACTCTTCACAGTTGTTTATTAATTAAATTGTAATAAAAATAAACATGACAAAAATATCCATTGCAGCAATTTAACACTAAATAAAAGTAAACTAACTATATACTACAACCTGCTCCCTTCAGTTTCATTCCATTGGCATAAATATGATTTCTAATTTACAACTACAGGTTTTGCTTTTGTAACATGCTATCGTTTTAACCGAAACTGGTACTGGCAATTGGAAAATTTGTTATCGACAAAAAAAGTTTGTATTCATGCCTTTCGATGAACCACAAACTTTTAATGAACAATTTTCATGGAATTAATCCAAGAAGTCTATGGAGTTTTTGAAATCCTGATTTTCCACTTTCACTTTGGACCTTTATTGCATTAATATTTTTTTATCAATTTCATCAAAACGAGCTATTTACTTGAAACATACCGGTGAGTTTCTCAATGATAGTATCCAAAAACATTATCTGACAGAAAGTGAATAACATTATCTGTTGATAGTTTTTTCATTGCTGATTTTTTCCTTCCTGTAAAAGGAACAAACAAGTTGTATATAATGCTCTGTTCTGATTATCTCAATCGGTAGCGGAAAGAGTCTTGCTCGAGAACAGTTGGAGAAGCGATTCCCTGCTACTTCTATTTTTTTGCGCGGGAAATAACCCTCAGTAATTTCTTAGTATTCTTTAAAGCGTTGTATTCCCCAAATATGTGAATAGATAACTCGTTTCCGTCCAATGCCACAGAATCTACAAAATTCCTTCACTCATTTGAGCTTTTTGAAGTGCCCATTCTGAAGGTTGCGTCATGTTAGGACGTCTATTCATAAAACGCTTTACTTAAATATGACAATTGATACAGGAAACTGTAATCAAGTAAATATACATCAGTCACAGCTAATTTTGTGTGCTATTTCAGAATCCTGCTGAATTGGCCGAGATTATGGCAGCTCATAGAACTTGTACAACCAGAACTGGAATATCTCCATCTCTGGCAACTGGGATAATTTCTGGTAGATTTCCAAACAACCCAATACTAAAACAGCATTTACTGTGCATTAGTCAACAGTTGGGAGTTCAAGATCGAGAAGGAAAAATTCAAACCAATCGATTATCACAGCTCGCCACAGGACTTCTGCCATCCAGCACATCCTCAGCAGATATATCAACGGTAATTATTTTTACAGTTTGGATTAATCAAGTTTTTTTAACGATGTTTTATGACGATAAGATAGGCTAACTTACGCACTTAATGTTTACTTTGACATGTCCCGATTAGTGGCTTCGGCAACGTTCAATAATTTTTGAGAAAATTCTTGGATTGCCGTTTATCACATGTTTTGGCCAATCGAAAGAGTCCACTCCACTTAAGCTCTTATGCAAATTTAATTGGGTTCTACCTATGGACATTTATTGATTCGGCAAATACAAAACGCATTAAAACCAGATATAAATAGTAAAATCGTAGACATATACATTATACAAGGTTTTGCTATATTCCACTAGAAGATAGCTCTTAATTGTTAAATAACATGAAACATTGAGGGTTTTATAACGAGAAACAAGGTGTTGAAAATAACAACGAGAGATACATTAAATAACTGAACTCAAAGTCACTTCCTACAGGGTGGCGCATTAGAAACAGTCCACCTCAAATATTGTTGGCGGGGGAGGTTTTTGCGGCGATTTTGTTTTCGAGGGGGACAACTTTTGATAGTTAACTTATGGTTGTACGGTCATCCACCTAAAAGAGGTGGCTACCCCTTCGAGAATCTTTAATAGTATGGGGGGTCAAGTGGCACATAATTTGAAAAGTATTTCGATTCTCTTTAAAGACATGCTAACATTTTTGTGTTAAGTGTTGAAATTAATGACAAAAACCAGCTGGAAGTGTGAGTGACATAAAAAAAAAGTTTTAATCAAAGTGTTCAATTTGTGTTCCGTTTACTTCCAAACAATAATACAACCTTTGTTCAACACTGTTCCGAACATTTTGTAGCATAATAGGAGTTATTTCACTACATGCCACAATTATCCGGTGGCGAAGATGTTCTGAAGAGTTCTGTTGCGTTTTGTAAACAACACTTTTTAAATAACCCCATAAGAAGAAGTCCAACGGTGATAGATCAGGCGATCTTGGGGGCCATTCAATGGAACTTCTACCAATCCAATGTGCGGGAAAATGTTGATCTAAAAAGTCACGTACAGGAGCTGTATGTATGGAACTCCATCCTGTTGAAGAAAAAAAATCATTTTCTGGGATCTGATCATCGTTTTCCATTATCTCCACAATTTGAGGGTAGATGAGGTCTTCGATCAAATTGAGATAAGATTCACCCGTCAAGTTATGAGGTAGGAAAACTGACCAACAATATTATTTCCAAAAACCCCAGCCCACACATTCAATTTTTGTGGAGCCTGTGTATTTTGTCCTCTCATAATTGCAGGATTTGCATTACTCCAGAGGAAATTCAAATAGTAAGAGAAGAAAACAGAAGACTCACAAATGATTATGCAATAATAAAAAAGGAGAATGGAAAAATTCCTAACGAACTCAACGATATTAGGTAAAACGTGGAGTGGTTGGAAAAAGAAAAAAGAGATAAAAAGGTAGAGCTTAATGGGATAACAATACAAAGTTCAAACCAAGAGGAATTAAAAGAAAAAATTAGTCATTTTCTTTAAAAAAATCTAGAGGTGTAGACAAAGATAAAAGCAGTGAGAGGGAATAAAACGTGCCTGATAGAATGCGATGGCAATGAAGATAAAAAGAAAATAATTCGAAAAAAACACAAAGGAATAGACATTCCCATATAGGAAATAGATGTATTATATTTGTCGAATATACATCTACAAATTAATGACTTGATGTCTGAAAGATGTCTTCTATAGACACCTGTTAGAGGTCTTAGTGTCTTTTTTTGCTATGTCTTTTATATGTCTACTTCAAGACGTCCATTAGATCAACTCTACCCAGATAACACACGATCATACAATGGATGTCCAATGGATGTCCACATTGGACATAATATAATATTCAACGGAGGTGAAAACTTACGACACCTATACCAAACATTTCTTATAATTCTGCTAATATTTTGCTTGCTATCAAAAATCATCTTCTATTACTTTATACAAAATGGATACAATTTTTATTTGATGTTTTTAGCTAGTGTCAAGATGTGCTGTTCAAAAAAGTACACCCGAGGATACAGCAATTGATTTGCTTAGATGTATGTGGCAAGCAAGACAACAGTAAAATGGAATTGTAAGCTGTTCAAATACCTTTTTTTTAAATATATAGTGTATTAAAAAAAATATTTGTTTGTGGTAATTTTTCAAGAGAAAATATCTGTAATAACCACAGTAATGAACAAAATAAAATGGAAAGTAGGTACATGTAAAATTATTTCGCCAACTATAGCAGGTATGTATGTATCTAGGTATATTGGGGTGTCATTCGCTAAAATCTAAATACCCTTTAAACATGGCAGATAACGTAGTGGTGAGTATATGCGTATTGAGCTATAAACTAGTCAAACAATTATTTCATAACTATTCGTCAACTAGGTAGTCAAGATAGTCAAGCTACTGGTGCAAATGGCATACCTTCTTTATTGCCATAATACAGAGTGACTTTTGAGTATGGAACGCCTTAATTATCCCGGAAACGAATCGCGTGCAAGGATCTTGTGACATGACCGATATTATGGTGGTATTTACATTGTTGTCAGATCGTTCCTCTTTTCGGAATAATAATGAGCTTTTTTATTTCGAATGGATTACCCTGTATATTTTTGGAAGTACTTATTATTTTTCATGTAATGTTTCCCAAACCTAAATGACATAATTTCGGAAATATAGCTACATTTACATTATCTTTGCCGAAGTTAAAATAATAGATATGAATGGCTATAACTGCTACAATAACAACTTTGACGATTCAATAAATTAGTATTGTTGGTGTTTATTGAAAGTCAGAATGGATTGTTTATCTAAAAAAGAACGAACTATGTAATATATTATAATTTATAATAATAATAACAAGTTTTATTGTGACTTAATATAAATGATATTGACCTACACAAAAAAGAGACTATATTATCTCGTTACATAAATAAAACTTTTGAACAAGATCAAAATAGAATTATACTTAGCAGTTATCACGCTTCATGTAAATTTCTTTTACAACAAAATTAAACTAATGAAAACAATTATTTAACCTGTACAATTCCCCTAAATATGAAGAGACCACAAGTTTAGAAAATTTGTACATATATGTCCATAATGATTCATATGAAATTGAAATGCCTAATATTTGCTCAATATGTCTTCCTAATGCCTGAAGATCTTGAACACATATTGCTGGTCTGTACCATGTATAGAAGCTTGAGAGAAAATTTTATTGAGGGTCGAGTATCTTCGGATGATCTAGGCTCGCTCTAATCCTCAATAGGTCCACCTACGCTAGTGCAAATATATCGTTTCATATGTGGAGCAATGAAAATTAGATGATTCACAATAAATAAATGAAATCTCAGTAAAGTCCCTACCAGCTCTATACTGATGTAAGCATCTACTTTCTAAGGAAATTGAAGAGATGTATAGTTCATTCATACACATTATATTTTTTCGATGTCTGAATGTTATATTTTTACAATTAGTACCTATGTATTTTATCCTTTACAGTGTATGGTCTGGAATAATAGGCGACAAAATAATTGATCCCGTTTTCATTGGGGGAAACTTAAATGATCCGGCGTATTTAGATTTATTGAACAATAGTATTATACCTGAATGGGCTCGGTTATTTCCAAACCAAAGTTAGTATTTTCAATTACATCTTAATGTAGAAATTTCATATCTTCTATAAGTTCCTTGTGGCATTACTTGTTATTTTTTCTTATTTTCTTGGGAATCAAACCACAATATGTTTTTTTATTTTTTTTTTTTATTCCAACGTTTCGGTAGCGTTCAAGATTAACTAATAATGAATTAATGAAAAATTTTTTGGTCCCTATCTGACACAACGAAAAAAATTATTCGAAACTTTCAGACAATAACAATATCCCAAACGATAATATTTGGATACAACAAGATGGTGCTCCACCTCACTTAGCGCGTGTGGTAAGGTAATTGGAAGGCGTGGTTTTATCCTGCCAATATTCAGGAATTCAAAAATAGAATAACCACGAAGATAAGAAGAGTTGAGCAGTCAGGGATGTTGCAGAATGTATTGCAAGTGTCAAAAATCGCATGGCTTGTTGTATTGGAGGGCACGGACAACATCGCCTCTACTGTATGTTTTCTAAAGTTTCCAATTTCTCTACTACTTGAATACCTCTAGCATGAAACAACAATATTAAGATTTGTCTTCAGACAGTAGACCTTGATATGATATTTCTATTAGGATATAAATTATTGGAGATTATTGAAATAAAACGAGTTCATTTAACATCCTATGAAAAATTTTCAGTATTGCTTGAGAATTTCAAAAGGTGATATATATACAGGGTAATCCATTTGAAATAGCAAAGTATATTTTTATTCCGGAAAAAGGAAGGATCTGACAACAACGTGAATAACGTCTTAATGTCGGCTACACCAAAAGTCCTTTGTACCCCATAATCTATGAAAATCGTGCGATTTGTTTTCGAGATAATTGAGGCGTTCCATACATAGAACTCTCTATAACCGATATTATAAATTATTGTTTATTTTATCCAGTATTTCCTTTACAATTGAAAAAAAGCTTTTCACGCCATTACTAAAACACAAAGCCCTGAACATTTAAATAAATTTAAACCAATCAGTGTTTTGCCTACTATGTCTTAAATTCTAGAAAAAGTCACTAATATTCAGTTGCAGGACCACCTATCTGTGAACCAAATTATTACAACCACGCGATACGGCTTTAGAAACGGCTATAGCTGCGCAACGGCCATGTTGAAAATAACTGTCACCTTGGTTTCAAATTTAAATATAATTAAGGTGGAAATTAAAAAATATAAACCTGTGTGCAGGGTTTATATTTCTTAGTAATTATAATTAAGGTGGAAACTAAAAAATATAAACCCTGTATGCAGGGTTTATATTTCTTAGTAATTATAATTAAGGTAGAAACTAAAAAATATAAATTCAGTATACCTTAATTTAAATTACTTTATACAGGGTTTATATTTCTTAGTAATTATAATTAAGGTAAAAACTAAAAATATATTAAGGTGGAAACTAAAAAATATGAACCCAGTGTACAGAGTTTATATTTCAATTTGAAGCCAAGTTGACAGTAAACTATTTTCATTTAAACGAAAAGAATGTATCTAAACTTTTGTTGAAAGGAATAAAAATTATTAACTAGTAAAAATGTTGCAGTTATTATAATGAAAAGAGAAAATAATTTTCCATTTTTTACATTTATACCTACAGAATAACAACCTGGAATGCTGAACGTTTTGGGTTTTTATGTAAGTGTGGATTTATGCAGACACATTTAACAATTATCAATTAGCATTTAACAATTAACATTTATCAATTAACAATTAGTAAAACTGCCATCGTTTATGCAGACACAATTATAAATTAGGAGAAAATAGTAAGCATGCGCACGAGTCCGATATTCTAGTTATTTACAATAACCATTAACCCTACATTTTCATGTCCATAAGAGAGTCATGTCGATAAGAGTAGCATCATCCATTTTTACAACTTGAAAATTAAAAATAAACAAAACAAACAAACACACAATATAACCTGTCAACCACTTTTCTATGAAAAAAGTGATGTTAACTTCAGGATCTGCGTACTAGTTGCGCACTAGATGAAAATTCGGTACAATTAATTTAAGAAGTTAAAAGTTGGCCAACTTCGCAATTGTTAAATGATAAATGATAATTGTTAATTGTGTGCATAAATGGAGTCATAGTGAAATGAGTAGTTCAACTTATAATTGATGAATGTTAATTGTTAAGTGCTAATTGATAATTGTTAAATGTGTCTGCATAAATCCACACTAAGTTGTTTGTTTTTTTTTCCTTTTAAATCTTATTGGTTTTCATATCTTATATTGTATTTTGTTGACTGCCTAAAGATATTATTTTAGGATTTTGTAAATGTATTCTTACTTGAAAATGACTTCATGCCGAAACGTATGTAGTAATTTTTATTGACACAAAAGAATTAATGAATAATTAATTGGCTGAATCCCAGGACTTTTGTTATTAAATTAAAAACTTTAAGCTGCCAGGAAGTAAAACACAAGTGTTTTCAAAAAGATAATGATATTTTCAAGGCTTACAATCAAGGCAAACGATCTCTACTAATACTTCTAGACTATTCAAAATCCTTCGACAATATAATCCCAAGATATAGCGGTGTTACAGAGTGATTCATTAAGGGTGGTGACCAGTCGTATCTCGGAGATCGTATGTCATGAAATTTGGGCAAGAAAATTTTTACAAGAAAAAAGGTCTCCAGAGAATGATTAAAAATGTTTTCGAGTCCATAGTTTTCCGCTAGGTGGCGCAATCTATCTCTTACAAAGTGTAATTGGATTTCTTACAAAATATTCCCCAATTTAGGTTGGTAAAAAATATCAACTCTAGAAGCTACTGCCATTCTACAACTTTTGTTGAAGTCAGTTTTCTTTATTAACTATTTTGAAATATCGGGGAAAGACCATAACTGCCATATGCCTAAACCGATTTTAAAAAATATATAGGTACTTTATGCATAAAGCATTAAAGGTAGATTCCCGGAACAAATCACAACAACACAATTTAAAATAAAATGCTAAAACTATGACCAGCTTACAAAAAAGTGAATGGGATGACAAAACCTCGAACTGATCTCTCTTGTCATTTCAAAGATATTGGCATTTTTTGGTTGTTGATGATGATTGTTGGCTCACCCAGTGAGAGAAATTATGTTGATAAAATTATTTTGAGAATGAAATAACAAGTGAAAATGCATCACAAAAATATTTATTATGTAAATTATTAATAGAATTTGAAGGACGAGTTATATTTAGAAAGATAATTTGTTCCATCAATTTGTAATAAGAAAAACTCAAGATGTTATTAAATTCAACAATTTATCAATATGCTCCTCATCAATGGTACTGAATCTGTTTGGATTAATTTCAAAGTCAGAATTTTGAAAATTTTAAATTTCTTACAGCCAAATGTAAACAAGGTTTTATCGAGGAACACGTAGTTTTATCAACAGTAAAAACACAAGAGCTTTTTTTTTATCGGATAAATTTCTCTTTGCAACAAAACAGTTTTGCCAATCACTAATTTTACGAGAAAAACTGACATGATAAAATCGCGACACTGAAGGTGGAGCGATTTTATCTAATGTCAGTTTTTCGAGCAAATTTAGTGATTGGCAAAACTTTGAGTTAAAGAGAAATTTATCTGATAAAAGAAAAGCTCGAGTGTTTTTTGGCAAGATAAATTAACGACAGAATATATGGATGAACAACAACAATAATTATCTTTATTAATACAACAAAGTTAAATAATTACCACACCGATTCAAAATAAAAGCACTATATGTTTAAAATTCAAAAATCTGACAGACTAATTGACAGTTTTTGCAGTTTTGCCAACACTTAATTGCTGTGAAACTATAAGTAACCAAACTTGCGACTCATTGTCATTGTGTAAAAGTGACGTCCGCTTACTAGATATTGAGGAAGAGAAGTTTTTATCCGATAAAAAAGGTGCATCCTTTTTTATCGATGTCAAACTGACAATAACATTTCCAGGTATATGACATTTTAACATTGGAGTTTATTTATCAACAGTAAAAACACAAGAGCTTTTTTTTTATCGGATAAATTTCTCTTTGCAACGAAACAGTTTTGCCAATCACTAATTTTATCTAATGTCAGTTTTTCGAGCAAATTTAGTGATTGGCCAAATTTTGAGTTAAAGAGAAATTTATCTGATAAAAGAAAAGCTCGAGTGTTTTTTGGCAAGATAAGTTAACGACAGAATATATGGATGAACAACAACAATAATTATAATTATAAGTAAACAAACTTGCGACTCATTGTCATTGTGTAAAAGTGACGCCCGCTTACTAGATATTGAGGAAGAGAAGTTTTTATCCGATAAAAAAGGATGCACCTTTTCTATCGATGTCAAAGTGACAATAACATTTCCAGGTATATGACATTTTAACAGTTAAAAGTTAATTTATCAACAGTAAAATCACAAGAGCTTTTTTTTTATCGGATAAATTTCTCTTTGCAACGAAACAGTTTTGCCAATCACTAATTTTATCTAATGTCAGTTTTTCGAGCAAATTTAGTGATTGGCAAAACTTTGAGTTAAAGAGAAATTTATCTGATAAAAGAAAAGCTCGAGTGTTTTTTGGCAAGATAAGTTAACGACAGAATATATGGATGAACAACAACAATAATTATAATTATAAGTAAACAAACTTGCGACTCATTGTCATTGTGTAAAAGTGACGCCCGCTTACTAGATATTGAGGAAGAGAAGTTTTTATCCGATAAAAAAGGATGCACCTTTTCTATCGATGTCAAAGTGACAATAACATTTCCAGGTATATGACATTTTAACAGTTAAAAGTTAATTTATCAACAGTAAAATCACAAGAGCTTTTTTTTTATCGGATAAATTTCTCTTTGCAACGAAACAGTTTTGCCAATCACTAATTTTATCTAATGTCAGTTTTTCGAGCAAATTTAGTGATTGGCAAAACTTTGAGTTAAAGAGAAATTTATCTGATAAAAGAAAAGCTCGAGTGTTTTTTGGCAAGATAAATTAACGACAGAATATATGGATGAACAACAACAATAATTATCTTCATTAATACAATAAACTACAGAATATATGGATGAACAACAACAATAATTATCTTTATTAATACAACAAAAATAAATAACTACCACACCGATTCAAAATAAAAGCACTATATGTTTAAAATTCAAAAATCGGAGAGACTAATTGACAGTTTTTGCAGTTTTGCCAACACTTAATTGCTGTGAAATTATAAGTAACCAAACTTGCGACTCATTGTCATTGTGTAAAAGTGACGTCCGCTTACTAGATATTGAGGAAGAGAAGTTTTTATCAACAGTAAAAACACAAGAGCTTTTTTTTTATCGGATAAATTTCTCTTTGCAACAAAACAGTTTTGCCAATCACTAATTTTACGAGAAAAACTGACATGATAAAATCGCGACACTGAAGGTGGAGCGATTTTATCTAATGTCAGTTTTTCGAGCAAATTTAGTGATTGGCAAAACTTTGAGTTAAAGAGAAATTTATCTGATAAAAGAAAAGCTCGAGTGTTTTTTGGCAAGATAAATTAACGACAGAATATATGGATGAACAACAACAATAATTATCTTTATTAATACAACAAAGTTAAATAATTACCACACCGATTCAAAATAAAAGCACTATATGTTTAAAATTCAAAAATCTGACAGACTAATTGACAGTTTTTGCAGTTTTGCCAACACTTAATTGCTGTGAAACTATAAGTAACCAAACTTGCGACTCATTGTCATTGTGTAAAAGTGACGTCCGCTTACTAGATATTGAGGAAGAGAAGTTTTTATCCGATAAAAAAGGTGCATCCTTTTTTATCGATGTCAAACTGACAATAACATTTCCAGGTATATGACATTTTAACATTGGAGTTTATTTATCAACAGTAAAAACACAAGAGCTTTTTTTTTATCGGATAAATTTCTCTTTGCAACGAAACAGTTTTGCCGATCACTAATTTTATCTAATGTCAGTTTTTCGAGCAAATTTAGTGATTGGCCAAATTTTGAGTTAAAGAGAAATTTATCTGATAAAAGAAAAGCTCGAGTGTTTTTTGGCAAGATAAGTTAACGACAGAATATATGGATGAACAACAACAATAATTATAATTATAAGTAAACAAACTTGCGACTCATTGTCATTGTGTAAAAGTGACGCCCGCTTACTAGATATTGAGGAAGAGAAGTTTTTATCCGATAAAAAAGGATGCACCTTTTCTATCGATGTCAAAGTGACAATAACATTTCCAGGTATATGACATTTTAACAGTTAAAAGTTAATTTATCAACAGTAAAATCACAAGAGCTTTTTTTTTATCGGATAAATTTCTCTTTGCAACGAAACAGTTTTGCCAATCACTAATTTTATCTAATGTCAGTTTTTCGAGCAAATTTAGTGATTGGCAAAACTTTGAGTTAAAGAGAAATTTATCTGATAAAAGAAAAGCTCGAGTGTTTTTTGGCAAGATAAGTTAACGACAGAATATATGGATGAACAACAACAATAATTATAATTATAAGTAAACAAACTTGCGACTCATTGTCATTGTGTAAAAGTGACGCCCGCTTACTAGATATTGAGGAAGAGAAGTTTTTATCCGATAAAAAAGGATGCACCTTTTCTATCGATGTCAAAGTGACAATAACATTTCCAGGTATATGACATTTTAACAGTTAAAAGTTAATTTATCAACAGTAAAATCACAAGAGCTTTTTTTTTATCGGATAAATTTCTCTTTGCAACGAAACAGTTTTGCCAATCACTAATTTTATCTAATGTCAGGTTTTCGAGCAAATTTAGTGATTGGCAAAACTTTGAGTTAAAGAGAAATTTATCTGATAAAAGAAAAGCTCGAGTGTTTTTTGGCAAGATAAATTAACGACAGAATATATGGATGAACAACAACAATAATTATCTTCATTAATACAATAAACTACAGAATATATGGATGAACAACAACAATAATTATCTTTATTAATACAACAAAAATAAATAACTACCACACCGATTCAAAATAAAAGCACTATATGTTTAAAATTCAAAAATCGGAGAGACTAATTGACAGTTTTTGCAGTTTTGCCAACACTTAATTGCTGTGAAATTATAAGTAACCAAACTTGCGACTCATTGTCATTGTGTAAAAGTGACGTCCGCTTACTAGATATTGAGGAAGAGAAGTTTTTATCCGATAAAAAAGGATGCACCTTTTTTATCGATGTCAAAGTGACAATAACATTTCCAGGTATATGACATTTTAACATTGGAGTTAATTATTATCAGTTATAATATCACAAGAGCTCTACTGTTCCAGACATTGCCATTATTTCAAGACACGAAATTTAGTTTAAAATGCCAGCACCTATCCATCCTCCCGGAACATCTACTATGTACAATTTTAATATATGTAGATTTAAGCCGATATAATGTTTCCTAAGTTACTTATGTACATATTTAATTATTCTTGTTTATATTTTCAATAAAGTTTAATATTTTTTAATCATTAAAGAATAATACGTTAGTGTCTAATGCACCCGAATTAGCGTCATATCTACCCCACTCTGCAGTCGTAGCTACCCCAGCCAAGGCATTCGTCATTTGGAACAGTTTTCCTTTTTAGGAAAAAACAATATTGCAAATTTTTTTAATCCAACTAACAATAGTTATTTATGATACAAGTGCGTGAAGTTATACTTTTTCTCAACGAGTGCGTAAAAGTACTTCACGCACAAGTGTCATACAAAACTTTATCTACGACCACATGAAGAAAAAATAAAAAAATGTGCTCTGAAGGGTTTAAAAAACATAAAAATAAATTTTTTATGAACAAATATATACACAATGAATTCTAATTATTTAAATTAATATTTACAGTAAAATGAGGACAATTATTTAAATTACTAATTATAGCATTGGGTAATTTGTCTTTTTTCAAAGTAACTTGGTTACAAGACAGTAAATGGGATGTTAAATTTGAAGTTGAAGGTGTATCAATATGTATGAAATCGTTCGATTTGGGCTGTGAGATTGAAGAATTTTTTGCCAGGGGCATTTCTTCGGAGCTTTGATTTTCGGCTCCGAAATTTTTTTTTTGTAGTTTCTTTTTTATTTTGTAATGAATTTCCAATATAACCTTCTGCGACGGTAGACGATTTCCATCCTCCGTTCCGTTTAACTGCTACTATGTCCACACCTGAATCGGTAGTAGAGAAGCAGATGAACGCCTAAAGCAATGACCAGTATAATCCTGCGGATTGGGCAAATGTAAATATTTAGCTATAATGGATGGAATCTTTCCAAATTGGTTGATACCAACAGGTTGTTTGGTACATTTGTTCTGGCGATATGTGACAAAAAACCGTTTATGATCTACATGGGAGGCAATGTTCAATTTGTTAGGCCGATGTTTTAACAGCAAGCTGAAACCGCTTTGTCGGTAGGCTAGTTTTTGATGAGAATATGGTTGTAGACATTCGTATACGGAGGGGAGAGCTGGCGAAACAACACAGACATAGATTCGAAAAAAAATAAAAATACGCAGTGTCAGGACATAGAAGACAACAAGAAAATGTCTGACAATTTCCGACTGACGTCTGTCACGGGTGATGGCTCTTTTGACAAATAACTATCCCAGTATCTATCCGAACTACCGGGTTTTTCATGAAGTATCTACTACTAGAGATGGGTGCGTGGAATCAAGAAAATAACAAAAAGTCTTTTGGGACCTACTCGTGAGGAATTTGGGAGTTAGATGGATCCAACTGACCTACCTATGTATGTATGTATGTATGTATTTTGGGGTAACATTCACTGAGACCTAAAAGATCTATTGTGCCCCCTTACTTCTACTTAGTTTCTGAGGAGAGTCTCAGATACTAGTAGCTCCTTTAGTCCTATTTCCCGGAGGAATTTTAGGATATCTGCAGGCCTCAACTTAGGTAACTGTCCCTCTTCTATCCAGTAGTCTCCCAGGTACTGTGCCCTAGGATTCTGAAATACTGTGCAGTTCGCAAGTATGTGGATGGAGGTTTCTTCTTCCATTCCACAAAATCTACAATCTTCTTCCTCCACTATTTTGAGCTTTTTAAGGTGTCCATTCAGGCGACAATGTCCCGTTAGGATTCCTGTTAAAACTCTTAGTGCAGTTTTGCTTTGACTTATGCATTCATTTGATCTCAACAGGTTGTAGTCACCCAGAAGAATCTTTGATTGCCTAAGCCCTACTAGATCTTTCCAATTGTCAGATCTTCTCTTTTCTTCGGCTTTACCTATTTCTTCCAATATTACATTGGAGCTGATTCCGCAAAAAGGTTCCGGCCCCCAAAAGGGTATTTCACTCCCCCTCTTTGCTAGTTCATCTGCTATTTCGTTTTCTTCTATTCCAGTGTGTCCTGGAATCCACAGTAAGGTGACTATATTGTTCTCGCCTAGTTCATTAAGTTTGCCTAGGCATTCCCACACCATTTTGGAACTGATTACACAGGAACTCAGCGCTTTAATGGCTGCTTGACTATCAGACATTATGATAATCCTTTGCCTTCTATATCCTTTGTCAATATTGAACTGGGCACACTTTCTTATTGCGTGAATTTCCGCTTGAAAGATACTTGGGGTTTTTCCCAAGCTTTCAGAGTGTTTGGTTCCTGGCCCGTACACTCCTATCCCAGTTCCTTCTATTGCTTTTGAGCCGTCTGTGTACCATTGAATGGCATTCTTTCCAAGTCTGGTAATGGTATTTGGATCCCATTCCTTCTTGTTGCTTAATTCCGTCGTTTAAGTTATACTTTTTCATCTTACCATCTTGTGGCATGTCCCAGGTTTTCTGATTTCTAAGAAGTGAAGAGGTGGTTTTCTTTTTAATGATTCCCTCTCTACTTAGTCTGTATCTTGTTCTTTCTGCAACACTCTCCACCACCATATGTAATGGTGTGAGGTTGAGAATCACTTCCATTGCTGCCGTTGGGCATGTACTCATTCCTCCTGTTATGCATATACAGGCTAGTCTTTGAATTTTAGAGAGGTTTTCTCTCGTCGTCAAGAGGCTAGTTCTACTACTCCACGCAATGGCTCCATAAGTGATAATTGGTCTCACTATGGCAGTGTACATCCAGCTCAGGATTTTTGGGTTACAACCCCAGTTTCTCCCTGCCAGATTCCTGCACACCATTAGAGCCATTTTTGCTTTGTATGTAATCTCCTTCTCGTGTTTGTTCCACAGGAGTTTGCTGTCTAGAGTCAAACCTAGATACTTGACTTCTTGTCTCCATTCAACGTCGTTCCCATCAAGTTTAATGGTTTTGAGGTTGAGTTTTCTTTTCTTAGTGAAGGCTATCAAGATGGTTTTGGTGGGGTTGATGCTGAGTCCCACTTGCCTACACCAGCTATTTGTATAGTTCAGACCCTTTTGTACGATGTCACAAAGGGTGTTTTCAAATTTTCCCCTGGCTGTTATGACAATATCATCGGCATATCCTTGGCAGGATATTCCGAGGTCCGTCAAACCACACAGGAGTTCGTCAACCGTCAGACTCCACATTAATGGGGATGCTACTCCTCCCTGTGGGCATCCTCTGGTTGTGCAGATGAAGACAATGTCTTTGCTCGTTCTCGTCTCTGCTACTCTGGTGGTGAGCAGTTCCGACATCCATTTGGATGTTGTGCTGTCTACACCTCTTCTATTTAATGCTCTCTTGACAGCCGCATGTGGAGTGTTGTCAAAAGCTCCTTCTATGTCCAAAAATGCACATACTACAGTTTCTTGGTTGTCTAAGGCACCTCGTATATCCTCCGTCAGTTGTACCAGTGCAGTCTCCGTAGATCTGCCTGCCCGGTAGGCGTGCTGATACGGGTGGAGAGGTAGTCTCTCTAGGATTTCCGTTCTAATATAGTTGTCAATAGCTTTTTCCATCGTTTTAAGCACAAACGATGTTAGGCTAATTGGTCTGAAGGATTTGGGGTTTGTTGTGTCCCTTTTTCCAGCTTTTGGGATGAAGGTTACTATTGCCCTTCTCCATGCTTCTGGTATATAACCCAGTTCCAAACTACTTCGACTAATTCTAACCAAATGTGGAAGAATTTCGTCTTGTCCTTGCTGGAGCAATGCTGGGAAAATCCCATCTGCTCCAGGTGCTTTGAAAAGTGAAAAGGTGTTCATAGCCCATTTCAACCTATCGTTACTACAAATGTGCTTGGCCATTGTAGTACTTTCTCTCGAAGGCCTGTTATGACCTTCGAGAGGATTAACTCCTCTGTTTGGGGTGCTTCCAGGAAAATGAGTTTCTAGTAAGAGTCGCACTCTTTCCTCCTCATTTTCGGTATATTTGCCGTCTGGCTTCCTCAAAGCCATATCTGTGTTGACCCTACTTTTCGCCATTACTTTGTAAAGTCTTGCCGCAGCAGGTGTTGTGTTTATATCTTCACAGAATTTCCTGAAGCTATTTCTTTTAGCTTTTCTAATTTCCTTGTAGTAGGTGTTTCTCACCTCGGTGTATCTCTGCCAGTCCCCGGTGAATTTTGCTCTATTAAAGAGGTCCCGGGTTTGAGATCTTAATTTTCTGACAGATGTTTGTTCCACCAGGGTGCATCTTTGCTGCTTCGTTGTTCTTGAAGAGGGCAGCTCGATTCAAATGCATCGATTATTGCCCTGTTCAGATCCTCAAGCTCATTTTCCAGGTCGAGATGGTGCTTAGCCCTTCCTTTTCTCTGGATATGTGCTAGAGTTCCTTTCAGACAGGTGTTATAGTTGTCCCAGTCTGTTTTCCTTGGTTTTCTACGGAGGCTTACCTCAGGTATACCTAGCTCTAACTTAAATGTTATGATACTATGATCGGAGAGAGATGGTTCACCCGATACTCTCCAATCTTTTACTGTATGTTTTAGATCACGAGTTGCCAGTGTGACATCTAAAACTTCTTGCCTTACCCTTGTTACAAATGTGGGGGTATTCCCTATATTGTGAATATCAAGGTTTTTATTAAGGATATATTCTAAAAGTTGCTCACCTCTTTGGTTGGTGTTGCTGCTGCCCCAAACGGTATTGTGTGCATTAGCATCACATGCTAGAAGTAGAGATAGTCTCTTCTCTTCACAGTACTCCACCAGCCTTTGTACCTCTGGGGGTGGTGCTAGCCCATCTCCCTCGAAGTAGCATGATGCTATTACTATCTCCTTGCCCTCCTTCTTATGTTCGAGGTGTGCTCGAACTGGAACGAGGTCCCGAGTCATGTATTCTGAAAGACAAAAATAGTTAATATTCTTCCTTATCATAATACATGTTCTTGGTATATCACTACCAGTGTGATATACTATTTTAGCATCTTTACATGCTAATCCTCTTACCTGGTTATTATTGACCCAAGGTTCTTGGATCAAACACATCCCCCATTGGTCCTTGGTGAACAATCTTGTGATCACCGCCGAAGCTCCTTTGGCATGGTGAGCATTAACTTGAGCTAAGTTAATTCCCGCCATCCTGTTGGTTTCCTGCTTGGGTATTTCCCTCCTTCGTCAGGGTGATGTCCCCTTCAGTAGGAGTACTGTCCCCTTCCTCCGACACAATCTCCATTCCCTCCTCGGACAGCGGCGACTCCTCCCCAAGGAGTTTGGTAATGTGTAGACTTTCTACACTACCCGAGTCGCAACTGGCCTTGGAGGAAATGGAAGCCTTCTCCAGGTCTCCTTCTTCTTCCTTTCTGAGGCCATGTACGGGGATTTTCCCAAACCGGTAATGGATGGTGAACCCGTTGTTCTTGATTTTTTGGCAGGATAGATTGTCTATTCCTGCCCTCAAGACTAGGCCTTTGCCCTCTTCTTTGAGATTGAGGACCTTCCACTGGTCTGTTTCCAAACCATCGTTCTGCGCTTCATTTTTGGGATGTCGTCTCCCTGGCACACCGTCAGTTCTACTCCCTTCCAGCTTTTCAGCTGTGGTACTATCAGCCGGAGCCATTCTGCAGTCTGTGGTGTTTCACAGTCGATTAGAACGACTCCTGGTCTGAAATGTATGCCACTAAACTGGAGCTTATGCTCCCATCCAGCATACATTTCTTCTATTATTGCGTTCTCCAGCAAGGTTTGGTCGTCCGCACTGAGGGAAGTCTCAGGGTACGCCCTAGGGAGAACTGCCATTCTTATCAGCTTTGCTGCAGCTGCATAGCTGCCAGCTGAAGAAGGGATGGATATTCTGTCCTCCTTTTTCTTCTTCACCTGTACTTGCGGTGACTGGGCCGTCGCCACTTCCCGCTTACGTTTTCCTCCTTTAGAAGGGATGTTTTTCTCCTCTCCTTGTTTTTTCCGCTCTGTGGCCTTCTTTCTTGCTTCCTCCGGTGCAAGTCCCTGTTCAAGGAAGCGAAGATACCATCTTACCCCCGCCCCACTAAGTCCACGCCTTAGTGGATCGTCCCTTCCTCCGGGCTTGCCCAGTTCTGGAAGGAGGGGGGTCTTCTTATTCTTTATCCAGGGTTTTTCCCGGAGACTTTCGCCAGTTGAGGAGGTTGAGGGTATAGGTGCCCCTGCCTTTCTCCTCTTCTGCTTTTTTCTAGCTTCCTCAACACGAGGTTTGCTCGCATGTGAGGAAGATGCTGTATTTTTGGGCACTGTGGATACATTGCTCCGACTTGTGCCCGAATGCGGTGCTTGCCCGCTTGATTTCTTTTTTTTTTCTTTATTCATGGTTGATCCCACGAGTAGCTAGGGAAGTATAAGGTCCACTCCTGCAGAGCCCCGCATGCAGGAGTAAGGGTATTTAAACTGGATGTCCCCAGGTATCCAGAGTCCGCATATTACTGACCTACCTAACGTACTTGTTTATGATTTTGTTCGGTTTCATTGGTTATACTTGCTGTTAAAACATCGGCCTAACAAATTGACCATTGCGGAGGCACCCTCTGGAGAAATTTCGATTCTGTTGGCACAGAAGTGTGGCAGACCTCCTCATGAACCCCCGAAATACAAGACATTTGCTATTATTGCGAGATTGATAGTGCTAGGAGGCAAAATGTTATGCTCAGGACGCAACTTCAAGACGCCACCACCGCCAAACCGAAGGGCCTGCACAGTTTTAACCCATCACGATCTCTTAGTTACCATTAAGACTACAACATATAAAAAAAAATCGAAAATCGTACGAAAACCAGGATTACCTATAAAATGGTGCAGGGTCCTTTATCATCGATTTTAACATTGACTAATGTGACCATAAAGTAGATGATTTCCGTTGCATTGACTTTTCGGAAAAATATGCTGTTAGAACATTTTCGCTGTAAATCTTGACTTTTTTATTGTTACACCAATCTAAAAAATCAGCATAAGATTTCGTGTAAACTCTTTGAGATTTCTGTGGAACCAGATTATTAATTGCATTTCCGGCAATTTCAGGTGGTGTGCAATCCGGAGAAATTAAATTTTAAATTTTAAATATAACAGAAAATATGTTTCTCTATGTCTGACACTTCTGTCAAATTTACTGACAGCACAAAAGTTTATACAACAAACGACTAAATTCAAGGCAACTAGATAATTACGTAGCTGAAAAAGAGTGTTAAAATGAAAACCCCATTTGAAAAGCATTGGTCATTTACGCACACGTTTGGGTGTTATAATGCAAGTCTCATATAAAAAGCGTTGTTCATTCACGCACGCTTTTTAACGTATAATATAATGTATAATGTATGATTTCAGACATTTTTTTTTTGGTTCGTAAATGCCTAATTTTAAAGGTGGTCGTAGATAAAATTAATTTAAAATAACCATATACGTGGCAAAATATTTCAAGTAAATATTTTTCCAAGAACCAAAACTTCTGCGAATATTACAAAATTAAAAAAAAATGTCTGATCCTCCCCCGTCTACCCTACATAATTATTTTAACAGGCTAATGTACAAAAGTGTTTTCCAAATAAAAACAAAAATGAATACAATGACAAATGAAAATTGTACCTACTTGCTGGATGATCATGTCAATTGACGTTCATTCGTTAATTATTAACGATCTTATTTTCATTGCCTAACTTTTGAAACGATACAAATGATACAGTGTAGTGGTATCTGTAGATGACAGAATTGAGTCTAGGTCGTTTGAACGCCCTACAGGTCCAATCAATTTTATTCTGAGGTTCTTATACATTGGACAGACCAGCAATATGTGTTCGAGACTTTTCGGTTTCAGGAAGTTATAGATTGAGCAAATAACAGTTTTGTCGATTTTATAAGAAATGTTATTTATGTATATACAGGGTTAGTTTAAAGTATGGAAACATCTGAATATCTCACAAACGGAAGAAGATAAAAAAAAGATTTTAACACGTGTTGCAAGGTTGCCGTAGGAGCATATTTTCATTATACAACAAAACTTACAGGGTGGTCATGAAAAGCGTAGTGACTGCAGAGATTGATTTTTTAAATGGAACACCCTGTATAATATATAATTTTATGAATCCTTTCGACTTCTAGATTAACTTTGTTATTAAGTACCCTATGCCCAAAAATAACTGAACAAATTCTATAGTAAATGTATCTTCAGTTCTTTGAATGTTGATTCTTATTATTAGGATTCAAGATGTGATACTAGAATAAACATTTAGAGGCTTACTGGCTACGGTTTTCATTACCACTCCGAGTATTTTATATTTCTGTGGCAACCCTGCAACACATGTGAAAAGATTTTTATTTGTTGATTTCCGTGCATAATATATTTATGGTTACTAATAGTTTTATCAATACATGTAATGCAATAATTAAAGTGCCGATATCTGCGTAACCATAGAATTTGGGCATAGGGTACTTAATAACAAAGTTAATCTAGAAGTCGAAAGGATTCATAAAATGATATATTATACAGGGTGTTCCATTAAAAAAATCAATCTCTGCAGTCACTACGCTTTTCATGACCACCCTGTAAGTTTTGTTGTATCATGAAAATATGCTCCTACGGCAACCTTGCAACACGTGTTAAAATCTTTTTTATCTTCTTCCGTTTGTGAGATATTCAGATGTTTCCATACTTTAAACTAACCCTGTATATGATTTTTAAATGTTGGCTGTTCTGGACTAAGCAATGTATTTTAATATGTAAAAGGATTGTAGTATTAGGGTAATTATAGTTTATAACGAGATTTCTTTGAGGATGGCGAGTGATTACGGATTAGGACTATGTTTAGATATTTCTCTTAATTTCTTTGAACATAACTAGACACATTGTGTGTTTTGTATTGGGACTTATATCATGAATGTTAATTCCTGTGTTACAATGGTTAATTAGACATTGTCGTAATTGATCAGCCCAATTGTATTTCTATTTACTAGTAGTGGAACCTTGCAAAGTTGTAAGGCGGACTAGTGCACGATGAACATATCGGTTAGGAGTCTTATTTTTCATTCTCAGTAGTATTTCTAATGCGTTTTATAATAAAGTAACCCATTTTAAATAAGCTGGCTTCCGCTCTGACTATATGTTCGGCTGTTAACCTTTGCATATACAAATGGTTTTTCCAAAAATTATTTTGTACTTTTTCCGTTTGCTCCAGTTAGCGGAGAGCCAATATGCCACCAGCGTTCGAAAAAGTAGGAATCACGATATTATTATATAATACTTTTATCTACGACCAACTTTAAAATTGGGCATTTACGAACCAAAAAAAATGTCTGGAATCATACATTATACTTACGTTAAAAAGCGTGCGTAAATGAACAACGCTTTTTATATGGGACTTTCATTATAACACCCAAAAGCGTGCGTAAATGACCAATGCTTTTTAAATGGGGTTTTCATTTTAACACTCTTTTTTAGCTACGTAATTATCTAGTTACCTTGAATGTAGTCGTTTGTTGTATAAACTTTTGTGCTGTTAGTAAATTTGACAGAAGTGTCAGACATAGTGAAACATATTTTCTGTTATATTTAAAATTTTAATTACACTTATTTTAAATGGAAGAACCTCGAGAAGAATTTCTTCGGATTGCACACCACCTGAAATTGCCGAAAATGCAATTAATAATCTGGTTCCACAGAAATCTCAAAAAATTTACTTACACGAAATTTTATGCTGATTTTTCAGATTGGTATAACATCAAAAAAGTCAAGAATTACACCGAAAATGTTCTAATAGCATAATCTTCCGAAAAGTCAATGCAATGGAAATCATCTACTTTACGGTCACATTATTCAATGTCAAAATCTGGCAGAAAATTCTTCAATCTCACAGCCCAAATCGAACGATTTCATCGATATTGATACACCTTCAACTTCAAATGTATCATCCCAATTATTGTCTTGTAACCAAGTTACTTTAAAAAAAGACAAATTATGTACTTAATGTTATAATTAGTAATTTGAATAATTGTCCTCATTTTACTGTAAATATTAGGTAATTTAGATAATTAGAATTTGTTGTGTATATATTTGTTTATAAAAATAACTTATTTTTATGTTTTTTAACCCCTTCAGAGCACATTTTTTTATTTTTTCTTCATGTGGTCGTAAACAAACTCTTGTATGCCACTTGTGCGTGAAGTACTTTTGCGCACTTGTATCATCAATAACTATTAGTCCAAGAGCCCAGGGCCGCCAAACATTACTTATTTTCTGAGTAACAAAATGTATCGTACAGAGTAGTGTTAGTGTATACTATGAAGGAATACGTACCTGTTAGCTTGGGCCGGCCGGCCGCCAATTTACAGGTCCTAGGTGCTAAAGGTACATAAAAACATCACTCACTATTCTTAAAGTCTGAGTGAAATATTTATTTGTGTTTTTCCACAGGATATTAAGAAATATGTAGAGAAAATATTATAAACAAATTTATTGAAGATTAGTTACTTTCTTAATTAAGTATATGGTAGTTTCCAATTTTCGTCATCGTCATCGTTGATATTTGATAACTCCGTCATCTAGCCAATCTTTGCATTGAGTGTCTAAGTCATAATCATCGTCATAAATATCAGCAATACTTTTTTTTGTATTTTAAATGAAACTAAAACTAATTAACTCCACTTTAATACTATAATATATATAAAAACTCTAAATTGAATTGATAATTATTTCGATATGTAAAAATATCATCGTCCGAATGACAGCAGTTACATTTGAAGTGATACCTACTTGAAGTTCAATATTTTGTTTCATTGAAAATACAAATATTAGTAGATTCCACGAAGTAAGGGTTGAAACAATAAATTCAATCAGCATTACTTGTTTCTGCCTCTGTAAAAACAAATAATATAATTCGATTATTAATTATATTATTTGTTTTTACAGACGCAAAAACAAGTAATGAGTTATGTGTGGTGAGAATAATAGATCCTATTATTTTAAGGAACACCTGCAAACCTGCTGAATAGACAATTATTTAGATATATAAGTTCAATTTGTTTATAATTAGGACGCTTATAGTTATAACAGTTACAGTAGTTACAATTAATTTAGTTTTAGTATTTAGTCTCATTTGGTTCTTGATAGTTGTAGTTTGTTTAAATAAATAAATATTTTATTTTTAAAAAGTTATTTTCACGAAGGAAATATATAATTGGCGCAGTCAGTAGGATCCGTGCGAGTTTTAAACGAAAGAAAATCCTCTTAAGTAGTCACTTTTCGGTAGTTTATTAACTTTTAACGTAACACGTTATCGTTTTAAGTGCGGATACGAACATTGTTTCTTTTTGAAACAAAACAACTACAACACCCTTTCAGTGGAGCTTCAAGAATCATCGAGAAGTGAAGAAAAAAGTTTTTGCCAGCCAGTTTCTTCAGCAAACGTAAGTGCCAAATAATTCCTTTTCTTGCCCTCCTTAGCCTTTCTTTGGTCTTTGAAGGATAGTTTAAGTAATATTTAAATAATTTATGAGCAATTTAGAAATTAAAGATATTTTGGAAACTTTAGTTGATTCAGTAAAATCACTTAATTTAAACGAATCCAATACTAATAAAAACAAAATGCATACTGTACCAACTACAATTAATTGGGACCTCTTTAAACAAAGAGTCAATAATATTAAACCTTTCAATGGTGATTGTGATTATTTAAATAAATTTTTAACTAGATGTGAAAGTTTAATAGCTTCATACAGTGTTTTCAATGATCCAGAATTAAATGCACATGTACTTGAATGTATACAAGAAAAATTAGAAGGACGAGCAGCTTTTATGGTAGGAAATAGGATTGAAATAAATAATTGGGATAAATTAAAACAAGCTTTATTACAATGTTTCTCAGATAGACGAGATTTAGATTGCTTAGTTCAGGAGTTAACTAGGAGTAGACCTCATAAAGGTGAACATTTGATAGATGTTGGTGGAAGAATACAATTAATTAGAAGTAGGGTATTACAAAGAATAAGTAATGATATAACTATGAGTCAAGTTGAAAAAGAATGTCAAACTAATCATTATAACAAAACTGCATTAAATACTTTTATAGCAGGATGTAATGGTACTTTAAAAAACAATATGCATTTGAAAAAACCTGAAAGTTTAGAAGATGCAATGGGATATGTAACAGAATTCGAAAATTTTGAAAAAATGTACGGAAATTTAAATGACCGATTTTATCATCAAAACAAATCAAATTTCAAAACTAACGAACAACCCCACAATTTTCCAAGAAACAATCCTCATAATAATTATATTCCAAATAATAATTTTTCTCGCCCGAATAATAATTATAGTCCAAACAATTTTCCACGCCAGAATAATAATTATTCTCAACAACGAAATTATAATAATTTCCAGAATCCTCCACAAAATAGATCTTATTCAAATTTTCAACGAAATCATAATAATAATCAATTTCCTTCTCAACCTATAAACATTCAACCAATTCCTCAGAACAGGAAATACTTTACGAATCGTCAAGTATTCGGACCTCAAAAGAATGTTTTCAAACCAAATCCAATTCCAGAAAATCAATTGCCAGAACCAGTACCAATGTCTACAACGACACGAAACCCCTCTTTACAAACAAGAAATCGTTATAATAATAATAACCACTTCAGAAATTTTAATCCAAATCAAAAATCAAATTTTATATCTGAAGAATTATACTCTAATCAATATGTCGATAACGACCTAGAACCTGAAAATACCGAACCAAACGAACAACCAGAAAAAAGAAACTGTAACGAAAATTTTTGTACACCAGGCCCATCCAACAAGAAAAGATAATTGAAATAAATTTCCAGTCTAATAATGCTTTACCATACATAGAAATTAGTAAACCTAAGTTAAAATTATTAATAGATACAGGAAGTACTAGATCTGTAATTAAACCTTCAATAATTGAACAATTTTATCCACAAACCATTTACCATTCTAACATTACGTTATCAACTAGTTTAGGAAGCAAAAAAATTAGATATCAAGCTTTAATACCGGCATTTAAAGAATTTAAAGATAATAATTATTTTATTGATTTTATTTTATATGATTTCCATGATTTTTACGATGGAATAATAGGGTTACAAGATTTAATTAACATGAATTTAAATATTGATCTTATTAATAAGAAGTTAATTAGTAAATCTGTAGAAATACCATTTAAATACAGAGATAATAACGATATTGAATATTCATTTTCCATAAATGCAAATGAAAGATGCATAAGACAACTCCCTGTCAGTGTAAGTGATGGTGAAATTCTAATAGATTCTCAAAAAATAGAAAACATTGAAATTCCTCAAACTCTTTCGATTGCTAAAAATGGATTTGCCCTTGTTGAAATACAAAACTATACAGATAAATCGATATCTACTATTTTGACAAAACCAATCAAAGCCAATAGTTTCAATTCATCACACTACGAAACGGTTAAGTTCGAAAATTTTACTAATCAATTTAATGATAATCACTTAATAGAATCAAAAACTGATATTTCAAAGTTAATTCGTACCGATCATATGAATAAAGAGGAAAAACTTAAAATTTCCAACTTATGTAAAGAATTTTCAGATCTTTTCCTCAAACCCAATGATAAATTAACGTTTACATCTAAAATTGATCATATAATAAGAACTAAGGACGAAATACCTGTACATTCGAAATCCTATAGATATCCTTATGTACATAGAGATGAAATAAAACGTCAAATACAAGAAATGTTAGATAAAGGAATAATAAGACCTTCATGTTCACCATGGAGTTCACCAATTTGGATTGTAAGTAAAAAAATGGACGCCTCCGGAAAACAAAAATGGAGACTGGTAGTAGACTATAGAAAATTAAATGATAAAACAATTGATGATAGATATCCTTTACCTAATATCTCTGATATCCTAGATAAATTAAGTCGTGCTCAATATTTTAGTACGTTAGATTTAGCTAGCGGATTTCATCAAATTCAAATGAATGAATCCTCAATAGAAAAAACTGCATTTAATGTCAATGACGGGCATTACGAATTCCTAAGAATGCCTTTTGGATTAAAAAACGCACCATCTACTTTTCAACGAGTAGTTAATGAAGTCCTTAAAGACTTACAAAACAAAATTTGTATGGTCTATATGGATGACATTATTATATTTAGTACGAGTCTTCAGGAACATTTACAAAACCTAAAATCAGTCTTTATTAAATTACGCGAAGCACAATTCAAAATACAATTAGATAAGTGCGAATTCCTCCGTAAAGAAGTAGAGTACTTAGGACATGTAGTCACTCCTCAAGGTATAAAACCTAATTCAAACAAAATTAAAGCTATAAAAAATTTCCCTGTTCCTAAAACTGCAAAAGACATTAAGTCATTTCTAGGATTATTAGGTTATTTATCGAAAATTTATAAAAAATTTTGCACAATTGACAAAACCACTAACTGTTTGTTTAAAGAAAGATAAAAGAATTGAACATACAGAAGAGTTTTTAAAATGCTTCAATCACTGTAAAAATATTCTAATTTCTGAGCCAGTTTTAGCCTATCCAGATTTCGAAAAACCCTTCGAATTAACAACAGACGCATCAAACTATGCAATTGGAGCGGTTCTTTCCCAAAACAACCACCCTGTCTGTTATGCCTCTAGAACTCTCAATTCTTCTGAAATCAATTTCTCTACAATAGAAAAAGAATGTTTAGCCATAGTATGGGCATGTAAATATTTTCGTCCCTATCTCTTCGGTAAACATTTTACAATTTTCACCGACCACAAACCATTACAGTGGCTCTTTTCATTAAAAGAACCAAGTTCACGACTTGTACGTTGGCGCTTAAAATTAGAAGAATTTAATTATGAAATTGAATATCTAAAAGGAAAGAATAATGTAGTAGCAGACGCTCTTTCTCGAAACATATCAAATATTAATGCAATTGAAACTGCATCTATTGACGTAAACTTTGACGAAGACGATTTAACTGACTTAAATCAAATCTTAGAAGATCAGAATTTTGAACAACCTCTACCTATTTTAGATGATATAGAATTGACAGACATGTTTGACACATATGACGAAAACCAAGAGAATAAACAAAATAAAAAAATAAACATTATTTCTGACATAACAATACCAAATATTCCAGCAACAAATGAAAACAAAATAGTTAAAACTATAGACACTATACACAGTGCAAAAGAAAAACCAATATTAAATATTCCCATTTCAGAAAAACCTTTGAATATGTATAAAAATCAAATTTATCTTACACTAGGAGAAATATATGTTTCTAAAATAATACGTGAAAAAATATTTGATAATATTAGATTATATGTAACGATACCAAAATTCAATAGTGAACAAAACATAATACGATTTATTAAAGAATATGTTGATCCTAAACAACATTATGCCCTTTATTTTCAAAATGATTTACTCATGAGAATGTTCGTAGTAACAGCCCAAAACACGTTTAAAAATTCAGCTTTTAAATTTACTCATTGTTCAAAAGTCTTAACAGATGTAGAAACCACTGAAGAACAAAAATTAAAAATAGAATATAGCCATATTTATAAATCAGGACACCGATGTATCAATGAAGTCAAAAAATCTCTTAGTTTAACATATTATTGGCCCAAAATGAATGACGATATTGAAAAATATATTAACAATTGCGAAATCCCCCTGTAATAAAATTCAACTTAACGCCGACAGCATCAAAACCATTTGAACATCTCCATTTAGACGTCTTTTACATTTCCAATAAATCATATTTAACAATTATTGATTCATTTTCACGATATGGACAAGCTTACCCCTTAGATACTATAACTGGTGTATCTGTAGTTGATAAACTACTAGACTTTATCTCACACCATGGATTACCCCAAAAAATTACTACAGATCGTGGTAACGAATTTAAAAATTTCGATCTAGAAGATTTTTGTAAACTACATCATATCCATCTACATTTCACTACTGCAAAAAACAGTAATTCAAATTCCCCTATCGAAAGATTCCATTCAACCCTAATCGAACATTACAGATGTTTACAAGAAGAAAATAAAAACATGCAACCTAACCAATTAATAAAAAATGCCATATTCTGTTATAACAATTGTATACACTCCGTAACAAAATACACCCCATTCGAAATAATTAAAGGACACATTAATAATCCTGATCCTTTTGATTTAGATGACCACCTTATAATATCAACATATGTGCAAGATCACAAAGAAAACAGTAAAAAACTCTATGAAAAGATAAGACAAAATAACGAAACTATTAAAGAGAAAAATATTCAAAAAATAAATGAAAAACGTGACAACCCCCCAGACTTTTCAAACGAAAAAACTTGCTATGTTAGAACTAAATTAAGAAACAAAAAATCACCTAAGTTCAAAAAGACTAAAATAATTAAACAAAAAGGAGTACTAATCGAAACAGACAAAAGAACTTATCACAAAACCTTAACACGTAAACCAAGACATAAAATAGAAAAATTGTTACAGGTACCCGACAATGAACCTCCAGACATTAATGACAACGACATACATAATGCTCCAGGTACTTCAGGTACACAGCATTGAAGAAGACATAACAACTACAAAAATAGAAAACTTTCTCCTTCCCATCCAATTAGAAAACTCTAGAATAATATATAATAAACATACTTTCTTACACTACGTAGACTTAGATATAATTATGAAGCAAGAAAATAACCTTATTAACCATTTTAATATAATAAAACATAGTATAACCATAGTCAATGTAAGTAATCCTATATCATATCATAGTTTAGCACAAAATATGTTAACAAGAACCGAATATCTAATCAATATTGTAGAAACTAAATTAAATAATCTCACTCCCCATATTAGAAATAAAAGAGGACTAATAAATGTAGTGGGCAAAGTTGATAAATGGCTTTTTGGAACCCTAGATGCAGATGACGAAATTAAGTATAATACTGCTATAGATTTGCTACAGAAAAATCAGAAAAACATAATCCAAGAAGTAAATTTACAAACTTCTTTATATAAAAAACTAATTGAAAATTATAATAAATCTATAACTATTTTAAGTAAAAATCAGGAAACACTCAAAAATAATTTAGAACAAATACAAGGATCATTTTATGACAAAATCGAAACTCTTGAAAGTTATTTAAGTTTCCAAGGCATCATTTCACAAATCAATTTAGATTGTCAAACAACAATTACTCTAGTTGACAATTTAGAAAATGCTATAATATTTTCAAAATTAAACTCTCTTCATAATT
This sequence comes from Lochmaea capreae, assembly GCA_949126875.1. NCBI lineage: Eukaryota > Metazoa > Arthropoda > Insecta > Coleoptera > Chrysomelidae > Lochmaea > Lochmaea capreae. The sequence goes on from OX421411.1 coordinate 13,622,281, forward strand.
CCATAATTTCAAGCTCTGATATATTCGATATGATTAAACACTTGCATAATATATATGATCCCAAACAAATTCCTAAATTTGACAACATGTTCACTTATTATCAATTCTTAGGCACCCAAGTATCAATATCAAACTCAAAATTAATTTTTGCAATTCATGTACCTATTTTAAAAGACCAAACCTATGAATTTTACCACTTATTCCCAGTTATCCAAAATGACAAAACGTATACGCCTTCTTTCCCTTATTTGGCACGCAAGAACGAAGATACCCAATTTGAAAAAGAAGAATGCCCTTTCTTAGAAAATACATATTATTGCCAACAGAATCCTATGTCTCAAGATAATTGTACAATTCAATTACTCCGAGGAAAAAATCCAACGCATTGTCATATCATAGAAGTAAATGTTCAAGAACTAATAGCAGTACAAGTTACGAAAAATGAAGTTCTCATTATACCAGAAAAATCACAACAAATATTTTCAAAATGCCGAAGTAATCAATATATTCAAGTCACAGATCCAATACTCATTAAAATACCAGATTCATGCGAAATATGGACCAACAATCAAAAATTCATTAACAAAATTCCAATTAGTCACGGTAAACCATTTATATTACCAAAATTAGAAACAAAGATGTTAATTCCTTCAAGAAACTACCAAACGCCAAACATCACGAAGATCGACTTTGAAGAACTTCGAGAAATTAGCCAAATCTCAAAGCAACTCAAACCAATCACAGAAATTCAAGACAACCCGTATACAACAAGCTTATTTGGAACAATTTTAATATTAATAATCACTTGCATTTTAATTTTAGTTATAATAAAGTACAGGGTACAATTAAAAAATATTTTCAAAAAGAAGCAAGAAAAGAAACTGAAACATGAAGAAAAAGAAGAAAAGAAGTATGAAGAAAATGAAGAAAAGAAACATGAAGAAAAGAAACATGAAGAAAAAGACATTTCGAAAATCCACTCCGTGTTTTTCGAAACTTAAAGACGGGAGGAGTTATGTGTGGTGAGAATAATAGATCCTATTATTTTAAGGAACACCTGCAAACCTGCTGAATAGACAATTATTTAGATATATAAGTTCAATTTGTTTATAATTAGGACGCTTATAGTTATAACAGTTACAGTAGTTACAATTAATTTAGTTTTAGTATTTAGTCTCATTTGGTTCTTGATAGTTGAGGTTTGTTTAAATAAATAAATATTTTCTTTTTAAAAAGTTATTTTCACGAAGGAAATATATAATTAATGCTGACATTGATGACGATGATGATGACTTAGACGCTCAATACAAAGATTGGCTAGATGACAAGTTATCAAATATCAACGATGCCGAAAATTAAAAACTACAATATACTTATTAAATAGGAAAGTAACTAATCTTCAATAAATTTTTTTATAATATTTTTTCTCATATTTCTTTATATCTTGTGGAAAGACAAAAATAAATATTTTTTTTCAGAATAGTCATTATTCAAAAATGTTACATGACTGAAATAAAACAAATTTAATGGGCCTGTGATATAAAACCATCAAAACATTATACGCGCGCTCTTTTTCAAGGCGAGATTTTAAATATGTCTGGTGGATATTCACCCCCAACAATTTGTCTGGGTGTTTGCAAATAGTGTTGGAATAGTTTCCAAAATACTATGTATAAAAATCATGACTCAGACTGTAAGTAAACTTACGTTATTTTTTCGCAAACTTTCAAGCGCCTGGGGGAAATTAATGCCGACGAAAACTGTCTGGCAATATTTATTGTAAATTTCTAATAAAATTGTGTATAATATATACAAAAATTATCACTCAGACTTCAAGAAAAGTGAGCGATGTTTTTATGTACCTTTAGCACCTGGTACCAGTAAATTGGCCGCCGGCCCAAGCTAGCAGGTATGTACCTATACCTTCAGAGTATACACTAAAGCCGGTCCCAGACACTACGTGTATTTGGCAAACATTTGGTATTCGGACTCATTCGCGTAGCGTGTGAGAAGTTAACTTTGCCAAATATTCGTCCTCCGTCATTTTCCCGGCGCTGGTCGGAAACTAACACGAAGTTAGGGACGCTGTAGTTCAACGAAGTAAACTACGTGTACCTTTGCTATACTACGGCACCGTGTGGGAGATCAAGCAAACATTCGTGCAACTGATAAATATTGGCCTATTCGCCAAATACACGTAGAGTCTGGGACCCGCTTAACACTACTCTGTACGATACATTTTGTTACACAGAAAATAAGTAATGTCTGGGGGCCCTGGGCTCTTACTATATTTTATAGAGACAATATTCGAAATATTTGAGGAGTTCATTATGCTTATTAAAGTTCCTCAAGAAAATCCGGTGTTCTGTACTTGCTGTTCAAAGTTATTTAAAAAAAAGTCCATCAACCCTCCTATGGTCGCGTTCAATTTGATATCATTTCAGGTCACCCGGTCAGCAAGACCGTTTTAAGAGGAAATCAATGTGTGTGAAGATTAAAAAAAATATATCACCAGTTTGCTGCTGTTTAATATTTAACAAAATCACATTTTCAAATTCGTAATATCTATTTAACCAGAAATATGACAATATAGGCACGTCTTTTTCACATCATTTATTCCCATTGGTTGACTGACGTCAGTCTCCGCTGTGACGACATGCTAGAGTCAACAGTGGCACATAAAAAACGCAGTTGTTGTTTACATCATTAATCATTATGTCTGACAACTGACAATCGATACCACTAGACATTTTTTGAATTTCTAACGCTGTTAATAGTGCAGTCAATACCTTAATCATCACATTATAAATTGTTTCTATTTATTCGTCCATCTTTAATAATTCTCTATCCGCTTCAAATCTTTACTTTTTTGAGGTTAAGGTATTATTTTGTAACCCACCAAATGTATCCACCACCTCGAAACAGCGGTGGAATGGTTTGCAATTTTGGTTGATGCAAAAGTAATAAATGAACGCGTCATTTCTTCAATCTAAAATTCTCCAATGAATATAAAAACATAGTTGGTGGATTGGTGGATCTACCGGAGAATAAAAAAAACATTCCCTATTTATCAATCAACATAACATTTAATGAACAAAAACAAAACTTCACACTAGTCGCATTTATGAGGAGTAATTAATATGTACCTACTTTGAAATGGAGAACTATGTCGGAAATAAATAATGAAAATATTAGAGGTCTCAATATGTCCCCTTGCAGGACGCTCTGGGTTATTTTAATTTGGTCTGATTTGTTTCCATTCTGTACAATAAAACGTGAGGCTGACTCGTTTAATAATTTTACAATTCCTAATTTTTTAGCGCTTAACCCACTGCTAAATAATTTTCCCCATAATGCAAACAGTCGAATGCCCTCCTAAGGTCGACAAAAGCGCAAACATTTTTCTCGTCGGTAGGGGATTATTTACAATTGCTGACAATACAAAAATGTTTGTCGCCTATCTTACCGGAAAACCAATCAAATAAACAACAAAAGTAGGGCGGAAAGTATTGTTTAGCAGCCCAACGCAAAGGCCTCGACTTTTGACGTTTGTTACTATCTGTCACTTGAGTACTTTGACGCTTCGCGTGAATTTTTTAATTAAACGTTAGTGTATGTAAAAGTTTTTTGTTATCTTTTCACATTTTTTAGTTAATTTGGTAGGCGAAAAACAGTTGTGTATCACACATGCAAAAAACGCTTTAGCCGCTCTCAACTATCAGCTGCCCTCGCTTCTCTACACTCGCTCGTGCATCTTATAGTCTCGGGCTGCTAAAGCAAATCTTCTGCCCTTGCTATTATTTCCTCACAGCTTCGATTTCTACGAAAGTCTGCTTGGTATTCAGGTAGTAATTCATATTGTTCAACTAGTTTTGTTAGGCGGTTAAGTTGTGCGAATAATTTCGTTTTGTGATCAATAAGCACTATAATATACTAGTAATTATTTGGGGAAGATAAATCTGTTGAGAATGTATTTGTTCTTCTAGATGTTGCCTTCTCCAGGGTCTATAATATTTTCAACCAGTTTGAAGCTTGAAATATCCATTAGTTAGTTGAGGGTGTATCTAGAATAGGGTGAGTTACACCTGTATACGTAGTTGTAGTGTCTATTGTCGGCTTTTAGAAGTTTTTGTGGGAGTTAATCATTATATTTATATCAATATTGGTTCTATTATTTGTGTTATTTTTTTTTCAATTTGATATGCTCCCAAAATTCACTAGGATTACTAATATTTTCCAATTTACCCTTAATGTTTTTTTCATAAACGTATTTTTATTTTTTAAAATTGCTTTGTGTTGTTTTTTATTTAATCTATATACACTCAGGTGCAACAAATTCGATCCATCGTATATTTTCCATTTATTGTGACTTTTAAAACTTGGTATTTATTATATGGAATATATAAATATAGAGAGACCCTCGTAAAATTGAAATTATTCATTTACATACATTATTTTCATTTTTCTTTTGACATTTTTTATAAACAATACAAATTTTAGGGTTTTGTCAGAAATTTACGTCTGATAAAGCAGCAAAAAATTCATTTGTTATTTTAGTGACCTTAACAAACCCACCGAATTAGTATTTAAACTTATTTTTCTGTTAATTTAATTGAAATAAACTGGCTTTAACACCAACGGATGCTGCAAGGGCAGTGGCTTTAGTTCAAGATGGTCGTAGCTAATATTATGCGGCTGAGGTAGTAGGTGTTAGTCGTTATGCAGTTCAAAGAGCAATTCAGCGGTTTAATGAAACTGGAAATTACACGAGGAGACCAGGATCAGGCCGTAGAAGGGCAACATCCGCACGCGATGATAGATTTTTGGTTTCTTCATGTTCGAGAAATAGACATTTAACGTCAATTGAGCTGGCAAATCGCCTGAGCGCAGTAAGAAATGTCGATGTAAGCAGGTGGACAGTTCGTCGACGACTCACTGAAGCTAATTTATATTCCAGAAGGTCAGCTCTATGTCCACTGCTATCCATGGAACAACCCAGAGCTCGGCTTGCTTGTGCAAGGGAACACAAGGACTGGAATGACGCCGATTGCAGTAATTTATTGTTCTCGTATGAGTCCAGGTTTTGTTTAAGGACACCAGATGGTAGAGAACGAATCTACAGAAGACAAGGAGAGCGATTCGCCCAATGTAACATTGCGAAAAGAATAAGTTACCGAGGAGGCTCAGTTATGGTTTGGGCTGGTATAAGTTCTGAGGCTTGGTGTTTGTAGATGGAGTTTCTATGACAGAAGCAAGGTACATAACAACAATTTTGGATGAGCATGTGGTACCTTTTGCTCCATTTGTAGGGCCTAATTTTATTTTCATGGACGATAACGCGCGGCCACATCGTGCAAGAATCGTTAATGAATATTTAGAAGAAGTTGGGATCGTCCGTATGAATTGGCCATCTTCAAGTCCAGATCTCAATCCTATAGAACATCTATGGGACACTCTAGGAAGAAGAATCCGATCACGGGTACCCCGTGCTAACAGCTTGGCTGAACTTAGTGTGGTGATCCAGCAATATGGGACGAATTGGACCAACTCGATGTCCAACATTTAATTAACTCTATGCCAAGACGTATTTATGCTGTTATAAGGGCCCGGGGGGGAAATACAAATTATTAATAAAAAAATAACACACTAAACATTTCATTATCACCAATGTTTTGATTACAAAATATACTTAATTTTACCATTATTCGAATAAAGCCAATTGTTTTCATAACAACATGATTTTCTTGTATAAACTGTCTTTATTATTCATACCTTTAGCATTTAAAACCGATCCAAAACTTACATGGTCAAATTTTTGTTTACTTTGCCAAAAAATAGTCGTGGATCGAATTTTTTGCACCTGAGTGTAGTTTTAAATAAATGTTTGTCATAGTTAGATTTGGTTGAGTTTATTATTTTTGCAGTTTTCAAGTTGTTTTTAGGATCCCTACATATTTGATCGTACCACAGCTCAGAATTACAGGGTTAGTTGTATTTCCATTCCTAAAAATTTAATTGTTAGATCAATTGCTTCGTGTATTTGATTGTCTATTTCAGTTATCGAATTAAATTGTAAGATCAAATCATACTGTAAAATTATGTTTCTAAGCGAATTGGTGTATAGAGTTTAATCTTTCGAAGTTTATCAATAAAGTTAGTAGTACACAGCTCAAATGCATTATAGTGTTATCTATAGAAAAATAAATTTGAAATTATATCATTACTATTTGTGTTTGCCCAGATTAACTCAACCACGCTGTTGCCAGTCTGTTCTATAAATAATGTATAATTACCTGAATTTTTATAATGGGATACAAGGTCAAATATTTGATAATCAAGTGCAATAAAACATCAATTTGTATAAGAGAATTACAAATTCACCTTGAAATTAATTATTCGCAAGAATTTCGTTATTATGAATGGAAAAAATAAATTTCGTCTACGGAAGATGTATCTTTTTTAATGTTTAGAAAAACTCGATTTTTACCCACTTCAAACGCTTAGATTATTTTGAAAGATTTTTGCACAGTTGTCAACGACCTATGACAATACAATATAGTAGCAAAATATAGGGTGATCCATTTATAAGGCAACCTCGATTTTTACTCACTTTAAACCCTCAGATTAATTCGAAATTTTCTTTGCATACTTGTTAAGGACCGATGAAAATTACAATATAGTAGTAAAATAAAGGGAGTTCCATTTATAACGCAAACTCTAAACTTGATTTTTAGCCAGTTTAAACGCTCAGATTAATTGAAAATATTTTTTTGCGCAGTTGTCAACGACCCATGACAATTTAATATGGTGGTAAAATATAGGGTGTGTCACTTATAACGCAGCTTTTAAACTCGATTTTTACCCTCTTTAAGCGCTCAGATTAATTCGAAATTTTGCACACTCGTCAAGGACCGATAAATACTAGTAAAATGTGTTCTGTTTAAAAAAAACATAACTTTGATCTGGCATCGAGTTTAAAAAAAAACTGACAAACACACCTTATAATAAATCTAACTAAAAAGTACAAAGTAATTTTTAATTAGCGTGGGGTGCTTGATATAATAATAATAAAAATGAAATTATTTATTTACACATAACAATTCAAAATACATGAAATATAAAAGCGAACGACGTTATGTGAAATAAATATATGTATACACTTGCGAAGCCTATAAGGCTTGTTTGCAAGGATAAAATAATAACAATATAAAACTTATACTAGGTGACAAATAAATAATAACAAGTAATAGATAATTAATAAAAACGTATTAATTAATCAAATAAAAATTGATAGAAACATTCAGTAATTATTTTCGATAAGGTTGTGAATAGCGTGTCTACTTATTTAGGTAATATAATCATGCAGTTTTAAATTTAGTACCTTTATAGAAGATTCACATTTAATTTGTTGAGGTATAGCATTGTATAGCTTAGGTCCAAGGAACAAAAAGCTTCTTTGTCCAGCTGTTTTTTTCATTGCTGGATTCAGGTAAGTATGTTTGTTTCTTGTCGTATAATAGTGAGTTTTTATTTGCTGATTTGATTTAAGTTTATGTTGTTTTAATACCGGTTTTTTAAAATATAATTGTCTTACGTCCAATATTTTCGTTTCAGTATATAGAAATTCACTGCTATATCTTCTCGTTTTTCCAAGAATGATTTTGAGGAATCTTTTTTGCGAAACCTGGAGAATGTTACAGTAAGTCTTCGCCACTCCACTCCAGCTGACCATACCGTAAATTAGGTGAGATTCAACTAAACTTCGATAAACCATTAGTGTTGTTGTTCATATTGTAGATGATATGAGATATGTTTGAATTTGTACAATATACTTACACCTCAATTTTTGAACTAAAAAGTTAATATGATTATCCCACCTAAGACGTGGGTGTATCGTAATTCCTAAATATTTTATTTGCTTTGCAAGTTGAATTTTGGTATTTTTTTGGACATTGATGTTGTAGTTCGGAAGATTTGGTTCTAAGGATACAAATGGCAGGTAAACAGTTTTTTTATAATTGATTGAAAGAAGTCTATAGTCAAACCACTGTTTTATACAAATTGGATCATTTTCAATTTTTAACTTTAGATCATACCAATTTTTATCACTATATATCAGAACTGTATCGTCTGCAAAGCTGATTATTTTTACTGTAACCATGTGCTGTACCTCTAACTCCAATGTCTTTTAATGTTTCCAAAAGAAGGCAGTGGTCCACGGTGTCGAAGGCATTTGCTAAGTCTAGGAATACCGCTATTGTAGGTAAACCATCATCAATATTTTTATATAAAGTTTTTGTTACTTCCAGTAGAGCATCGTCAGTGGACTTGCGCTTTTGGAAACCAAATTGAGATTTTGACAGTAGCTGGTACTTGTCTAGAAATGTATTAAGCCGTGCATTAACTACTTTTTCTAGTATTTTTGATAAACAAGTTATTAATGATATTGGTCTGTAGTTTGTCATCTCATCTTTCTCTCCACTTTTATAAATAGGTTTTACAATCGATTGTTATAATTTCTTACTAGTTCTATTCTGAAACGCAGAGTTAGTGTTAAAAAGTAGTACAAAGCAACCCACGCTATTACCATGATATCATTAATTTTCTCATTGATCATTTGATTTTCAAATTAGGAATTAATTTTTACTTTTTAGTTCGATTAACTATAAACCGTGTTTGTTAGTTTTTTTAAGCTATAATTTTTCCAAAACTTCTTCCATCGTATATCCCCTTAACCCTTTTGGAATAATTGTAGAGTTGTTCTTTTGTCATTCTACCGTCAAAAGTTTTGTTGTGGTTAACCAACCTTCTAAAAATCCCAAATTACTTTTTTCATGCAATACCGTAAAACGTTCACCATCCCAATGAAATTAGGCGGGTTTGCTAATTTTATCAGATTCGTGTACCCATTATCAAACCGGTATCCATTTGAATATACAAATTTCATCTAGATGCACGAGTGAATTCTTCAATTTGACGATTCCTTTTCATTGAAATTTTGGCCAGAACAACGCTTTTTTGCTCAGTTAAAATTTCCCGTCCGTTTACTTTTTTGTACTTATATCGGATACATTTTGATAGCTGATACAAAGATATACAGCTTCCCCTAAATTCGAAATTTTTCTTAACGTCGTCCAGAAGTTTGTCAAGAGAAAAAAAAATCATGTTACGGGTTGAAACTTATTTACATCAAACTAAAACCAAACAGCGCATAATAAATTAAGGGGAGGCTAACACTTACCGCTTGATAATTAAATTAAGAATAAAATAAACAAAACTAAATTAAAACTTCAATTTAAAAATAAAACTTGATCATAACATTGTTTATTTACTATATGAGAAATTCTTCTTTTATTGATCCTTCACTATAAACGGTCTAAACATACATGGCTACCTCTACCTAAGTGTCAAACTGACCAGTTGATGACCAGTAATTAAGGTTGGTAATTAGACTTACTTATCTTAGACATTAAATTGACATACTGTCGAGAGTCTATGTTCTCTCTTCTTCCGTTTTGTCTTTTTTTTTTTTTTTGATGGCTGCAATTTTGACCACATGAGGTTGAACGAATTCTTTTCGGATTTTTGAAGCCAGAAGCAAACGGAAACCACACTTGGACTATTTCCTTTATTTTCATGTTTTGGAAAGCCCGCAAGGGGATCTTTGCAAATAGTCTACCAAAAGCCACTCCACCTTCGGCTTTTTATGTTATACTCTGGGAAAATTACTCTGATTGGTGACTAGCTGTAGTGCACCTGTTGCTGTGGATTAGTCGAATACCTAGGACTGTGACTACGGGTTACAAAGTAAGAGTATTCATTGTTTTTTTTCTTCATCGTTGGCATAACCTAAGGAAGGACAACTTTGACACTAACTACTACGCCACTCTGTTCAGAAACTTACAATTTAAAAGCATTTAGTATAATCAGTTAAATACTTACCATGTGAACCTATTAGTACTAAGAGGGGAATTCATATACTGTTAAATAGTTTTGTTTAAACTTATCATTGGAACCAATTGTAACCAATAACTCCAAAATCTTATTCCAGAATAAATCAACTGTACAATCTCAATTTCACTGTCTTACCATTATTTCCAATAGATTTCATGGAACTGGAAAATAAAATTATCTCTTAGGATATTTACTGACCCCCCTTTTTCTCCACTGAAACTAGCTGCGGATTGAAATATCTATTCTAATATTATTGAATATTTGATACCTGCCTATAAAATCTTGTATCAATCACTATTTGCTTCGTACATTCTAGTTTGTTGTTGAAAGCCACCATAAGAGCATTTCAAAATTCACCCCAAAAACACCAAGCTACCCTTTCTATATACGGACTACAAGTATGCTTTTTTTTGTTATATCACATCTGGAATAATGTTTGCTAAATATACAACATCCAAAAGATTCATAAGGTAATTCAACGCAAATCATCTTACCAGCTTTGTTCACAGCTCAGTATGTTTAACCTGATAATACCAAGTAACAAATACAACGTAATGCAAAAAGAAGTATAATAGAATTTAAATACAACTCCTCAACGAAGTCGATTAGTTCATTTAGTAAATTATTTTTTGGAGAGAGAGGGGATGACAAAGTATTAACTCAGCTGTTCCATTATATACTAGATAATAATGGCGGCAGACTCATTGGATCTTCCGACAGTCCGTCTTATCTTGAAATAATTGATAATGTATTAGCTACTGGTAACATTATTAAAAAAAAAAGATACATTCCAGGCATTCTACTCTTGTTAAGTAAGGCTAGATGATATGCGATCAGTAGGATCCAATCCCGTAAAGACACCTCCGACAACCCACAAATTTTTACAATGGAGTAGGCAGTGATACAATGATCACTACACTCGAATGGACTGTATTTCCACCAAAAAACCATAAATGATAGTCCACCACTCAAGGACGAAAATTCATGGATTCAATAGCAAGCCTTAATATTCTAGCTCCTCTTTATACACCCTACATTATGACAGTGAATCATTGGTTTCTTATTCATGCTTTTTCCTAAACCCTATATGTTACTGAATTCTTATGCCCGTATTCACCAAAGTAAAATTTCTACAATTAACTTTTAATTGTGGTTGAACAGCTACTTTCGTATTCACCAATTTCTTAATCAGAGAGTTAGTGCTTAAACAAGGAATTAACTCAATCGGCCAAATTTGAGCGGTTTTAAAGATAATCGTCGTTTTTTCTGACAGAAGGGAATATAACAATATAACCCACAAATTTATCTTGGACTTTAAAAAATTTTGTTTTCCATTTGTGTTTTTTGCATGGAGCTAGTCTGTATGGTGTTTTCCTTGGAACATGAAAAATATTGAAGATCAACTGTACGACGATGATTTGGACGTTCTGGATATTATTGCAGATGATTTTCCCAGAGCTCACTGAGAAAGAATTAATTATTTTGAAACAATAGATCAATACAACTTTTCAAAAAATTTAGGCTGACCAAGCCTACAGTAGCTGAAGTGGTAGAAGAAATTGAGGATCAGGTTAGCTTGAGGCTTAGCTATGATAATCGAATGAAAGTAAGGGGCTCTTATATTTGCTTTTTTTTAAATAAGGTATTAGTAATTAGTATGATGACCATATTACCCCAGTAGGGAGAGTCCTAAACAAAATACCGAATAATTATTAATTATTAGATCTTTTTAGTAACGATCCAGTAAGTCCTATAAGTCAGCATTTTGTTGACACTGCGGTATTATGCCTCCAAGGGGCATCAGATTAGCATTGGTAACTTCATTGGTTGTTCTCAACCTACTGCTTCCCGCATAATTAGTAAAGTAAGCAGAGCTATTGCGGGTACCAGACCTCTGCATATATTTATGTCCGAAATAAATCAACAGAAATTACAAACACAGGAAAAATTTCACAGAATGTCCAGATTTCCTAGAGTTGTAGGTGTGATAGATTGCACACATGTTAAAATTCAATCTCCTGGTAAGTCATTAAAAAATATTTGATATAAAGTAAAAGTATCTGTATTTTAAATGACCTTACATGGCAGTACAATTAGTTATTACTTATTAGACAATAAAGTCATGATTCCGCGTTCCAAACAATTTCAATGTAATTTGATGTGAAATATTTCAAAAGCCAAATGAAGAATCTGACTATATGTTCGGCTGTTGACCTTTACTTATACAGATGGTTTTTCCAAAAATTATATTGAACTTCTTCCGTTTGCTTCAGGTAGCGGAGAGCCAATATGCCACCAGCAATCGAAAAAGTAGGAATCACGATATTATTATATAATACTTTCAAAGAGACAATATTCGAAATATTTGAGGAGTTTATTATGCTTATTAAAGTTCCTTAAGGAAATCCGGTCAGCAAGACCTAACCGTTTTAAGAGGAAATCAATGTGTGTGAAGATTAAAAAAAATATATTGCCAATTTACTACTGGTCATAATAAGCATTCCAAACAATTTCAATGTAAATTTGATGTGAAGTATTTCAAAAGCCAAATCAATAATCAAGATATGGTTTTCAGAATCCTGTTGAAAATGGCCAAAATGATACATTGACGCTTCAAGTGGTGAGTCAATTTGTGGCTTTCAAAATATTCCACTATGAATTTACATAAAAAATGGGTTTGGAACGATTATTATTATCACCAGCAGTTTATTTAATACGGAATAAACTGGACGTGTAAAAAGTGGCTTTCAAAATATTCCACTATGAATTTACATAAAAAATGGGTTTGGAACGATTATTATTATCACCAGCAGTTTATTTAATACGGAATAAACTGGAAGTGTAAAAAGCCAGTGGCGTTCATACTGTTCACTGAAAATATTGAGTAGCTAAAGAGACGCTTCACTGATAAGTTTTTGGTTAAAGGGGTAAAAATAGGAATTATATTTGATGTTTTAGGTGATAGTGGATATGTCTTGACAAGATTTTTCTTTACCCCATTAATAAACCCCCAAACAAGAGAAGAACATTTATATAATGAGGCGCATAAGAGGGCTAAAACATAGTGGAAAGAGTGAATGGAATAATTAAACGAGGGTTTCCAGTTTTAGCATATGGTATGCGTTGTTCCATTGAAAATATTCTCCCAATAATCGTTGCAAAGGGAGTATTACATAACCGAACTCGAAGGGTGAGGGAAGGTTTACCGCCAAACCCTGACCTTGATGAAATAGACATGAACATCTTGGAATACTTGATTGAACAAGGGGGCATTCCACCAATGCCTGCTGAAAATCGTGATCAAAATTTAATAAATTATAGCCGAACTCTCATTGATGAGTTTTTTAATATCTCAGAGTAGTTTAGGTTATTTCAATTGATTGAAAAGTAAAAAAATTAAGTCAATGATTATTAATTCATATGTTACCATTAATTTTAATTATCTACATAAAAGTTATTTATTTGTCGTGTATATATTTAGATTGGGTTTAATTAAAAATTAAAACACATGGATTAATTTAATATTCATCATTTATTATTTGAAAATGCTAGAAAAAACTTGAAGGTAACAACAACAAAAAAATCTTAATGACCTGGGCGCTAAAGGATTAATGCACTTTTTACAACATGTAAACTAGGCGCCAATACCGAAGGGTCGTTTTAATCCTATGTGTATTTTGGGCGCTAACCGCCTGAAGTACGTGATTTATGACATACAGTTATTTATTAAATCACCGACATTTATAATAAGATATATTTTTATAAAGTAAATTATAAGTTTTCAATAATAACCCAACCAAACCACCTTCGTATTTTTAGTCAATTTTTGAAGAATAAATTATAATAATTTTCAATAATAACCCAACCAAACCTACCCCTACCAAACCACCTTCGTATTTTGTTGAGATAAGAGTTATTTTATGACTCGACCTACCTGCACTTCTTAGCGGCTAAAATACATTATCTACCCTTCTAGGTCAGACAGGTAAAGAAGGATGGTTAGCGCCTAAATTACACCCGCCGAATGACCTTAGAGGCTAAAACTAAACAAAAAAAATCTATCAGGTCACTAAGAGAAAACGAATGTATAGCTAGTATCTACTAAAATCACATAGCGAGTAAAGTTAACTTAACATAAATAATTCTCAAAATACTGAGACATTCAAAAACAAATAACAATGTATTATATATATATATATATATATTATATAACCATAAACCCTAACTAAAATATTACTGGTAGTATACAGGATCTGTCGTTAGTAGGTAATTGCTTGATTGTTTGCAAACCATAGGGAGTGGACAATATATTCTAAACAAAAACTGTTTGTTATCTTGGAGTGTGGCAAACAAAACTTGATTTTTTTCATGGAACACCCTCTATATTGTGCATAATTATTCTGCTTAAAATGATATGTATTTGATGTATCAGATTTTATAACTTAAAGTGGGCAAATCGTCGATTTTTAATCATTGATATCTTGGAAACATTATAAATGTTAGTTTGATAGATTGTTTTGAATATTATGTTCTATTCCCTATGGTTTATGGGTAATGAATGAATTATACACTAATAACACACTTCTATACTTTATATCATTTTTGCTGGCATTTTTTTGTTAGTATTTCAATTTCTAATTTATTTTTTGCTTTTTGAAAAGATAATTCCTGATCAGCCATTTCTATTAGTTTAGCCAGCAAAATCTTTCTTTGGTCCAAGATCTCATTATACTTTTGAGCTATATGTGAAGAAGACAGAATCTGAATTCCTGTTCGTTGTCTTTGTTGAACCTATTAAAATTAAAAATAAACTATGAAATAAGTAAACAAAAAAATGTCTTGTTAATTTAATTATGTATTGACATATTCTTTCCAGTTTCCTTAGATTTTTTTATAATAAGTGCATTTTTTCTTTTAAATTATCTAAGACGTGACGAAATCATTCTTTTCTCACGACCTTTTGCATGTGCAGCTATTACCTCTTCCCTTTCAACTTGTTTAACCTAAAAAATAAAATAAAATGCACCACAATTTATAATTTAAGACATTTTAGAAACTGCAAATTAATGCCAAAAATCTTACCTCACTTGTTTCCAAGTAAGGCTCTCTTAATGCTGAATTTTTTTATAGTTGAAAGTCACTGGCTTTCTTGAATGTTGTCCTGCTTTCTTCTTTATTTTCCTAAGAAAATTATTATTTTCTTAACTTTAATTCTTCTTAATTTCATATTCAGTGCCTTTGAAGATACTTACAGAACTTAGTTGTAAAGTAAATTAACAACCTTTCAAAAAAATTCTTAGTTTTGAACTTCAAAAAACTTACCACAATAGTCAATTCACTGACATCTCCATTTTCATTCTCCATTATTTCTTCATTAAAATGTTTCCTTATCTAAATAATTACAATAATATTTGCAACAAGTATACATATTATGTGACAAGGAAGATACACAATTTTTCTTGTTTATCACTTTGTTAGCAGATGGACTTTCAGTCTACAAGAAAAGCACTAGCCAGTGTGACGTGTTTTTCACTTCCCTTTAGGTTCTTACCTCCTGGGCACGCCACTTGGATACCCTCGATTGCAAGATCTTTAAAATAATTACTTGGGCGCCAGATTTTGTTACGTGGTTTACTCCATGGCCCCTTGACCCTAAGCGTCAAGAGTTCCAGATAGCCTCAGATGGAGGTTACGGAAAATTCCAGGGGTCTCGTTGAACTAAACACTCCTATAAAACTATAAACCCTCAGACGGCTTTGCTACGGATTATTAAGAAAACACTAATTACATCGGTTTGTATATTACCAGAGTCAATAAACAAATATACAAAATTAACAATTCCTAACATTATTCAAAATTTGTATTTTAGGCAGTTCCATGCAAAATAAATATATACAGGGCAAATGTAACAAAGTAATATATACAAAAGTTGCCGGTAGTACGTGTATAAGAAAAATGGGTATGGTGAACAAGATGTAAGCAGGTTATTTTGGCTACTAACGACAGGTAAAGCAGTACAAGCAATTCGTAAGCAAACGGTGAGCCCTATTAAAGAAAAAATAACAAGAATTACAGTAGCAAACAAAAAAAAATAGAAGTATCTTAACGGTAAGGATGGTCAAGCGGGAAGTGGGAAAAATACTAATGAACGCCAATTAGATCATCAATCAACCTATGGCATCAGCCTCAGACTTGTTTGAAGATCGTTAATTGGTGAAAATAATTATTTGAGTAAAATGAAAATCAATTAAACGTTACCGGCTGAAAGTTGGACAACGCATGGCATCGGCCTCGCACTTGCCCCACCAAATGAACAATTAAAATAAACTAAAACGAAAGGTTGCAGTTAGGGTAGTTAGGGAAAACAGAACGACCACTGGCAATGGATACAGTGAATTTAACTAGATATTCAATCAACCTATGGCATCGGCCTCAGACAAGTTTGAATATCGTAAAATTATAATAAAAAATATTATTTGGAAAAAAAATTAAACACAGTGAATCTTCACGGCTGAAAGTTGGACAACGCATGGCATCGGCGTCGCACTCGCCCCACAATCAGTTTTAATTTCAAGTTATCGTAACAAAATGAACCATTAATGAGAAAAACTATAACGAAAAGGTCGCAGTTTGGGTAGTTACGAAAACGGGACGACCACTGGCAATGGATACAGTGAATTTAACTAGATATTCAATCAACCTATGGCAGCGGCCTCAGACAAGTTTGATTATCGTAAGATTATAGTAAAAAATATTATTTGGAAAAAAAATTAAACACAGTGAAACTTTACCGGCTGAAAGTTGGACAACGCATGGCATCGGCCTCGCACTCGCCCGACAATCAGTTTTAATTTTATATAAAAATCATACAAAATGTATAATATAAGTTTGGTCGGAAGGTAGGACAACGGGTATAAGAACTGTAATCTGAAAATGAAAATCTAAAATCCAATTCAAATCTGCCTTATATTAAGTATTCAACTAATTGTAAAAGAAACTTAAGTCACACTAATAATAAAAAAAATACTGGAAATAAATTTTCTTATCTATTGAAAAGAAAACCCAGTAACCCACTCAATAAAATGCGGTAGAATATTAAAACAATTTTGACACTGAAATCGTTATCGGAAATCAAAGTTTTATTTTTAAACTGCGGCTTTACTATAATAAATTTACCTTACTTTTGCTTTACACTGTACTTTAACAAAGGTAATACTTTTTTACTCACTCAAGAAAATCTCAAACGGTCGGCCACTATATCTATCACCAAAACAAAATATAATTCACAACCGAAACTGTTCTTCCGGAATTGTATACCCGGAGGAAACGGTTTACACAAAAAAATATTCCGGTAGCCGAGAGCACAAACGGTACCTAGCAGCGAAGAATTTATAATCATAAAATCAAAATTAAAAATCATCCTCTCAAATTTATATTTTTATTCCTACTTACTATTTTGGCATTATCGGAGAAACTAATTTACTTATTACAAAGAAAAAGAGTTCTAATATACTAGACGGCTTTCGTTTTAATTAAAATAGTTGATATACCGGACGTCCGCAAATCTGTACATTTTTGAGAATCGGAATTTCTATATTTTCATATTCTTAGATTCCAATTTATATTATGTTGAATTACTAATAAAATTAATAATGAAAGTAATGCTACTATACTAAAAGGGTAGTAGAAATTAAGTAACGAGTTATATAAAACTTACTAAACTCAAAATACAAACGGAAAACAAAATACAATTAAATCCAAAATGGTCCCAAAAAAAAATAACTCGTTACACCAGAAGCTCTGGTAAGATTTAGAAAAAATACAGTTCACTTCAAAATTACCACTATAAATTTAATTAAATTCAGTAAGAGGAAGCCCCACTATCACACACACTTGATAAATATGTTGAAAAATGTTCATAAACACAGATGAGAAAACGTATATGCCCTACATCCAATAAAATTAAAGAATGTAAAGAACATACCTGTGTTTCATTAACAACTAGAGATGATTTCGTCCCTTGATCTTTGTCGAGATTCTGGTGTAATATGAATTGCTCCTGTTTATTCTCAATTACTTTGCGTTTCAGTGCATTATCAGAATCAAATGGACTATGCAGCCCTATAACTGTTTTTATATTTATTATATCTCACTAACAGCATCTAATTCTATTTTAACTGTCTGTCCACCTCCCGTTTTGTTAACTTCTTGTCTATCTCGTGCCATTGTTTTACGGATCTTCCTTTTCCTATTTTCGTACAACCGCTTGTGACAGTCCTTTTCTCTGAACAATCCAGTTTCGGAAGTACATCTAAAACCATTGTAAATTGAATTCCAAGTATCCTCTTTTTCATTTATAGATACCTTATTGGTTGGTTTATTTTCTATGATTTTGTAGTACTTCGTGCTAATAACGGTGAAAAGGTCGCCTTTTTCGTTTTGATAAACATTAGGTTGCCTTATTCTAAACAACAATTTGGTGAATAGCAATTTGAATTAATCATGATTACTCATGTAATCACAATTACCTAATCATGATTAGAGTTCATGATAGTGAATACAGGCATTAGTGTTACATTTGAGAAACGGGCAATTTCATCATGGAAACAAGAAAATCCAAAAACTCTAATTCCAATCTTGGTGTTAAAAGTGAGAGGTGAAAAAATGCGGAACTCTTCAGAATGTATTAAACTTGGAATTAAATGGAATAATCAATGGATCAAAATGACCATAAGTTGTCTGACACCAATAAGGTACTACCAAGTAAACCATGACCAGACTTGAAAAGAATTCCATTTAATGGTACTCAGACGGCTCGAAAGTAATAGAAGGAACTTTTAAGCTGGTCTTGAATTTGAGAAAAAATATTTTTCCGAAGTCAATTCTACACAGCTGAAATCGATGTATATGATAGTTTATAGGCATATGCGACAAATAAAAACATTTATCTGAAATTTTCGTGCTGTAAAGTCCTTCAGCTGATGGGATCACGGTCAATGTTCAGAAATTCTACGTTGGTCTCGACGATGTGTTTGAACGATGTAAGTTTGGGGATAATTACAACGGAAATCCTCATAAAAAACCTGATTTTCACCATAATTGGGTGAGAAATCTTTTTGTCAGTGGTGAAGATATTTTTTATGCCT
The DNA here is from genome assembly GCA_949126875.1 of Lochmaea capreae. NCBI lineage: Eukaryota > Metazoa > Arthropoda > Insecta > Coleoptera > Chrysomelidae > Lochmaea > Lochmaea capreae. Next base: position 13,641,381 of record OX421411.1, read on the forward strand.
GCGAGCCTAAAAACTTATTGATTTTGTTAGTGACACCTTTGATATATAAGAAACATTTTTTTATGTGATTTTTTTTAAACCGTTTTGTGGAAAGGAATTTTGTAATGAAATAAGTTCGGAATGTCTACTATTATTGTCGCTAAATCGGATGGAGTGGGATACTAAAGTGTATCAACTACCGAATTGAATTGGGAGGGATGGTGATGTGAATTGGCATTAAGATAACACAAACACTTCTCGGCGAGAAATTGCCATTTGAATGGTTTTTTTGAGTCACATATCTCATAAATTATAAAATACATATTGTGCATTAGCTTTGGTTGTTATTTTTACAAAATTATTTGAAGAAACTGATTCAAACGCCCGAAGCTTAGATCTGCGATTTGCCTTTATCGCATCAAGGTAGTGTCTTCCCAGGATTGAACCATGAGCTGAACATTCTTTTCTGTTGAATACGTGAACTTCTAAATGCATATATTTAGAAAAAACTGTTTCTTGTCAGCTTATTTACGGAAAATGCACCATTTGAAGCGTCAGCCGCAAAGCAATCAAATAATTTTTCGTTAAATAAACAATTATATATGAATAACTCTGATAAAGTACCGAACATCATGCTGCCATCACGGTATTTAGTATTTGAGCATTTGAGTCAGTTTGTCCAAAATAACTTTGTAAAAATAATATCATTGAAGCTAATGCACATGAGCTGAAGGTTTGGGCAGCACTAAACTTTCAGCTGAATAAGTTTATTTATTGTATAATATGCAGTGATCTGACAGTACCTTCTATCTTCCAAAAAAACGAATATTCAGTTATTACTACAAAATTATTCCTAACAATACCGCGCATAATTTATTTGAAAACCTCATAACTTGCGAAAACTACAGTGCTGCATATCAAGAAAATTAAGAAATCCAAAAATTCATTTACCGAGGGACTATTTAACAGCAACAGAAGATGCACTGAAACACCTCGAGCCGTATAAAGCTGGAGTATGATTTTTTTCGAGATTACTCTTATGTAGCAATCTTGCAATATAGGTCTATAAGGACTGGAAAAAAGTCGTCAGATGCTACAGTTACCGAAATTGTTGCTATAAATCACTCAGATAATGTTTTACAGATAAAAGTTGATTTTGGAAGGAAATGGGAGTCGCTACCTTCCAGAAAAAAATCTATAGGTCCTGTTCTAATATAACCTCAAGCACATGCTTCCCAATTACCAGTGGTTTCACCTGCAAGCATTGAAAAGACTGCTGGTCTAACTATGATAATCTTCCATATAACAATGATAATTAGTTTGAAATTTTTTTTTATCAGTGAAGATTTATCTTAACAAATAGTATCCGAATGTGAAGGAGTTTTTTATAATATATTTTCTCACACACATTTAGTTTTATTATTGTAGTATTAGAATAATAATTTCAGTTCCATATTTTTTATTTTTACAAGCAATATCTCCTATCTTGGTTGAAAGAAATAATAGTTTGAAAATATCTGTTTCTGAAACTTTAAATCCTTTTCCAACAATATCTTTGCAGAAAAAAACATTAAACTACGATTGTCATAAGAACATTTTTATTGTTTCTTGTACCATAGAAATAGATATAGGAGGTATTGTCCGATCACTGACGAATGCCTTTAAACTATCATATACATCAATTTCAGCTGTGTAGATTTGACATAAAAATATTTTTTTACACTGAAGCCAGCTGAAAAAGGCTCTACTGCGTCTATAAAGCATGATATGAACAATTTTTCAACATATAAACATCATAAGCCATTATACAAACCGCAGGAATAAATTGATTGTAATAAATTTATTGATCCTGCAAAGTGATGTCACCGACTAAAGGTTATTTTTTTTACTACTAGATCAAGACCTTTCCCAAACATACGAGAAATAGCTATACAAAAATGACTGACCAAAAATGAAACTGGCTCCTGGCTATTGGGCCAATATTAACTTGTGATTCTAATACCTTCGCATAGATTGTAGCTGCATTGCAAGCTCAACACACTCACAATTAGAGCATTTGTTGCGAAATATACAATTCTACGCAAATTTTCTGTTGTGTGAATTATGAAAAAAAATAAATGTGAGATACAGAAAAAGTTGAAATATACAGAGTTGATGAGGTTTTAGAGGTCAAATAGCCTCAAGGACAATCACAAAAATTAAAACCAATTTAAATCTAGACCATTTAACCAAAGTAATTATAGTGTAAAAGTTCTTGAACACATTAATAATAATAAATTCTCTATAGTTCACCATATAACAAAAACACAACTCAGTGATACACTTGATCAGAAAAAGAAGGTAAACAAAAGGTTAGGTGATAGGTCTATTGACCAATTCTTCCTCACCAACCTCAATAAAGAAAACTAAAACATTACTATGGACATATAAAAACAGTTTAAGATAACTCAAACGTCAAACTTGAAATAAAGACTTTTTTAATATCGAGGAATAATTTTTATATTTGTATCGAAGAATTTGTATAGTACAATAGTGAAAGTGGCAACTGAAGGTAAAAATTGCGAGGGTTTACCGAAAAATGGAATAGATATAACAGGCTAACAAGACCGTAGGTTGTAATATAGCAAAAATAAAGCATTTGGCGGGTAAATACGACAAATTAGATAAAATAATGTTTGAACTGCTTGAATATCACTATTATTTATTATTTCATTTTATTTAAATTCATTGTCGATACATATTATGAAGATATAATTGTGAAAAATGTTTTGTTCCACAATTCAGAATTAGATCCTGAGCATTTCTTTAACTTTATCCTCTAGCTCAACAAAAAAAGTTTTGAATAATTTCAGTATCTCAGGTAAAAGCTCTGCAACCATTTCATCTTCCATTAGTGTCCATTTGAATTCAGATTCTGATTGTTCGATTTTATTCATGGGCAACTTAATTAGTTTTGGATCCATGTTATTTTTGATAACATCCTTACTTTTTGATAGAGCTTCTAATAATTCTATTGGCACAGTAGCGTTATCACAACCAGCTGCTGCTTTCACCTCCTCTTGGTTCACAAAATACGCAGACATCACTTGCGTTTTGTATCCAAATTTTCTCAGGTAATTCTGGATAATTTTTAAAGTTTCAATACCTTCATGTTTTCCCGTTGTTTTGGATTTTTCTTGGTGCCATAGATTCAATCTTCCAACAAAAGGGGACAAATAAGTTGCTCCAGCTTCTGCACTTGCAGCAGCCTGTTGCAAAGTGAACAGCGTAGTCATATTACATCGTACATCATACTCACTTTCTAAAATTTTAGCGGCCTGAATCCCTTCCCAAGTAGAAGGTAATTTAATAACAAACAACTTGTTACTGATCCCTTTATCGCTAAATAACTCCTTTAGTTTTAAAGCCCGTTCTACACACTTTTTTGTATTAAATGCCAATCGTGGATCTATTTGAACATGTACCTTCTTTTTAACAACCTTAAGGATTTCTTCCGCGAATAGTACATTGATCATATCTAAAGCATTTTCAACTTTTTCCTCTGCTGTTTTTCCAGTTTTTGATCCATAATCAATCCCTTTCTGAACAATATCTTTGTATTGAATTAAAGCTGCTGCTTTAGTTATACAAATTGGGTTCGTAGTGGCTTCTGTGACATCGTATGGTTTTATTGTCAAAAAATCAGCGGTATCTGCCACGAGGTTCGTGAATTTCTTAAACTGTTGGAAAGAACTGGCCATACTGATGCAATTTACGAATGGAATCGGCTAAACAAAACACTAGCACAGTTTGGAACAACTAACTATGTTTACGCTTATAAAACATTCGCACTCAAGGTTGATTAAGAATATCAGATATCAAAGATCAAATAAAGGTGAATAATCGTATATTCCAGCGCTTCTAAAACAACTCATTTTCATACATTTCTATTTCTATACCTACATACATACAACCAGAAACGTTATGTATCTAAAAAAAAAAGGATTGAAGAAATCTAGAAAAACTTTTTATTATCAATATTTCTATCCCTATTCCATTTGAATGTAGATACTTCCAAAATATAAAACAATAATTACATTTTTTTTAAACTCACTTTTATTTCTTAAATATGTTACCATTGCCCTCATGTACATATTCAACGTAATACTACAATACTCTTTTCAGTTGATCTATGTTCATGTCCATATCCAGTGAGGCTTTTGCTTTCAATTTTGGAGGTACTGTTAAGGGGATGCTGAGTATGATTTGCAGCGCCGTCGAGGGAGTGGTACAAATTACACGCGTAGTCACAATGCAGTGTTTTCTCCACAGTCTGGTAAGTCTAAAAAGCGCCAGAGTTTGCTGGCATTTGTTTCACGAGACGATAGAGCCATAGGTGATCGTCTGGGGTCTTAAACCTCAGTTAGTTCTTCAAAGTATTTTGCAAGCTCATAACGCTCTTTCTCATCCTCACAGACTACTTTCCGAATGGGAGTTTCAGTTAAGCGTCTTAGCTTAATGCTCAGGCCTCCTTCACAAATGAAACGCCATGATCGAATAGCACAGCCTCTTGTGAATTCCGACTATTCCTCTTTATGAAAGTTGCCATTACAGTTTTGGAGAAAGGTTATGACAGACAAGTTGTTTCGTGCCGCTCCATCTACAAACAATAAACAATATCCGGAGCTTCTAACGAGATAGCAAGCTGTTAAAGTAGTAGGATACACAAAAGAAGGGAAAAACCTGATCTTGAAAACAACCATTGCCATCAAAGGAGCCTGAATCTTCACTTCCGAGGTTTTTCCTGATGACGTAGTCGCAATCCAGTTGCTAATAGCTGATGCATTTCCTTTTGTCATTTTGTTATTGATGATTGAATTTACTGTTTGGACCTTTACTTTGTAGAATCCACTCATACCTTATTAGTTAGTCTCATGAATAGTAATGATTATTGATGAATACAATAATCCCAAACATTTAAATTTGTAAATGGACTTATACTCACTTGTGTATCTAATAGTGTGCTAAAGCTCATTTTCTGCCCTGGCGACACAATTTACTATATCAACCCTTTTTATATTCTAAGGTTGTTCTATGAAATATCTGTTTTAAAGATCAAAATTATCTTACTAAAAATGTGTGGAGTACTTTTCAAAATTATTTAAAATTATCAAGCTATGTGATATTCAAAATTGATAAAGAAATCTGTTGTTTTTGTAGTATTCGTGTGGAATGGTACTAAGCAAGAGAAATATTTTTTTAAGCTTTGGTATATTTAGACAATTTATCAATATTATTTGTAATATAATTTAAATTCACACTTGCTTCTTGTCATAATGAGGAGCACTATATTAAAAATGTCTTACGATTTGTGCTCAGAATGACACGGTATAAATTATATGGTATAGTATGCTACGGATATTGGAAGTGGTTTAAAGTTTAATTTGTTGAATAAGAACCTAATTTTGGATCGGAAAACCGGTTGAGAACATAATCGAACACTTGAATGTTCAGTTGAAGTTAAAGTCTTCGCGATTAGTTCAATGCGAAAGAATAATTGTTTGTTGTATCTTAGATCATAACACCTTTAAAGGTGCTTAGATTGCACGTGCGATGTGTGTTTGACCTAATGAAAAAATTTGAAAAAAAGATTATCTTATCTCCTCTTATCTGCTTCACTGGTTATAAGATCTTCATTTTTAGCTAGCACGAGATATCACTCAAACATTAAAATAACTACACAAATTTCAAAATGTCGAAAAAAAAGAGATAACTTTAAACTTATCTCATTTGATGTTACCAATATGTTCTCTAAAATCCCTCCAAAAGAGTGCATAACAAATTACTAGAGGATAAAAATATTAATCCAGGAATAATATCAGATATACTTAATTTGTTTGATACTTTTGATAATAAGATATACAGGGGGTCTTTTAATTCATGCGACAAAATTCAGGAGGTGATTGCTCGTATGAAATTAAGATGTGTCTTTTATAACAAAATTTCCTCAGCCCACCCCTTTCCGAGATATTACCCTTAACAAATGGTGAATAAAAATGAATTTTGATTTTTTTTTTTTTCTAAAATTTCAGTAAAACTAGAAACGGGTATTTTTCCAATATTTCTGTTATATTATACGGGGTGAAATTAATAACCCTTACTTTTTTTGGAGTGAAGTTTTATGAAATAGAATTTAACTCAAAATCCTTGTTTAGAAGTTGAAGAAAATAAATCAATTAATTTTCTTGATTTAAAAATTCAAAGAATTAATAATATTCTTGATTTTTCAATTTACAGAAAACCAACACATACTGATGTGACCATACCATACATATAATTCCAATCAACCCATGTTACATAAATTAGCACCATGTAATTCAATGATACTGTAATGTTTTTCTTATCTATTTAAACAGTTTTTTTACGGTGGGATAAAATTATACACACACTATGGCTAATTATTAGTACTGATTTATTGAAGAAACACTTGCACACTATAATAAACTTAATTTATATACACACTACTTAATGTCTTCTAATTTATCTACACTCGGTATAATTATTGTCCTAATTTATCTATAACACTTAAATATTACACTATTTATATTCACTATTCGATTCACTGTTTACTAAAAAAACTTGTCCAACTCACTCAAAAATCGCGTATATATAGTCCTTCGCAACTCCAGAACCTTCTTGAATTTACCACCTCTTCGTATCTGGAGCTTCCAGAATAGTCGGGAATAAACCATCGCATTCGCCAAAATTCATAGTTCACGACAGGACCGGCTTCTGAATAACTGAGTTCGTAACATTGCCCCCTCCTTAATAGTAAGTTCCTCCTGGAACTCCGGTCTAGCCGAGACTAGATGTTTAAATCGGCATCTGGATCCATTCCTACACTTTCTGGTCGTATGGAAATAGCAGGGCACTGTCTTCATCGGATACTGATGACGTGGGGTATAGCTGCAGATTAAAATGTGGACATCCGTATCTTCGAAGATCACTTCCACCATGTTCCTTATGACTCGCCAATCCAACTGGTGGCTCTCTATCTTGGGCATCGCTAGTTTCTTCACGTTGGATTCCAGCACGTGGTCTTGAAGACTTCGTAGCGCTTCCCATACATTCCGGTAGGTGGATCGATCTTGAAATTCGTTTTTTGTTACCAGATAGAAGATGTGTCGTGAATTGTGTCTGAGTCTAAGTGTCTTGCCAGGAGTTGGAGTCTGTCTGAGTTTTTCTAATTGGCCAAACTTCTTTCGAAAGACGAATGCCAAACCTCGTGCATTTTTGGTATTAGCTGGGATGTTGTGTGCCAGTGAATAATATTCTGGAAGCGTGAACAAATCTTGTCGTTACTCTGTGATGACTCCAAATCTAGCTTTACCGGTACCTCCATATGCGCCCATAAATTCTTCGAAGGCAGGGTCAAGATCTTTCCGGGTATGGTTCACTACTTCCTCTTTGTTATGGTCTCCTTCGAATGGCGCTAGTCGGTTTTGGGGGGGGGGGGGATCTTACTCATGCGATACGTTTGTCACAATATGTCAAGTGCACGGAAAGGAAACAACAAAATTACTCTTTCAATAACAATCAGAAGTTATTTTACAGGCAACTAAACTGTACAGCTAACACTTGTTTCCCAATACGCATCAAACCCACGATTCTACGCAGTATGGGCCCATAACCTGCTAACTATGTATAAAATATTAACGTCTTGCATTACTGACCGTATTTACATACATGTGGACCAAAACAACATCCTATCGGAATAACAGAAAGCTGCACCAAGACTGCAAAGAATAACTCATCATCGATTTAGTAATATTAAAACAGTCGCAAAAGAAGCAGCGCACACCGCTTTCGTATATTACAGAAAAACATTTGATAGCGTTCCATATTTCTGGCTTGTTAAAGTTTTGAAAATTTAGAAAGTGTACCCCACGTTACTTTTCTATCCGTAGGGGGATTTTCCAGGGCGACTCCCTCAGTCCACTTTGGTTTTGTTTGGCAATGACCCCACTCTCCAATCTACTTAATGATACGGATTATATGCAAGGTTATACACTCCTTCCGGAATAGTAACCGCCAGTATTTGGCTCCTAGACACTTTTGTTTTTGTGGAGAGTCAGTCCACTATGAATCCCTATTTCAACAAGTTTCCTCCATTCCTCCAGTCCTGGGTCTTTTTCCTCCAGTGTTTAATTTCCATTTTTCCAAGTCTCTCTCTATTTGGTTCATCCATCTAGCTTTTGGTCTGTTTGTAACTGGTGTCCATTCTGTTATTCTTTTTAGATAACTACCTCCTTTCATCCTTTTGATATGTCCGAGCCATCTTATTCTGGATGCTTTAATTATTCTTCCTTTGTTTCCAGTTTCTAGTATTTTTTTCTCTTTCCAAGCTTGTCAAACTTTCATACTGTCCCTCATTTAATTTCTTTAGTCCATAAATTTTCCTAATAATTTTTCCTTTGAACATTTTTAACTTTTCTCCATCTTCGGTTAACATTGCGGTAGTTTCGGCTGCTGTTCTTATTGCTCTCTTGTATATTCTTGTTTTTGTGGTTCTCTTGATTGTTTTGTTATGCATTAGGGGTTTGTATTTATAGTATGCTCGATATCTTACCTGAATGCGTTGTGCTAATTTATCTTTTTTGTCATTTCGATTGCTAATGTTTTTGTCGAGATACTTGAGGTTTTTAATTATTTCAAACTTATATACTCCAATATTCATTGATTGATTGTCTTTGTTATCCCTGTATCTTTGTACTTCTATGTATTTTGTTTTCCCCCATTAATATCTAGCCTCCTTTTTCTGGCTTCTGTTATAATCGCGTTTCTGGTAAACTTTTCTGGTCTCTTCAAATTATGGACACATCATCTTGCATATGCTACTTTTTGTGCCGATTTATTGATGACTGTTCCAGGTAAATTCCATTTTTTTATTATTCCGTCCATTACTTCATTGAAAATTGCTGTTTAAAGCCCATCTCCTTGTCTTACTTCTGATTAAATTTGGAATTCTTTCGATATACCTTCATTCAGAAGAATCGCTGCTTTGGAATTTATCATTGTCATTCCCACTAACCTAATAATTTTCTTAGGTACCTGCATTTTGAGTAAATCTGCCCCAATTTCTTTCTGAACTAGGCTAGGTACAACTGGCATTAACCAAGAGAAATCTGGAAATGTCCTACGGGGGCTGGGCCGCAGTTCACGGGAACCTACGTCCAATCGGGTGTAGTGGTAGTGGTCTGCGCAAACCAGTCCCCAAGGACTTGGCTGAAGAAGACAATACCACAACTGAAGTCCTGGGAGGGAGCAGGTCTTAAAGTCGACGACTTGAAGGACCTGCTCAAAACTGCCAGAGTTCTTTTGTGGGTTCCAACAGAACAAACAAAACATACATGCAGGTGTCCAAAACCAGTACACTGGAAATTTCGCGAGCGGCCAATGAGGGCCAATTTGTTTCTTTCTCTCCTATACCCCTTGACGTCACTCGTCATATAAATATGAAATGCACCCTAAAACGCCGGTCATTCTTTTACCTTTAATTTTTAATTACTTAGGTCATTTTAATGAAGATGATTCCGTGGGTGATCATTATTGTGGTTTTACCTATCGTTATGTTGTTTAAGTAATTTGCTACATTTTTTGTATTCTGTGCCTGTGGATTTTGTGCTATTCGCTACCCTACTTATTATTATTGGAGAAATTGCTAGACCGTAAATGTTGTACCATTGTCAAGCTATACCCGATGTGATGTGTAGAAAATAAACTGGTGAAACTAGACATTGTGTGTTTTATTGTTTTATTGATGATCTCACGTTAATTTTAAAGTGTCTCGACTAATGTCTAGTCGACCCCAAATGGGAATGCGGCATAATTACCCCACTTTCGTTCAGGAACCACCATTGTTTTAGGGATGGACGAGCAGTCTCTGAAGGCGCTGACGGACAGAGGGTTGAATGTATACCTCGGCCTGTCGCAGTTATCCTTCAGGGTATCCCACGGAAGGGGAAAGTGCACAGAAACCGCAAATGCTGCGGGTACTTCAAGTAAACCTGCAGCATAATAAAGCGGCAACTACTGCACTTGTCCATTATATCACCCAAGGCAAGATAGACATAGTCCTCATACAAGAACTCTACATTTATGGAGGGCATGTAAGAGGACTAAGGGTAAATGCACTATTTATCTGCAGGAAATCCCCGAACCTGCATCATTGTGAGGAATTAAATACAGGCACTAAGAATGCATGACTGCTGTTTTAGGGACCAAGTAGTCTTAAGACAGAAAACACAGATGGCAGGAAACTGGACGGACATCTTTATAGCCTCAGTATATCTGCCATTTGACTCTCCAACCCTACCTTCGTCCTATGAACTGGAGCAGCTGGTGAGCTACTGCAGGGCTGGAAACCTGCAGACGATAATTAGGATGGACGCCAATTCGCATCACACTGCGTGAAATAGCAGTGACATCAATTCAAGAGGTGAGTTCCTATTGGACTTTATTATTTCTAAAGATTTAATAATAGTGAATCGGGGGGCAAAACCAACTTTTGTGAGAAAAAGATAATTGACATCACCTTCGCGACTACAGATATAAACTCTCAGCTAACTCACTGACACGTGTCTGAGGAACCGTCTCTGTCAGATCATCGGTACATCTGTATGGAAATCTCCGAAATGGAGAAACCTGTAGTGAGGTACCGTGACCCGAGAAGCACGAACTGGAAGAAATACAGGAATGACCTTGAATTCCTACTAGGGAATGTCAAAAGGAAAATAAAAAATAGCGATGATATAGAGCTTGCCTTTTAACAACTTCGTGAGGCCATCGAACTCTCTTATCACAACAACTGCTCTGAGGTAATCCGCTCCTCTAGGAATAAATTAACCTGGTGGAACAAGGAGCTTACCAAGCTCAAAGTAAGAACTCGGAAACTGTTTAACAGTGCGAAAAAGACAGGAGAGTAGGAAGAATATTACTCCACTCTGACTGCTTACAACAAACAAATCAGGAAGGCAAAAAGGGAGTCCTGGAGGAAATTCTGTGGGGAGGTGGAAACAACCTCAGAAACAGCTCGACTCCAGAAAATCCTTGCCAAAGATCCTATCAATCACATTGGTTATATTTTAAAACCCGATGGATCTTTGACGGAAACTGGTAGCGAGACCCTACAGATTCTACTGCTGGCACATCTACCAGATTCTGAAGAGATAGGTATGGAACTATCCGTCAGACCTCCATCTCCCGTAGCTCGTGCGAGGAAGGAAGATTGGAGTGCTGCCAACAAAGTAATAACCCAGTGCAAATTGAACTAGGCCATCAACTCGGTTGAGCCATACAAAGCTCCTGGACCAGATGGTATAATCTCAGCGCAACTGCAGCAAAGGCAATCACATCTATCTCCAGTATTTTGTAAACTTTTCAGTGCATCACTGGCAACTGGATACATTCCAGCTGCTTGGAAAAGAGCCCGAATTGTCTATTCCCAAACCAGGTAAGGACTATTCCCAGGCAAAGTTATTCAGGCCAATAACTCTGTCGTCTTTCATGCTGAAGACAATAGAGAAACTTATTGACAGGCATGTTCGGGAAAACTTTCTCATTGAAAGGCCTCTTCACTATAACCAACATGCCATCCTGCGAAACAACCTTACACCAACTGGTGTCGAAAATTGAGGCTGCACAAGGAAATCAAGAAGTTGCTCTCGGAGCATTTCTTGATATAGAGGGAGCGTTCGACAACACATCCTTTAATTCTATGATATCTGCTGTTGCAAGGCTTGGAGCAGACGACACCACATGTCGGTGGATGAAAAACTTGCTTTTCAACAGAACTGCAACAACAACCTTATTTGGAGGCTCCATGGAGGTGTGGATAATGAAGGGATTCCCACAGGAAGGAGTTCTATCCCCTTTGCTGTGGGACCTCGTCATAGACGATCTCCTGGTGGAACTGAACAGGAAAGGGATATACACCCAGAGGTATGCAGATGATCTGACAATATTTGTACTGGGGAAATAACCTAATGTTATATCAGGGCTGATGCAACAGGCTCTGGGAATGGTGGAGATATGGTGTGGGAGAGAATGCCTAAGGGTGAACCCTTCAAAAACTGCGCTCATTCCCCTCACCCCTCACTAGAAAAAGGAAGCTTGGGACTAAAACTGCCAAGCCTCTTTAATTTGCAGCTGTGTCTAAGTTAGGAGGTGAAGTATCTGGGTTTAATTCGGGATGCGAAACTAACCTGGAACTCACTCTTTCATGATAAAACCAATAAAGGGAAAATGATCCTAATGGCTGCCAAACGGGCGATAGGGAACCGAGTAGGGAACCCACTAATTCCACGGATCGTACACTGGCTGTACGCAACTGTGGTGAGACCCATGGTCACCTATGATGCCTCAGTTTGGTGGCCAAAAACAGATCAGAAGAAAGCTGAATTGGAGCTATCAAAACTTGCCTGTCTGTGCATAACGGGTTCCATGCGGTAATGGAAGCAATTCTCAATCTTCCGCCTCTTGCTCTGCATGTTAAGGCGGAAGCGAGGATGGCTGCATACAGACTGGAATGCAATGGGAACTGGCATGATAGAATCAACACCCATAAACATTCCAGAATCACAGAAGTTATCACAAACTCACTCCTTACAATGAGAAGTGACAACATGTTGGCAAGAAGTAACGACTCCCAACCATACCAAATCCAGCTAAACTGGGATGGGTTGGAAGCAAGCAGTCAGGAAGGAACGTTGGAGTGGTACACTGACGGATCTAAGACTGACATTGGAACAGGTGCTGGGAGTCCATGGTGCTAACACGGTGCAATATCCACGTACCGTTGGGAAATCTTGCTTTTGTATTCCAGGCAGAAATCTACGCCATTGATATGTGTTTTCAACCGAATATTGAAAGGGGGTCAAAAGATCCTAATTCTCTCCGATAGTCAGGCAGCATTAAAATCTTTAGTATGTCCTCAGATCAGATCTAGACTGGTCTGGGACTGTCTACAGAAACTTAAAACCCTGGCTAACCATAATAGAGTTACTCTTAAGTGGGTCCCGGGGCATAAGGTCATTGTAGGAAACGAACAGGCAGATGTCCTAGCAAATCTGGGGTTTGAACCAGTATTTGGGATATCCAAAACTGGTGCACGTGGTTGTATATCTCGGTGGACTGAAACTAAACTCCAGTCGTACTGGAGACACGTGCCAAAACAGGAACACAGCAAACTCCTGGTCAAAATCCTCGGAGACGCTGACCAATGAAATACTAAACCTTAGCAGGGCCCAAATAACTCACCGGTCTCTGTACCCTCTAAACAATCGGCATATATAGGGAGGATCTTATCTGTTTTGCATGGAAAAGGAGGAAACAGCCTCTCACATTATCTTCGATTGTGAAGCATTATCTCACTGGAGACATAGACTCCTGGGACTAGAACATCCAAGGGAGGATTTCTCCAAGAAGAACCTAGTGTAAAGTCTGCTGAACCTGATAAGGGCTACTGGTCTCTTCACATAAACGGCACAACCAAGAGCAAAAAAGCCTTAAGGCTGAGGTGCCGAGAACTTCAAGCCTTTGACTGGTGTGCTGATCCATTCAATATGCTTTCTCAGACTGAGTCTGGTTAGTAATGGAAACACACGCGGACTATTATAAAGCGTGTCTTCCTTATAAGCGTTCAGACATTTTTGTGTAATTGAACGAGTATCTATAGTAACTGATTTCTGAAGTTGTATGTAGATTAGATTAGATTAGATTTTATGAGGTGGCTTTCGGCCTAATCCACTGCGACCTTTTCAGATCTATTGTGGTCCTCTTAAACTCTAGATTACATTCTCCAGCCTGACTCTTTTTAAAAAGTCTATTAGCGTGGAGACTGAACCTTCCATATAGCTCTCTGCCACTGGCTTTTCTTCGCCTAATGCAAAAAACCGCACATTTGCCAGGCTATCGCACTGACATAGAATGTGTTCCGCCGTTTCTTCTTCTAGGTGACAAAACCTGCACGTATCTTCGTTTGTCAATCCCATCAGCTTTAAATGCCTATTGAGCTTACAGTGCCCCGTTAGCAGACCCACTACAGCTTTAACAATTTTCCTGTCTTTGGCCATCAGATCTGCTGTAAATTTTGGCGAGTGTTCTAATATGAACTGTTTCGCTTGCCTCTGTCCTGGTGAGTTCCTCCACCATTTCAGAGATTTGTGGGAGACCCACTTCTTTGTTTGTTTCCTTGTTATGGCTTTTGCAACGCCGCAGAAGGGTTCCGGACCAACGAACGGCATTGATGAGCCTTGCTTGGCCATTTCATCTGCTTTTTCGTTGCCCTTATGCCCCTCGTGCCCCGGTACCCAGGCTACCGTAACATTGCTACGCTCACCCAGTGTGTTTAGGGCCCGCACACAATCCCATACTAGCTTAGAATTGACCTCTACGGAGTTGAGTGCCTTTAGCGCTGCTTGGCTGTCTGTGAAGATGGCAATTGAACGATATGTTCTCTTCTGCCTTTTAATTTCTTCCACACAGTGGTGAATCGCCGTAATTTCCGCCTGGAAAATTGTGACGTTCCTTGATAGGCTTACTGGGAAGGCTATCCCTTGCTTTAGCCCTACTATACCGGCTCCTACGCCGTCTAACGTCTTTGACCCGTCTGTATACCAAAAAACATCTGCATGTATGGGTACACCTTTTTTCCAGTCTTCCCTGTTTGGTATAGTTACTCTGAACTTATTTTCGAAGCTATATCTCGTAGCTATTGCATCGATGGGCTGTCCCATAACGCCGTCCGCCTTTAGCTCCTTGATAAGCTTCCAGTTGTCAGCACCATGCGTTTGGCTTATATGTTGCTGGCTATGTATTAATCTGTGCATTACAGATCTCGCTTCACCTTGTATGAATATGTGTAGAGGTGGCAGATTCATTAAGACTTCCATTGCAGCTGTAGGAGTAGTTTTTATGGCCCCTGTAACACACAGGCAGGCCAGCCTTTGTGTGTTATTCAACAGCCTTATTGCTCCTACTTGCTGCGTCTTTGTCCACCACCCCACGGACCCATAAGTTATCATTGGTCGGACAACCTTTGTGTATAACCACAGGGTCATTTTTGGGTTGAGTCCCCAGTTCTTACCGCACAGTCAGTACATCTGCCTAAAGACATGATAGCTTTCTGTGTGGTTTCTTTGGCAAATGGAATCTCAGTTTCTCCTAGCACTGGTGGTTTTAGGCCTTGCAGTGCTGTTCTTTTTGTAAAGTTGACAATTTGTGTTTTCTGAGCGTTGACCGTCAGTCTCTCTTGTTTACACCAGTTGTCTACCATATTTAGAGCTATCTGCATTCTTTCAGATATAACTCCAGCAAACTTACCTTTTACCACAATTACTATGTCATCGGCGTATCCTAGGCAATAAAAATCTTCCTTGGACAAATCATTGAGGAGATCGTCTACTAAGGTTGCCCAAAGTAGTGGTGAGAGAACCCCTGTGGGCATCCTCCACCTGCTCTTGCTTTGATGGTAGCTTGACCCAGAGTGGATATTACTATCCTGTTCTCCAGGGCGGCCTTTATCCATCTGCATATCACAGCAGGTGTGCCTCGTCTACTCATTGCGTTTATCAGTGAGTTGGTAGTAACATTATTGAATGCTCCCTCGATGTCTAGAAACGCGGCCATTGCTATTTCTTTGTCTTCCATTGACTTTGAAATAAGCCTATTCAGATCATCCAACGCTGAGTCCGTAGATTTTCCAGGTTGGTATGCGTATTGACGATTACTTAGAGGGTTGTCTTTTAGCACTTCGTCTCTTATGTACCTGTCCAACAGCCTTTCTAGCGTTTTCAGTAGAAAGGAGGACAAGCTTATTGGTCTATACGACTTTGGTGTTAGGTCTGATATTTTACCTACTTTAGGTAGATATATGACTTTAACTTTTTGCCATATTTCCGGTATTACCCCCCATGCCAGGCTGGCTTTGAGGATCTTACTTAAATGCGGTATCAGTATTTCCATACCCATCTGCAAGAGTATGGGATATATACCATCGGTCCCTGGGGACTTATATGGCAGGAATTTATTTATTGCCCATCTAATTCTGTTCGGTCTTGTGACTTCTGTGGCTATTTCCCAATCTATTGGCCGTGGCCTACTTGGCCTATGGTCTTGATTGCTTTGCCTAGCAGAGTCGTTCAGAATAGTTGAGGCCGGAAAGTGGACATTTATTAGTTCCTCAAGACTCTCCTCTTTGGTTTCTGTGTAAGTGCCATTAGCTTTCTTAATGAAACCTACTTCTTTTATGGTTGATCCATCCTTTGCCAGGACTTTATGGATTCGAGAGCACGCCGGGACATCTCTAATTTCCTCGCAAAACTTTTTCCATGAATTCCTTTTGGCTTTTCGTATTTCTTTATTGTATAGCGTGAGCTTATACCTGTAGGTATCCCAGTCTTGGGTACTTTTGGCTTTGTTAAATAGGCTTCGAACTTCCGATCTCAGCTTCTTTAATCCATTGTTCCACCAGACTGTACTGTTACCCTTACTCTTTCTCGTTTTTTCCGGACAGTTTTCTTGGTAGGCCGCCATTATGGCTTCGCTTACCTTTTCCGCTGCCGAGTTTATGGCCTTTACGCCCTTAACCAGTTCTATACCTCCTTCTAAATTCCTACCGAGGGACTCTCTGTATCCTACCCAGTTGGTATCTCTGGGGTTTCGGTATTTGAGTTCTGAAGGAAATACATTAAGATCAAATCGTATATGTCTGTGATCCGAGCAAGACGGTTCATCAGACACATGCCAATTTGTTATGCTTTCACTTATTTTGCCTGTGCAGAGTGTTAAATCTAAAACTTCTCTACGCGCTTTAGTGACAAACGTAGGTTTATTTCCTATATTAGATATTATTAAACCCTCAGATAAGATGAAATTTAAAATAGACTCACCTCTTATGTTGATGTTACTGCTACCCCATATGGTATGGTGTCCGTTAGCATCGCATCCAATTATAAGCTGTAATCCTTTTCCCAAGCAATATGCAACTACGTCGCTTATAATGCTTGGTGGACTTTGAGCTTCATCACCCGGGAAGTAGGCTGAGCATACCACTAGCCTTCTCTCTCCCTCTTCCGTGGCAATTGTTAGAATACCTGTAACAACATCATTGGTGCAGAGCACCGGTATCAGTGTACAATCTACTCTATTACTGTGAATTATGCACGCTCTTTGCCTTATAGCGTTAGGAGTGCATAAAACTTTACCTTGTTTGGTTGATAAGCCAGCAATCTTCTCGCCTATCCTCCAGGGTTCCTGCAGGAGGGCCATGTCAATGCCTTCTTGTTCCATTCTTCTACACAGCGTTGCCGAGGCAGCTTTTGCGTGTTGTAGATTGGCCTGCAGAATCCTTATTTCTCTCTTCATTATGAAGAGATGACCGGATCAGTGGACTTCCCTTCCTCAGTGGGTACCGTACGCTCTGGGACAGGTGTCCTTGTGAGCGGGTTGGTTCCACTTGTGGAAGGTTGTTCCTCTTCCTGAACCTCCATATCTGAAGAAGGTTCCCCTACATTGGAGCTAGTTGCTTCCGGCTTCTTCTCCAATACCTTTGCTTTCCCTTCCTTGAGTCGGAATGTTAACTTTCCTATCCCAAAGAAGGGCGTCATTTGAAGCTTTTGGAGCTCTTCTCTGGATTCATGATCCATTGAGAAGGTCCATAAAACTCCCTTGTCTGTTGGTTTCCTTCCCCAGACAGTCCATAGTTGCGTCTTGAGCCCATGGTTACCTATCCTCAGTCTACTAAGGATCCTTTTGGACTCAAGTCGTTCCCCGTCCTCGTCTGGTACGAAGACGACGCATGCGCAGGGCTTGGGTATTTCCTCCCCCTCCATTGCAATGAGAGATGCACCCTCCCAAGGCTTTAGAGTTGGAATAATCTCCTTTGCCCACCTCGCACTTGTGTCACTCGCACAGATTAGTTCCAGGAAGCCCGGTCTATGCGTGCTCTTCAGGAAGCGAACCTGGGGTCCTCCTTCCGGAATTGCATCATAGGCGGCCAGGATGGTTTTTTGGACTGCCTTAAGCTTGTCCGGATCCATCCTAACCTGCGGGAATCCTGTAGGTGCTGCCGCAACTTTTACTGCAGCGGCAGCTTCACTGAAAGTCACACCGTCGGTTTTTGGCCTTTTCCCTTTGCGTTGGCTTTCGGGAGGCGTGCTCGCATCTGACCTTGGTCTTTTTGACTTATTGGTCGTGGTTGGCTTTGTTGTTGCCATTGCCTTTTTCGGCTTTGACGGTACGTCCTCTGCCTTTTCAGCGGCTCTTGTAAAATTGGCCTTGATGTAATCTTGGCCTTGTTTTACCAGCTTGCTGACTTTGGCTTTAGATATACCAGATAGCTTTGCAGCCTGTATTTCTTCATCTGTCATAAGTTCCACGTCTTCCAACGTTGTGACCCTGACAGATTTAGAAGTTCCTTGCCTTTCAGCTTGGGAAGTTTCTTTTGAGTTTCCTTGCCTTCCAGCTTGAGGATTCTCTCCAGAAGTTCCCTGCCCTACAGCTTTAGGAACCTTTTCTTTTCTAGCCTCCGAGGTCCCTGGCCTATCAGCCTTGGGTTCTCTTTGGCTTTGGTCTTTGACTTTATGTTTCTTTTTATTTTTTACCATAATAGTCCCACGAGTAGCTAGGGAAAATTAGTCAACCCCAGCAGAGCCCCGCATACTGGAGTAAGGTCTAAGTACGATGGGGTGCGACCTGGTGCCCCAAAGTTGTATGTATATGTTAGGGTTTATTTGAAGTTTCTCGTTGTATTGGTGCATGTTGAACGGTATCACTCCTGTTATTGATAGTATTATCAGTATTATTTCATTTTTCTCTTTATGTCATATATCCTTGATTTCCTCAGCCAGTTGGCTATATTTTTCTAATTTCTCTCCTATTTTCTTTCGTATATTTGCGGCATTGGGTACGGACATTTCAATTAGTTGTGTTATTTTTTGCTTTTTGTAGGTGGGTGTGATGTCTGGTTTGTTATGCGGAGTGGATTTGTCTGTCGTTATGCTCCTGTTCCAATCCAGTTTGAATTTCGTAGTTTTCCAGTATATTTTGTGGTATGTATTTGTATATGGGTATGTGTCCTTGTGTAAGATTATGTTATACTACAAGTTATTGGTGTTTAGTTTTTGCTACATTGTCATGTCATTTACTATATTCTGTGTTTGCCATTATGGTAGTAGTCTGTATTTATCACTCGTTGCCTTTAATTTTACGTTCGCTGGTGTTGACTGTTTGATCTTGTATTGCTATCATGAATCCCTCTGTTTCCCTGTATATGTTACCTTTTCTTAACCATGTATTAGACGCCTCTTGATCTATGTGCGGTTGTATTATATGGGTGCTTACCATGTAATGTTTTTTATTTCCAATTTTCCTTTTTTGTGGCTATTGTTGTTATGCTGTCTAGGGGGTTGTATGTTTGATTGTGAAATTGTATTGGTTTGGCTGATGTATTTATGTGTGTAATGGCTTTGTGTAGGTCGCTAGTCTCTGCTCTGAAATATTTCCTAAAGTTATCTATCTGTTTGTAGTGTTGATTTTTGATGTCTACAAATCCTCTACCTCCTTCTTTTCTTTTTAATGTGAATATTCCTTTTGCTAAGTGGATGTGATGTACTCTATATTTGTAACTCTGAGTTCCTGTGAGTATGTTGAGTGCCTCTAGATCTGTGTTCTGTCTTCAGTATTTGTTATTTTTTTTTCGTATTTCTGTTCAAGTTGGGTTTTTGATATTTGCATTTTCTATGCCTATTTTCTGTCTGTATCCTAGATATTATTATTCAAAGATAACTGTTAGAGTCTGTCCGTTTTGAACTCTTAACCCGTCAGAATGCAGGTGAACAGAGCCTGCCCATTAAATATTTCAATAATGTACCAGAAATTGTTCCAAAAATCCACTAAACTGTTCTGACATGGGCAAGTTTTCTATATATTACCAGAATGTCAGAGGACTCCGAACAAAACTTACTGAATTGAGCCTTAGTGTTCTTAATTGTACCATTGTATCATCATTCTTACTAAATCTTTGCTCAATAACAACATTAATTATGCTGAACTTGGACTAGACAACTACAACATTTATAGACAGGATCGTTCACCCAAATCTAGTACATCGGTTAGAGGAGGTGACGTTTTGATTGGGGTATTGAAAAAGTTTACATCATCACTTATCCACTCTGACCCATCGATTGAGCAGCTTTTTGTGAAATTGGATACCAAATTTATATTTGGAGCTCTATACGTTCCACCTCAGTCTCCAGCAAACATTTATCAGTTCCACTCAGATCAGCTAACGATCTTAAGAGAACAATTTTCTGCTTTAAAATGTTACCTGTTTGGTGATTCTCCCATCAGCTATTTGGGAAATTGAAAATTACTGTTCTTCTGCAACTGTACAGCCTCCTGCACAGTTAGCAGTAGTTGATGCTGTTGATGTAGTTTCCAATTTATGTGCCTATCACAATTTGTTCCAATGTCATTATGTGGTTAATAGTAGGAATGTTGTTCTTGACCTTATCCTTGCTCCTGAAGAACTTGTTATTTCTAAAGTAAATGATGCCTTCACCTGACTCTCATCATCCTCCTTTGGTAACTACCATAAAACTAAACGTTGATAAAAAGTCAGTGTTTGGTGAATAATTTTATTACAACTTCAATAATGCAAATTTCCCAGCCATTCATCAGTGTTTACTACTTATAAAATTGGATAGCCTTCTCCATGACAGAGATCTTTCTGACATGACTGGCAAATTTTATGATATCATTCACTGGGTTATTTGTTCCATTATCGCGCATTGTAGACACGAAATTTCCCTGTCGGTACTCCTCAGACCTCAAACAATTAGTTCGGGACAAAATTAGAGCTCACAAAATTCATAAAACTGTTAACTCATTCGAGTTACGCGGAATTTTGTCGACTAAGAACAGAATGTGAACAACTGACAAGGCATTGCTACGATGATTACATTCGTTTCTCTGAAATTTCAATAAAAAATAATGCAGTCTTTTTGGAAATTTGTTGCTAGTAAACGTGAAAATAACACTATACCCGACTTAATGACTTTTAATACCTTGGTAGGAAGGTATTTGTGGAGCTGACATTGCTAACTTGTTTGTAAATCACTTTTTATCAGTGTACACTAATCTAACCTTAAACTGTAATGTTGACCACATCCAATCTAAACTTAAAATACCTTCATATTATATTCACATTTCCAAAATATATGAAAAACTTTCTTCATTAGATGTCAATAAAGGACCTGGACCAGATGGTATCTCGCCTCTTCTTCAGTTTCATACTTTCGCGACCACTTTTTCATATCTTTAATAAATCCCTGAGCATAGGCTGCTTTCCTGAGTTTTGGAAACTTTCCTACGTCACACCAATATATAAATCAGGTAACAAATCTGACATCAAGAACTACCGCCCCATATCCATCCTCAACAGTATTCCAAAGGTTTTTGAAAGTATTGTTTCTGAATTTCTCGCTTATGATTGTTCTGGGATTCTAAATTCCCAGGAATTTGGTTTTACTTCCGGTAAATCGGCAGAATTGAGTTTGTTAACTTATGTTGATTTTCTGTCCGAGGCCTTGGAAAAGGGACTACAAGTTGATTCAATTTATACCGACTTTCCAAGGCATTTGACAAAGTAAACCAAGGCTTTTGGTCCAGAAACTTAATGCATATGGCATATGTGGTTCCATGTTGCAATGGTTAGATAGCTACTTAATTGACATAACTAAACAGGTACAAATAAATCATTTCTTCTCTCATCCATTTTCTTTTGCTTCGGAAGTACCCCAGGGGTCCATTACTTTTTAATCTCTTCATCAATGATATTACCAACTGTTTTCATGAGAGCACCGCCCTTTTATTTGCAGATTATTTGAAATGTTTTAAAATGATTAACAATTTTGTAGATGCCTCACTGTTGCAAGTAGAACTGAATAACCTGTCTACTTGGTGCTCGTGTAATGGCATGGATCTCAACACCAGTAAATGTCATGTAATTAGCTTCCATCGCACATATCATACAATAGCATTTAATTATCACATTAATGGTGAGCTGCTCGATACTGTCAATCAGATTAGGGATTCAGGAATTACTCTCCTAAACTCTCTTAGTTTCAATTGTCACATCACTAATGCCATACAAAAATCAATGAAAATATTGAGTTTTCTAAAAAGAACAACTCGTGAATTCACCACCATAAATTTTATTAAAGTTCTTCACTTTTCGTTAGTTAGGTCTCATCTTGATTATTGCTCATCTGTTTGGTCCCCTCACTACTCAACTTACATAAAGAGGATTGTAGAAGTTCAAAAATTTTTTTTTCGATATATAGCATTTTAGCTTAATGCTTATCGGGATTACAATTCATGGCAGCATCAATTGGACATCTCTTCTCCCGAAAGCCGCAGAAAACAAAAAGACCTTTTATTGCTATTTAACATCTTAAATTTAGTAACTGTCCACAGCTTCTAAATAAGATCTGCCTGTCCGTGTGCCACCTCGCTCAACTACATCGTTTTCCATCGTTACAATTATGCTTTCCACTCGTTTTTGCCGAGAGTCATGAGACTAGCTAATTCTGTCAATAGGTTACAGATTTTCAGTGACTTCAGTTTAAGAACCACCTGACTCAACTAAACATTTGAATGTAACGGATGTAATTGTTATAGTTTTGTTTTGTACTACATATATATTAGTAGTGTTTATTCTGCACATGCAAAATTTAAAAAAAAATTTATTAAATTTTCTTTTTATTATTGTATTGTAGGTATTCATTCATTTTTATTATTGTATTGTATTTTCATTACTGTATTTTATAATGTAAATATTTGTAGTTTGATCTACTATGAAAAAAATTTCATGTTCACTTTTTTTATATGGAATTGGGCTTATAGTCTGTTATATTGAGTAATTCTCTTGTTTTCCTTGCTTTCCTTTTACTGTTTTTCTTACATTTATCTGTTCCGAATGTCATATTTCTATCTTTGCTGAATATTTCTTTCATCTTGAGTAATTGATTTACTAACTTTTGTTTTTGGGTAAGGCTTGCTCTTTTGAATTTACTGTTTCAACCACTTCGTGGAATCTACTGATATTTGTATTCGAAATAAAACTAAAAGTTTCCAATTAACTTCACTTTAATAATAAAAAATATATGAAAACTCTAAATTGAATTGATAATTAGGTATTTCGATATCTAAAAATATCATCGTCAAAATGACAGAAGTTACATTTGAAGTGATAGGTACCTACTTGAAGTTCAATATTTTGGCTAGACCAAATAGTGACCCATCTTGTGATTCACTAAATATATATGAATAAAAAAAAGAAGATGTTACAATTATTAAAGCTTAGGTATTATTAGCCCTATGGGGATATACTGGATACCTTTTTCCCATTTAAGATCAGTATAACTGTGCAATGATATAGAAAACCAAAGAAAAATATACCTACTGATCTTTACAATTGTAACTAAAGAAGACAATCTGAAAGTGGAGAGCTCTCTAGATTTATCTGCTCATTGATTCATACTGTGGGTTTCTCAAGTGGCTTCTAATTTCCAGTCTTTCAAGGAAATCTAGTTCTGTGTTTGGTGTTAATGAATGTTTGTTATCAAGTAGATGTTTTGCGTAATGTAATTTATCTGGTTGTTTCAATCTATGTGCTCGTAAGTGTTCATTGTGTCTAATTTAAAAATTTCGAATGGTTTGACCAATGTAGACAGCACTACATTCTGGACAGTTGAGTTTATATATCCCAGACTTTTTTAAAGGGAATATTTTCGTTTTTACATTTAATAAATTTTTACTTACATTGCATTATTATGTTTTGGAAGAAAATGTTGTATTTGTTGTTGAAGATATTATCTTTGAAATACCATAAGAAATACTACCAGCATATCTGATGGATTTGTAATTTCGTATTTCTAATGGGTTGGATGTGGCTATTTGTTTAATTATATTAATTTCCCTATCAAAATAATATTTGATCATAGGAACTGAAAATTCTCCATGCCCCTGTTGTGAACTATGAATTTTGGCGAATGCGATGGTTTATTCCCAACTATTCTGGAAGCTCCACATACGAAGAGGTGGTAAATTAAAAAAGGTTCTGGAGTTGCGAAGGAATATATATACGCGAGTTTTTGAGTGAGTCGGACAAGTTTTTTTAGTAAACAGTGAATCGGTGATCGACAGTGAATCGAATAGTGAATATAAATAGTGCAATATTTAAGTGTTAAAGATAAATTAGGACAATAATTATACCGAATGTAGATAAATTAGTAGACATTAAGTAATGTGTATATAAAATAAGTTTATTAAAGTGTGTAAGTGTTTCTTCAATAAATCAGTAGTAATTAGCCATAGTATGTGTATAATTTTATCCCACCGTAAAAAAAAACTGTAAATTAGAAAAACATTACATTGGTGTCAGGTGTGGAGTAATATAAATAAATAGTTAGGTAAAAATGGCTGACAGACTAAGTGACCTGAGAGTGACGGAACTAAAAGCAGAATTGGAAAATCAGGAGTTGGAAACGTCCGGAAAGAAGAGTGAATCAATTGAAAAATTGAAAATAGCACTGGAAAGTTATGGCTTGGATCCGGAGACATTTTTATTCAAAGACCTTAATCTCGTCAATTTCTACCATGAAGGATCAGATTTCTACTAGTAAGAACGATATTTCTGCTAACATGTTCGCCATGGACGAGAAAATTTCTGCTAATATGGACGAGAAGATTTCTGCTATGAAGAATGACATATTTGCCGATATCTTATCAATGAAAAATGACATTGCCGCTGAGGTTGAAAATAAAATTTCCCCTCTAAAATCAGATATTGAGAAAATGGAGAATAAGATCACAACAGCGGAAGAGAAAATCCAGGAGTTAGAGAGGAAAATGGCAGACTCAATAACACAAGACATGCCAGCAGAAGAAAAAAAGATCAAGCAAATAAAACCATGCAAACCAGAAATACTCCTCAAGATACGATACCTCTTGAAGAAACGGATGACTTCAAGCAGCTGAAGAAGAGGCTGGACATGCGATATGGGCACGAACATCTAGAACACTTGTACCAATCCCAGCTCAAGCACCAAAGGCAAAAACGTGACGAAACTCTTCAAGAGTATGAAGTGGATATCGCCCGACTAGTTCGATTTGCTTATCCATCAGCACAAGAAAACATGATGGAATGTCTGGGCATTCTGGCCTTTATTTATGGATTAAGTGACCCTGATATGCAGAGAATGCTTCGTTTAGCTCATCCCAAAACATTGGTCGATGCATTGACTGCTGCTCTTGAATATGAAGTAGCCACGAAGGCTTCAGGATATAACAAAGTTTGGACCATTCAAGAAGAGTGTGATGAAGATAGACTTGATCAGATCGTCAACTTGATGAAAAACATGGTAGACCTAAAGCCGAAGAAGATTAGATGCTGGAATTGCGGCATGTACGCAGCTTGTCTAGACTAGACAAAGTAAAGAAGTCAAAGGTTTAAACCTCATTACCGAGGAAAATAGACACAAGTGGAAAGCATAGTAGTCTCAATATACTAAGTCAACTTAGGCGATGCAACTCAGTCACTGGGAAAAGAAAGGTCATAGATACCTCATTCAACAATACGACCACGGAGATTTACAAAAAGAAAGAAAGTACGGAGGCATTCATTATAACAGAGGCTATCGAAACCTATAAATGTCTTGTTATGTTATTTGAGGCAGCTATCGAGAAAAACACAAACAAGAAGATACAAAGGCATGCTAAAAGTTTCGATAAGATTTCAGTCCAGAATTGGTTAGAGCAAAGGAGGTTTGAACCCATAGAAAGGGCAACTTTTGATGCTGATGTTCAGACTGATGAAATGGATGCACAAAAAACTAGGGTGGATATGGAGACACAGACTGACTGGTGGTTGGGGGGGCAAAGTGAGCCGCCTCTAATGTCTCATGAAGGAGTAAATAGTGGAGATGAACTTATTCAGGTCATAGACAAAAAATGGTCCGATCAGCTTTTTATTAATACTAAGACGGTAGTAGGTAATCCTCTAAATGCTCCAGATAAGACTGTGAAAGTTGTCCTGGCTGATCCTTAGGACCCAGAATTGAAGTCCAGTATTCAGAGGTTATTTCAAGATAAGTATCCTGAACTGGCTGACATGACTGGAGACTTTGAAATCCTGGAACAAGAAACAAGGATACGGAATCGGGCAAGCGTGCGGAAAAAAATTGTAATGATTAGATGCGACACAACGGTCAAGGACCTGTGAATGAAATTGAAGAAATTGCAAGCGCTGGAATAATGCCTGACTCCAAAGTAGTTTTACATAACACGCCAGGAATGACCACAGAAAAAAATTAGTTGGAGTTGTTTTTCATGGTACCAACACGATGGTGGACATATTATACTCAACCTCCAAAAAGAAGTTTTCTGAATCCGAAAGGCCAACATTCGGGCATGATCATCAGCGGAATAGGCAAGTCATATAAAGAAATACTGGGAAAAGTGAAGGAGTCAGTCTCTGGCCAAGAAGGAGTAGACACGATTAGGTCCGTCAGGGGAACTAAAGATGCCCTGAACAGGATAAAATCTATGCTGAAGGACAATGGCAATCTTCAGGTCAGACAATTGGGAGCTAAAAACTCTAAGTGTATCCTATATATTAGGGGAATGGACTCAGAAAACCACTAAGGAAGAGGTTAAATCAGCGGTGGAGGAATGTATAGGGCCATTGAAAAATGAGAGTAAACTGAGTGATCTCCGGCCAGCAGGGAAAGAGACAATGGCTATGACGCTTTCCTTGGACAAGGAAGACGATGAAAACCTTCTCAGGAAAAGGCACCTAAGAATTGGCCAGGTTACATGTCACATTGAGAGAAGGCTGGACACCAGGAGATGTTACAACTGCTGGTCTTATAAGCACAGCGCGTATAACTGCACTGGAACCAAGTGACAAGGAAGCCGCTTCAAATGCGGAAAAGAAGGACATATAAGAAAATATTGTACTAATGAGGAGCACTGTCCAATCTGCAATGAAAATAGACACAGTGGAGGCACTATGAAATGTCCAGCCTTTAAGGGAGCGTTAAAGAAAGCTATAGACAGGAGGGATGAACGAGAGAAGGATATTTCAACA
Organism: Lochmaea capreae; assembly: GCA_949126875.1. Classification (NCBI taxonomy): domain Eukaryota; kingdom Metazoa; phylum Arthropoda; class Insecta; order Coleoptera; family Chrysomelidae; genus Lochmaea; species Lochmaea capreae. Next base: position 13,668,550 of record OX421411.1, read on the forward strand.
GACATGTATCTAGAACTGCTCCAGCTGGTGGAGGAAGCTAATAATACAGTCCGGGACCTACAATTGAGCAGTGCATTAGCGGTTACCTCTCAAGAATTTCCTCGGTATGAACATTAATGCTCTACAAATAAACGTAGACCAAAGTGCCAGCTCACAAGAACTAACAATGGCGATGGCTGATAGAATGGATATAGATATTATTCTTATGCAGAAACCTAACAAGGATATGACTAGGAAAAATAATAGATAGATTACTGATATAAATCTAGATGTGGCGATCTATTGTAGGAATTAAATCTTATGAACGGGGAACTGGTTACATCAAGCTGACACTCCAGAACTTCACTTTGAACAATTGCTACACATCACCTAACGTTCCTCTTCAATGCCTCGAGAATTACAAGGATGAAATTATGCAAAAAATTAGGTTGGATAACAAGGAAGCAATTATCGCCGGAGACTTCAATTCTATGTCAACGACTTGGGGTCCATGAGGAGCGATCGCAGAGGTGAATTCTAGAATGGATGGATACAATCACTAAATATAGTAATCCATAATGATAGTCGAACACCTACTTTTGTAAGGGGCAGCCAAAACTCTATTATCGACCTCACGCTATCTACTGCTGGAATCGCGTACAAGATTAAAAACTGGAGAGTCTTGACAGACGAGTCCTTAAGTTTGCACAGGTTTGTGGAACTCGGAATAATGGAGAAATTCAGGAAAAAGATTAGCTTTAAGGGGAAAAACTGGATGGATAAGCACATGTTGCAGTTAGGGTAGTTAGGGAAAACAGAACGACCACTGGCAATGGATACAGTGAATTTAACTAGATATTCAATCAACCTATGGCATCGGCCTCAGACAAGTTTGAATATCGTAAAATTATAATAAAAAATATTATTTGGAAAAAAAATTAAACACAGTGAATCTTCACGGCTGAAAGTTGGACAACGCATGGCATCGGCCTCGCACTCGCCCCACAATCAGTTTTAATTTCAAGTTATCGTAACAAAATGAACCATTAATGAGAAAAACTATAACGAAAAGGTCGCAGTTTGGGTAGTTACGAAAACGGGACGACCACTGGCAATGGATACAGTGAATTTAACTAGATATTCAATCAACCTATGGCAGCGGCCTCAGACAAGTTTGATTATCGTAAGATTATAGTAAAAAATATTATTTGGAAAAAAAATTAAACACAGTGAAACTTTACCGGCTGAAAGTTGGACAACGCATGGCATCGGCCTCGCACTCGCCCGACAATCAGTTTTAATTTTATATAAAAATCATACAAAATGTATAATATAAGTTTGGTCGGAAGGTAGGACAACGGGTATAAGAACTGTAATCTGAAAATGAAAATCTAAAATCCAATTCAAATCTGCCTTATATTAAGTATTCAACTAATTGTAAAAGAAACTTAAGTCACACTAATAATAAAAAAAATACTGGAAATAAATTTTCTTATCTATTGAAAAGAAAACCCAGTAACCCACTCAATAAAATGCGGTAGAATATTAAAACAATTTTGACACTGAAATCGTTATCGGAAATCAAAGTTTTATTTTTAAACTGCGGCTTTACTATAATAAATTTACCTTACTTTTGCTTTACACTGTACTTTAACAAAGGTAATACTTTTTTACTCACTCAAGAAAATCTCAAACGGTCGGCCACTATATCTATCACCAAAACAAAATATAATTCACAACCGAAACTGTTCTTCCGGAATTGTATACCCGGAGGAAACGGTTTACACAAAAAAATATTCCGGTAGCCGAGAGCACAAACGGTACCTAGCAGCGAAGAATTTATAATCATAAAATCAAAATTAAAAATCATCCTCTCAAATTTATATTTTTATTCCTACTTACTATTTTGGCATTATCGGAGAAACTAATTTACTTATTACAAAGAAAAAGAGTTCTAATATACTAGACGGCTTTCGTTTTAATTAAAATAGTTGATATACCGGACGTCCGCAAATCTGTACATTTTTGAGAATCGGAATTTCTATATTTTCATATTCTTAGATTCCAATTTATATTATGTTGAATTACTAATAAAATTAATAATGAAAGTAATGCTACTATACTAAAAGGGTAGTAGAAATTAAGTAACGAGTTATATAAAACTTACTAAACTCAAAATACAAACGGAAAACAAAATACAATTAAATCCAAAATGGTCCCAAAAAAAAATAACTCGTTACACCAGAAGCTCTGGTAAGATTTAGAAAAAATACAGTTCACTTCAAAATTACCACTATAAATTTAATTAAATTCAGTAAGAGGAAGCCCCACTATCACACACACTTGATAAATATGTTGAAAAATGTTCATAAACACAGATGAGAAAACGTATATGCCCTACATCCAATAAAATTAAAGAATGTAAAGAACATACCTGTGTTTCATTAACAACTAGAGATGATTTCGTCCCTTGATCTTTGTCGAGATTCTGGTGTAATATGAATTGCTCCTGTTTATTCTCAATTACTTTGCGTTTCAGTGCATTATCAGAATCAAATGGACTATGCAGCCCTATAACTGTTTTTATATTTATTATATCTCACTAACAGCATCTAATTCTATTTTAACTGTCTGTCCACCTCCCGTTTTGTTAACTTCTTGTCTATCTCGTGCCATTGTTTTACGGATCTTCCTTTTCCTATTTTCGTACAACCGCTTGTGACAGTCCTTTTCTCTGAACAATCCAGTTTCGGAAGTACATCTAAAACCATTGTAAATTGAATTCCAAGTATCCTCTTTTTCATTTATAGATACCTTATTGGTTGGTTTATTTTCTATGATTTTGTAGTACTTCGTGCTAATAACGGTGAAAAGGTCGCCTTTTTCGTTTTGATAAACATTAGGTTGCCTTATTCTAAACAACAATTTGGTGAATAGCAATTTGAATTAATCATGATTACTCATGTAATCACAATTACCTAATCATGATTAGAGTTCATGATAGTGAATACAGGCATTAGTGTTACATTTGAGAAACGGGCAATTTCATCATGGAAACAAGAAAATCCAAAAACTCTAATTCCAATCTTGGTGTTAAAAGTGAGAGGTGAAAAAATGCGGAACTCTTCAGAATGTATTAAACTTGGAATTAAATGGAATAATCAATGGATCAAAATGACCATAAGTTGTCTGACACCAATAAGGTACTACCAAGTAAACCATGACCAGACTTGAAAAGAATTCCATTTAATGGTACTCAGACGGCTCGAAAGTAATAGAAGGAACTTTTAAGCTGGTCTTGAATTTGAGAAAAAATATTTTTCCGAAGTCAATTCTACACAGCTGAAATCGATGTATATGATAGTTTATAGGCATATGCGACAAATAAAAACATTTATCTGAAATTTTCGTGCTGTAAAGTCCTTCAGCTGATGGGATCACGGTCAATGTTCAGAAATTCTACGTTGGTCTCGACGATGTGTTTGAACGATGTAAGTTTGGGGATAATTACAACGGAAATCCTCATAAAAAACCTGATTTTCACCATAATTGGGTGAGAAATCTTTTTGTCAGTGGTGAAGATATTTTTTATGCCTGCGAGCCTAAAAACTTATTGATTTTGTTAGTGACACCTTTGATATATAAGAAACATTTTTTTATGTGATTTTTTTTAAACCGTTTTGTGGAAAGGAATTTTGTAATGAAATAAGTTCGGAATGTCTACTATTATTGTCGCTAAATCGGATGGAGTGGGATACTAAAGTGTATCAACTACCGAATTGAATTGGGAGGGATGGTGATGTGAATTGGCATTAAGATAACACAAACACTTCTCGGCGAGAAATTGCCATTTGAATGGTTTTTTTGAGTCACATATCTCATAAATTATAAAATACATATTGTGCATTAGCTTTGGTTGTTATTTTTACAAAATTATTTGAAGAAACTGATTCAAACGCCCGAAGCTTAGATCTGCGATTTGCCTTTATCGCATCAAGGTAGTGTCTTCCCAGGATTGAACCATGAGCTGAACATTCTTTTCTGTTGAATACGTGAACTTCTAAATGCATATATTTAGAAAAAACTGTTTCTTGTCAGCTTATTTACGGAAAATGCACCATTTGAAGCGTCAGCCGCAAAGCAATCAAATAATTTTTCGTTAAATAAACAATTATATATGAATAACTCTGATAAAGTACCGAACATCATGCTGCCATCACGGTATTTAGTATTTGAGCATTTGAGTCAGTTTGTCCAAAATAACTTTGTAAAAATAATATCATTGAAGCTAATGCACATGAGCTGAAGGTTTGGGCAGCACTAAACTTTCAGCTGAATAAGTTTATTTATTGTATAATATGCAGTGATCTGACAGTACCTTCTATCTTCCAAAAAAACGAATATTCAGTTATTACTACAAAATTATTCCTAACAATACCGCGCATAATTTATTTGAAAACCTCATAACTTGCGAAAACTACAGTGCTGCATATCAAGAAAATTAAGAAATCCAAAAATTCATTTACCGAGGGACTATTTAACAGCAACAGAAGATGCACTGAAACACCTCGAGCCGTATAAAGCTGGAGTATGATTTTTTTCGAGATTACTCTTATGTAGCAATCTTGCAATATAGGTCTATAAGGACTGGAAAAAAGTCGTCAGATGCTACAGTTACCGAAATTGTTGCTATAAATCACTCAGATAATGTTTTACAGATAAAAGTTGATTTTGGAAGGAAATGGGAGTCGCTACCTTCCAGAAAAAAATCTATAGGTCCTGTTCTAATATAACCTCAAGCACATGCTTCCCAATTACCAGTGGTTTCACCTGCAAGCATTGAAAAGACTGCTGGTCTAACTATGATAATCTTCCATATAACAATGATAATTAGTTTGAAATTTTTTTTTATCAGTGAAGATTTATCTTAACAAATAGTATCCGAATGTGAAGGAGTTTTTTATAATATATTTTCTCACACACATTTAGTTTTATTATTGTAGTATTAGAATAATAATTTCAGTTCCATATTTTTTATTTTTACAAGCAATATCTCCTATCTTGGTTGAAAGAAATAATAGTTTGAAAATATCTGTTTCTGAAACTTTAAATCCTTTTCCAACAATATCTTTGCAGAAAAAAACATTAAACTACGATTGTCATAAGAACATTTTTATTGTTTCTTGTACCATAGAAATAGATATAGGAGGTATTGTCCGATCACTGACGAATGCCTTTAAACTATCATATACATCAATTTCAGCTGTGTAGATTTGACATAAAAATATTTTTTTACACTGAAGCCAGCTGAAAAAGGCTCTACTGCGTCTATAAAGCATGATATGAACAATTTTTCAACATATAAACATCATAAGCCATTATACAAACCGCAGGAATAAATTGATTGTAATAAATTTATTGATCCTGCAAAGTGATGTCACCGACTAAAGGTTATTTTTTTTACTACTAGATCAAGACCTTTCCCAAACATACGAGAAATAGCTATACAAAAATGACTGACCAAAAATGAAACTGGCTCCTGGCTATTGGGCCAATATTAACTTGTGATTCTAATACCTTCGCATAGATTGTAGCTGCATTGCAAGCTCAACACACTCACAATTAGAGCATTTGTTGCGAAATATACAATTCTACGCAAATTTTCTGTTGTGTGAATTATGAAAAAAAATAAATGTGAGATACAGAAAAAGTTGAAATATACAGAGTTGATGAGGTTTTAGAGGTCAAATAGCCTCAAGGACAATCACAAAAATTAAAACCAATTTAAATCTAGACCATTTAACCAAAGTAATTATAGTGTAAAAGTTCTTGAACACATTAATAATAATAAATTCTCTATAGTTCACCATATAACAAAAACACAACTCAGTGATACACTTGATCAGAAAAAGAAGGTAAACAAAAGGTTAGGTGATAGGTCTATTGACCAATTCTTCCTCACCAACCTCAATAAAGAAAACTAAAACATTACTATGGACATATAAAAACAGTTTAAGATAACTCAAACGTCAAACTTGAAATAAAGACTTTTTTAATATCGAGGAATAATTTTTATATTTGTATCGAAGAATTTGTATAGTACAATAGTGAAAGTGGCAACTGAAGGTAAAAATTGCGAGGGTTTACCGAAAAATGGAATAGATATAACAGGCTAACAAGACCGTAGGTTGTAATATAGCAAAAATAAAGCATTTGGCGGGTAAATACGACAAATTAGATAAAATAATGTTTGAACTGCTTGAATATCACTATTATTTATTATTTCATTTTATTTAAATTCATTGTCGATACATATTATGAAGATATAATTGTGAAAAATGTTTTGTTCCACAATTCAGAATTAGATCCTGAGCATTTCTTTAACTTTATCCTCTAGCTCAACAAAAAAAGTTTTGAATAATTTCAGTATCTCAGGTAAAAGCTCTGCAACCATTTCATCTTCCATTAGTGTCCATTTGAATTCAGATTCTGATTGTTCGATTTTATTCATGGGCAACTTAATTAGTTTTGGATCCATGTTATTTTTGATAACATCCTTACTTTTTGATAGAGCTTCTAATAATTCTATTGGCACAGTAGCGTTATCACAACCAGCTGCTGCTTTCACCTCCTCTTGGTTCACAAAATACGCAGACATCACTTGCGTTTTGTATCCAAATTTTCTCAGGTAATTCTGGATAATTTTTAAAGTTTCAATACCTTCATGTTTTCCCGTTGTTTTGGATTTTTCTTGGTGCCATAGATTCAATCTTCCAACAAAAGGGGACAAATAAGTTGCTCCAGCTTCTGCACTTGCAGCAGCCTGTTGCAAAGTGAACAGCGTAGTCATATTACATCGTACATCATACTCACTTTCTAAAATTTTAGCGGCCTGAATCCCTTCCCAAGTAGAAGGTAATTTAATAACAAACAACTTGTTACTGATCCCTTTATCGCTAAATAACTCCTTTAGTTTTAAAGCCCGTTCTACACACTTTTTTGTATTAAATGCCAATCGTGGATCTATTTGAACATGTACCTTCTTTTTAACAACCTTAAGGATTTCTTCCGCGAATAGTACATTGATCATATCTAAAGCATTTTCAACTTTTTCCTCTGCTGTTTTTCCAGTTTTTGATCCATAATCAATCCCTTTCTGAACAATATCTTTGTATTGAATTAAAGCTGCTGCTTTAGTTATACAAATTGGGTTCGTAGTGGCTTCTGTGACATCGTATGGTTTTATTGTCAAAAAATCAGCGGTATCTGCCACGAGGTTCGTGAATTTCTTAAACTGTTGGAAAGAACTGGCCATACTGATGCAATTTACGAATGGAATCGGCTAAACAAAACACTAGCACAGTTTGGAACAACTAACTATGTTTACGCTTATAAAACATTCGCACTCAAGGTTGATTAAGAATATCAGATATCAAAGATCAAATAAAGGTGAATAATCGTATATTCCAGCGCTTCTAAAACAACTCATTTTCATACATTTCTATTTCTATACCTACATACATACAACCAGAAACGTTATGTATCTAAAAAAAAAAGGATTGAAGAAATCTAGAAAAACTTTTTATTATCAATATTTCTATCCCTATTCCATTTGAATGTAGATACTTCCAAAATATAAAACAATAATTACATTTTTTTTAAACTCACTTTTATTTCTTAAATATGTTACCATTGCCCTCATGTACATATTCAACGTAATACTACAATACTCTTTTCAGTTGATCTATGTTCATGTCCATATCCAGTGAGGCTTTTGCTTTCAATTTTGGAGGTACTGTTAAGGGGATGCTGAGTATAATTTGCAGCGCCGTCGAGGGAGTGGTACAAATTACACGCGTAGTCACAATGCAGTGTTTTCTCCACAGTCTGGTAAGTCTAAAAAGCGCCAGAGTTTGCTGGCATTTGTTTCACGAGACGATAGAGCCATAGGTGATCGTCTGGGGTCTTAAACCTCAGTTAGTTCTTCAAAGTATTTTGCAAGCTCATAACGCTCTTTCTCATCCTCACAGACTACTTTCCGAATGGGAGTTTCAGTTAAGCGTCTTAGCTTAATGCTCAGGCCTCCTTCACAAATGAAACGCCATGATCGAATAGCACAGCCTCTTGTGAATTCCGACTATTCCTCTTTATGAAAGTTGCCATTACAGTTTTGGAGAAAGGTTATGACAGACAAGTTGTTTCGTGCCGCTCCATCTACAAACAATAAACAATATCCGGAGCTTCTAACGAGATAGCAAGCTGTTAAAGTAGTAGGATACACAAAAGAAGGGAAAAACCTGATCTTGAAAACAACCATTGCCATCAAAGGAGCCTGAATCTTCACTTCCGAGGTTTTTCCTGATGACGTAGTCGCAATCCAGTTGCTAATAGCTGATGCATTTCCTTTTGTCATTTTGTTATTGATGATTGAATTTACTGTTTGGACCTTTACTTTGTAGAATCCACTCATACCTTATTAGTTAGTCTCATGAATAGTAATGATTATTGATGAATACAATAATCCCAAACATTTAAATTTGTAAATGGACTTATACTCACTTGTGTATCTAATAGTGTGCTAAAGCTCATTTTCTGCCCTGGCGACACAATTTACTATATCAACCCTTTTTATATTCTAAGGTTGTTCTATGAAATATCTGTTTTAAAGATCAAAATTATCTTACTAAAAATGTGTGGAGTACTTTTCAAAATTATTTAAAATTATCAAGCTATGTGATATTCAAAATTGATAAAGAAATCTGTTGTTTTTGTAGTATTCGTGTGGAATGGTACTAAGCAAGAGAAATATTTTTTTAAGCTTTGGTATATTTAGACAATTTATCAATATTATTTGTAATATAATTTAAATTCACACTTGCTTCTTGTCATAATGAGGAGCACTATATTAAAAATGTCTTACGATTTGTGCTCAGAATGACACGGTATAAATTATATGGTATAGTATGCTACGGATATTGGAAGTGGTTTAAAGTTTAATTTGTTGAATAAGAACCTAATTTTGGATCGGAAAACCGGTTGAGAACATAATCGAACACTTGAATGTTCAGTTGAAGTTAAAGTCTTCGCGATTAGTTCAATGCGAAAGAATAATTGTTTGTTGTATCTTAGATCATAACACCTTTAAAGGTGCTTAGATTGCACGTGCGATGTGTGTTTGACCTAATGAAAAAATTTGAAAAAAAGATTATCTTATCTCCTCTTATCTGCTTCACTGGTTATAAGATCTTCATTTTTAGCTAGCACGAGATATCACTCAAACATTAAAATAACTACACAAATTTCAAAATGTCGAAAAAAAAGAGATAACTTTAAACTTATCTCATTTGATGTTACCAATATGTTCTCTAAAATCCCTCCAAAAGAGTGCATAACAAATTACTAGAGGATAAAAATATTAATCCAGGAATAATATCAGATATACTTAATTTGTTTGATACTTTTGATAATAAGATATACAGGGGGTCTTTTAATTCATGCGACAAAATTCAGGAGGTGATTGCTCGTATGAAATTAAGATGTGTCTTTTATAACAAAATTTCCTCAGCCCACCCCTTTCCGAGATATTACCCTTAACAAATGGTGAATAAAAATGAATTTTGATTTTTTTTTTTTCTAAAATTTCAGTAAAACTAGAAACGGGTATTTTTCCAATATTTCTGTTATATTATACGGGGTGAAATTAATAACCCTTACTTTTTTTGGAGTGAAGTTTTATGAAATAGAATTTAACTCAAAATCCTTGTTTAGAAGTTGAAGAAAATAAATCAATTAATTTTCTTGATTTAAAAATTCAAAGAATTAATAATATTCTTGATTTTTCAATTTACAGAAAACCAACACATACTGATGTGACCATACCATACATATAATTCCAATCAACCCATGTTACATAAATTAGCACCATGTAATTCAATGATACTGTAATGTTTTTCTTATCTATTTAAACAGTTTTTTTACGGTGGGATAAAATTATACACACACTATGGCTAATTATTAGTACTGATTTATTGAAGAAACACTTGCACACTATAATAAACTTAATTTATATACACACTACTTAATGTCTTCTAATTTATCTACACTCGGTATAATTATTGTCCTAATTTATCTATAACACTTAAATATTACACTATTTATATTCACTATTCGATTCACTGTTTACTAAAAAAACTTGTCCAACTCACTCAAAAATCGCGTATATATAGTCCTTCGCAACTCCAGAACCTTCTTGAATTTACCACCTCTTCGTATCTGGAGCTTCCAGAATAGTCGGGAATAAACCATCGCATTCGCCAAAATTCATAGTTCACGACAGGACCGGCTTCTGAATAACTGAGTTCGTAACATTGCCCCCTCCTTAATAGTAAGTTCCTCCTGGAACTCCGGTCTAGCCGAGACTAGATGTTTAAATCGGCATCTGGATCCATTCCTACACTTTCTGGTCGTATGGAAATAGCAGGGCACTGTCTTCATCGGATACTGATGACGTGGGGTATAGCTGCAGATTAAAATGTGGACATCCGTATCTTCGAAGATCACTTCCACCATGTTCCTTATGACTCGCCAATCCAACTGGTGGCTCTCTATCTTGGGCATCGCTAGTTTCTTCACGTTGGATTCCAGCACGTGGTCTTGAAGACTTCGTAGCGCTTCCCATACATTCCGGTAGGTGGATCGATCTTGAAATTCGTTTTTTGTTACCAGATAGAAGATGTGTCGTGAATTGTGTCTGAGTCTAAGTGTCTTGCCAGGAGTTGGAGTCTGTCTGAGTTTTTCTAATTGGCCAAACTTCTTTCGAAAGACGAATGCCAAACCTCGTGCATTTTTGGTATTAGCTGGGATGTTGTGTGCCAGTGAATAATATTCTGGAAGCGTGAACAAATCTTGTCGTTACTCTGTGATGACTCCAAATCTAGCTTTACCGGTACCTCCATATGCGCCCATAAATTCTTCGAAGGCAGGGTCAAGATCTTTCCGGGTATGGTTCACTACTTCCTCTTTGTTATGGTCTCCTTCGAATGGCGCTAGTCGGTTTTGGGGGGGGGGGGGATCTTACTCATGCGATACGTTTGTCACAATATGTCAAGTGCACGGAAAGGAAACAACAAAATTACTCTTTCAATAACAATCAGAAGTTATTTTACAGGCAACTAAACTGTACAGCTAACACTTGTTTCCCAATACGCATCAAACCCACGATTCTACGCAGTATGGGCCCATAACCTGCTAACTATGTATAAAATATTAACGTCTTGCATTACTGACCGTATTTACATACATGTGGACCAAAACAACATCCTATCGGAATAACAGAAAGCTGCACCAAGACTGCAAAGAATAACTCATCATCGATTTAGTAATATTAAAACAGTCGCAAAAGAAGCAGCGCACACCGCTTTCGTATATTACAGAAAAACATTTGATAGCGTTCCATATTTCTGGCTTGTTAAAGTTTTGAAAATTTAGAAAGTGTACCCCACGTTACTTTTCTATCCGTAGGGGGATTTTCCAGGGCGACTCCCTCAGTCCACTTTGGTTTTGTTTGGCAATGACCCCACTCTCCAATCTACTTAATGATACGGATTATATGCAAGGTTATACACTCCTTCCGGAATAGTAACCGCCAGTATTTGGCTCCTAGACACTTTTGTTTTTGTGGAGAGTCAGTCCACTATGAATCCCTATTTCAACAAGTTTCCTCCATTCCTCCAGTCCTGGGTCTTTTTCCTCCAGTGTTTAATTTCCATTTTTCCAAGTCTCTCTCTATTTGGTTCATCCATCTAGCTTTTGGTCTGTTTGTAACTGGTGTCCATTCTGTTATTCTTTTTAGATAACTACCTCCTTTCATCCTTTTGATATGTCCGAGCCATCTTATTCTGGATGCTTTAATTATTCTTCCTTTGTTTCCAGTTTCTAGTATTTTTTTCTCTTTCCAAGCTTGTCAAACTTTCATACTGTCCCTCATTTAATTTCTTTAGTCCATAAATTTTCCTAATAATTTTTCCTTTGAACATTTTTAACTTTTCTCCATCTTCGGTTAACATTGCGGTAGTTTCGGCTGCTGTTCTTATTGCTCTCTTGTATATTCTTGTTTTTGTGGTTCTCTTGATTGTTTTGTTATGCATTAGGGGTTTGTATTTATAGTATGCTCGATATCTTACCTGAATGCGTTGTGCTACTTTATCTTTTTTGTCATTTCGATTGCTAATGTTTTTGTCGAGATACTTGAGGTTTTTAATTATTTCAAACTTATATACTCCAATATTCATTGATTGATTGTCTTTGTTATCCCTGTATCTTTGTACTTCTATGTATTTTGTTTTCCCCCATTAATATCTAGCCTCCTTTTTCTGGCTTCTGTTATAATCGCGTTTCTGGTAAACTTTTCTGGTCTCTTCAAATTATGGACACATCATCTTGCATATGCTACTTTTTGTGCCGATTTATTGATGACTGTTCCAGGTAAATTCCATTTTTTTATTATTCCGTCCATTACTTCATTGAAAATTGCTGTTTAAAGCCCATCTCCTTGTCTTACTTCTGATTAAATTTGGAATTCTTTCGATATACCTTCATTCAGAAGAATCGCTGCTTTGGAATTTATCATTGTCATTCCCACTAACCTAATAATTTTCTTAGGTACCTGCATTTTGAGTAAATCTGCCCCAATTTCTTTCTGAACTAGGCTAGGTACAACTGGCATTAACCAAGAGAAATCTGGAAATGTCCTACGGGGGCTGGGCCGCAGTTCACGGGAACCTACGTCCAATCGGGTGTAGTGGTAGTGGTCTGCGCAAACCAGTCCCCAAGGACTTGGCTGAAGAAGACAATACCACAACTGAAGTCCTGGGAGGGAGCAGGTCTTAAAGTCGACGACTTGAAGGACCTGCTCAAAACTGCCAGAGTTCTTTTGTGGGTTCCAACAGAACAAACAAAACATACATGCAGGTGTCCAAAACCAGTACACTGGAAATTTCGCGAGCGGCCAATGAGGGCCAATTTGTTTCTTTCTCTCCTATACCCCTTGACGTCACTCGTCATATAAATATGAAATGCACCCTAAAACGCCGGTCATTCTTTTACCTTTAATTTTTAATTACTTAGGTCATTTTAATGAAGATGATTCCGTGGGTGATCATTATTGTGGTTTTACCTATCGTTATGTTGTTTAAGTAATTTGCTACATTTTTTGTATTCTGTGCCTGTGGATTTTGTGCTATTCGCTACCCTACTTATTATTATTGGAGAAATTGCTAGACCGTAAATGTTGTACCATTGTCAAGCTATACCCGATGTGATGTGTAGAAAATAAACTGGTGAAACTAGACATTGTGTGTTTTATTGTTTTATTGATGATCTCACGTTAATTTTAAAGTGTCTCGACTAATGTCTAGTCGACCCCAAATGGGAATGCGGCATAATTACCCCACTTTCGTTCAGGAACCACCATTGTTTTAGGGATGGACGAGCAGTCTCTGAAGGCGCTGACGGACAGAGGGTTGAATGTATACCTCGGCCTGTCGCAGTTATCCTTCAGGGTATCCCACGGAAGGGGAAAGTGCACAGAAACCGCAAATGCTGCGGGTACTTCAAGTAAACCTGCAGCATAATAAAGCGGCAACTACTGCACTTGTCCATTATATCACCCAAGGCAAGATAGACATAGTCCTCATACAAGAACTCTACATTTATGGAGGGCATGTAAGAGGATGCTATGGGTCCCTTATTTTTCAGGGCGTAGGATGGGTTCAAAACTATGCACTAGATACAAAGATTTATAATTGAAACTTATTATCGTTTTACATTACATTATGTGGTAAATCAAGTATTTTTAGACCGCCAAGGCGCTACAACCCTCAACGGTCTTGCTCCTTTGACTCTCGAGAGCTGACTCCCTTTCTCACTGTTAACTGTTCTGTTTGCGCATCACCGCTCCGGCCTCGCACACCCCGCACTGCACTATACCGTACGTCCCACAGTTAGAACCTCTACATTACCCCCCTACTTAAATATAGATTATAAAATAACGGCATTTAAGTACCAACAAAAGAAAACGAAATTCCTAAAATAAACATTTACCATCCCATTGAGAATTTAAAAGAAAGGAGTAAATTACTTCAATCATACTCATTAACAGGAGTTTTGTATAGCTTTAAATTCACAACATTATGTTTTGCAATTTCCTTGCCATTTTCGCCCCCAATCACATAAGAGTTCGGACCGGCCTGCCTGAGTACTGTAAAGGGTCCTTCATAAATTAAGAAAAATTTACGGATTGTTTGATCTACTGCTGAAGACTGCGCATGCGTTCTCACTAATACACGATCTCCCTCCTTAAATTCTACTGGACTAATTTTTGAATTTATCTTAACCGCCTGCCGTTCCGCCTTGGTTCGTAGTCGTTCATGGGCTAAAACCCAAATTTGTTCTAAAGTCATGCCCGCGTAAGTCGAATGATCTGTCTCGTCTTCCGGAAAATTAAGTATTTTGTCAATGGGATTTGGAACTGACCTCCCGGTTTGCAAAAAAGTTGCTGAAAAACCCGTGCTATCATTAACGACATTATTTAATAGGGTTTCAATAACGTTAACTACGCATGCCCACTTGGTATGCTTTTCATGACAATATGTTCTCAGCAGACGACCCACCTCTCTGTTGTAACGTTCCGTCATGTTCCCTTGCGGAAAATACACAGATGTGGTTTTAACTTTAATACCGTGATCGCTCAAAGTATTTTTCCATAGCTTAGACGTAAACTGTGTCCCATTGTCGCTCAAAATACACAGAGGTTTTTGTACTTTCGGTACATAATCCTTAATTATTTTGTTCAAGATCGCGATAGTTGTTGCGCGTTTTAATGCATATAATTTAATGTATTTACTAAAAGCATCTACAACGACTAGCAGCATTGTTGCACCCCCACGAGATTTGGGTAAGGGTCCCACCAAATCCAAACACACCAGTTCCGCCGGTTTAGTCACTACAATAGGATTTAATGAACCATGGTTTCTTTTGGAAACTTTCGACTTCTGGCATACGTCACAAGAAGAAACAAACTGCCTAATATGCCGTTGCATCTTTGGCCAATAGAACTTGCATTTCATATGATTATACGTTTTAGTTTTGCCAAAATGACCAATTTCCTCGTGTTGCACTCTAATCAGCTCCGACCGTTGGTTCCGCGGCACGCATAATTTAAAACCCCCATTCTTCCGTGTACCCCGTTTAAATAAAATACCCTCGTGTATAATATACCATTCTGTCATTTTCAGCTCCTTTTCCGTTAAAACGCTTACTTCCTTCTCGAAATTTTCCAAGAAATTGATTTTAGTTTTGAAATTTTCCTCTTTTAATTGATCACTCCTGATTCGTTTAAAATTTTGTTTCAGTAGCCTGTAATCAGGAGATAACTTTATTAACGATATTTGAATATCCGCCGATGCATCTGGTCCTTCTCTGTTGCAGCCGTGCAACGGATATCGCGACAAAGTGTCCGTCCCCTTGCAATGAACAATCGTGAAATCAAATTCTTGTATGAATAAAATCCACCGCGTTAACCTCGCGCTTCTTAATTTACAAGTAAGTAAAAATGTTAAGGCTTTATGATCCGTTACAATCACCAGTTTTCTACCCAGTACTAAAGTACGCCACTGACGCAAACAATGCACTATGGCCGCTGCCTCTTTTTCGCTCACCGTATAATTCAATTCACCCCCTTTAAAAGTGCGACTCGTATAAGCTATGACATCACGACCTCCGCTTACTGCATCAATTTGATATAGGCAACCCCCCAAACCAAAATTCGAACTATCACATTGAATATAAAAAGTTTCCTCCAACTTCGGATACGCTAACATTGTTACCTTCAAAAAAGCCTGCTTAATTTTCAGAAAAGCCTCCTTCTGTTCCACCCCCCATTTCCATTTAACTCCCTTTTTCAATAGCTGCAACAACGGAACTGTTAAATCTGTATAATTTCGACAAAACCGTTGTTCATAATTAACTAAACCTAAGAAGCCCCTCAATTCTTTCAAGTTTCGCGGCACCGGAAAGTTAGAAATTGCCTCTACTCGACTACTGTCCATGCTTACCCCTTTTGAAGAGAGAACGTGGCCCAAGAATAGTAAATTCTCACAAAAAAATTGTGATTTCCTAATTTTAACCGTCATATTCGCGAGCTTTAATTTAGTAAAAATTGTGTTCAAATGGATAAAATGCTTATCAATGTCGTCTGAAAATATTAGCAAATCGTCGACATAACATATCGTGAAATTTGAACACTCAGCTCCTAGAACTTTGTTTAAACAACGTATAAGGCTGGCCATAGACGTCGATAGCCCAAATGGTAGGACGTTAAAAACATAGGTCTGATCCTCATACAAAAAGCCTACGTACTTGCGATGTTCCGGCTTAATCGGAATTTGCCAATAGGCCGCTGTTAAATCTATCGTGCTCACTACCCGACCTCCTTTAAAGTTTAATAACAATTCATTAACATTTGGCGGCGGTATGTAATCTTTATTCATGCGATTGTTTAGCAAACGCGCGTCAAGACAAACTCTTACCGACTTGTCTTTCTTAATCACTGTGACAAGAGACGAGACATATTCTGTTTTTTCAGGACTTATGATGCCCCAGTCTAACATTTCCTGTATTTGTTCATTTACTTCTTCGCGGTATACGAAAGGAATCGGGTACGCCCGCACGTAAAAAGGACGATCGTCTCTCATAATAATCTCATGTTCATAGCTGCTAACAGTGCCCGGACACTCCGAAAATAAGTCTTTATGATCGTTCAAGAGAGACAATAATTTTGTTTTGTGCGATTCTTCCTTTAAATTGGTATTGTTTACCACTAGCCTTAAATCGTCTTCGCTATACTCGTGCTTCTCACTAGTATTATTTTTACTCAATTTATTACGCGAAATATTTTTTTCTGTGCAGAAATTAACAGTCAATGACTTTTCAGTGTTTATTTTATAATTGAAATTTAAACTGTTTTCCTTACCGTTTAATAAAAACTCTAATTTTAAATCATTAAAATTTAAATTGGCTTTGTATGCCGACAGAAAATCACACCCTAAAAGAACGTCTCTGTTTAAATTTGGTATAATTACAAGATCAAACGAACTTACCTAAGTGATGTTCGATCTTGATTATATGAGGCCTCGTCGAAGTAAATAAAGTAGTGTAGTACCTCTCTGCTTGCCCGTGTCGACCACAAATTTTAAAGCTGAAAAATAAATACTCGTATCCCCTGCCCCGCATAGCTATCCGTTCGTCACCCATCTATTTAGTCTATTTTAAAGCTGTTGTTGCTTATTTTGGGAACATTATCTCTGATAATTAGGGTGGGTGTAGGGACTTTATTTACTTCGACGAGGCCTCATATAATCAAGATCGAACATCACTTAGGTAAGTTCGTTTGATCTTGTAATTATATTTCGGCCTCGTCTCCGTAAATAAAGTAGTGTAGATGTTTAAAGATAATTGCAACAACATAGATTGACAATAGAGACATATAATAATGTATTCTATGTAAGAGTGGGGAGAGGAGAAAAATAAAAGAAAGATGTAAGTTGGACAAAATAAATCTCTTTAATTTATTGTCAAGATAATGAACAAGTTTAACATTAAATACAAAACAACATCTTTATATTATATCATAATGCATTATGATAAGTATATACCCTATACTTAACAACATGTGTGAAAAAATAAATATTTTTATATATATAAATATGTATATATGGCCAAAAGAGCCAGATATTGAAGACAGGAACCTATGACTTATTACCTACTACTTAAAACTGCATTGGCAAACTGCTCAGTATCCATCAAAGGTCTATTATAAAATATGGCAAAAGTTTTTGATTGTTTAGACCAACCTGCAGCTGTACGGATAGAATCTATATTAACGCCCTCTCGAGCTGCTGTTGATGTAGCAGCATGGCGAGTACTATATGGTTTAAACTGATCCGAATCCACACCACTTGCCTTAAGCATGTCTTTAATCCATCTACTGATGGTCTGGGAAGACGCTCTGTGGTGCGGTTTTTTAATTGTAATAAAAAGGTAGTGACACGAGTCTCTTAGGACTTCGGTTTTCTCTATATATTTTAATAGCGTTCTGGCTACACAAATCTCGTGATCGTTTTCGGAAAAAGGTAAAATGAGTTGAGGTTGGGGTCTATTTAATGCAGTGGTTTTTACTCTATCTACTATCTTTATCTCAAGTCTTTCGTTGGGTTTAACAATGATATTTCTAATATCTATTAAGCTTAGGGTCTGAATTCTCTGTCCCGTAGCCAATGCTAACAAGATTGCAAGTTTCTTTGTTAAAATTTCGAGGGGTATGTTATTAGTGGATAAGGCTCTAGAATAAGATAAAACCACTTTGGGATCCCAGGTGTTTTCGTACCTTGGTCTTGGTGGTTTTCTGCCAAATACACCTTTAAAAAATCGCCTAAGTCTAAAATCAGCGGCCAAATCTGGTCCTGCTATTTGTGCTAGTGCAGAACGGTGAGAATTTAGAGTACCATATGAGGCACCGTTATCAAATAGCCGCGTTAGGAACTCCAACACTTGGGGTACTGTGATAATGAAAGGGTCTTGGTGTTTGGCGCTACAGAAGTTCCACCAAAGTCTAAGCCCGATTGAATATTGTTTTAGGGTAGTGCTGGTAATAGATGATAGACATAACTCTAGAGATTGCTCCGGCACTCCCCTGCGTGATAATGCCTCCCGGATAGTTTCCCTGCAACCAGGGAAAGGGTGTCTGATAAGGGATGAGGAATCCCGCTAAAAGAAAGAAGATATGTATTAGGTTCAAAAATTACCGGTTTGGAAGCTAGTAGGCTTTGGAAAAGGGGGAACCAGGGTTGAGAGGTCCAAAGTGGTACCACAACTATACCTCCTGCCTTATCTGTAACAATCTTTCGTAAAACTCGTAAAATCAGTGAAAATGGCGGAAACGCATAAAAGTAAAAAGGTTCCCAATTGAGAGTAAAGGCATCAATTGTATATGCCTCTGGATCTCTCACCCAAGACACGAACTTTAAACATTTCGTGTTAATTCGGCTGGCAAAAAGATCTATGTTTGGGGCACCAAGCTTGTCGGAAATTTCTTTGAAGGCATAATTTGCGAGGCTCCATTCTGTTTCTTTATGAGTTGTTCTTGAAGCTCTGTCAGCATGAATATTTGATTTTGAGGTAATATAAGAAGCAAAAATGTACATATTACGTTCTTCACACCAAGCCCAGATTTTTCTTGCCAAACTATTTAAGTTTCCATGCTTAACACTTCCCATGCGGTTAATTGTGCAAACTGCTGTTGTATTGTCAATTCGACATAGAATATTACAATTCGAAAACTCATATGTGAAACTCTTTAAACCCAAAAATAAGGCTAAAAGTTCTAATTCGTTAATATGACGATTTTTTTCTTCTTCAGACCAAAAACCAAAGGTAGTGCGATGGTTAAAGTAAGCCCCCCAACCCGTTCTAGAGGCATCAGTATAAATTTTTAATTGGAAACTGTCAGTACGATTTGCGTTTTCCGCTTGTGGAATCTTACTTAGCCACCAGGAAAACTCAGATGCTAAAGAGGGTGGTGGGTACATTTTTGCCTCATAATTGCCTAAATATTTCAACAATGCTAAACTTTTTTCGCGCTCAAATAGTTTCGTATATAGAAATGCATATTTAATAGCTGGTGCAGAAGAAACTAACGAGCCTATAAATCTTGAAAACTCTCTTATTGTACAGATCTGGGTTGTAGAAAATCTTTTCACCAATTCCATTAACTTGGAGCGCTTCTCCGACGGCAATGAGATTGACATAGTTTTTGAGTTAAATATAAACCCTAAATATTTGCATATTTGATCTGGAGAAAAACAGCTCTTTTCCCTATTTATCAAAAACCCTAAATATTCCAATAGTCTTACTGTTTCATTAACATTATTTTGACAATCTTCTCTAGAATTGCCAAATAAGAGGATGTCATCTAAATAAATTACTGACAAAAAACCCTTCTTTCTAAGTAGAGCCATTACAGGTTTAAGGATCTTGGTAAAAATCCATGGGGCACAACTTAATCCAAAAGGTCGGCAGTTATACTCATAGAGACAATTGTTAAACCTAAATCGTAAATATTTTTTGTGAGACCTCTTTATGGGAACCAGATAGTAAGCGTTCTTTAAGTCTATTGTTGCCATGTAACAGCCTGGTGTAAGAAGACGAGCTACTGTTCTATGGTCCTCAATTTTAAAATGAGATATTTTTACGAATTCGTTAAATTTTTTGAGGTTAATGACCAGGCGATAGGAACTGTCAGATTTAGGAACAGTAAAAATATTGGAAATAAACTGATTCCTACTGGGATGGACTAATGAAACCGTTTTATCTTTTAATGCTTCCCTTATCAATGTCGAAATGATTTCAATTTCTTTGTTAGTACGCTTTGTTTCTACGGGTATAACTGTTTGTCTTGGTTTTTTGTTTAAAGGAATAGCAAAACCTTTAATGTGGGACAATATTCTGTCATGAAATGAGAGATCCCGCCATCTCTGAATAAAATATTTGAGTCTACCACTAACCTCTACCTCCGACGACGTCCCTTGTCGTTTTGATATGTATTTTGGTATGTATTTTGATATGTTACTGGTCTCTTCGATGGGAACTGATAACGCTGGCGCTTTTGGTGGTTGGGGCTGCGAAAGGTCTGTCCACTCTGATGTGCCCCCCTTCGTGTGTAGAGTGGACGTCTCAGGTTTCCCGAAACGCTAGAGGTGGGGCGTGCAACCTTCTTTTTGGCTTTCAGTTGTTCTCCAGACTTCTCCAATTCCTTGGCAGACTTAATCGTACTATCAAGTTCGTTTCCAAAAAGCAAATTGCTAATAGGTGTTGTTCTCAGGGTCTCTTGCATATCTTTGTTTAAATTAATTAACAATAGCTCCCTTCTTGAGACCGACTCAGAATGGTGAATGTTGCATAAGATCCGGCCTATGTCATTGAGGCACTCGATGTATTCCTTATTAGCCCCCCCCCCCTTCCTTGACCATATTCGTAATTAACAAGGCAACCGCTGACGTTGCAGCACCAATCTGGCCCTGTAGGTGACTTAACCTTTCATCCCTCTTTACCGTGTTTTCGGATAACGCTATCTTGACTTCGGGGTTAATTTTAGGGGGGTAGAGCCCTTTGCAATTCTCAGGAGGAATGTACTTCTTGGTTAGTTCTTTCTTGACTTCGTCTGATAATCCGGAAAGAAGGATCTTTCCCCAAGAAGTAGCCAGATCTGCTTGGGCTGCTTCCGCAAACTCTTTTTCTTTATTGTCATCTTCCCCCAAGATTGCAGAAAAGTTAAACTCTTGAGCACCAACTAAAACGAGAAAATAGCTATATAGAAACATATAAAAACCTCTCTAGGCATCTTCATGTTCTTCTCCCCTGAACAAATGGTTTGGATGTATTTATGTAGGTACCACCCTAGGTACAAACAAGAGAAAAAAGAAAAATATATATATATACTTGGACCTCGTGGTCTTATACCACCCTAGGTATAAACTATTATTAGGTATGTGTTTTTTAAATATCCTCCTGAATATTACACCACCCTAGGTGTTTAATAAAAGAAATTAAAAATAATTTAATATCATACCACCCTAGGTATTCTTGTTAAAATCCTATTAGCGTGACAACCGCCACATAAAAAAAATAAATATTAATGACAAAAACACCTATGTTTACTTACTGTCGACGTCAACGTTGTCTCCCGTGATATTTGTTTCAGCAGGTCCCATTGCCGCGGTCTCGCCATCTTCGGTCTCGCTATCTGAAGAAAACATAGATTGCGATTGATGACGTCGACGACTGCGGCGCCGACTACGTTTGCGTTTCTGATAAGCGCTTGAACTGTCCGACGTACTGCTTGGTCTCGAACGTCGGCTGTATCTTCTATGGAATTTTTCTACATTTCCCAACCGTCTTTCCAGCCTTTCTAGAATCTCGCCAATATCATGTGTTTGGCTTTTTGATCGGTTACGACTTCCACTTGAACTTCTACGTCTTTTCTTAGAGTATTCGGACATAATTGACAAAATAATCAAAATATGCTAACTACGACAACCCAATACGTGGGCGAGCGACGTGATCGATCCCGCACAAGAAAAGAGACTAAATAGATGGGTGACGAACGGATAGCTATGCGGGGCAGGGGATACGAGTATTTATTTTTCAGCTTTAAAATTTGTGGTCGACACGGGCAAGCAGAGAGGTACTACACTACTTTATTTACGGAGACGAGGCCGAAATATAATTAGACAAATGACTTCCAGTTGAATATTGTTTATTATGATAGGCAGCAATGTTTGATATTTGACCCTTTGTACTTTACCGCCGACCGCTACCGAAATAGTTACCCCTGTCACTGGCAACACACTTGCATCTAACGACGTTTGAATTTCTTTAAAGAATTTATCAGACACCGCCGATATCTCACTGCCGCTGTCTAACAATAACTCCACATTTTTATCTGCAATATTTGCCTGAATTACCGGAATCGCGACACCAACTGTTTTTGTGTAGTCATGGTCGTCGTCAGGTTCAACTAACAAACTTTCGGTACTTCCATTAAAGCGGGTAATTAAATTTACCTGATTTGTTATGGAGTTTCTTTCAGGCTGGCTATTATTATTGTTATTCGGGTTGCCATTTTGCCTATGGCTCTCGAAATTTCTGTTAGAACGAGGTTCATACCTTCTATTATCAGCTTGTCTATGAAAATCAGAAGTATTAGTTCGATTTGCAAAACGTTTCGAATCTTCGCGGGCCTGTTCGTCAACATACGTTTCGTCAATTTGCCTCAAATATTCTTCTACCGCGTCAATAGATTTTAATCCCTGGGTAACAATACCTCTACGTATTTCCGCTGAAAAATGTTTCGCGAGGTTATTTATTAACTCGTCATCTGAAATTTGTTGTGACAGGAAACTCGCTTTATTGACAAAATTCAAAAAATAATCAGAGCGACTACCTGTTTCAAACTTACCGTATTTCAATTCCGAATACAATTCGCGTTGTTTATCTAATCCCCAAAATCGCGTTTTAAATGCATCTACAAAATCCTCATATTTTCTAAACGTATTTTCCTTGATCGCTACCCAGTCTGCAGCAGTACCTCTCAGACAACTTATCGCTAAATTAATTTTATTTGACTCCGGCACGCCAGCATCAACCAAAGTTCTATTTAACTTCTTTAAAAATTGCATCGGGTGTACTTTCGAATTCGGGTAAAAAGTTAAATTACTCCCTCCGAGTTCACGCCAATTTAAAATGAATGATCTATCATATAAATTATTATGTGAATCGTGTGACGACGATTCAGTGTATTTACTCCCCGATACTGTTTCGGATTCCTTAGCTTTCTGTAACGTTTCCGCTAAAGATCCTACCGTTTCTTGTAGATTTGCCATGCCAATGGCTAACCGTTGTAACACATCTTCTAAATCTAAATTTTCGCTTTCCTTTGTTTTCCTTGTTCTCGGCATTTTATTACAAATTTAGTTTGGGTGCCCAGCCGTTTTTTTTTTTTTTAACAAATCTTACAACTAAACACAATAAAATACTTAAACAACAATCTGGCAATAAAATAAAAATCGGTAGTCCGCAGTTCATAAGAGTAAATAAAGAAAATCAATAAATCTTTTGAACATAAAAGTTTTAAAATAAACAAACTTTAAAATAAAGCTCACGTGATACTATCTTTCTCGTACGCTGTCAACCTCCGGTATCCTCTTCTCACCCTCTGCGACCTTCACTATTTCCCTCTGATTTATTGGACTCGTCCAAATTCCTGACAGAATAACTTCTTTTCAATTTCCGTATCTGTGCTGATTTGCCACTAGTTGAGCGCCAAAATGCTATGGGTCCCTTATTTTTCAGGGCGTAGGATGGGTTCAAAACTATGCACTAGATACAAAGATTTATAATTGAAACTTATTATCGTTTTACATTACATTATGTGGTAAATCAAGTATTTTTAGACCGCCAAGGCGCTACAACCCTCAACGGTCTTGCTCCTTTGACTCTCGAGAGCTGACTCCCTTTCTCACTGTTAACTGTTCTGTTTGCGCATCACCGCTCCGGCCTCGCACACCCCGCACTGCACTATACCGTACGTCCCACAGTTAGAACCTCTACAAGGACTAAGGGTAAATGCACTATTTATCTGCAGGAAATCCCCGAACCTGCATCATTGTGAGGAATTAAATACAGGCACTAAGAATGCATGACTGCTGTTTTAGGGACCAAGTAGTCTTAAGACAGAAAACACAGATGGCAGGAAACTGGACGGACATCTTTATAGCCTCAGTATATCTGCCATTTGACTCTCCAACCCTACCTTCGTCCTATGAACTGGAGCAGCTGGTGAGCTACTGCAGGGCTGGAAACCTGCAGACGATAATTAGGATGGACGCCAATTCGCATCACACTGCGTGAAATAGCAGTGACATCAATTCAAGAGGTGAGTTCCTATTGGACTTTATTATTTCTAAAGATTTAATAATAGT
This sequence comes from Lochmaea capreae, assembly GCA_949126875.1. Lineage (NCBI taxonomy): Eukaryota > Metazoa > Arthropoda > Insecta > Coleoptera > Chrysomelidae > Lochmaea > Lochmaea capreae. The sequence goes on from OX421411.1 coordinate 13,693,122, forward strand.
GAATCGGGGGGCAAAACCAACTTTTGTGAGAAAAAGATAATTGACATCACCTTCGCGACTACAGATATAAACTCTCAGCTAACTCACTGACACGTGTCTGAGGAACCGTCTCTGTCAGATCATCGGTACATCTGTATGGAAATCTCCGAAATGGAGAAACCTGTAGTGAGGTACCGTGACCCGAGAAGCACGAACTGGAAGAAATACAGGAATGACCTTGAATTCCTACTAGGGAATGTCAAAAGGAAAATAAAAAATAGCGATGATATAGAGCTTGCCTTTTAACAACTTCGTGAGGCCATCGAACTCTCTTATCACAACAACTGCTCTGAGGTAATCCGCTCCTCTAGGAATAAATTAACCTGGTGGAACAAGGAGCTTACCAAGCTCAAAGTAAGAACTCGGAAACTGTTTAACAGTGCGAAAAAGACAGGAGAGTAGGAAGAATATTACTCCACTCTGACTGCTTACAACAAACAAATCAGGAAGGCAAAAAGGGAGTCCTGGAGGAAATTCTGTGGGGAGGTGGAAACAACCTCAGAAACAGCTCGACTCCAGAAAATCCTTGCCAAAGATCCTATCAATCACATTGGTTATATTTTAAAACCCGATGGATCTTTGACGGAAACTGGTAGCGAGACCCTACAGATTCTACTGCTGGCACATCTACCAGATTCTGAAGAGATAGGTATGGAACTATCCGTCAGACCTCCATCTCCCGTAGCTCGTGCGAGGAAGGAAGATTGGAGTGCTGCCAACAAAGTAATAACCCAGTGCAAATTGAACTAGGCCATCAACTCGGTTGAGCCATACAAAGCTCCTGGACCAGATGGTATAATCTCAGCGCAACTGCAGCAAAGGCAATCACATCTATCTCCAGTATTTTGTAAACTTTTCAGTGCATCACTGGCAACTGGATACATTCCAGCTGCTTGGAAAAGAGCCCGAATTGTCTATTCCCAAACCAGGTAAGGACTATTCCCAGGCAAAGTTATTCAGGCCAATAACTCTGTCGTCTTTCATGCTGAAGACAATAGAGAAACTTATTGACAGGCATGTTCGGGAAAACTTTCTCATTGAAAGGCCTCTTCACTATAACCAACATGCCATCCTGCGAAACAACCTTACACCAACTGGTGTCGAAAATTGAGGCTGCACAAGGAAATCAAGAAGTTGCTCTCGGAGCATTTCTTGATATAGAGGGAGCGTTCGACAACACATCCTTTAATTCTATGATATCTGCTGTTGCAAGGCTTGGAGCAGACGACACCACATGTCGGTGGATGAAAAACTTGCTTTTCAACAGAACTGCAACAACAACCTTATTTGGAGGCTCCATGGAGGTGTGGATAATGAAGGGATTCCCACAGGAAGGAGTTCTATCCCCTTTGCTGTGGGACCTCGTCATAGACGATCTCCTGGTGGAACTGAACAGGAAAGGGATATACACCCAGAGGTATGCAGATGATCTGACAATATTTGTACTGGGGAAATAACCTAATGTTATATCAGGGCTGATGCAACAGGCTCTGGGAATGGTGGAGATATGGTGTGGGAGAGAATGCCTAAGGGTGAACCCTTCAAAAACTGCGCTCATTCCCCTCACCCCTCACTAGAAAAAGGAAGCTTGGGACTAAAACTGCCAAGCCTCTTTAATTTGCAGCTGTGTCTAAGTTAGGAGGTGAAGTATCTGGGTTTAATTCGGGATGCGAAACTAACCTGGAACTCACTCTTTCATGATAAAACCAATAAAGGGAAAATGATCCTAATGGCTGCCAAACGGGCGATAGGGAACCGAGTAGGGAACCCACTAATTCCACGGATCGTACACTGGCTGTACGCAACTGTGGTGAGACCCATGGTCACCTATGATGCCTCAGTTTGGTGGCCAAAAACAGATCAGAAGAAAGCTGAATTGGAGCTATCAAAACTTGCCTGTCTGTGCATAACGGGTTCCATGCGGTAATGGAAGCAATTCTCAATCTTCCGCCTCTTGCTCTGCATGTTAAGGCGGAAGCGAGGATGGCTGCATACAGACTGGAATGCAATGGGAACTGGCATGATAGAATCAACACCCATAAACATTCCAGAATCACAGAAGTTATCACAAACTCACTCCTTACAATGAGAAGTGACAACATGTTGGCAAGAAGTAACGACTCCCAACCATACCAAATCCAGCTAAACTGGGATGGGTTGGAAGCAAGCAGTCAGGAAGGAACGTTGGAGTGGTACACTGACGGATCTAAGACTGACATTGGAACAGGTGCTGGGAGTCCATGGTGCTAACACGGTGCAATATCCACGTACCGTTGGGAAATCTTGCTTTTGTATTCCAGGCAGAAATCTACGCCATTGATATGTGTTTTCAACCGAATATTGAAAGGGGGTCAAAAGATCCTAATTCTCTCCGATAGTCAGGCAGCATTAAAATCTTTAGTATGTCCTCAGATCAGATCTAGACTGGTCTGGGACTGTCTACAGAAACTTAAAACCCTGGCTAACCATAATAGAGTTACTCTTAAGTGGGTCCCGGGGCATAAGGTCATTGTAGGAAACGAACAGGCAGATGTCCTAGCAAATCTGGGGTTTGAACCAGTATTTGGGATATCCAAAACTGGTGCACGTGGTTGTATATCTCGGTGGACTGAAACTAAACTCCAGTCGTACTGGAGACACGTGCCAAAACAGGAACACAGCAAACTCCTGGTCAAAATCCTCGGAGACGCTGACCAATGAAATACTAAACCTTAGCAGGGCCCAAATAACTCACCGGTCTCTGTACCCTCTAAACAATCGGCATATATAGGGAGGATCTTATCTGTTTTGCATGGAAAAGGAGGAAACAGCCTCTCACATTATCTTCGATTGTGAAGCATTATCTCACTGGAGACATAGACTCCTGGGACTAGAACATCCAAGGGAGGATTTCTCCAAGAAGAACCTAGTGTAAAGTCTGCTGAACCTGATAAGGGCTACTGGTCTCTTCACATAAACGGCACAACCAAGAGCAAAAAAGCCTTAAGGCTGAGGTGCCGAGAACTTCAAGCCTTTGACTGGTGTGCTGATCCATTCAATATGCTTTCTCAGACTGAGTCTGGTTAGTAATGGAAACACACGCGGACTATTATAAAGCGTGTCTTCCTTATAAGCGTTCAGACATTTTTGTGTAATTGAACGAGTATCTATAGTAACTGATTTCTGAAGTTGTATGTAGATTAGATTAGATTAGATTTTATGAGGTGGCTTTCGGCCTAATCCACTGCGACCTTTTCAGATCTATTGTGGTCCTCTTAAACTCTAGATTACATTCTCCAGCCTGACTCTTTTTAAAAAGTCTATTAGCGTGGAGACTGAACCTTCCATATAGCTCTCTGCCACTGGCTTTTCTTCGCCTAATGCAAAAAACCGCACATTTGCCAGGCTATCGCACTGACATAGAATGTGTTCCGCCGTTTCTTCTTCTAGGTGACAAAACCTGCACGTATCTTCGTTTGTCAATCCCATCAGCTTTAAATGCCTATTGAGCTTACAGTGCCCCGTTAGCAGACCCACTACAGCTTTAACAATTTTCCTGTCTTTGGCCATCAGATCTGCTGTAAATTTTGGCGAGTGTTCTAATATGAACTGTTTCGCTTGCCTCTGTCCTGGTGAGTTCCTCCACCATTTCAGAGATTTGTGGGAGACCCACTTCTTTGTTTGTTTCCTTGTTATGGCTTTTGCAACGCCGCAGAAGGGTTCCGGACCAACGAACGGCATTGATGAGCCTTGCTTGGCCATTTCATCTGCTTTTTCGTTGCCCTTATGCCCCTCGTGCCCCGGTACCCAGGCTACCGTAACATTGCTACGCTCACCCAGTGTGTTTAGGGCCCGCACACAATCCCATACTAGCTTAGAATTGACCTCTACGGAGTTGAGTGCCTTTAGCGCTGCTTGGCTGTCTGTGAAGATGGCAATTGAACGATATGTTCTCTTCTGCCTTTTAATTTCTTCCACACAGTGGTGAATCGCCGTAATTTCCGCCTGGAAAATTGTGACGTTCCTTGATAGGCTTACTGGGAAGGCTATCCCTTGCTTTAGCCCTACTATACCGGCTCCTACGCCGTCTAACGTCTTTGACCCGTCTGTATACCAAAAAACATCTGCATGTATGGGTACACCTTTTTTCCAGTCTTCCCTGTTTGGTATAGTTACTCTGAACTTATTTTCGAAGCTATATCTCGTAGCTATTGCATCGATGGGCTGTCCCATAACGCCGTCCGCCTTTAGCTCCTTGATAAGCTTCCAGTTGTCAGCACCATGCGTTTGGCTTATATGTTGCTGGCTATGTATTAATCTGTGCATTACAGATCTCGCTTCACCTTGTATGAATATGTGTAGAGGTGGCAGATTCATTAAGACTTCCATTGCAGCTGTAGGAGTAGTTTTTATGGCCCCTGTAACACACAGGCAGGCCAGCCTTTGTGTGTTATTCAACAGCCTTATTGCTCCTACTTGCTGCGTCTTTGTCCACCACCCCACGGACCCATAAGTTATCATTGGTCGGACAACCTTTGTGTATAACCACAGGGTCATTTTTGGGTTGAGTCCCCAGTTCTTACCGCACAGTCAGTACATCTGCCTAAAGACATGATAGCTTTCTGTGTGGTTTCTTTGGCAAATGGAATCTCAGTTTCTCCTAGCACTGGTGGTTTTAGGCCTTGCAGTGCTGTTCTTTTTGTAAAGTTGACAATTTGTGTTTTCTGAGCGTTGACCGTCAGTCTCTCTTGTTTACACCAGTTGTCTACCATATTTAGAGCTATCTGCATTCTTTCAGATATAACTCCAGCAAACTTACCTTTTACCACAATTACTATGTCATCGGCGTATCCTAGGCAATAAAAATCTTCCTTGGACAAATCATTGAGGAGATCGTCTACTAAGGTTGCCCAAAGTAGTGGTGAGAGAACCCCTGTGGGCATCCTCCACCTGCTCTTGCTTTGATGGTAGCTTGACCCAGAGTGGATATTACTATCCTGTTCTCCAGGGCGGCCTTTATCCATCTGCATATCACAGCAGGTGTGCCTCGTCTACTCATTGCGTTTATCAGTGAGTTGGTAGTAACATTATTGAATGCTCCCTCGATGTCTAGAAACGCGGCCATTGCTATTTCTTTGTCTTCCATTGACTTTGAAATAAGCCTATTCAGATCATCCAACGCTGAGTCCGTAGATTTTCCAGGTTGGTATGCGTATTGACGATTACTTAGAGGGTTGTCTTTTAGCACTTCGTCTCTTATGTACCTGTCCAACAGCCTTTCTAGCGTTTTCAGTAGAAAGGAGGACAAGCTTATTGGTCTATACGACTTTGGTGTTAGGTCTGATATTTTACCTACTTTAGGTAGATATATGACTTTAACTTTTTGCCATATTTCCGGTATTACCCCCCATGCCAGGCTGGCTTTGAGGATCTTACTTAAATGCGGTATCAGTATTTCCATACCCATCTGCAAGAGTATGGGATATATACCATCGGTCCCTGGGGACTTATATGGCAGGAATTTATTTATTGCCCATCTAATTCTGTTCGGTCTTGTGACTTCTGTGGCTATTTCCCAATCTATTGGCCGTGGCCTACTTGGCCTATGGTCTTGATTGCTTTGCCTAGCAGAGTCGTTCAGAATAGTTGAGGCCGGAAAGTGGACATTTATTAGTTCCTCAAGACTCTCCTCTTTGGTTTCTGTGTAAGTGCCATTAGCTTTCTTAATGAAACCTACTTCTTTTATGGTTGATCCATCCTTTGCCAGGACTTTATGGATTCGAGAGCACGCCGGGACATCTCTAATTTCCTCGCAAAACTTTTTCCATGAATTCCTTTTGGCTTTTCGTATTTCTTTATTGTATAGCGTGAGCTTATACCTGTAGGTATCCCAGTCTTGGGTACTTTTGGCTTTGTTAAATAGGCTTCGAACTTCCGATCTCAGCTTCTTTAATCCATTGTTCCACCAGACTGTACTGTTACCCTTACTCTTTCTCGTTTTTTCCGGACAGTTTTCTTGGTAGGCCGCCATTATGGCTTCGCTTACCTTTTCCGCTGCCGAGTTTATGGCCTTTACGCCCTTAACCAGTTCTATACCTCCTTCTAAATTCCTACCGAGGGACTCTCTGTATCCTACCCAGTTGGTATCTCTGGGGTTTCGGTATTTGAGTTCTGAAGGAAATACATTAAGATCAAATCGTATATGTCTGTGATCCGAGCAAGACGGTTCATCAGACACATGCCAATTTGTTATGCTTTCACTTATTTTGCCTGTGCAGAGTGTTAAATCTAAAACTTCTCTACGCGCTTTAGTGACAAACGTAGGTTTATTTCCTATATTAGATATTATTAAACCCTCAGATAAGATGAAATTTAAAATAGACTCACCTCTTATGTTGATGTTACTGCTACCCCATATGGTATGGTGTCCGTTAGCATCGCATCCAATTATAAGCTGTAATCCTTTTCCCAAGCAATATGCAACTACGTCGCTTATAATGCTTGGTGGACTTTGAGCTTCATCACCCGGGAAGTAGGCTGAGCATACCACTAGCCTTCTCTCTCCCTCTTCCGTGGCAATTGTTAGAATACCTGTAACAACATCATTGGTGCAGAGCACCGGTATCAGTGTACAATCTACTCTATTACTGTGAATTATGCACGCTCTTTGCCTTATAGCGTTAGGAGTGCATAAAACTTTACCTTGTTTGGTTGATAAGCCAGCAATCTTCTCGCCTATCCTCCAGGGTTCCTGCAGGAGGGCCATGTCAATGCCTTCTTGTTCCATTCTTCTACACAGCGTTGCCGAGGCAGCTTTTGCGTGTTGTAGATTGGCCTGCAGAATCCTTATTTCTCTCTTCATTATGAAGAGATGACCGGATCAGTGGACTTCCCTTCCTCAGTGGGTACCGTACGCTCTGGGACAGGTGTCCTTGTGAGCGGGTTGGTTCCACTTGTGGAAGGTTGTTCCTCTTCCTGAACCTCCATATCTGAAGAAGGTTCCCCTACATTGGAGCTAGTTGCTTCCGGCTTCTTCTCCAATACCTTTGCTTTCCCTTCCTTGAGTCGGAATGTTAACTTTCCTATCCCAAAGAAGGGCGTCATTTGAAGCTTTTGGAGCTCTTCTCTGGATTCATGATCCATTGAGAAGGTCCATAAAACTCCCTTGTCTGTTGGTTTCCTTCCCCAGACAGTCCATAGTTGCGTCTTGAGCCCATGGTTACCTATCCTCAGTCTACTAAGGATCCTTTTGGACTCAAGTCGTTCCCCGTCCTCGTCTGGTACGAAGACGACGCATGCGCAGGGCTTGGGTATTTCCTCCCCCTCCATTGCAATGAGAGATGCACCCTCCCAAGGCTTTAGAGTTGGAATAATCTCCTTTGCCCACCTCGCACTTGTGTCACTCGCACAGATTAGTTCCAGGAAGCCCGGTCTATGCGTGCTCTTCAGGAAGCGAACCTGGGGTCCTCCTTCCGGAATTGCATCATAGGCGGCCAGGATGGTTTTTTGGACTGCCTTAAGCTTGTCCGGATCCATCCTAACCTGCGGGAATCCTGTAGGTGCTGCCGCAACTTTTACTGCAGCGGCAGCTTCACTGAAAGTCACACCGTCGGTTTTTGGCCTTTTCCCTTTGCGTTGGCTTTCGGGAGGCGTGCTCGCATCTGACCTTGGTCTTTTTGACTTATTGGTCGTGGTTGGCTTTGTTGTTGCCATTGCCTTTTTCGGCTTTGACGGTACGTCCTCTGCCTTTTCAGCGGCTCTTGTAAAATTGGCCTTGATGTAATCTTGGCCTTGTTTTACCAGCTTGCTGACTTTGGCTTTAGATATACCAGATAGCTTTGCAGCCTGTATTTCTTCATCTGTCATAAGTTCCACGTCTTCCAACGTTGTGACCCTGACAGATTTAGAAGTTCCTTGCCTTTCAGCTTGGGAAGTTTCTTTTGAGTTTCCTTGCCTTCCAGCTTGAGGATTCTCTCCAGAAGTTCCCTGCCCTACAGCTTTAGGAACCTTTTCTTTTCTAGCCTCCGAGGTCCCTGGCCTATCAGCCTTGGGTTCTCTTTGGCTTTGGTCTTTGACTTTATGTTTCTTTTTATTTTTTACCATAATAGTCCCACGAGTAGCTAGGGAAAATTAGTCAACCCCAGCAGAGCCCCGCATACTGGAGTAAGGTCTAAGTACGATGGGGTGCGACCTGGTGCCCCAAAGTTGTATGTATATGTTAGGGTTTATTTGAAGTTTCTCGTTGTATTGGTGCATGTTGAACGGTATCACTCCTGTTATTGATAGTATTATCAGTATTATTTCATTTTTCTCTTTATGTCATATATCCTTGATTTCCTCAGCCAGTTGGCTATATTTTTCTAATTTCTCTCCTATTTTCTTTCGTATATTTGCGGCATTGGGTACGGACATTTCAATTAGTTGTGTTATTTTTTGCTTTTTGTAGGTGGGTGTGATGTCTGGTTTGTTATGCGGAGTGGATTTGTCTGTCGTTATGCTCCTGTTCCAATCCAGTTTGAATTTCGTAGTTTTCCAGTATATTTTGTGGTATGTATTTGTATATGGGTATGTGCCCTTGTGTAAGATTATGTTATACTACAAGTTATTGGTGTTTAGTTTTTGCTACATTGTCATGTCATTTACTATATTCTGTGTTTGCCATTATGGTAGTAGTCTGTATTTATCACTCGTTGCCTTTAATTTTACGTTCGCTGGTGTTGACTGTTTGATCTTGTATTGCTATCATGAATCCCTCTGTTTCCCTGTATATGTTACCTTTTCTTAACCATGTATTAGACGCCTCTTGATCTATGTGCGGTTGTATTATATGGGTGCTTACCATGTAATGTTTTTTATTTCCAATTTTCCTTTTTTGTGGCTATTGTTGTTATGCTGTCTAGGGGGTTGTATGTTTGATTGTGAAATTGTATTGGTTTGGCTGATGTATTTATGTGTGTAATGGCTTTGTGTAGGTCGCTAGTCTCTGCTCTGAAATATTTCCTAAAGTTATCTATCTGTTTGTAGTGTTGATTTTTGATGTCTACAAATCCTCTACCTCCTTCTTTTCTTTTTAATGTGAATATTCCTTTTGCTAAGTGGATGTGATGTACTCTATATTTGTAACTCTGAGTTCCTGTGAGTATGTTGAGTGCCTCTAGATCTGTGTTCTGTCTTCAGTATTTGTTATTTTTTTTTCGTATTTCTGTTCAAGTTGGGTTTTTGATATTTGCATTTTCTATGCCTATTTTCTGTCTGTATCCTAGATATTATTATTCAAAGATAACTGTTAGAGTCTGTCCGTTTTGAACTCTTAACCCGTCAGAATGCAGGTGAACAGAGCCTGCCCATTAAATATTTCAATAATGTACCAGAAATTGTTCCAAAAATCCACTAAACTGTTCTGACATGGGCAAGTTTTCTATATATTACCAGAATGTCAGAGGACTCCGAACAAAACTTACTGAATTGAGCCTTAGTGTTCTTAATTGTACCATTGTATCATCATTCTTACTAAATCTTTGCTCAATAACAACATTAATTATGCTGAACTTGGACTAGACAACTACAACATTTATAGACAGGATCGTTCACCCAAATCTAGTACATCGGTTAGAGGAGGTGACGTTTTGATTGGGGTATTGAAAAAGTTTACATCATCACTTATCCACTCTGACCCATCGATTGAGCAGCTTTTTGTGAAATTGGATACCAAATTTATATTTGGAGCTCTATACGTTCCACCTCAGTCTCCAGCAAACATTTATCAGTTCCACTCAGATCAGCTAACGATCTTAAGAGAACAATTTTCTGCTTTAAAATGTTACCTGTTTGGTGATTCTCCCATCAGCTATTTGGGAAATTGAAAATTACTGTTCTTCTGCAACTGTACAGCCTCCTGCACAGTTAGCAGTAGTTGATGCTGTTGATGTAGTTTCCAATTTATGTGCCTATCACAATTTGTTCCAATGTCATTATGTGGTTAATAGTAGGAATGTTGTTCTTGACCTTATCCTTGCTCCTGAAGAACTTGTTATTTCTAAAGTAAATGATGCCTTCACCTGACTCTCATCATCCTCCTTTGGTAACTACCATAAAACTAAACGTTGATAAAAAGTCAGTGTTTGGTGAATAATTTTATTACAACTTCAATAATGCAAATTTCCCAGCCATTCATCAGTGTTTACTACTTATAAAATTGGATAGCCTTCTCCATGACAGAGATCTTTCTGACATGACTGGCAAATTTTATGATATCATTCACTGGGTTATTTGTTCCATTATCGCGCATTGTAGACACGAAATTTCCCTGTCGGTACTCCTCAGACCTCAAACAATTAGTTCGGGACAAAATTAGAGCTCACAAAATTCATAAAACTGTTAACTCATTCGAGTTACGCGGAATTTTGTCGACTAAGAACAGAATGTGAACAACTGACAAGGCATTGCTACGATGATTACATTCGTTTCTCTGAAATTTCAATAAAAAATAATGCAGTCTTTTTGGAAATTTGTTGCTAGTAAACGTGAAAATAACACTATACCCGACTTAATGACTTTTAATACCTTGGTAGGAAGGTATTTGTGGAGCTGACATTGCTAACTTGTTTGTAAATCACTTTTTATCAGTGTACACTAATCTAACCTTAAACTGTAATGTTGACCACATCCAATCTAAACTTAAAATACCTTCATATTATATTCACATTTCCAAAATATATGAAAAACTTTCTTCATTAGATGTCAATAAAGGACCTGGACCAGATGGTATCTCGCCTCTTCTTCAGTTTCATACTTTCGCGACCACTTTTTCATATCTTTAATAAATCCCTGAGCATAGGCTGCTTTCCTGAGTTTTGGAAACTTTCCTACGTCACACCAATATATAAATCAGGTAACAAATCTGACATCAAGAACTACCGCCCCATATCCATCCTCAACAGTATTCCAAAGGTTTTTGAAAGTATTGTTTCTGAATTTCTCGCTTATGATTGTTCTGGGATTCTAAATTCCCAGGAATTTGGTTTTACTTCCGGTAAATCGGCAGAATTGAGTTTGTTAACTTATGTTGATTTTCTGTCCGAGGCCTTGGAAAAGGGACTACAAGTTGATTCAATTTATACCGACTTTCCAAGGCATTTGACAAAGTAAACCAAGGCTTTTGGTCCAGAAACTTAATGCATATGGCATATGTGGTTCCATGTTGCAATGGTTAGATAGCTACTTAATTGACATAACTAAACAGGTACAAATAAATCATTTCTTCTCTCATCCATTTTCTTTTGCTTCGGAAGTACCCCAGGGGTCCATTACTTTTTAATCTCTTCATCAATGATATTACCAACTGTTTTCATGAGAGCACCGCCCTTTTATTTGCAGATTATTTGAAATGTTTTAAAATGATTAACAATTTTGTAGATGCCTCACTGTTGCAAGTAGAACTGAATAACCTGTCTACTTGGTGCTCGTGTAATGGCATGGATCTCAACACCAGTAAATGTCATGTAATTAGCTTCCATCGCACATATCATACAATAGCATTTAATTATCACATTAATGGTGAGCTGCTCGATACTGTCAATCAGATTAGGGATTCAGGAATTACTCTCCTAAACTCTCTTAGTTTCAATTGTCACATCACTAATGCCATACAAAAATCAATGAAAATATTGAGTTTTCTAAAAAGAACAACTCGTGAATTCACCACCATAAATTTTATTAAAGTTCTTCACTTTTCGTTAGTTAGGTCTCATCTTGATTATTGCTCATCTGTTTGGTCCCCTCACTACTCAACTTACATAAAGAGGATTGTAGAAGTTCAAAAATTTTTTTTTCGATATATAGCATTTTAGCTTAATGCTTATCGGGATTACAATTCATGGCAGCATCAATTGGACATCTCTTCTCCCGAAAGCCGCAGAAAACAAAAAGACCTTTTATTGCTATTTAACATCTTAAATTTAGTAACTGTCCACAGCTTCTAAATAAGATCTGCCTGTCCGTGTGCCACCTCGCTCAACTACATCGTTTTCCATCGTTACAATTATGCTTTCCACTCGTTTTTGCCGAGAGTCATGAGACTAGCTAATTCTGTCAATAGGTTACAGATTTTCAGTGACTTCAGTTTAAGAACCACCTGACTCAACTAAACATTTGAATGTAACGGATGTAATTGTTATAGTTTTGTTTTGTACTACATATATATTAGTAGTGTTTATTCTGCACATGCAAAATTTAAAAAAAAATTTATTAAATTTTCTTTTTATTATTGTATTGTAGGTATTCATTCATTTTTATTATTGTATTGTATTTTCATTACTGTATTTTATAATGTAAATATTTGTAGTTTGATCTACTATGAAAAAAATTTCATGTTCACTTTTTTTATATGGAATTGGGCTTATAGTCTGTTATATTGAGTAATTCTCTTGTTTTCCTTGCTTTCCTTTTACTGTTTTTCTTACATTTATCTGTTCCGAATGTCATATTTCTATCTTTGCTGAATATTTCTTTCATCTTGAGTAATTGATTTACTAACTTTTGTTTTTGGGTAAGGCTTGCTCTTTTGAATTTACTGTTTCAACCACTTCGTGGAATCTACTGATATTTGTATTCGAAATAAAACTAAAAGTTTCCAATTAACTTCACTTTAATAATAAAAAATATATGAAAACTCTAAATTGAATTGATAATTAGGTATTTCGATATCTAAAAATATCATCGTCAAAATGACAGAAGTTACATTTGAAGTGATAGGTACCTACTTGAAGTTCAATATTTTGGCTAGACCAAATAGTGACCCATCTTGTGATTCACTAAATATATATGAATAAAAAAAAGAAGATGTTACAATTATTAAAGCTTAGGTATTATTAGCCCTATGGGGATATACTGGATACCTTTTTCCCATTTAAGATCAGTATAACTGTGCAATGATATAGAAAACCAAAGAAAAATATACCTACTGATCTTTACAATTGTAACTAAAGAAGACAATCTGAAAGTGGAGAGCTCTCTAGATTTATCTGCTCATTGATTCATACTGTGGGTTTCTCAAGTGGCTTCTAATTTCCAGTCTTTCAAGGAAATCTAGTTCTGTGTTTGGTGTTAATGAATGTTTGTTATCAAGTAGATGTTTTGCGTAATGTAATTTATCTGGTTGTTTCAATCTATGTGCTCGTAAGTGTTCATTGTGTCTAATTTAAAAATTTCGAATGGTTTGACCAATGTAGACAGCACTACATTCTGGACAGTTGAGTTTATATATCCCAGACTTTTTTAAAGGGAATATTTTCGTTTTTACATTTAATAAATTTTTACTTACATTGCATTATTATGTTTTGGAAGAAATTGTTGTATTTGTTGTTGAAGATATTATCTTTGAAATACCATAAGAAATACTACCAGCATATCTGATGGATTTGTAATTTCGTATTTCTAATGGGTTGGATGTGGCTATTTGTTTAATTATATTAATTTCCCTATCAAAATAATATTTGATCATAGGAACTGAAAATTCTCCATGCCCCTGTTGTGAACTATGAATTTTGGCGAATGCGATGGTTTATTCCCAACTATTCTGGAAGCTCCACATACGAAGAGGTGGTAAATTAAAAAAGGTTCTGGAGTTGCGAAGGAATATATATACGCGAGTTTTTGAGTGAGTCGGACAAGTTTTTTTAGTAAACAGTGAATCGGTGATCGACAGTGAATCGAATAGTGAATATAAATAGTGCAATATTTAAGTGTTAAAGATAAATTAGGACAATAATTATACCGAATGTAGATAAATTAGTAGACATTAAGTAATGTGTATATAAAATAAGTTTATTAAAGTGTGTAAGTGTTTCTTCAATAAATCAGTAGTAATTAGCCATAGTATGCGTATAATTTTATCCCACCGTAAAAAAAACTGTAAATTAGAAAAACATTACATTGGTGTCAGGTGTGGAGTAATATAAATAAATAGTTAGGTAAAAATGGCTGACAGACTAAGTGACCTGAGAGTGACGGAACTAAAAGCAGAATTGGAAAATCAGGAGTTGGAAACGTCCGGAAAGAAGAGTGAATCAATTGAAAAATTGAAAATAGCACTGGAAAGTTATGGCTTGGATCCGGAGACATTTTTATTCAAAGACCTTAATCTCGTCAATTTCTACCATGAAGGATCAGATTTCTACTAGTAAGAACGATATTTCTGCTAACATGTTCGCCATGGACGAGAAAATTTCTGCTAATATGGACGAGAAGATTTCTGCTATGAAGAATGACATATTTGCCGATATCTTATCAATGAAAAATGACATTGCCGCTGAGGTTGAAAATAAAATTTCCCCTCTAAAATCAGATATTGAGAAAATGGAGAATAAGATCACAACAGCGGAAGAGAAAATCCAGGAGTTAGAGAGGAAAATGGCAGACTCAATAACACAAGACATGCCAGCAGAAGAAAAAAAGATCAAGCAAATAAAACCATGCAAACCAGAAATACTCCTCAAGATACGATACCTCTTGAAGAAACGGATGACTTCAAGCAGCTGAAGAAGAGGCTGGACATGCGATATGGGCACGAACATCTAGAACACTTGTACCAATCCCAGCTGAAGCACCAAAGGCAAAAACGTGACGAAACTCTTCAAGAGTATGAAGTGGATATCGCCCGACTAGTTCGATTTGCTTATCCATCAGCACAAGAAAACATGATGGAATGTCTGGGCATTCTGGCCTTTATTTATGGATTAAGTGACCCTGATATGCAGAGAATGCTTCGTTTAGCTCATCCCAAAACATTGGTCGATGCATTGACTGCTGCTCTTGAATATGAAGTAGCCACGAAGGCTTCAGGATATAACAAAGTTTGGACCATTCAAGAAGAGTGTGATGAAGATAGACTTGATCAGATCGTCAACTTGATGAAAAACATGGTAGACCTAAAGCCGAAGAAGATTAGATGCTGGAATTGCGGCATGTACGCAGCTTGTCTAGACTAGACAAAGTAAAGAAGTCAAAGGTTTAAACCTCATTACCGAGGAAAATAGACACAAGTGGAAAGCATAGTAGTCTCAATATACTAAGTCAACTTAGGCGATGCAACTCAGTCACTGGGAAAAGAAAGGTCATAGATACCTCATTCAACAATACGACCACGGAGATTTACAAAAAGAAAGAAAGTACGGAGGCATTCATTATAACAGAGGCTATCGAAACCTATAAATGTCTTGTTATGTTATTTGAGGCAGCTATCGAGAAAAACACAAACAAGAAGATACAAAGGCATGCTAAAAGTTTCGATAAGATTTCAGTCCAGAATTGGTTAGAGCAAAGGAGGTTTGAACCCATAGAAAGGGCAACTTTTGATGCTGATGTTCAGACTGATGAAATGGATGCACAAAAAACTAGGGTGGATATGGAGACACAGACTGACTGGTGGTTGGGGGGGCAAAGTGAGCCGCCTCTAATGTCTCATGAAGGAGTAAATAGTGGAGATGAACTTATTCAGGTCATAGACAAAAAATGGTCCGATCAGCTTTTTATTAATACTAAGACGGTAGTAGGTAATCCTCTAAATGCTCCAGATAAGACTGTGAAAGTTGTCCTGGCTGATCCTTAGGACCCAGAATTGAAGTCCAGTATTCAGAGGTTATTTCAAGATAAGTATCCTGAACTGGCTGACATGACTGGAGACTTTGAAATCCTGGAACAAGAAACAAGGATACGGAATCGGGCAAGCGTGCGGAAAAAAATTGTAATGATTAGATGCGACACAACGGTCAAGGACCTGTGAATGAAATTGAAGAAATTGCAAGCGCTGGAATAATGCCTGACTCCAAAGTAGTTTTACATAACACGCCAGGAATGACCACAGAAAAAAATTAGTTGGAGTTGTTTTTCATGGTACCAACACGATGGTGGACATATTATACTCAACCTCCAAAAAGAAGTTTTCTGAATCCGAAAGGCCAACATTCGGGCATGATCATCAGCGGAATAGGCAAGTCATATAAAGAAATACTGGGAAAAGTGAAGGAGTCAGTCTCTGGCCAAGAAGGAGTAGACACGATTAGGTCCGTCAGGGGAACTAAAGATGCCCTGAACAGGATAAAATCTATGCTGAAGGACAATGGCAATCTTCAGGTCAGACAATTGGGAGCTAAAAACTCTAAGTGTATCCTATATATTAGGGGAATGGACTCAGAAAACCACTAAGGAAGAGGTTAAATCAGCGGTGGAGGAATGTATAGGGCCATTGAAAAATGAGAGTAAACTGAGTGATCTCCGGCCAGCAGGGAAAGAGACAATGGCTATGACGCTTTCCTTGGACAAGGAAGACGATGAAAACCTTCTCAGGAAAAGGCACCTAAGAATTGGCCAGGTTACATGTCACATTGAGAGAAGGCTGGACACCAGGAGATGTTACAACTGCTGGTCTTATAAGCACAGCGCGTATAACTGCACTGGAACCAAGTGACAAGGAAGCCGCTTCAAATGCGGAAAAGAAGGACATATAAGAAAATATTGTACTAATGAGGAGCACTGTCCAATCTGCAATGAAAATAGACACAGTGGAGGCACTATGAAATGTCCAGCCTTTAAGGGAGCGTTAAAGAAAGCTATAGACAGGAGGGATGAACGAGAGAAGGATATTTCAACAGACATGTATCTAGAACTGCTCCAGCTGGTGGAGGAAGCTAATAATACAGTCCGGGACCTACAATTGAGCAGTGCATTAGCGGTTACCTCTCAAGAATTTCCTCGGTATGAACATTAATGCTCTACAAATAAACGTAGACCAAAGTGCCAGCTCACAAGAACTAACAATGGCGATGGCTGATAGAATGGATATAGATATTATTCTTATGCAGAAACCTAACAAGGATATGACTAGGAAAAATAATAGATAGATTACTGATATAAATCTAGATGTGGCGATCTATTGTAGGAATTAAATCTTATGAACGGGGAACTGGTTACATCAAGCTGACACTCCAGAACTTCACTTTGAACAATTGCTACACATCACCTAACGTTCCTCTTCAATGCCTCGAGAATTACAAGGATGAAATTATGCAAAAAATTAGGTTGGATAACAAGGAAGCAATTATCGCCGGAGACTTCAATTCTATGTCAACGACTTGGGGTCCATGAGGAGCGATCGCAGAGGTGAATTCTAGAATGGATGGATACAATCACTAAATATAGTAATCCATAATGATAGTCGAACACCTACTTTTGTAAGGGGCAGCCAAAACTCTATTATCGACCTCACGCTATCTACTGCTGGAATCGCGTACAAGATTAAAAACTGGAGAGTCTTGACAGACGAGTCCTTAAGTTTGCACAGGTTTGTGGAACTCGGAATAATGGAGAAATTCAGGAAAAAGATTAGCTTTAAGGGGAAAAACTGGATGGATAAGCACATGTTCAAAGATCTGGTTAGCATAACTTGCCACTTCAAGGATGTACCAGAACTGATTTCTAAGATACAAAAAGCGCAAAAGGATAGTACCATACATCCACCTGGGAGAAATTCCAATCAACCATACCGGTGGAACGACCATATACAGAAGCTCCGGGAAAACTGCATTACCATTAGGAGGTTTTTAACTAGGCTCAGGAGCAGAAATGATACGACAAGAGTTGATGAGATTGAAGCTGAATATAAAGCAGCAAGGAAGGAATTGCACAGAGAAATAAACAGGTCTAAAAAGGACACTGGAGCGAACTCTGCAAAAATCTGGACAATGATGTATGGGGACAAGGTTACAGGATTGTAACCAATGAGATCACGCATTTAAACACCCCATATAACTTGATATGTGATACGGAAAAACTCAAAATAGTGAAATTATTATTCCCTAGAGTACGTAATTATTTTCCTATGCACAAAAGTGTGGTATTTCCTGAAGTCTCTCCCAGTGAACTGGGAAATTAGAATGGGAAAGTCTCCCGGCAATTACGGAATAAACCCGGAAACTGTAAGGCTAGTGGTTGATTTTTTTCAGCTAGAAGTACTCAAAATAATAAACGGATTGATGAGTTCCCAAATATTCCCTGACTGTTGAAAAATAGCCTCGGTGACACTTATTCCGATAGGCGAGGAAGCTCTTAAGTGCAGAAAATACAGGCCAATATGCTTACTAGACACTTTTGGCAAGCTGTATGAGCACATTATAAAAGCCAGACTTAAAACCGAGCTGGAGGATAATACCGACTTGTCAAATATGCAGTTTGGTTTTACTACTACTACAGTCGATGCCATCAAGCAAGTCATCAACCTCACAGATGCAGGCAATAGTAAATGGTGTGCTCTTATATTAATAGACATTGCTAATGCATTTAACACGGCAAGTTGTATAATCATGGGGAAGTTGCAAAGGCTTGGAATCAGTAAGTATTTATTAAATTTGGTAGGTTCTTATCTAAGTCAAAGAACTTCAACCATTGGGTCATACGAATATAAGATTTCACAGGGAGTACCACAGGGCTCAGTGATGGGTCCTCTACTCTGAAATCTACTTTATGATGACTTATTAAATGTTAAACTCTCACATGACTGCTGTTTTGTGGCGGACGCGGATGACCTTCTAGTTGTAATTAAAGCCACCAGCAGGTAGCAATTGATGCAGAGAGCCAACATATCACTTGAGATTCTGCAAGATAAGATTAAAGACCTTAAGCTTACATTGACACCAAAAAAAACTGAGGCAATTATTGTGAAAGGAAAGAGAAATCGAGATGGTATTACTTTTCAGAAACAACCATAACTCCCGTCAAAGAAGTAAAGTATGTCGGCGTCTGGTTCGATTCTAGATTGAACTTCGGGACACACATTAGGAAAACAACGGAAAAGGCAGGAAGGCAGCTCACGGCTCTCAATAGGTTAATCAGGATCAGGATCTAGAAAAAGGAAGCTGCTGCATGGAGTTCTACAATCCGCCATGCTATACGCGGCTCCAATATGGCATAGAGCACTACAACACAATACCCACAAAAACATGATCAACAGGACACAAAGAAATATGCTGTTAAGGGTTTCCTTTGTCTACAGAACCGTATCTGTTGAGGGTTTACAAGTTATAACAGGCTGCATTCCTTTGGATATCATCGCCGACGAAAGGTATAGAATATATATGCGAGTGAAAATAATCAAGATCTAGATAGACAAAAGGAAGAAAGTGAAAAATCTATCGAATTATGGCAAGTTAGGTGGAAAAATGGAGTACTCAAAGCATCATGGACCAGAAGACTTATCCCTAACATCAGGGAATGGATAAAATGTAAGTTCACCTATACTAACTACTTCATAACCCAGTCTCTGTCCGGTCATGGGTCCTACACCTACAGATTTTGCAACTTGGATGATGACACATGCATGTACTGCGAGTATACCGACACTCCACAACACACCTTATTTGAATGTCAGAAGTGGCATACCCGTAGGAGTGATCTCCAAACAATATTAGGAGATGGATTAATTCCAGACAACATCCTTACCACTGCGTTGTAGAAATTAAGAGGCAGGAAAGGACATACCGTTCAGTTTGTTGCCATCTTCACCAACAGCCAAGCTGCACTGAAGGCACTTGATTCCATAGAGGTCAATTATAATCTAGTGTAGGATTGCATAGGTGCCTTAAACTTAAAAGGTCGTGGTAGCCTGGGTCCAGTGCACGAGGGTTATAAGGCAACGAATTGGCGGATGAAAGGGCCAGACAAGGCTCATCAATGCTATTCATTGGACCGGAAGTGAGTCGCACAAAAATCTCTAGAGTGGTGAGAAACCTCACTAAGACAAAGACAGGCGAAACAGTTCATTAGAAGACATTCGCCAGCTTTTACGGCAGACTTAATAAGCAAATCTAATGGGTTTGACAGTCGAAGTCATGTGCAGATTCTGTAACCTAAAAGAGGAAACTGTAGCAACTGTCGACTGGACGTAGAAGATTGGTCCAAGAAATGTGATAAGTGCAATATCTCTTCGTAGAACGACTTGTAATTCATATTCTTGGTCCACTTCCTTCGACAGACAGCGTAAACAAATACCTGATGGTTGTAATGGAATATATTTCCAAATAGCCCGAAATAGCACTACTTTATAATCAAGAAGCGACTACAGTAGCAAAAATTTCCGTATACAACGTTATTACGAGACAAGGAGTTCCTCTGGAAGTGGATTCTGAACAAGGAAGAAATTTCGAATCCGAATACGGCAGGAATTGTTGGAAACAAGCACTACGCCTCTCCACCCACATATGAAATTGTAGACATCATTAATTTATTTGCCAATGCCTTCCAATGTTTGTATCCGAAAACTAAAAAGACAGGGACACTTTAGTTCCTCTTCTTCTGCTAGCCTATAGAGGTTCTGAACACGAATCAACTGGTTATAGCCCTTTATTTATACTAATCGCTGGCAGAGAACTGGATCTTTCCCACTTACTTCTAATGAAAAAGCAGAAGAACGTACAAAAAAAAAATTTGGAAAATGTCCACAATTTTAGTCTGAACGTTTTAGCTGTGCAACGATAAGGTGAAGACCAGACTCGACGTGCATACTACAAACAACAAGCTTTTCGAAAGATGACCCCGTATGGCTGCCCAATCCCAAGCGCAGAAAAGGTTTGTGTCAACGACTGCAACGAAACTAGGAAGGTCCCTATACCGTTCTCAAAATAATCAAGACTACATTCAAATTACAATAAAAGTTACAGCCCCATAGTTTCAGCATCTCTCAATAGAATATGTATTATGTTAATTTTCCAATCACTCCACCTGAATATATTTCCAAAGTTATCTCAATATATGCATGTTGCGTGAGCAGTGGAAAACATGTTATTTTTTCATAAAACATCTGTTCTGCACAATTACTAAATATAGAGTTATTGTGGTATATTGTAATATACTACCTTAGACTATTAAACACAGATATACTACTCAATGTTTATGTAACAATATTTTGAAAAAATGAACTTTATAACATAGTCCATGCAATATAGAGTTGCGAGCATTGTTTCCCTCCTGGTGGCTGATTTTGCTTGACAAAAGACCAAAATTGATGTAACATAAGATGCACTCACCCCAATCTCTGCGAAAAATTGTTTAAAGAAGTAAGAAGGGTAAAATTTCAGTGAAAATAACGTTTTTCGAGCAAATCTTTTTACCCTCCAATTTTACAGAAAAAAACGTTAAAAACTTTTTTTCTCCTCAAAAGATCTACAAAACTAGACTTTGAACGTCAAAAAATATAGTATAGGTCCGAAGTTATGAGTAAAAAAACAATATTATTAATAAAAAAATTTAAAACCCGGTGTTATTATCATGAAGTGTTCATATTACACCCAATTATGCCCTCAAATTCACAAATAACGTGTACGGAATCTGGAATCTGTAACTTAATTAGTTCGCAAATTATGAGGTTATTTAACAAATTCATTGTATGGCATTGCGCATCACCCTTGGTTGGTTGGTAGACAGACGAAAACAGGCCGGGTTAGTGGGCCCCAACACTGCAGCCGCTGGCTTATTGTATTGTCCTGTCTGTCTGCTAGTCTGTGAGAAGATTTGTGACCTTGATGAGATCTAGAAGTCTCTCCACAGTATCTCTTTTGGTGAGGTTGTATATAGGGTCATCACCCTTACTTATGATGTTTGTTTTGTTGGAAGATTTCACTGTGATAAGTCATGTGTAGTTATTATTTTTTTTAAATATGCAATTCCGCTGCTGCGGGAATTAGTATATTACACACCGAGGTGGAAAGCGTTTCATTACTGTCGAGAGATTAGTTAGTAAGCCGAGACGCGAAGCGTCGAGGTTAGCTATTACCTCGAGACAGGAATGAAACTTTCTACCGAGGTTTGTATACTATTTTATTTACAACGATCATATCCCGTTCAAAATTAATAACTCTTTCTTTCGTTCTGAACACACCAAAAATATTACATTTGTTAACTGTCACCAATATAAATAAATGTAAGATAAAGTCGGATGGATATTAAGTTCACGAATGATAAATTAAGAAAAATGTCCTCCGATTAGGAATTGATGAATTGTACCCAGAAATAGGTATTATAATATTTATCAATGTGTTATATTTTTAAATATAAAAAATAGTCATCTAAAATATATAATATTAACGATCGCATTATTTTAGAGGGCGGGAAGTAGAGGTGTGTAATATGACACTTTCTAACCTTCAATGACGTTAGTAATGACAGCATTACATATATGGTTGTGAATAATAATTATTTAAAACGATATTAGTTGTAAAATGCAATATACTGCATGTTCCATGGATTTTGCAATATATTATTACGTACATTGATAGAGCATGAAAAAAGCTTTAATCTGAAAAAATGTTCGTCTAGATTTCTTGAAATACAACGAAGTGACAAACCGCCAAAGTAAGAGGCTCATTGTTCAACAATTTCAGGATGCAGCGAAAAAGATATCGGAATTCAGAGTAATTACACTGTTTAAAATATTTATTTTAAGGGTAACCGCACACAGCCGATTAATAAACGACTAAACTGTTTAGTTGAGTGTAGTCAAAAGGGTGCATCGATTGCTTTTGATTTAAAAATTGAGTTGGTCCCCCGTTGTACTGTGTGCGTAGTTACATTAGAGCTAATACCATTAGAAAGCCGACCAAATTGTTGTAAAATTAGAAATCGACTGTGTGCGGTTACCCTAAGGGGAACAGGTACCTAACTAAGCTAGAAGCCGTTTCCAAAGTTCATTGTACAAGCCGAGCAAAATGAGATTCGATGGCGAAAGTAATGGGATCATTAGCATTTCCACGAAAAAAAAACGTCTCATTTAAAAATCTGACGTGCATCTTATTCTACATCAATTTTGCCATATTGTCAAGCGAAATCAGCGACCAAAAGAGAAACAATGTAAATTGGTCATTTTCTGGCTATATTTCATGGACTAAACAGGCAGCTGATCAGTCTGTCAGAAATTAACAGTGTGATGCTGGTAATAGTATAACAGTATGAACATGTGAAAACCAAAACTGTCAGATGGTATAAATTATATAATACTCGAAAACCGCCATATAAAATGTGAAATGAAATAAGCAAATTGCTATTAATAGATGTATGTCACCTACGCCTATGTCCTAGGTGTAGAACCTTATTTAGCATAGTCATCATTCATAGTTTATAGTTGTATAATAATAAATTGCTGAGTTGTTCTTTTTCATATTTCTTCATTAAATTAATTCTCATGTAAATTAATCAGTTTAGAACTTGTATCCGATTTGATAAGTTGTCTTAGTTAATAAACCAATTTTTAAAAAGGCATTTACAGGGTGTTTTTATATAATTGGCGCAGTCAGTAGGATAGTCAAACGAAGTGTTAGTGCAAATAACAGTCGGTTCGTGTTAACGATTTATTGACTATTTTAAGTGAATAACGTTTGAACTCTTGGTTGAGTGAATTTAGTAGCTTGACTCGAAGATTCTCCTAGTTCAAGAACCCAGAAGACCCAAGTGGAAATTGGAGTGTTCCTGTACTTCTGAGCCCATGGAGAGGACGTTGATGATTTTACTGTAAGTGCTTAATGTCGTATAAAGAAAATTTTACTATTAATTGATTTTGAAAACTTTGATTATTCTGATTCAAACACTGATTAAGTTCTAGCTCAAATTTTATCAAAAAAAAAATATATAGAAATCTAACTTTTCATAAAAAAATTTTTTTTTAATCTTATTTCTTTTTTTTCTTTTATCCAACAAAATGGCTACACCACAAGTTCCAATTTTAAAGAAAGAATTCTTAGATATGATACCAGAATTTTATGGTGATAATGCACTTCTTCCAAGATTTTTGGAAATATCAGAAAAATTAGTTAATAAATTTTATAATGCAGCAGATGTAGGAGACTTTCAGAATGAATATCTGATGTCGAGTATTCTAGCTAAAATTAAAGGCGAAGCCGCCATAAATATTTCCTCATGCAATATAAGAACATGGGAAAACCTTAAAGATGCGTTAGTGAACACATACGCAGATAAACGTGATATTTATACTTTAAATTTAGAATTATCTGATTTAAAACAGGGTAACGAATCTCCCTATGAATTTTATAATAAAATACAACATATTTTAAATTTACAGATATCTCATTTAATGACGCATTCTAATTGTAATGAACAAATAATTTTAGGTAGTTATTTTAGAAATTTAGCTCTTAGAGTTTTATTAAGAGGACTGAAAGAACCTCTAGGTACACTTATGCGTACCAAAAATCCGGAAAATTTAAATGTAGCTTTAAGTGTTCTCACAAATGATTTCCAAATATACTTAAGTCAAAATAATCATTCAAAAAATAGATTTAGTGGCGTAAATAACCAAAATAAAAATAGGAATCAATATCAAAATAATTCAAATTATCCACAACAATCAAAATCAAATCAGTATAATCAAGGTACTCCTGTAAATCTTACACAGAGAAACCAACCATTGAATACTAATTTGCAAAATATACCAAATACGTCAAGAAATTCATCAGAACGGAATAATACAAATTTTAACAAAAATAATACTAATGTCTTCAAACCCGGTCAAAATCATCGGTTACAAAGACCAACACCTATGAGTGTATCCACGGCAAATACATTTAGGCCTCAACAAAATCAATATCACTCACAGAATCAAAATAGTTCTGTGAGGCAACACAAGAATTTTTTTTCTGAAGAATTACACAATTTAGATGATAGTCAATGTTCTAGTGAGGAACAAGATGATTTTTTAGAGATAACAGCCTCGGGACCACAAGAACTAGAGTAGAATTATTGAATTTAACAGATTCAGTAAGTGAATTACCGTACATAGTTTTTCCAGAATATAACTTGAAAGTTTTAATCGATACTGGGAGCACAAGATCGTTTGTGACACCAGAAATTGCAGAAAAATACTTTAAAAAATCTTTTATCCGAAAACCATTTGAAGTAACTTCAGCACTTGGTACATCTAGACAAAACTTCTGTACGAAAATTCCTACATCTAGTATATTCAATTACAAAAAACAATTTAATTTAGAATATTGTGTTTTTAAATTCCACAAACACTTTGACTGTTTGTTAGGATTAGATAATTTAAAAAAATTAAAGGCTATTATTGATTTTACAAAAAATTCTCTCGTGACACCAAATAGTCAGATTGAGTTAAATTATTTCAGCATAAAAAAAGAGAGCATGAATTGCATAGTAGTGCACCCACGTTGCGAACAAATAATAAGTCTGAATATAAAAAATGTAGCTTATGGTGATGTTATCATCCCATACACACAAATAGGGAAATTAGAAATTCCTGAATGCATAGCAAAAGTTGAAAATAATAGGGCTATTTGTACAATTCTTAACCCTACAGAATCTTATTTTAAAGTAAATTTAAATTGTTTTATAGAAGCTGAAACGTTTAATGAAAATGAACGTATTTCACACTCTAATTTAAATACAATTTTCACTGAAAAATTTAAGTTTGATATTTCTAAAGTTAGAACAGAACACATGAATTCTGAGGAAGTTGAGACTATATTGAAATTAGTTAAGGAATATACGGATATTTTTCATGTTGAGGGAAACCAATTAACTTTTACAAACAAAATTAAACATCATATTAAAACTACTAACGAAGTACCAATATATTCAAAGTCATACAGATATCCTGAAATTTACCGAAAAGAAGTACAAAACCAAATCCAAAATATGCTAGACCAAAATATCATACGACATTCTAATTCGCCTTGGTCAAGTAATATTTGGATTGTACCCAAAAAAAGAGATTCTTCTCAAAAACCAAAATTTCGGATAGTTATCGACTACCGAAAACTGAACGCCATTACCATTGGTGATCGGTATCCATTACCGGAAATAACAACGATACTAGATAAACTAGGGCGTTGTCAATATTTTTCAACATTAGATCTTGCCTCTGGCTTCCATCAGATCGAGATGGCTGAGGAAGATATTCCGAAAACAGCTTTTAGTACAGAACACGGAAAATATGAGTTTTTGCGCATGCCTTTTGGAATGAAGAATAGTCCTTCAACATTCCAACGAGTCATGGATAACATTCTTAGGGGTATACAAAACGAAAAATGTTTGGTGTACCTTGACGATATTATTGTGTTCAGCACAAGCCTACAAGAACACGTAAACAACTTAAAAGAAGTTTTTGACCGTTTAAGAGAATCAAATTTTAAACTTCAAATTGATAAGTGCGAATTTCTAAGAAAGGAAGTCGCTTACCTTGGGCATATTGTCACATCGGAAGGTGTTAAGCCCAACCCTGACAAAATATTAGCTATTAAAAATTTTCCAATACCAAAAAATATTAAACAATTGAAAGGATTCTTAGGATTATTAGGTTATTATAGGAAATTTATTAAAGATTTTTCGAAATTAACAAAACCCCTAACTTTGAGATTAAAGAAAAACGCAGTTATAAATATCAAAGACGTGGATTATATAAATTGTTTTGAGATGTGTAAAAACTTATTAATTAACGATCCAATTCTTCAGTACCCAGATTTCTCTAAACCTTTCAATCTTACAACAGATGCCAGCAACTATGCTCTAGGCGCTGTTCTTAGCCAGGGTAAAATAGGTTCTGACCTTCCTATTGCTTATGCAAGTAGAACTCTTAACGATTCTGAAATCAATTATTCAGTAATCGAAAAAGAGCTTCTTGCTATTGTCTGGGCAGTAAAATATTTCCGTCCATATCTGTTTGGAAGGAAATTTACAATTGTCACTGACCATAAGCCACTGCAATGGCTTTTTTCCCTTAAAGACCCCAATTCTAAACTAGTTAGATGGCGTCTTAAACTTGCAGAATATGACTACGATATAATATATAAAAAAGGAGCTTTAAATACTAACAGTGACTGTTTGTCACGAATTCAATTGAATATAAACGAGACTGGATCAGAAATTCCAGGAAATTCTAAACAATTTTTTGAATACATGGAAGATTTCAATAAATCTCTTGAAAGTGATGTTAATATAGAATCCGAATCACTTATAGTTGAACTAGATGATGATCATAACGTTGAAGATGACGAGAATATCACTGTTCACACAAATATAGAAAATCCTATTGTAGGTATACCGATTTCGGAATCAGCAGTAAACATCGGAAAAAATCAAATATTAATTTCTGTAGTTAAATTTGAACCAGCAAAAACTAAAATTATCAAAATTTTTGAAAACAAACAAAGATTTCTATTACAATTATCAGAAAATAAATTTGAACACGACGTTATTAACTTTGTCAAGGAATATGTTGTTCCTAAAGTAAAATATTTCATTTATTTTGAAGACCCCGTATACGAAAAATTCAGTGTTGTTATTCAAAAATATTTTAAAAACTCTCAAATCTCATTAATAAAATGTACCAAAAAATTAATAGATGTTCCGTTAAATGAAATTAAGGAGGTTATTCAAAACTACCATGAAGGTAAAACAAACCATAGGGGACTAGACGAAACAGAAAATCGAATTAAAATGCTTTATTATTGGCCTAACCAAAGATCATCAATACAAAATTACATTAACGAATGTGAGTTATGTCAGTTAACAAAGTATGATAGAAAACCTATCAAACCAATTTACAACATTACCCCAACAGCTACTAGACCCTTCCAAATTTTACATTTAGACACGATAACATTAGAAAATGTTAAATTTCTTACCATAGTAGACTCATTCTCAAAATATTGTCAACTTTATAAAATTAACTCCAGTCAAGGAATAGAAATTGTAAATAAGTTAATAAAATATTTCAGCCACCATTGTATTCCAGATCAAATTATTTCGGACAATGGCACTGAATTAAAAAATACTGTTCTAAGAGAATTATTAGACACACACAAAATTAAAATACATTTCATAAGCTCGCAACATCCAGAATCAAATGGAATTGCGGAAAGATGCCATTCCACTATCATAGAACACATAAGACTTTTAAATAACCAAAACGATTTTAAAAATCAACCTATAGAACAAAAAGTTAATTATGCAATATTAGCTTACAATAACAGCATTCACTCAGTAACAAAATTGAAGCCATACGAAATCATAACAGGTCATTTTGATAACAGATCACCTTTTGATCTAGAAATAGATAAACAATTAGCTAATAATTACATTCAAAATCACAAAGATAAAATGAAATTGTTGTATTCAGATATAAACGAAAAATTACAGAGATCCAAAGAGAAAATAGTAAATAAAGCTAACGAGAATCGAGAAAAATTGCCAGAAAATATTCCTACAAAAATTTTTGTTAGAAATAAGCAGATTCAAGGAAAAACTAAAAATAAGTACCAAAGTGAACAAATAAAGTCAATAAACCCAGAGCGTAACACAGCTAAAATTATGACAAGACATAAAAACACTGCTGAAAATATACATTTGTCTAATATTAAGCGCCCTAAAAAGAAATCTTATAAATTTATTTCAGATTCGTCGCAGTCGGAAATACCGCAGTCGAAATAAAGGACATTACACAAAATTTAGGAATTCTTCCTATCAATCTTGGACCTGCCAAATTGCAAAAATCCAGTCATACCTTTGTACATTATTATGATTTAAACCCACTACTAGTAGAATACAATAATCTTAACTTACATTATATTAACGTTAGAAGTAATATTTCCAGTAAGCCCTTTTTTCTGAATCTAACAGAAAATATTGTAAATATTATAGAGTACACGAAGTCTAGTATAGAAGATAAATTTGATAATATTAATATTCATTCGACATTAGATAGACAAAAAAGAGGTTTAATTAATGGTCTTGGATCAATAGTTAAAACTATTACAGGAAATTTAGATTATGAGGATGGGAAAAGAATTAATTCTATTTTAGATCATTTGAAAGAAAATCAAGAAAATTTACAAAATCAAATAAGTATGCAATATTCCGTTAGTCACCAAGTTATAGAAAATTTCAATAAAACAGTTCGAGACATCCAGTACAATGAAAATTTATTAAAAACAAAAATACACGAGTTATGGGATATTTTAAATTATCAAGGGAATGCAGAAAATATAATATACTTAGTGGATTTGTTCAATGAACTTTTAATCACATTCAACGTAATATTAGATACTATGACAACAGTAGAAAATTCGCTAACGTTTTGTAAACTTAAAACTCTACATCCTAGTATTATAAAATCTCACGACTTATTTGATGAATTGCAAAAAGTGCATTTTCATTACAAAACAGAATTACCTTTTGAAATAAAATATAAGAATATACTAGATTTTGAAGCAATCATAGACGTAGTTTGTAAGCTAGATAATAATAGAATAGAATATTTTTTATCAATACCTATAGACTATAACATTTTATTTAATCTTTTTTATATGCTACCTATCCCTACAAGGGTTGAATCAGAATATGTAATATTAATACCAAACACAAAATTTTTACTCAAATCAGAAAATATGATTAAGCCTTTACACGACATTTGCATACGTAGTAACATTTTTCAATGTCCTAATCACTTGCAAGATAACAATAATCATTATTGTGAAGAAAATATTTTAATCTCAGGAAACTCTACAAATTGTCAATACACAAAAATTGATATAACAGAAAACCATATTGAAATCATCCCGGAAATTAATCAATTTTTGGCAATATTTCCAATTGAAGAAAAGATAATTATTAAATGTAAACAAGAGACAGAAGCCAAAATCCTGAAAGGGATATATTTAATAGAAAATTCACAGTGTAAAATTTTTTTCAAAAACCAAGAACTAGTTTTTCAACAAAAATCATTTGGGCAACCTTTCATTACTAACAACTTAGAATTGAAATTCAATCAGTTACATGTCTCTCCAATGAAGATAGACTTGAAAACATTGAAATTTAAGGACATTCCAAACCAGCTAGTAACACCAGTGTTTACTGAAACTAGCAACTTTCACATTCCAAGCATCTGGACTTTGACTCTGTATATAGCAATAATATTAGCTCTTGCATGGACCATATTTAAGAAGAATCAGAAATCAAGAAAGAAACCACCGAAATCCACAGCAACGGAAGAAAATATTCAGCTTCCTGGAGAAGCTTCATTCTGAAGGGGGAGGTGTCACCTACGCCTATGTCCTAGGTGTAGACGGTGTTATCGAAATGCCTCCCGTTTTTTCAGGTACCTATTTTCATAGATGAAATGCCTCCCGGGTACAATCGAAATGCCTCCGGGTCCTTAATCATTTATGGTAATATTTTGTGTGCTTAATCTTTGTATAATGACACAATGTTGCCAAATTATAATTTGAATAGGTAAATATATATCTATTTTTATTTTTCTAATTCTTATGCACTGTACATAAAATCTGTTAACAAAATATTTCAGAGTACGACATTTTTGTTTAGAAAATAAAATTGTTTACAATTAAAAACAAAGCCGAAGTACACTTAGTATTCCAATTGTTTATAGTTGTTTATAATAAATATCCTTTCTATAATGATGTGATTACTTAATCAGTGTACATTTTTGTTTAGAAAATAAAATTGTTTACCATTAAAAATAAAGCCGATGTACCTACACTAAGTATTCTAATTGTTTTGATCTAACACGATTCTAATCTCTAATCTATTCCATGAATAGGGTAGTTTGCACCTACTAAATCTGGTAATTAGTTGTTTATAATAAATATTCTTTCTATAATTATGTGATCACTTAATTTTTGTATAAATACTTCAAGTTTATTAGTTCTTGTCTCAGTTTTGTCGATTTAAAGCTTGTATCAGTTTGTCAATTTTAAGTTCAAATTGTGTTTAAGTGGATTAAGTTATAATATTCGAAATAATGGAATCAACGATGTGTTCGAGTCAAAAGGGCAAACCTTTAATATCAATTGATGGTTTCACATTCGGTTTTCAAAAAATGTTGGCCAAAGATACGGTAAAGCGATGGACATGTACTAAGAAAACCTGCAAAGCATTTGTGAAAACGCAGGGATGTGACAATTCGATAATTGAGTCGATATTAGATCACAATCACGAGAAGTTGTCTGCCGAAGTGTCCAATAGGAAAGCCGTAAGCAATTCGATAAAAAGAGCAGCCGTGGAAGATATCAACGAAAAACCAATGAAGCTCATATGTAAAGAACTTAAGAAGACGAATATAGAGACATTTACTACCAACGATATCTATAGGGTGAGACAGAATTTATATTACGCTAGAACAACTAATTCTTTAATTAAACTTCCTAAAAGTATATCTGAATTTCATATTGCTATCGATTCAACTTCGATTATTACAAATAGGAACGAAAATTTTATAATTAAAAATGACAAAGATAATCACATTGTTATATTATCCTGTTCTTCAAATCTTTCTTTTCTTTCGACTGTTTCCAATTGGTATGTCGACGGAACTTTTGAGTACTGTCCTCGCTTTTTCACCCAATTGTTCACTATACATGGCTTAAAAAATGGACATTATATTCCTCTCGTCTTCTGTTTACTTGAAGATAAAAAGTCATCTTCTTATTATCTCGTGTTTAAATATATCATAGAAGAATGTATTAAACTCAATTGCCCTGTATCCCCTAAAGTAATAACTTCAGACTTTGAAATTTCTATACATAATGGTATCCGTAAGGCATTCCCTGAAGCAGATCTTCGTGGATGTCGTTTTCATTTGGGTCAGGCTTGGTATAGAAAGCTTCAAGCACTGGGCTTAGCTCCAGAATACCAGAAAAAAGGTGCTGACTCAAGTGAAATTACCCATTTTCTGTCATATATTTTTGGCCTATCATTCTTAGATCCTGAAGAAGTTGGCGATTTTTTTGCAATAGATTTGTCCGAAATTAAACCAGTCGATGAAAGGGTCACTCAGTTTTGTGATTATCTTGTGGATAATTATATATCGGAAAATTCGAAATTTCCGCCACATCTCTGGGCTGAGCACTCTTCATCTTTAGAAAGAACCACAAACCCATGTGAAAGTTTCCATTCCAAGTATAACTCGTCTTTCTACTGCCCTCATCCAAATATAAATAATTTTATTGAGATTATTTTACAATTTCAAATAAATACCTATATTAAAATAAATTCTGTCTCGGTACCAAAAAGAATTGTTGAGGAAAGTACAGCAAAAATCAATTTTGTAAATGAAAAAATATTACAATTAAGAGAAGGTACAATAAATAAATTAGAATTTGTGAAACTAGTGTCATACAAATTTAGGAAAAATAATTTGTAAGTTTGTAAATTTCTTCTGATGATTTGTATATAAAATTGAATAGTTCAGTCTGCAGACTGAATTTTATTGTTTGAGTCGTAATTTTCTTAAAAATTGGTGTTTTTAAATTTTCTGCGATGATAATATTATGTAATTTTGTAAGTTTCTGCTGATGATTTGTTTTAATAAATGTATAAAATACTTATCATGTCTTTATGTTTTTGATCAAAATAATCAAAATATTAAAACCAAAAAATAATGGTTAATATTGAGTTATTAACGAAATTCTATAAAAGGACGAAAGTTTGGCAACGTCTCACCTTCGTACAAAGATTAGAAGCTGGTAATTTATTTAGAGCTTAGGAGGCAATTCGTATGTGACCCTTTTAGCGACAGGTAAGAAACCCTTTTTCGGGAGGCATTTCGTATCCGGCCGGTGTAGAACCTTATTTAGCATAGTCATCATTCATAGTTTATAGTTGTATAATAATAAATTGCTGAGTTGTTCTTTTTCATATTTCTTCATTAAATTAATTCTCATGTAAATTAATCAGTTTAGAACTTGTATCCGATTTGATAAGTTGTCTTAGTTAATAAACCAATTTTTAAAAAGGCATTTACAGGGTGTTTTTATATAATTTGTATATAAAAATTATGCAATTAAAGTTAGTTCAAATAATTGAGATATTATGGTAATTTCAGTATATAGTCCACCCAACCTAATTACTGATTTGTTTATTAATTTTTTAGAATACATAATGGACAAAAAATATATAATGAGAAAATAAAATTACCATTATTGCATATATGATTATGTTTAATTAAAAGGTACACGAAGCACAGGACCTATGGTATTACAATAAATTATTTATAGCAGGTTATATTATCGACAGTTTTTGAATATCACCAGCTTGTTAGGGAGTTCAAAGGTGTTTTTGAGAAGTCTACTTCGGTTGTGTTGGCAGCGAGTGGAGCATTGTATACTGGTTACAATTTAGAAAAATATATCATTCCATGTGAATGTTCAATTCAGGAAGAGTCTCTTGTATATACGATTACATGAACGAACTGAATGAACTAGGCACGTTTA
Organism: Lochmaea capreae; assembly: GCA_949126875.1. NCBI lineage: Eukaryota > Metazoa > Arthropoda > Insecta > Coleoptera > Chrysomelidae > Lochmaea > Lochmaea capreae. Next base: position 13,726,442 of record OX421411.1, read on the forward strand.
GCTTAAACTATCTTTTTTTGTAGAAACATTTTACAAAATGTGTTTGAATGCATACACATGAGGCATATTCATTTGTGCCCTGATCACTTTGACTATCATCTTCTCCTATATAATCATCTGCGTATTCGTTATTTCCATTCTTACTATTCACATCTTTGTCAGTTTTTTCTTCGGTCCCAATATCAAAATGTTCCCACGTTTTGTGGGATCTCGACTTTGCCAGTCTTCGAATCCCAAACTCGATATTTTTTCGAATTTTGTTAAAAACAACAAACGAGCTTCTTACATTTTTCTTCCGGAATGTGGATAAAAACCGAACCAAAAATCCGTAAATGGTCTGGCTTTTCCCTCCTTGTTATACCATAGTTCATACGGTGATTTGTTTGTTCCAGATTGATGCAGCACATAATGAATTGATGAATTCACTGCTTCCATCCAGAACTTCTTCGCCTCAAGCATTGTCCTCGCTGGTTCGACGATAGTTCGTAATTCTCTTTCTGCACAACTATTCCGCTCTGGCGTATATGGCATAGTTCGTTCATGATAAATTCCAGCTGAATCAAAGAAACCCTTGAACTTTCCATTAAAAAACTTTGTGCCGTTTGTAATACCTTTTGGTAATGTAATAATATAAGAATAATATTTAAATATGAAATAAATTCCCTTGAAAATAATTTCAAGAAATTATTGGAACGTGAAATATTACACAAATATAAGTAGGAAAGTCGAAAGGTACGAAGTCAAGTTCAGAGCATAAAATAAACATAAACATTTATTATTTAATATTTACTTGTGGTGAACTTGACTAGTCGTATAAATATACAAGCGACAATAATGAAAAGTAGAGATCATTCAACAATCAATATCAGATCAGTCTATAATAAGTTAATCTAAGATGAATTAACTATAAGTTATCAGTAATCCTTACTTATAAGTATACTATACGGCTAGGTACTTATATGTAGTTAGTAATCTTAAGTAGGGGCATCGGCCCAGCACTGTACTGGAACGCCTCTGATGCGATAATTACAGTGAAGCAGTGTCGAGCGCGGTTAGTACTTGGATGGGTGACCCACTGAGAAAGACCGTGTGAATAGCCCATACAACCTGCAGCGGAATAGCATATCACAGCTCGCAGTCATTATACCAATGAGCACGAGGTATAATGTATAGTCGGCAGAAGCAAACATGAGCCCAGGCGTGTTCATATCTCTGTAGTTGTGGTTTTGTGGTAACAATCGAGATTTTGAATCGATAACCAAATATCGATACCATAAGTGTTATTTGTAAACAAAGTCAAACTTGCTAAAAATTTAACTCTAAATATTAATAAAAAAATTTATAGTGGACCAAAAATAAAACTACCATCTGCCCTAGATATTGTAAAAATCGGATAATTATCCTCGCATTGACAATACTGATGCAGACACTAAAGTTGATGTATGTTCATCAAATCATTCGGTCATATTATTTCGATTATGTTAAAAATTACTAATGTACAATCGTTAACATTAACTCCGGATTGGCTCGTTGCGATTACCTTTCTTCAAGTTCGCATATTTTCCGGAGCTCATGTTTGCTTCTGTTAACTGTAGGTTCGGAGGAGACGTAAAACCGAGGTCCCGAGTCAATGTATGTTGGGCTCGATAAAAAACCTTACCACTGGTTGGAATAATAGTGAATTCGGCAAAATTTCCAGTTAGGGATAGAGTGCTCCCGGCGTCGGTGATTAGCCTCAGTTGCAGAAATAGACTGACGTTAAATAACCAAATAATAGTTATTTGTATGCTTAGGCCGCGAAATACCTTTTTAACGTACCGAAAGAACAGTTTTGGCCGAGGCCGCTTGCGGCCGAGGCAAGATAATCTTGAGGTCGTTAAAAAGTTTCGAGGCCATGAAATACACACTATTTTTCGTGCAATCGTTAAAATTATTAAACTAGATAATTGTAAATAAATATATTATTGCTCTAAAATTAGCAGTTCAATTTATTTAACAATGTCACCGTGTGCTATGTAAATGATATGTTTCAATTTATTCAAAATATTTTGACAGTTCTTGATTCAACTTCTTGAGTAAATATAAGAAATTATACAAACTGTACAATTAATGTTAATATTCATCCTAAACAATATAAGTACTCATGTATTTGTTGGTATTCAATAAAAAATAATCTTTGTCTTTGTAGTATTTTAGAAATGTCAAATTTGGAACTGATACTCAAATTTGGAAGTGACGTTTGGTTTCGCAGCCATTTCTATGGGTAACGGCCGCGAAATTATATAACGCGGACTGTGCTGAGAACGCGAAATACTGACTTCGCGTGCGATCGCACGAAAAAAAAATTAAAATAAAAAAATCTCAAGTAGTGTAATGTAGTAGTTTTATTCTATTGAGATGACCCTCCGAGTGACCAGCAGCACCACCAATTAAGAGGCCTATCCACATCTTTAAAACCCAACATCACACGTTGTGATCATGCTTCCTCCGAATCAATTTTTTTATAATACACGATACTTCCGATTGTTGTTTAATGTTGGACAAGACAGAAGGGGCCCACAAACAACAGTATAAATTATCTCGTCATACTTTTTTGACTTTTCTTCGCGACTCCTGGTACTGCTTATCAATGAAATCTATACCCAGTTTCGTTCATGCCATGAACGAAGTGGATCTTTTTGATTGCTTCATTCGCTGTAGTTTAAATCTTCAATGGGTCTATTGTTCTGAAAAACATCTAAAGCAAACCTACTTCTTCAAGTTTACCCTGCGACTTAAAACGAAATGTTTTAGTCATCAAACGTGTTCGCAAATTCGCCAAACTTTTACTCTTGTATTTGCAGATTCCCATGCACTGTGGAAATGATTAAACTTTGTAGTACTGACATCTTTGAAATTACGATAGACTTTTTTTTACTGCGCGATTGATAGATGATTTCCAGTAGTTTTGATGAAATTTTGACAAAAAGAAGAAAACGTTATAATCGAAATTTATGAGCTATAAATATTCAGTTGTAGAGATACACAGTAATGGAAAACAGAGGGCCAAAGTCAATGGATGGATCAGAACAACTATTAAAGTATATATCATGCACTGAGTAGAAATTTTCGATCAGGATAGAAATATCGAAAGACACCAAATTAAATATGTGTGAAACAATTTTTCGTCGAATCCTCTTGTATATAATGCAAACGTTGGACACTGACTAAGTCGATAAATAATAAAGCACAGGCAGCTGAAATGAAATAACTGCTAATGTCGAAGAAGTCACCTAAAGAGATCGTATAAGAAATTAAACTATCACCAACAACGAGAGACGACATGAAAATACGAATACAAGAGGCCATTCGTAGCCTGTCAAGAGCAGAAATTCAAGCTGCTGTAATGTCCACTCATAAGCAGCACCAACAATGCATTGAGTGTGATGGAAGACAGTTCGAGCATTTAGGAAGGTATTAGTTTTATTTCAAAATCTGCTAATTATTCAAAAATTAAAAAATCGTGAAATTTTATCATCGATTCTTAGAAAAAGTCAAATAAATAAGAATACATACCGGTGTAATAGCGTCATTTTAAAATAATATGATAACAAAATTTTCTTTCTCCGATATTTTAGGCTAGGAATAAGATATCGAGATACGGCTTTCATTAGGCTATTCAGGTATCATTTAACTATATGGAAAAAGTCATATTATTGCATTTAATTTTTCAGAGAACTTTACAATTTTCTGTTATTATATCCATAAACGCACTCTAGCGAGAACTAAAAACCACACATATTACAGGTAAGTTGAGTTTGATGGAGCAGTGAATGCTTTTCCAGGAGTAACTGCTATTTACTTAGAAAACATCAAAGCACCACCTACCTACTACTTCATTTCAATAGATACGTTCAAAAAATGTTTACCAAAAAATACTCAAATGAAGCTTTGTTTTAAAAATTATATATTTTTTTGGTTAATTTACTAGGTGTACTTCAGTGATTTCAGTTCCAGATGGAGGCTGCACCCCATGTCGGTCATCTTGGAAACCTGAAAATAATTTTACGCAATAGTTTACGAGATACAGCGCATTGCGTTCTTATCTGGCCACCCGTACATTAAAAAAGTCACAGAATAAACTTAAATATATCAATAATCATGAAATATTGTACAGGAAAACTATGAAATCTATTAAACATGACTATTATAGTAATCGCATCTCTAGAGCTCCTCCAGAGAAACTTGGTCTGTTTTCAATTATTTAAGGAACAAAATCCGTTCATCAAACTTTATTGACCTCCACGCGGAAGAACATGACAATTATTTCATAAACGTTAGTAAGAAAGCTTGCCAAGTCTTGATGCTCTTTCTTACCTCGTTCCTTCTAAAATACTTCCTGATAGTGTCTTCCTAAGACCTGTTCGATAAATTTGACTAGTGCAAACCTTACTCAGCATTCAAAACAAATGTTCCTGTGGCCTGGGTTATTAGATAAGTTATTCTTAAATATTCCTAACTAAAGGTAATATATTGAGTTATTTCATTACATTCTGTAATTTAAGGTTGCTTTAATAATAGAAGTAATGGGTGCATGTAGAAGTAATGAGTGGTATACATTGAAAATAACACTTTTACAAGACCTTTGATCAGCTTTTTTGGTTAATGTGCCAAATAGCAAGACAAAAATTTGCCGAAAATATACTGTTACGGATAACTTTTACAAAATATGCAAGACATAATATAAGTCTTCTATCAAGTCATGTAACCAGTGTCACATTATTTTTAAATTATCCAAATGGTAAATGTACTACTCAGAGAATTGGAATAAACAAATTTACAAACATATGAAAGGATATCGCTGCTTTCCTGAAATGACCGAATCAAGAAAAATATTCTGGGCACAGTTTCCGCAGATCATCTGCAACAATACTGGTTGACGCAGGCAGGGATATTACTGCTCTCAAAAGACACGATGGATGGAAGTCCACCGCCGTGGCAGAAGGCTACATAATAGACTCTGTCAAAAATAAAATCGATACAGCCAAGAAAATATAATCTTCAATTCAACCAAAAGTAAACCAAACGAATCAATATATACAAATGTTTCGACAAGTCACTAACACATTAGCTTTGATGTTAATTCTATCTCTGTGATAAACTTGACCAAATATTACAATTATATTATTAATAACTTTAAATAAATACCATCATCTTGTAAGATTAGATACGTAATATTTGTTAAGCTAAATACATAGATTTTTGTGCTAATTATAATGAGATATTATACGATTATTATAATTTTCGCTAACTATGTACTGTGTATAAACAAACAATAATATATTGTATGGAATATTTGTTAGAATAAAAAATAATAGTGTTTCTAGTAATGTAACAAAATTTTTCAACAAAAATATTTAGTAGTCGTGGATAAATTATAGTATTCTACTCACACATAATGCGTTATTATTCCACAGTGATTTATGTAAACTTCACTTCGTGAATAATAAACTTCATTATACGCACGTTGAATAATATACACTGTGTCCGTAAAGTATGGAACAAATTCATTTTTAGCTAAATAGGCCATTTTGAGAAATAATCCTGAAGGACGTCGATTTTTTATTATAATTTACTTAATTTATTTTGAATTAATATTCTGATATACAGGGAAAATTACTTTAGAGTAATGACGTCACTGTCATTTTTTTTTAATTGGAACACCCCCATTTTGTCTCAATTCCCGGAGCTGAGCTGATTCCAAAAATGTATCACATGTTGATTCCAATTGGTACAGGATGGACAAAAATACAATAGTTTTGTATGTGCTCATAAAGTAACGCGTAACATTCTTTATTAGTTAAATTAACAATATTATCAAAAATATTTATTGTCTAGCTGACAGAATATGATAAAATACATGACTTTATAAATGTTCGAGCTGCAGCTCTTGCTGTATTTGACAGTTACCCAAACGGTGTACAAATTCTTGTTGAACCTTGTTTATTGTGTCTCGAGAAATATTGTTTATTGCTGTCCAAATTCTCTCTTTTAATTCTTGAATATTTGCTGGTTTCGTTTGATACACAACATTTTTCAGATGGCGCCACATAAAATAATCCAAAGGATTGAAATCTGGTGACCTCGCTGGCCATTCAATAGGTCCACGTCTACCGATCCACCTGTTCGGAAAAATTTCATCTAGGTTCCTTCTAACATCTACAGCATATTGTGGAGGTGCACCATCCTGTTGAAACCATAAACTTTCATCAAAACCTCCAGGATTACTTTATGAGCAGACACGAAACTATTGTATTTTTGTCCATCCTGCACCAATTGGAATCAACATGCGGTACATTTTTGGAATCAGCTCAGCTAGAGTAATCCAAAAATTGAGACAAAATGGGGGTGTTCCATTTAAAAAAAATAATGGTGACGTCATTACTCGAAAGTAATTCACCCTGTATATTAGATTATTATTTTAAAATACGGTAAATTAAAATCAAAAATCGACTTGTTTCAGGATTATTTCTTAAAATGGTCTGTTTACCTAAAAATGAATTTGTTGCATACTTTATGGACACAGTGTAGATACTATTATATATTAAGTTATATTTCTGTTCTGTTCTGTTCTGTGAAATTGGTTATTAATTGATTTTATTTGTTATTTTTTCAAGGAAGCGTAATAGGCTTCTTCATATTATACAGTGTGACCCATTTTGTTTGGAAGCACCCCTATAAAATCCGCATTCTTCATCCGATTTTGATTTAGTCTTTTTTGTTAGATTCAGTATCAAAAACAGAATTGGAGCACAAATTTTCATACCATAATAGCTATTTTCAAGACCCTCTACGTTAATTTTTCTTTGCCAAAAAAGACGAAAGTATATTAGGCATTTTTTTTTCTCAAATATAACTACACCACTGGATTCAGAATCATCACAAATGTAAACTATCAAAATTTTATAAAAAAAGTTTTATTAACAACAAAGTTATCACTACATGAATTTGAAGCTTCTGAGAGTAATGTAAAATTGTGCTGATGTGACGAAAATACAAATTAACACCAAATAATACATTTTAATTATTAAACTACTTAATAATAATTGACTTCTACATTTTTGTAGCCTGGACTAGACCTCCGTTAATTTCTACACTCTTCTCGTATCGTTTGCGACTATGTCTTAGCGCTTTTTTATTTCGTGTGGCGTTATTCCAGCACACGCCTGTCGTATTCTGTCACACAGTTCTGCTCTATTCCTTGGACGTGTCTTATACACTTTTTGTGTCAAAAGACTCCACAGATAAAAATCCAATATAGTTAAATCGGGCGATCTAGGAGGCCATTCGATTAACTCGCTACCGCGACCTATCCAACGATTTGGAAATTTTTCGTTAAGCCACTGCCTGAAAATCCTAGAATAGTGTACAAAACAACCATCTAACTGAAATATCAAATTTCTTCTTTCTGCTAGTGGCAGTTCGTCAATCACTGCGGATAACTCACCTTCCAAGAATTCCATGAATTTATTGGCATTCATGTTACCCTCAAAAAAGAATGGACCTATTATCCTGTCTTTTAAAATTTCGGCTTCGAATTTTTACAGTGCAATATGCTTGAGTCCTAGTTTTTGTTTACCATGTTGCCATTTTTAAAATGTGTCTACATTCTTAGTAAAAAATTAATTAAAAAACAAATTTTTCCAAATTCATGTAGTGATAACTTTGTTGTTAATGAAACTTTTTTTATAAAATTTTGATAGTTTACATTTGTGATGATTCTGAATCCAGTGGTGTAGTTATATTTGAGAAAAAAAAATGCCTAATATACTTTCGTCTTTTTTGGCAAAGAAAAATTAACGTAGAGGGCCTTGAAAATAGCTATTATGGTATGAAAATTTGTGCTCCAATTCTGTTTTTGATACTGAATCTAACAAAAAAGACTAAATCAAAATCGGTTGAAAAATGCGGATTTTATAGGGGTGCTTCCAAACAAAATGGGTCACACTGTATATAAGCAATACATGTAATACAAATTGAGTAGAATGGTAGTATAGCTCTATTATTTGCAGATTACTATTTGTTGTGTAGAGCGAATTAATGTATTATCTCAATTACGCACCATATTATTCGAATTAATCGAAAACAAATTTTAAATCAATTTTTATGAAAATCATGATCAATAGTAGGATGGCGCTGTTAACTGAAAGTTTATTGTTACGATAAAAATGAATCGAAACGAAATGTATCAAAATTGAAAATATTTTTGAACTCGTAGATCGTTATTTTTTCAGTGTCATTCACGTTTGCCGATTAGGTTCAGACATTCAAGAGTAGAAAAGTTTTGTAGAGCACTGTACAGATATTACACAGACTTTTGAAATAATTTATTTAAAAAATTAACCAACAAATTAAATGTAACGAAATACGACTCACATTTTTCCTAGAATGACTCATTAATGTTAGGTAATGGAAATTTTTCAAACCATTTTATTACGAATATTATTATATAAGTCATTATGGTCAGAAATATAATACTAAATGCATAATTATATAGAGTACAAGGAGAAAGATGGATTTGTTCATGAGTTTTATTTTCTCATTGACATGAACTTTACACCTAGATATGGTTAAAACTAACAATTAGTATTGAAATAAAAATATAAGAAAAAGTAAACAACATAAATTTTTGTGTGTAAATACAAATATGGACATTGGTCATCCCTCATGGGATTTTGGTATTGTATCAATCCATTTTAATGATTGTCAGTCTATTTGGTCTACTATTACAATGGAATTTGATTAAGATTGTCGAAAATATTCCATATCAACTTACATAGGCGTAGGGGCACAATAGATCTTTTAGGTCTCAGTGAATGTTACCCCAAAATACATACATACATACATAGGCGTAGAAATGGGAACATTATACTCTAGAACTCTATACTATTAAATATAATAATACTTACATCAATGTTTCATTTTCTCATTATCAAATAAAATCAATAGAAAACAAATTCTAAAACAGAAATATATATCACTCGACTGGTTTCCCAAATTACACTAGCATCGTCAGGATTGAACTATACAAATTGATTATTTGAATGTAATTGTTGAGACTGGTCGAGTAATATGTTATATTCCTTTTATTCGTTTTATCTTATCATTATGGAAATATTTCACGTAGTACCAGTTAAGACAATTTATTTTGATTTACTGATTGTATTAAACAAATTCTAGGAAGGAATCTATATAATGACTGGAACAGTTTTACAGGTGAGCAATACCAATACAGTAGGGTGGTGCGACATTTCACTCTTTTTTGAAGGGCAAAAGGGTGGCGGGGAGGTGGATAATAAACCCAAACCGCTTTTTTCATTAGAAAAAATGTATTATCTTCATTAATTAAACATCTTCAACATTTTTTTTTCAAATAAAGATACTTCAGACGTAAAAATTTTTGTGAATATCACATTTGTACTTATTCAGATTATTTTTAGGCAAGATACTATGAAAAGCTGATACATACTTCTTTTTTTAAAGAATACAATCCTAAAAACATATTTTCAGTTTCAGTTTTGCCTGACGACTGGTCGCAACGCCTACGTCGCGCTGTCGCGAGGCAATATAGGCAGGTTGAAACAAGTACTTTCAGTATTACAGCTAATTAGTTTTCACTGTTTAGCGATTGTGTAGTGTGTTATTTGACTCTTTCTCTATTTCGTCTGAATTAGTGTGAACTGAACAATAATTATTATTATTATGTCAATAAAAACGAGAATTGTAGTAAATGGCCCCCTTTTTGGTGCACCCAAAAAGATGAATTGTGTTACCAACATATGAATGTATTATGAAGAAGTTTTCATGGACAAAGATTCGGTCGAAGGAAAAGGTCTTAATAAAAATCTTCTTGCATCTAAAACATTAGAGATTATTATCAAGCGAGTTGAAGATATCTGGAAAACCGCTAGTATTCAAGTAGTCAGTCACCAAAGGATTGTCGAACTTGTAAAGCAATCGAAAACTCGTCACTGAAGCATCCAACTCGGTTTGTAACAAAAAAAGAAAGATGGATTTATTAGAAACACTCGACTCCAGAGAAAAAATATCAAAGTTCGAAACTAAAAAATATTTTAGTCATTAATAATCCTTTTACGTATTTTTATACTTATATAATATAACTTGTGCGAAGAAATAAAAGTGTTCGAAATTTGTAGATTATTTTTCTTAACCTATAGACAAGTAGTAGGAGGAATTTATTAATTGATTAGAGCTACCACCTCTTCATAAAAAAAGCTGGTTAACATTGATGAAATCGTCTCCAGTGGAGGGGAATGGTTAAGGGATGTACCAACCTACTGTTAAGGGGAGGTGGAAAGGGGATGAATCAAGAATCTGAAAAAAACGGCATCATCCTCTTACCAAAACACACTTTCTTTCTTATAGGCATTTTTGATTGTCGAATTTTTTATTTAAAAATTTTGGAGCAGCTGGGGTGGTGGAAGGGGGTGAAATAAAGTCTGAAAACAAAACTGCATTATGTTCTTACTGAAATACAGCTTTCACGAACACAGGTGTTTTCAATTTCCTGAAAAAAATGTTTCCCCTATACCGGCGCACCACCCTACCAATACAGTTTTAGTGATGAAAATCTACCATGTGAAAAGGCATTATTATGAAGTGGATATATTCAAAATCACCGTAAACGCTCATTATAGTACATAATAATTCGTATAGATCTATCAAAAGAATAAAAGACATGTAAGTACTGCAGAAGCTCCACAAACTTCTATCCTAGGTCCTACTCCGGAGTATGCAGACGATGTATCAGAAGTTACTGCAGCACAAGTGAGAATACAAGAAAAAACTGAGAATGATAAAAAATACTCCTGACAGTTGCAAGTGCATATCGAACAATATCTTCAAAAGCCATTCAAGTGGTAACAGATATTTCCAATTGATCTGGTCATTGAAAATAATCCCGGAAAATGGTTATGAAGAATTCCACACAAAAAACGTAGGACAGCATAATTAGAAGAATAATTAATTCCATTATATCTACCATTAAACTCTATAACCAACAAATTCACTAGTAGCATAAGATATTAAATTGACTACGAACAACAAATAAACATATCAATATCCAACGAACGTTGCCTTTTAAAGGAAAATTGTCTTATTTTTCATTTTTTGTTATATTCCCATTATTATATCGATATGAATACGATCCAATTGGAGGCTATTTATTCGTTTGAGTTGTATTTAGAAGATAATAACAATTTGAAACGGTCACTATAATACAATGCTTCACATGTCAGCGATAAGGTGATAGTATGGAGGAACAAGTGTATGTCTTCGATACTTGAGCAATATTGTAATAAAGGTGTGAGGCGTCGAAGTCAACTATATCGTTCTAAATGGCGTTGACAACTTAAGTCGCAATTTCCATATATATAGAAGAAACCAGAAATGTTTATGTTCTTGTTTCACATGATACTCTTAAAATTGATTAAATAGGTATTCAAATGTGAGATTTCAGTATACAAATTTTGAATTTGAATATTCAACAGAAGCTAATTAATACTGCTTAGAAATCGATGGATTATTGAGTCAATATGTTAATTTAGTTCAATATAATCACATTCATAAATTGTTCGACCTTGCTACTGGTAGTAATTATGTACCTATCATATAATTGATTGTAATGCTTCTTTCAAACGAGGTGTATAGTAAAGATTGTACGCTGTTTATTCATTATTATGGTTTCAATGGAAATATTGAAATGATTCCAAACTGGATGTTTCAAGTTTGAAACTGAATTTTGAGTTGATTATTACAAACCTTCTAGGTACCTTTCCTTCTCATATCTAACCCTTTTTCAAATTTCCTAAGATTTTCAAAACATATTTCCATTCAGAAAGGATTCTATTGTTTTTATAATAACTTGAATTCAATTGAACTGATATCAAGTGTTTATCGTGAGTAAAAAGAGTAAAAACAATATAACACAGCAAATAAAATTGTCAATCAATTTAAAGACATCAAATGCTCAACAATATTGGGGCTTGGTACACTGATATGTGTATTACTATGGACAAAAAAACATTCGCGACTATATCTTTATTGGTAACTTTTTTGTTGTGATCTTATATCCATCCAGAGATAATATTAACTGAACATATTTCGAAGACAGCTGAGGTATCAAGATCAAGCCTTGTTCGCGTTACCACACTTGAATTATGAATTTATTAAAAATATCCTTGTAATAGATACCACATGTAATTGTGATTATAATAACCATAGTTATGGTAGTAGCAATGAATAAAGCAGTCACGCCGTTTGCCGAACTTAATATTGAACTTGTGTTTTCACAGAAAACTCACAATAACAAAAGCAGGTCAAGTGAAACGGATGTCTTTCGTAATATATTTAATTATTAAAAAGTTTTCCCTTTGATAATTTAATTTGTATTCAAATTAATTGAAAAATTTGTTTTTTACGAATGAAATAATTCATGTGCAATCAACATTTTAATGTCCTCATTAATATGAAAAACAATGAAAGTCACACATTGTAGATACATCAGTTTTAAATAACCTCATCCTTTCGATAAATGGATATAATAGATCACATATCAGAAAAATCTGCGAATATTTGTATACTGAATGGTCTAGTGTGATGTTCAAGGATAGAATCATTTTGGAATAAAGTAGAACACGTCGCTTCTTTAATGAAATGAAAAATCATAGGTGAAGAAATTAATGAAATATAACTTGAGATTCTACAGTCACTTCTTAAACGTGTTAACATAGTTATGGGATTATAAGTAAAATCACGTCAAGTGTTGTGGTCATTGACCCACACCTGGTGGCTACAAAATGTATGAAAATATCCAGCTAAACTTTCTTAAAAGCTTGCCATAACCCTTCTCTTTTTAGGATAATACCCATAGAAAAAGGTTAAAAAGAAACTTCCAGCATGCCATCAAATTCCAACCTACTCCCTTCAGTATCAAAGTACTGCAATAACTGGGCAGAGCCTAGTTCAAACCTAGTCTAAGCCATACCTAAGTTAAATTTTATTCCCAAAATCTTCCCATTGCGTAAGCGAACAAACACCCTTATTTTTAACTATATGTAAAAAAAAATATTCCTAAGGTGTATTAGCTACGGTAATAATATCCAACCATTTCCTTTCGGAGTTCCAATAAATTTACTGGTGGTACTGAAAACAGAAGAAAAAAACTTGACTTTCCAGTTATCAACAAATTAAAATCAAACTTTGGTGGGAACAAACAGTGGCTAACAAATAGAAATTGATAATTTCAAATAAATAATTGGTCACGAAGTAGCTATTTTTGTTACAAATTTATCACTGTTAAAATGAAAAGCAATGTACAAGAATTTTAATTTGATTCCTAATTCAATAAAATAAAATGAAAATTTAGATTCTTTTCCAATCTGAACACACTGGGAAATGAATAAATTTTTGTTTTAAGGGAAATTGAAATGTCTCCCATGCCATCAATAATTAAAAATCCGGTGATAAAGCGGTTAGTTTGAATAATATGCTTGTAACTATCCATTCAAGGATTCGACAATCATTTTGTGTGCAGCCATTAGATAATCTTAATTTCAAATCAGGACCGTTTCTGAATTTATCAGAATGATGCATTTCAGCGTACATGAAGGTTCAATAATAAATCAGCATTTACGTTGTCATTATTACTAGTTCTTATAAGGTATTCTACAGTTATTTATATTTTCTTACCAGGATAATTTGAAGCTGTGAAGGCATTGGGGAATAAATAACGAAATATTCCTTTTTATTTTCTTTTTCAATTGTATAGATAATGTGGATCTGATCTGTGACCATGCTAAGGATTCCAGCGCTGCCTGTCTATCGTAAACACTAAGAACACTCTGGCCTTTATACACCGTTTAGATGTTCATTTGCAAACACGTTGCACCTGGGCTTAGCACCGAGAACTCCAGCTCCGGTTCCTATGTCAGTTTTGGAATCCTCAGTGCACCATACCAATGTTCCATCCTGACTGCATGTTTCCAGCCCATTCCAGTAATAACTTACTGTCTTAAGAAGCGAGTTCGTGATAACATCTGTAATTATTGTGTTGGTTCGTTCGCTGCAATTCCCAATGCACTCCAGTCTCTATGCAGCCATTCTCGCTTCCGCCTTAACGTGCAGAGCAAGAAACGTAAAATTGAGTATGGCTTCCATTGCCGCGGTAGGGCTGTTTCTAATCGCACCCGTTATGTACAGACAGGTATATTTCCTTATCAAAAGTATTGTCGGATAATTTTCATACCCTTTTCTGCTCAACTCTTCCTGAAGTTTATCTATGATCAGATCCCACAGCAGTAGTGATAATATTCCTCCTTGTGGGCACCCCTTCTTTATCGAGACCTCCATGGAATGTCCAAATGTATTTACCCCGCTGCTGAAACACTAGGATTATACTATCTTGTCCAGGAGCTTTGTATGAAAAGATAAGGATGTTACGATACGCTAGAAACAATGTAGATCTCTGTGCATTCCTTACTAGAAAAAAAAACTGCCATGAAATTCGCAACGAATTTAGCGTAGGTAGGTACTCTAATAAATACCCATACATATACATGTACATATAAAAAGAAAAAAACAATGTTTACCTTTATAAATTTAAACTCATTTAACCCTGGAGGTGGGAACAGGAGGCAATAGTACTTTCATTTTTTGGAAGTATTTGGAGAGAAATGTGTGGATTGACGAAGGAGAATAACCCAGAACATAACGTTGCTTCATATTAATAATAAATATTAGTCAAAAGAGTATTAATGAAGTCTTTATTGATATAAAATAAACATAAAACAGGTGAGTGATACTACTAATTGACGTGTAAGTAAAAAAACATTACAGATAATCCACACTTTTTTTTATTTTTTCAACTTTAAATACAAAAAGTCAAAAACCGCTATTTTTATAACTCAATAAATTATTTGGGAGAAAACTACTTAAAACGACTCTGGTACAGATGACGAACACAAAAAAAACTTGGAAGCATTTTCAAAACAAAGCAAAACAATTAATTATAGTTGTAATTGTTCAACGATAATCTTCAACTATAAAAGGTGTTGAATACGTTACAGGAAATCAGTATAACAGCATTCGTGTCTTTAAAAACACCTCCTAACCATATTTTATATCATGAAGAGCTTCAGTATTGTATTGTGTGTAGTTCTGGCTTTAAGCAGTGCTTTGGTAATTATAAATTTCCTCATATATATGATAATTAAAATTTAATAGGATTTTATTTTCATGAATATACATATTCACGGCTTTTTACAAAATTGCTTGCCTTTAATTTTTTATTTATCATATTGAGATGTACGTAGGGTTTTTGATATATTTAGTTTATTCAATTGATACCACAACAAATGGTAATTTTTAAACAAAATTCTTGTTATGTACAATAGGTAGTTATTATTTTTTTCCATGAAATATGATACTTGTGAAATTTCGAAAGAAGAAAATAGTTTTGTGCTATTTCTGGTAGGTACCTATACAGTATACATCAATGTTTTTATTTGGCTTTCAACATTTAGATGTTTTTTATGAATTCAAAACTAGTTATACCGTTATGTACCTAACCGTTAATTAAAGGTAAATTACTGCAATTAATAAAATACACGTGTGTAAATCTAATTATTGAAAATTGGTTTAATAACTTTCTCTAATTGGAAGGAAAGGATCAACAAAAGATTTTTGGTTGGTTCATAAAAATGATTCTTTGATTATTAACAAAAAATTTTAGTAATGTTATGAAAGAAACTAACTGTTTTCATTCAATTTCACTATTTAATGAAAAATATGAAAAAGCCAAGATATAATATTGATATAATCTCGATATTGACCTATCATCGTCAGAATGACTTTTGATGTTTAATATTTTGGCTAGACCAACTAGTGACCTACCATGAGGTTGACTCAATATATTATATGAATAGAAACAAAAATGATAGTACAAATATTTAAGCTGATATAGAAAACCAAACTATACCTGCTAATATTCACAAATACTACTTAAGAAAGAAGTTTTATAGTGGAGAGCTTTCTGGATTTATCTGTTCATTGAAGACTTCATCTTAAGTGTCTTCTATTTTTTAATTCTACACACATGCTGGTAATACTCCTAATATTACTACTATCAATAGGTGCAGACTGCACAAAGTAAGGGTCCAAGCAGTAGATCCAAAACATTTTATAGTTCAAAGAAGCTACCACCTAGTAACTCTTTCAAACTCTTGCATTGATTGATCATTTGGAACTTCAAATTTTTGTATACGTGGTATTTCAGCCTGTTTTTCAGGGATTGATAGTATACTTAAATATTAAAATACTCTTCAAGTGGATAGCAAGATTTTGAGAAATTGAGAAAAGGTATTTTTCTATCACATGAGAGTATACAAAAAAAGTTAAGATAAATTTGTTTTACTATATTTATCATAAAATATCCAAGAACAAACTAGTTTGTTCCACATCTCTTCTTTAGAAAACTTATGAACTGACTTAGTTTGACCGCTGGGGGTTTATCCATTTTTTTTTTTAAATTTTGGGTAAAATTTAACATCCTTATTGCCCACAAGAAAATGTGTAATAATTTAGTAAACAATTAGGAGAACAAGTGAAGGTCTACACTAAGAACGTAGTAATATGCAATTGTAATTTTTCATGAAAACCCAACCAGGAGTTCTTTAAAACAATGGTGAATGATATTGTATGTATGATGGAATTTTAAACTGTATTTTGATGATAATGTTCACAAAATCATACAATTTTCTGTGTGTCTCTCTTTTCACTTGTGTTCACAAGTTTGTTTGTTTCTGTTACTGAATTCCTTAGGTGAAAATAAACTTGTATGTTCTACATTTGTTCTATTTTGTATTTCAATCAAAAATTCAGAACGTTTTTGTCTATTTCAAGAAAATCATCACACTACATTCATCTTATATTTATATTTCTCACTGAATTATCAACTGCTATATTCTATACTTTGAGCAAAAAACTTTGATATTTTTGTTTTGGAAGATACGTGGAAACTTTGTTCTTCAGCTTCCTGCGAGCCGCTTGTTATTGTATTATTTTTTCATCTCAAGCAAGAACTTAATCGATTTTTGTGATATTTGGAACAATATGGCGTATCAGACAATATACACAAAAAAGTATTCCCAAAATCTATAATTATCTCTAGATCTTCCATTAAAACTTTTATTTTCCTGTGAATTCTTCCACTAAAAACTCGAGCGTCAACTTTCAATCCTAGGGAGTGTTAAAATATTTCAGAGAATTGTACCATGCATCAGCACAATTTACTGACTTTGTTGCTTCCTCGCAATATCTGCAGTTCTTACTGTCTTTCTCTGCCCACTTCATGTATCTTATAGGGCTGAATTTAATAGGAATATAGGCAAGTTATATTAGTCCTCTCCAACTCTAGAAACTGATTAGAATTCATTAATAAGTTGGTGATATATTATTTACCTACGCTTGTGAGATTACAACTTCTCATCCAATTCATTTTGCGTTAGATGAAGAGCGTATTATCACACGCGCTTTTCTTGTTTCACAGCTTATCAATAAATCAATACAGCTTGAAAAATAAGCATTAAAAATAATAACATGTCAAAATCTATTCAAAACTAATAAGATATCACTATCACACAGTTTAATTATTTATCATAGATATAAATAAAACTATCTTTACAGGATTTTAAATACATTTCTGAAGAGATGTAGATAAAAATGTGTACAATATACGCTTCATTAACGTACTTCTGCTACTTCAATTTCTTTATTTTTCAAAAACTATCACCTGTTTTCCATCGATTTATGTTTAACCAAGTTCTAGTTCAAGCAGCTTGGAAGTCTTAAAATGTTTCAAAATATAGATTTTCAATTTATGCTAGTAGTTATCAATCCACTAGAACACATGTATACCTTTAGTAACTGTTAAAAGCTTCAGGTACTTGTGAATATTCTGGATACAATATAAAATCCAATTTGTGTATTTTTCATGTAAAATTTCATAGTCACAGATTTCATTTAAATCCACAATCTTTTTTAAAATTTCAGCCCAGGCCAGACAACGACAAAAAATTGCAAGAAAGTCATGAAGAATGTTTAAAAAAAACAGGAATTGAAGAAACAGATTCTACCAAAGTATTGGATTCAAAAGTTTCCGAAGAAGTGCTTGAGGACTACTCTTACTGTTTGGGTAAAACTTATGGATATATTGGAAAGGATGATAAAATTGACAGAGATGTAGCCAAACAAGAGTTCGAAGGAATGGTACCTGGATCATCAGAGGAATTTATGAAAGAATGTATCCCTGAGGGAGAAGTGACTAAAAAAATTGCTTTGGAAATACAGAGATGTATACAACGTAAAGTGGAGGGATTCAAAAAAAATTAATAATTTTTAATCGAGTCAATTTCATCTCGTTAATATGAATAAATGATATTGTATTTAATTTATATGTTGTTTAATTGGTACATTAGCTACTTTAAGATTGCACAACAGTGAAAAATTATCCTGTGTATAAGTTATTTCCACTACTTGCTAATTTGTGGAATTTTAAGACGAATTACCAATGTTTTTCACAGGGTATTTGGCTTCCCCCAATTTCCTCAACCTGAAGAACTAGTAATTCCTTGTAACTTCCCAATTTCTACCCTTTCCTTTCCCCAAAACAAAGTGTATGCAGCAATTTACCAGTGTAATCGCATTAGAGGTTGGCGTTTTGAAAACATTCCAATTTTACCAATCACGTGGCTCTACTATACGCCGTTTAATCTTTCACGACAATAATTCTTCACATTATGTATCTTCCTTGTATACATGAATAGGAGAACTTTTACGTTCTTAACTGTTTCAAGAAAAAATCTTTATATTTTTTGTATAGATAGTTAATTTCTAATAGTTGCATCACATAAATACACTTGAATATCAATTTCATGAATAGTGTCTTTCTCATCAATTAGGGGAATGTTAGACTTTTTAGTTGAATGGAAAATATACACAGTGTGATTATGTAGTGAATTAGTGACATTCAAATATCTTGAACACCTTTAATATTTTTGAGATTTAAGAAGAATAGCATTATTGCAAAGAGGTAATAAGCTATCCTAATGAAATAAGTGAGTAGTAGATTAATTAGTGACAAAAAATACATAGCTAATTTCATCCATTCAATATGGCATCAAGTTAACTCAAATCATCTCAGATATTATTGTTTCTCCTCACGGAAACTAGTGAATATCAATTTTCAAGTCACTATCTAGAGAAATAAATAATCTGTTAACAAATAGAATATTAAGGTGGTGAAAACTATTATTATTGACCGAGCACCAAGGTCTTCATGTCAAAATCAGATTTTGACTGTGTCGACCTACAAATCGGTAAGTAGCGCCCTAATCGTTCAAGCTGATTTCTCCCTAGGCGCTTACCCCGTCGTAGACCGTTGGTCTTCGTTCCTCACCTAACCCATATATTATGAACGCACTCCTTATGTCATTAGTCATTTTTGGTTGAGCGCGAATTTTAAACTAATAGCATTTTTATTCAAATAATTTTATCTTGCTAGTTAATTCCAAGCAGCAAATATGTAAAAGACAATCTCTAGGGTATACAAAATTATGTTGTACAAGTTTTTGTTAAACTACCATATCTGGATACTCAAAACATTTGAATTTGTCCAATACTGACTTAGGATAACAATAGAAAATATTATTAACCACTAATAGAGAAATTCACCTTTTAAGTTGTCTAGAGGTGGAAAATAGTATATTATGTTATAAGGACGGAAAATGAAGTTTTTTGGTTAGGAAAAACTCCGAAAAGGGAATTAGAAAGTGATAGTGAAGATCTTGTATGTACACCACCTGATGTTCAAGAAGCTTCCAATGATGTTATGCTACATTTGTTGCAGCAAAGATCTAAAGATATATATGAAAGAGCTTATACTTACATTATTTATAGACTATCAACCAGAGAAAAATATACAGTCGTTCTCATATAACGTTTTCTCAGTCTATATGGCTGATTTAACAAAAAATGTAAAGTCATCTACTTTGTGGTCGCAGTATTCCATGCTATGTGCAATGGTAAATATTAAATATGCTATTGATATTTCAAAATACATGAGATTACGTGCATTTTTGGAACGAACAAGTGTTTATTTTTGTCCAAATAAATCAAAGGTCCTAACTAATAAAGAGTTTCAAAGTTTTCTTTGCCATGTTTTGGATCACAAATATTTGAGGATGAAGGTACCTATAAACTTCATATTTTAAATTTCGCACTAGCAATTTTTTTAATCTTTTATTTCCGGAATCGGGGGTGCATGTCGTCGAGAAGAATTCGCTCATATGAAAATTGGTGACATACAAGATTTATGATCTGCTTTGTTAATAAAAATCCCCTATAATAAAACAAACAAGCCAAGATTATTTACGGTAACGGGAGCGGGAGAATATCTAAAATACTATAGAAATTATATGGATTTACGCCAAAAAAATATGAGTGATCCACGATTTTTTGTTGTCTTACCGTTATGGAAAATGGTGTCAACAAGTTGTCGGTACCTATACACAAATTTGGCACCATAACTCGGGAAATAGCGTCGTACCTAAAACTACCGAACACCAAAGAATTCACGGGACATTGTTTTCGAAGAACATCGGTGGCCACATTCCTTGTGGATGCAGGAGTAGACATAACTTCTTTAAAACGACACGGAGGCTGGAAGTCTCCTGGTGTAGCAGAGAACTACATAGATGACTCCATAAGTAATAAATTAGAGGTGGCCAACAAAATGTTGAACATACTGCAAGCTGACCTGCAGTCATTATCGGCTCGGGTATCACATTCTGTCTCCCAATCGAGTGTAACATTGGCTTTGGAGAATACTAATACTATAACGGACAACACAAATAATAACACGTCCCCCGATTTTTTGGTCCACATGCAATGGCTCCATACATTAACATAGGTCTTATAATTGTAGTGTAGATTCAGGTGACCACACGAGGGGAAAGACTCCATGTGCATCCCACTGTCCTCCGACATTGCTCCCAAGTTACATATTATGCTCCTTTTGCTCTGCTCTGTAGGTTAGAGTTTCGTGTTAGCTTCTTATTGAGGGCAATACCAAGGTATTTCACTTCCTCAGAGACGTTTAGTTTGCTTTTGAATATTTCGGGAGGTTTTAAGCTCGATAATATTATTTTCCTTTTGAAAAGGATTGATCGACAGTGAATGTTCCTTACACTATGTTTCTATTGATTTGAGCTCATTCTGCGCTTTCGCACAGTGTCATCTGCGTATGCAATTGTGTAGAATCCATTTTGTTGAGGTGATTAATCAGGGTATCCAGAACTATGTTCCAAAGAAAGGGTGATAAGACTCCTCCTTGTGGACATCCCCTCATGATCAGTCCTCTCACTGTCATGTCTTCTACATTGATACTTATTGCTCCACTATAGAGCATCTTGAGTGTCCATTCTCATACTTCTAGGGGTACATTCCTGGAGTTAAGTTGCTGGGTAATTGTTGGAAAGGTTGTTTTATCAAACGCTCCCTCGATATCTATGAATGTAGCCAAGAAGGAATGATTTTTCGATTCTGCCAACCACTTGCTGAAAAGCCGAATCAGTAGGCCAGTAGACTTTCCCGGAGAATATGCACTCTGATTTGGATGATGTAGGTTGTGAACTAGCGCTTCATTGTTTTTTTAAAGAATGATGTGAGACTAATTGGTCGGAATGTTTGTGGTAAGGTGTAGTCTATCCTTCTTGGATTGGGTATGAATACCACTGGTACTTCTCCACTTACTGGGAATATACTTCAGCCAACCCAGCACCCTCTCCTTTTCACGAGAGCCTTTGGTAAGCTTTGGGAGCTTATCCACACTGACGACCGCAAATGATGTGAGCTATTTGTAGTCCTTACCTCGATTGTTTTTGGGCAATTGGATTTGTTGATTATGACTTCGAAGCAATTCCACCGCTTTACAAAGTATAAGAGTGTGAAGCTGTTACAGCGCTTGGCAGTCTTTAACATGGTTGTGCGGTAGTGAGTTCACAGCTGCTAGGATTCTTATTGTTCGCAGCTTGGAATTTTGGCTGGTGTGTTGGGTTGGTGCCATTAAATTCCGCTAGTGCTACACAAAGTTCGGTATTATAGTCATTATCGGGGGATTTGTAGCAATCATTGTTTGTTTCCTCAACGCTATTGTGGTCTCCTTGTGCCTTCTCCGATGTATGTCTATTATGATCGGTAATAATGTCATTCTCTCCAACTTCAAGGTTTAGAAGGGCTTCTCCGCGAATTTGTATTATTTGTATTATTATTATTATGATTATTATTATTATTATTTTCATTATCTTAAGTTTACACTTGCTTAGCACTTGCTGGCAATGTCCACCTATCCCAAGCGTGTGTAAACGCAAATAGGATTAGGCTCATCAGTTACATATTTAGAAATTTAGGGACGGTGTGACAAGTATTCAAAATTGCAGCCTTATGCAGATCGATGTATGTGTTTTTGTGAAAACCGAGTTTGGTGAGGCTGTCTTGTAGAGTTTTGGGAATTAATCCCGTAGATGAAGCGATGACCGGACCACCTCTACTTTCTCTGGGGGGGGAATAGTTTTCATCTGCTCTTATGATAAGCTCATACAATTCAGATGTTTGAGCCTTTCCAATGAAGAATTCTTGGAGTCTTGATGGACAGTGAGGTTACCAGATCTCACGATTATACTTATGTGGGATAGTTGAAGATTTAGTTCTCAAAACTCGTCCAACTGTGATGGCCCTGTAATGGGAATTGTTTTCCATGTATAAAAATAATGCAACCAACTCGTACGCATGAACTTTATTAACTGTATTTTACAAAAACTCACTTACATTAATAAATGCTGATTTGCTGTTTCTATGGAGGCCGTAAGTGATTGAACCCATAGAAACGGTAAATAAATACCAATTGGGTCATTAACCATATTATTCTTAAAAACTATTTTATTACTTATATAATTATATTTTCTAGTTTACCACTACATCCCTCCTGAAAAAATAAAAGAAATTTTGTTATACAAAATGAAAATTCTGTTTCATTACTTATAATAAATTACAATAATTGAGGTGAAATGTATCAAAATTCACTACTCGACTTATTACGAGAAATAAGGTTTTGTTCTGTTTTTATGAACAAGAACTTCCTTGATCTTTCGGATAATTCTCACGTTCGGTGCTTCGTCATTCACCACTACATACGGTGTTTCATAAATACTAGACAGTTTATTTCCTACCTTACTTTTCACTAACACAAGATCGTCTTTTTTGTACGTCACTGGGTTTATATTTTTGTCATGACTTTTTCTTTCCACTTTTCCAAAAACTAAATTATTTCGCGCATCGTCTTGAGCTTTTTGAAGTATATATTTTAATTCTAGCGGGTAACTGTTATGATTATATAAAGGATTAACAATATTTTGCAAATAGTTTGGTAAGTTTATCTGAAGCTACGCGGCATCGGTAAGGGGCGAGGAAATATGGCGGATATCTGTCATAACCGTACCAATGGCGTACGGTACCTATTTTATAAGAGTATTGAAAATAATAATAATTATTATATAATAATTATATATAGGAACTGATTTCTGCTTTGCTTTAATTGTTCCATCAATTGAGTTAGTTCGGAGGGATTGAAAATTATGGTTTTCGCACAACGCTGCTAGAGCTTGCTTGCTTGCTAGAACTTCTAGCAACTGTAACAATCCTTCGATTTAATTGAATAGGCTTCAACAAATTTAATTTTGACGGTTCACACTGAATTGTTAAAATATACACAAAATCCTCGTTATCTTTATCTGAAGGTCCAACTATATCCAAATAAATGTAACGACCATCGGTTCTTTTATATTTTTACAATGTTTTTGTGTTTGACAATTGTCGCATTTTTTAACGTATTCTGTGACATCCTTATACATTTCCGACCAAAAATGATATTCTTTTTGTCATATTCCTCCAATAGCAATCGAAATTTTGTTAAACGACTTGACGGCTGTTATGGTTAAACAAATACACTAAAGGTCTCCGATCTGACAAAATTTTAAAGTGTTTTGAGAGCAAATAAGGCCTAAAATATTTTATTGCCCATACAATAGCCAAAAGCTCTTTTTCTATGGTTGAATAATGTATTTCACTTTTATTCAGGGGGAGACTGATATATGCCACTAGTTTGTTATTATTATTTGAGATCACTGCCCCTATTGCTAACCCTGGGGCATCTGTTTGTAATATAAATTGATTCTGGCCAGAGAAATCTGGATAATCTAATACTAGCGGGCTTCTAAGAGAATGTTCAAAAATTTCAAAAGATTTTTGACATTCTTCCGTCTATAAAAATTGTTTTCGAGTTAATTTATTTAATGGTAGTGCTGTCTCCGCGAAATTTGGAAAACATTTTCTGTAGTAACTGTCGAAGGCAACGAACCTTCTAACTTCTGCACTTTTAGGTACATTGTAATTCTCTGGTTTTATCTGGATCAGGTAGAATACCTTCAGATGATATCACATGTCCTAAATACAATACTACTTTTTGTAGAAAAAAAAAGGATTTAATTTCAAATTTACTTTTCTGAGCCTATTGAAGACATCTAACAAATTTTTATTATACTGCTCCAAATTTCTACCAGAAGCTATTATACCATTTAAATAACAAAAACATTAATTATAATTTAGACCTGACGTAGCAACTGAGATCATCCGCGAAAAAGCACTTGGACTCATTTTTAGTCTCACGGGTAATTTTTTCATTTGGTACTGCCCATCATTGGTTGAAAATGCTGTACAAGGCTTACTTTCTGGAGTAAACTCAATTTGGTAATACCCCTGGCTAAGATCAAGATGTGTAAAATAAATTACGCCGGCCAAAGAGACTAGAATTTCGACAAGATCAGGTAATGGAAATTTGTCATCCTTGATCTGTTCATTTAATTTTCTGTAGTCTTCTACTAATCTAGTCCTTTTTTCAGTACTATTTGGCAATTACTTTTTAGGAACTGATAAAGCTGGCGACTTAAAGCACTGACAGCTTCTTCTATAATATCTTCAGCATTTTATGTATATGTTTATTTAACTCTGCTTTCTGGGCATGAGGTACCCGATTATGCTTAACATAAACTGGTACTGCGTTTTCCTTGAGATGGATCGTTTCTTAATAAATATTTGTTATTGATAATTTATCTCCGGGTAGGTGAAATATATCGCTAAATTTAGCACGTATATTTTCGATTGAAATTTGTTCTTCTAATTGCAAATGTTTGAAATCAAATTGTCTCAATAATTCCCTCTGCTGTAACAGTAGCATTAAAAATCTCGCATTTATCATAATCATTAGGTTTGTGTATTTCTGGTAATATGTTTCAAAAATAACTTTATCTTCTCGAGTATTTAATATATTTGAAGGTATTTTCCCATCGACAGGTTTACATCTCTCTGTCTGTAGAGTAGGGAGGGTGAGTGTAGGCTCACAGCACTTAGGCCACATATGACCCATTGTACATCCTCCCGAGGAGTTGTCCTCCTAGGTCATCGTCCATCCTGTCCTTCTCAGGAAGGTGAACAGGTCACCAGGAGACATCTCCTTTATATCGGCAGGTGTAGGCCAAGACTCACCGAACACACACTCTCTTATCGACGATAACTCCAGACACTCGCATAGGACATGCCTGACAGTCTCATCTTCCTGTTCACACATCCTGCATAGAGATGTGTCCACTAGCCCCATAGTATGGAGGTGTTTCCTTAGTTGACAGTGGCCAGTCAGGAATCCCACTGTTATACGTAGGTTTCTTCTGGTCATCGCCAAGTATTTTTTCGGCGCCATCTTCCCAGGGTCGCCCAGGGTGATCCTGGCAAAACTGCATCCTTTGATTGCCTCCCATCTCTCAAGGGATTGAGCATGGGTGTAACGTTTGGCTAGTTCCGCAATTGTCGAATTCGTCAGGCCGTAGGTGTCACTGGGTCCAAGAATTTTCAGTCCAGCGGCTTCCCTGGCTAGAGAATCAGCAATGCGATTTCCTTTACTCCTGTCGTGCCCTTTAACCCACCTCAGGATAATATTGTTATCTGCCGAGGCGTTAGCTAAATCTTGGTGGCACTCTAGTACTAGTCTTGATATAACACGTTGTCTGTTCAAGGCTAATAGGGCTTGTCTACTATCAGTGCAGATTATTATGTTTTTGTCAGAAATTCCTTTTCTGATTAGTTCTTTTGTGGCAATTGAGATACCAGCCAGTTCTGTTTGAACTACGCTGGTATTGTTTCCCATTCCCCACTTGATCCTTAGGCTTAGTGCTCTCGAGTAAACTCCACATCCTGAGCCTTCATTCATTTTTGAACCATCTGTATAAATGCGTATTGCATCTGCAGCATCTGGCTCTGTGTTGTGTTTTATTTGTATTTTGTAGGGTTTATTAAACAAAAATCTGGGTTTAATTGCATCATTGGCTGCCTGCAGCAGAGGTAGCGCAGTAAGCGCTTCCTGCCATAGGCTTAACCGCAAATTGCCCACTCCTACTTCGGGGTTTACACCAGCCTTGCGCAATCGTACCATGGCCATCAACGCAACCTCCTTGGCATACAGGTCCAGAGGGGTCAGACCAGTAATAAGCTCCATTGCTGCGGTTGGTGTTGTTCTCATGGCTCCTGTTATGTTTAAACAGGCCATTCGCTGTATTTGATATAGTTTTTGAATGGCCGTTGCTTGTAGAACCTTCGGTCCCCATGCAATTGCTCCATACGTTAACATAGGTCTTATTATTGCAGTGTAGATCCAGGAGACCACTCGGGGTGACAGCCCCCATGTGCGTCCCACTGTTCTCCGACACTGTTCATAAGCCACATATGCTCTTTTTGCTCTGCTGTGTAGATGAGAGTTCCATGTTAGTTTCCTGTCGAGGGTAATACCAAGGTATTTCACCTCTTCCGAAAAGTTTAGTTTGCTTTTGAAGATTTCGGGGGATTTTAAACCCGATAAACTCCTTTTCCTGGTAAAAAGGACCATCTCAGTCTTCCTGGGATTGATCGAAAGTGAGTGTTCCTTACACCATGTTTCAATTAATTTGAGCCCATCCTGCGCTCTATCGCACAGTGTGTCCACAAATTTGCCTGTCTGCAAAATAACTATGTCATCTGCGTATGCAATTGTGTAGATTCCATTGTTGTTGAGGTGATTAATCAGGGTGTCCAGGACTAAGTTCCACAGAAGGGGTGATAAGACCCCTCCTTGCGGACATCCCCTCATGACCAGTCCTCTTACTGTGATGTCTTCTACATTGATACTTATTGCTCTACTAGAGAGCATCTTGAGTATCCATTCTCCTACTACCAGAGGTACATTCCTGGAGTTGAGTTGCTGGGTAATTGTTGGAAAGGTTGTTTTATCAAACGCTCCCTCTATGTCTATGAATATACCCAGGGTGGATTCTTTGTTGTCCAATGATCTTTCGATTCTGCCAACCACTTGGTGAAGGGCCGAATCAGTGGACCTTCCCGGAGTATATGCATGCTGATTTGGATGAAGTGGGTGGTGAACTAGCACTTCATCTCTTATGTACCGCTCGCATAACCTCTCCATTGTTTTTAAAAAGAACGATGTGAGACTAATTGGTCGGAATGCTTTTGGTAAGGTGTAATCCATCCTACCTGGTTTTGGTATGAATACCACTCGTACTTCTCTCCACTTACGGGGAATATATCTCAGAGCCAAAGAGGCTCTGAAAATTCCAACCAGGTGCGGCATAAGAATATCCATCCCCCATTGAAGTAGGGCTGGTCTTATTCCGTCAGGTCCTGGTGACTTGAAGGGGGAAAAGCCCGATATGGCCCACCTTATCTTGTCCTCGTCAATTACTGAACTAGCAAATTGCCAGTCGTATTGTGAGGGTGTTGTTGGTACTTCCATCCAGTTTGACGTTCCAGGAAAGACAGAACCTGGGAAGTGAGTTTCCATAAGAATCTCAGCGCTCTCTTGAAGGTTGGCTGCCTTGTCGCCATTTTCCCTTGTAAGGATGCCGATACTCTTATGTTGGTCGTTTGAGAGCGCCTTCTGTAGCCTAGAAACCTGTGGGAAGTCTTCGACTGCCTCACAATAGGCTCTCCAGGCCTCTCTTTGCTTTTGTCTGCAGACTTTTTTGAACTCCTTGAGGTTGGCTTTGTATATTCCCCAGTCCTCTTCGAGTGTTGTTCGTTTTGCCTTGTTAAAGGTCGTTCTCGCTGTCTTTCTGAGGTGTTCCAGTTCAGGGCACCACCAGCTATTGGTCGTGCCACCTGTCTGAACCATCCTCATCGGACAGGATTCCTTATAGGCAATGTCCATTTTGTTTTGGATAGATACTGTGTACCTTTCCAGTTCCTCATTATTGCTAGGAGTCAGGACCTCTGTTTCCCGCAGAGCACCTTTTAAGAGTCGATTGTAGAGAGCCACATCCGTCCTCTTCGGGTCGCGAGATTTTACAGTGGTCCTGAGATCCTGGCTTACCGTGTAGGTCAGCCAGCGGTGGTCTGACATAGAGATATGATCTGACACTTGCCAGTCCTTAATTTGGTTTGATATTTTGGTTGTCGCCAGCGTAATATCTATTAATGTTTGGCTACGGGCGTTAATGAATGTCGGCTCCGTGCCTCTGTTTAAGATTGTTAGATCTTTCTTAATTATATATTCATAAAGAGACTTACCTCGGGCGTTGATATCCTTGCTGCCCCAGCTCAAGTGGTGGGAGTTTGAGTCACAACCCAATATCAGCTCCACTCTTTGGTTGAGGCAGTGATCCACTAGTACCTCCGTCTCTTTAGTCGGTGGTAGGGTGGCTGCATCTGAAGGTAGGTACACCGATGCAAGTACCAACGCCGTATATTTGCCTCTTCCATCTGGACATTCCACTTTAACCGCAGTGAGGTCTGAGGTGCAGAATTGTGCCATTGGAGAAGCTCTGTATTTCCTTGGGACGTAAACTGCTGTCCTAGGTTGCTGATTGCTTGGTAGGCTGAAAATTTGACCCTTTAGACTACTAAAACCAGTAATTTTGGTCTTTATTATCCAGGGCTCCTGGATCAAAGCTATTGCATCCTCCAATACATCAAGGTGCCGACATAGTGTTGCCGTTGCTGCCTTTTTGTGTTGGAGGTTGCATTGTATGATATTTACCTTTTTTCCAACGTCCTTGCCCATGAGTAGGTTGGTTAGGTTGGTTGGTTTTCTTTAGAGGTCCATCCGCTCCTCCGCTAGGGGAGAGGTGACCTCGCTGTTTTCGGGTACCTCCTCCGTCAGGTCATCGACTGATTCGACGTCCTTTCCGGAACCCGTGGTGGCCTTGGAGTCAGTATCCACTTTAGGTGGCTCGTCTACCAAGGACCTCGGGTCTTCAGAGGTACCCCCTGTTTCCTTCCTTGAAACCCTGATGGTCAATGAGGTGAACGCATAGCTCATCCTCATCGACTTCTTCTTGAGGACCGCCATATCTTTGTCTCCGATCCCGAAGACGAAGAGGTGTCCTCCTGGGTTCACCTTAACCTCATGGTGGAAAGTGCACCATCTCGCCACCGTCAGATCAGGGTTCTGCGCCCTAAGCCGACCAAGCACCCTCTCCTTTTCCCCGGATGTCGTCTTGTGGACGTCCTCCGGGATCCAGAGCGAGGCCTTGGTCAGCTTAGGGAGCCCATCCACGCTGACGACCGCCAGTGATGCTTCCTCCCACGGCTTGAGGTTTTTTGTGGCTTTTTTCAGCCACTCTAACGTCCCGTCATCATCGCAGACCACTCTGATGATTTCACCAGAGTATGTCCACGATTTAAACGTGGGCGTTTTGCTGTTGCTGCTGGAGGCGGAGAAGATGATCTTGTCCAGTTCCTCTAGCAGTTGGTTTTTTATGATTCTTTCCCGTTCTGAAGTAATCTTACCGTACGGGTTAGTTTCATCTATTATAGCAACCTTGAGGTGTCTCAAGGCGGCATCCGCAAAGGTCTTAGAAGGGGCAGCGACATTTCTGTCGGTACGCGGCTTCTTCAGCCTTCGCGGAGTCCCCTCCGTGGAGGTGCTCTGGTGAAGGCGCTTTCCTGCAGGGGCAGCCTGTTCCTTGCCTTTATTCAAGGCGGAGCTCTTGGCGCCCGCCGCAGGGAGTGCCTTTGCTTTTGGAGGTGGAGTGACGGAGGAGGGGGGAGCACTTATAGTTGCTGCCACCCCTGATTCCCTCGCTCTCTTCCTCCTTTTGGCTTCGGCGCCGCAAATGCGCTTCCGCCTTTTTGTTTTATCCCGAGGTGATCTTCCGCGTCCAGCCTCGTTCTGTGCAGTATTTTGGGGTGGCCATTTCTGTTCATCCCCAGTTACTGCTTTTGATCGAGGTGAGCACTTCTGTCCAGCCTCGGGATTTGTTTTTGTTTTGTTTTGGTTTGGTGTTTCCATTTGTGTTCCCACGAGTAGCAAGGGAAGGGTTGGTCACCTCTGGCAGAGCCCCGCATTACCAGAGGAAGGCTAATTACAATGGGGTTCCGCCCGGTTCCCCAAGGGGATCGTTCGTGACCGCATAATACCCTGCGGCCATTCAGCTGTCGGCACGATTCCTTCCACCTTAGCTTGGGTAGGCTGGTCCGCGGTAGCATGTTCAGCAAAGGCTTTTGGGGAGGTTTAGCTCCCCTCACCCTACTTATTCTGCCACTGACCAAGGGACCGGCGACAGTCCCTTGGCCGTTCCCCTATCCGCCACCTGGGGACGCGCCCGATAGATAGCCCAGTCCACGGGACAGGTTTACATATAGCACCTGCTAAAAAAACTCCGTCACACAGTTCTTTTGACAGAACTACACAATTTTCCATAAAAGCGATAGGAAAGTATTGAATACTTTCATGTTTTGAATCCAATCGTATCCCTACTTCATTCTTGTTA
This sequence comes from Lochmaea capreae, assembly GCA_949126875.1. Taxonomy (NCBI): domain Eukaryota; kingdom Metazoa; phylum Arthropoda; class Insecta; order Coleoptera; family Chrysomelidae; genus Lochmaea; species Lochmaea capreae. The sequence goes on from OX421411.1 coordinate 13,757,422, forward strand.
TTTAATAAAGGTAAAATATTTTTCTCGAAATTTATTATTCCTTTATATTTTTTTAAGAAAACTCTACCCTAATATACCATTATTCGGACAAGGTGAATTTTTAAATACATAGAACTTCTGATCAAAATAATGATTACCAAATTTCAAATGTTAAATTACATATCCTTCGGAAATCAAATTTCCACCTAAACCCTTACCAGTCAAATTCTCTCTATAATATAATTCTCTCTATTATATATTGTGTCGTTAGCTGTTAGACAATTATATTTTATTATACATACGGTAGCACCGGTATCTATTATAAAGTTATATTTTCGTTCTTGCATGTAACAGTTAAACTGGGTGTTAAACTGTCACAGGAATAAATTTCATTAATTGTCTCGAAAAAACTGGATATTCTAGTTATTTTTTGAATTTCCAGTTGAGTTTGATGGTTAATGATTTGTTGGCCTTGATAGCGTCCGCAGCCTTGTCGTAATGTGATATTGTTATTGCGGTGAGATTCCTGTTGGTGTATATTATTGTTTTGATAATGATGCGAATAAAAAAATCCTCTATTTCCTCTTAAATTTGAATGACCATTATTTCTGTAATTGGATCTAGTAGAAAATTCCCTTATAAATGACATTACTTGCGGACTTTCACAATTTCTGTGTATATTTTCATCCAATACTGATCTAATCGCTTCTTTTAAGGAGATAAAATTTCTAGCTGAGATAATAGTACCTACTAATTCTTTGATTTTTTAAACCATCTGCAAATTGTTTGATCGCTAGTTTTTCATTAATAGGTTTTAGTATTTGAAATGCGTCATTGTTACCGTTAGCTTGTTAAATTAACGAAAAGAGATTCTCGCTCTTCTCCAAAATCTTCGAACGACTTATCACCTTGTCTAGAACGTAAAATTCTTGATTGTAAAGCAGTTTCAGATTTTTTATTCAATAGATGCGTTTCAATATCAAAAAATAGATCTATAACATTAGTATAATTTTGAGATAGCCTTAGTTTAGCGCTCGCTGACAACCGTGTTTTTAAAACAAATGATACTAACGATTTCTTATCATCAAGCATCGATTCATATAATTCAATTGCGTCAATTAACTGATTAGTTGTATTATCATTATCATCCATTATAGGTAATAAATTCTCGGCAACTTTCAAATCAAATGACGCCATTTTTATGTCCAAAATATAGCTCGTAGGGACAAACTTCAAAATTTCTGAATACAATTCATTAATTTCATGTGTGTTAGCTTTTATCACTGAAAAGTCCTCCTCTGAGTATTTAAAATTATTTCCGTCAACCGTGTATTAACATATGCTATTAACGTTCTCGAAATCAGACATAATCATACATTAACGACCCCTGTTAATGCATGATTTACCTAAATTAATCAACGATTTTCTTCAGGCAACCCAACGCACATCTTATACATTATATTGACAGTTACCTGTGGTGTAGGCAACCAAACATACAATAACACCTTTAATAATGATTAGTAATATGGAATACTTATAGTTTTTGACTTACCTATCGTTTTATTTTATTATTCTACAAAATTATAATAATTATTAGTGTTAAGACATACAAAAAAGAATTTAAAAAAAACGGAAACAGTGACATTTGAACCACAGATATTTGAACCAGCGACCAACTCTGTGACATTTCAATGTGATTATTTATTTTTGACAGTACTTATGGAACAAATAAATATTTTTAGTTTTTAAATATTGAGAAAAACGAATACAACTTGTACAGTCAACGGAAAAGCTTTGTAACCAACACAAGTATTAAAAGGGCAGTTAACAATCTCGAACATTAAATTATCTCGATTGTTATGGCCCTCATAGTAGGAGAGCCCACGACACTAAACCTAGTTCAATAAGACTACCAGATGATATACTCGTATAAATTGATATACTCGTATAAATATAATTAGTTACGCCATTAATATGGGAACACGAAATGGCGATGCTGCAATGCAAAAAACCTGGCAGCGTCATAAGAAAAGGAAAAAAAAATTTTAAAAAAATCCGGTTCCCAGTATGATAAGACTCCCAATTTTTATTTGTTCATCGAAATAGGGGAGTGATAGAACTATACGATAATTCAGTGCTGCAAGCCCCCCCGATTGGCCTAATCAGTGGCAGCAGCATGATAAGCGACGCCTCGTATCTAGGTATCTAGTATGATCGATCTCCTCAAAAAACCCAAGCTCATCCGAAAGGTCATCAATGTCTGTGTAAGAAAAACCACTGCTGTATTTTCCAAACAGTGGAGAACTGCTGCAGCGATTGATGATCGCCCTCCGCGCGGCTGCATTCGTCGTTTCAATTTAGTTTTGTCAGCAATCGGCTGGTTTCTTCGATTTTTACCGGTTGGATACGCGTCCCACGTTCAAATATGTATAATTTCACGTGTCGTTGATTTTTAAACAAATAATTTTGAATTAGTATGAACGTGAAATGGTATTTTTAAATTTGGATACGGGCAATGAAGAGCGAAGACTTGTTTTTCCAATAATTTTATCATTTTATCAATATATTTTTTTATTTTACAAGTACGACAGCATGACGTGTCAAGAACATGAGGTGTGAAAAAACTACTAATACTAAGATTAGTCTTAATTAAAAATTCTTATTCTTATAAACTAATTTTTATTCTTCCTGTAAACTAGTTCTTTATTATCAGTAATTATTCTTACGCTACTTTTCGTCATCCGAATCGAATACAACGGAATCGAGTTCATCCTCACCGTTTTCTTCGGTGTCAACCGACAGAGCCAATAATATATCGTCCACGAATAGTGGTGTCGGTTGACCGCTATACCACAGAGGCTGCAGTTTTTCCCGCATATCCCAGCCGTATTAGGCTTGAATGAAAGCCTTTTATTTTTTTTAAAAAAACCTCATTCGAACCACTCCCTTCGAAGGAAACAGTGCGTTCAGTTCTTCCTGGTCTTTCCGTCGCAAAACAGAGAATTTTCTGTAGCACCCATAATGATAACCATAAATCTCACTATTCTCACGTGTTAATGGCGAGTCACCGTATTTAAGACCCTTTTTTTTCCGGAACGCAATAATTGTCAAACATTTATTTAACGTACGTTCATCAAATTCAGTCAAGCTGAAAGTTTTTTTGCAAGCGAAACAACGTATTTTTCACAAATTTCCAATTTCCACAACAAGACTGAGCAGATATGATAGATAAACACAAATTTATAGATAGGCAACTAACCCGTGGCGGCCCCTACGGTGAATTAATTATACGGGTGGCGCCCCCTTGATTGCCTGAACAGTAGCTCTAACAACTTTGACATGGTTGTGATCTTCGCTAACAGCCGAAAAAGAAGTACTTTTTCAGAAAAAAAATAAATATTACTATAAAATGTTACGAAAGACTTTTGAAAAAAAAATAATATCACATAAAATTTGCCAATTTAATTTGTTCAAATAATCAACGACACTTAAAATTATTTATATGTGAACGTGGGACGCGTATTCAACCGGTAAAAATCGAAAGGAACCGGTCGATTGCTGACAAAACTAAATTGAAACGCCGAATGCGGCCGCGCGAAGGGAGACCTTCAATCGCTGCAGCAACCACTTTCTCCACTGTTTGGAGAATGCAGCAGTGGTTTTTCTTACACAGAAATTGATGACCTTTCGGATGAGCTTGGGTTTTTTGAGGAGATCGATCATACTAGATACCTAGGTCGAGGCGTCGCTTATCATGCTGCTGCCACTGATTAGGCCAATCAGAGTTTTCCTTAAATTCGGAATTGAACGGTAGTTGGTTGCGCGAAATAATTGACAGCATAATCGAATTGATTAACCAATTAGAATTTAGCTGGATGAACTTTTACGAAATCAAATGTTGTTCGTTCTGTCAATTTCTTTTTCCTTTGTCCCAATGTTGAACTGTGATTTGTGACAGTGTCAGGAGTGGCATCAGGTCACATTTCGCAATTTTTGCATTGTATTTGATTGAGTTAAGCGCAAGTTTGATGTTTGTGTGTTAAATTTTTGATTATATTTTATATTGGTGTTTTCACTTATTAATAGTGGTTAATTACATTTTGTTAGTAGTGTTATTTTAGTAACGTAGTTTAGTGTTATTTGTGAGATCTAGAACTCTAGGAGAATAGGTACAATTAACTGTGCTAAAATGCCTTCCTGTTTTGTACGAGATTCCTCAAACGCTACTTACGTTTCTCGTTTGAAAGAGAGTGTAACATTCCATAAATAAGTTATATGATTATTTTGTATATAAGTTAATTTTCATTTATAAATAATTAGATGTTATGGTTGGATTAGACTACATAGTTTAACAAAAAATATAAATTTTAGTGTGAAAGGAAAGAATATTCGTCAAATCTTCAACAAATTAGTTATTCAGAAACATCAGTAAACTTTAAAATACCTCCTTTAACTGTTGGTTCATTTTTTTTTCCTGATTAATTAACTTTGAATAAGAATTTTATTGTTATTTTCAAAAATAAAGGAACTTTTGCAAAAAATCTATGTTTTTTGTTTTTGAAAATCCTCGTACACGATTTAAAAAAATTTGTTACTTGGTTTTATTTCAGGCTTTGCATAACTTTAAATAAATAAGAACTTTTCTTAAAATTTATGAAAAAGTTTTCCAGTATGCAGTAACTAGTGTAAATATTAAAGTTTACTTAAAATTTCACTTTTTTTACCTTTTCATATTTTCCTATCTTATCAAGTCTATCACGACGGGTGGGGAAAACATTTTTGCTTTATTTTTAAAACCGGTCCTGTAGGAATCACGTGATTCAGGCTGACCAAATTAAAATTAGTACAACATGGCGATCAACGTAAGGGAGCCAAAACGAATATCTGATTAGAAGTCCATGTATCCTAAGTTCGTGCGTATACCTAATAATCAATTTCAGTTCTGATTGATAAATAGTATAGTGCCCACCTTTCACTTACTAGTACATGCACTATTTAGATACTGGTCTTAACTCTCTGGAAATAAATACGTATTTATATACCAATAAAAGACACCCAAATGCAAAGCACCTTGCAACAACCTATGACCCGAAGCCGAGAAAACAACTACATCATCACAAGACGCAGCATTTTAGAAATTGCCACTTTTCGTGAACTCACCCCACAAAAAGATCAACACGCAGAATTTCCATAGCTATCACTAAAATAGACTAAAAAAACAAGGAAAGCTGAGAGCTCAGAGGTTACTTGAAAAAATATATTACATAGTCAACAGCTGAAAAGACTGCTAGAAAATACCTATGGATAACATTGCAAGGGATTATAAAACTGATATTCCAGGATATTCTAGAAGAAGAACACTCACGTGCTAATTATCAGACCACTAGAATCAGGCGACCAAAATTGATTAAAAAATTTGAGAAAGCAATTAAATTCCGTTCTAATCGATCAAGAGAGTGATTTTTCCTCCATTAATTAAAAGAATTTTCCATTAAAGAACAGATATTTATAGTAAACTATTAAAGTACAATATCAATGGTTACTAGATTACCCTTTCTTCAATTATTGACTCTCGATATACTGTTTACAAGAAACAAAATTTGAAGATTTTAATGTTCATACACTCAAAGTATTAGACGTACACTTTAAAAACAAAACAGGCCGACATCAGGATAGTGGAGGGGTAGTAATACAGAATAAAACAGCTATTCCTATACAAACTTGTTCAGAAGCGGTCTCGTATCAATATCTATTGGTAATAATGAAAAAATTGAATTTGCAGTATCTATATACTGCTCCAGATAGACAGTGAGATGGAAACGAGCTTCTTAATCTCAATACCTAAATCCCCCACAATATTTCCTAAGAGATCTGTGAAAATTCCCATTAACCATTGGTATACAATAAAATTTTTAAGGGGGTTAATTTATTTGGACATATTTCTTCTCATCTTAGGCGTATGATAAAATTTTTGAGAAAAGTTCATTTTTCTGTAAGAATTTCCATTTACCATTGAAGTGCGATACAATTAATATAAGGGTTTAATTTATTTGGGCAAATTTCTCCTATCATGGGCGTACGCTCAAATTTTTGAAAAGGATACATTTGTTTGTAAAAATTTGATATCATGAGCGTACCACAACATTTATTTGATAAAATTTCCATTTGCTATGGAAGTGGGAAAAAAGTTTTGGAAGAAGTCAATTTGTTTTTGTTTTCACTTCTGTCGGCAGTCATCAAGACTACCTATTTGCTTTTGCTTTTTTTATGAAGCACCCTATATTTCATTACCATATTGTATAATCATTGGTCCTTGATGAGTGTGCAAAGTTTCGAATTTATCTGAGCGGTTAAAGTGGGTAAGAATCGAGTTCAAAGGCTGCGTTATAAATGGAACACCCTATCTTTTACTTATATGTTCATCGGATCTTGACTAGTCTCTAAAAAAAATATGTCGAATTAATCTGAGCGTTCAAAGTGGGTGAAAATCGAGTTTAAAGGTGTAACCTCTTGTTTTACACCATAATAACCATACCCAACATTTACTGGTTTTTCGACATACCAGACCAAGTACGAGGTTATGAATAGAAATGTGTTTTTGGGCTCTCGGCTAGACCACAGTGGAGATGGGGTGGATCATCTAAAAGTTTTGACAAAAATACGAGGGCGCCAGTTAAATTGTCCCGAAGCCCTATACAGATAATCTATTAGCTCCCAACTTAACAAAAAGCTAACATTTGAACATAACTCCTGTACTTAACCCTAGATTACAATGAAACGCTTATGGCCGATTGCACCGTATGATTAAACAGTGTTTAAATAGTTAATCGGCGATTAATTTGTAAATTGTGTTGTACCGTTCATTAAACATGGCTTAACATGACGTAAACACTGATTACTTTAAACGTTCCTTTTTGGATGATAAAGCGACTGATTAGTAATTCTAACCTTACTTCTACATCTTTTTCGTATCTTATTTGTGGGTATTATAGTTTGTTTGACAAGTTCGTTGTTCACGGTTTCAATTTAATTAATTTTTCAAAAAATGGATTTTGCGGAGATTGACGATATGTTTTTGGAGGACGACATAGATATTCTTGATGTTATAGACTTTGGATTTCCTCGAAAAATCTATGAAAGAAAAAACTATTTCGAAGAATTAGATAATCTAACGTTTTTCAGACGTTTTCGGTTAAGAAAGGAAACAGTTTTGTATCTGCTGGAATTAATTGAGGCAGAGTTGGAATATAATAATAATTTGTAAGTAGGTAGCCATTTCATATAATATACCATCAAAAATCAATATATTATCCAAAATGTAAGTGCGCCTACCTATGCGTTTTGTAAATTGTATTATTTTCCTTGTTTCCTTTAATTTTATTTCAGAAACAATAGTGTAGCACCCATTGACCAACTATTAACAACACTCAGGTATTACGCTAGTGCAGGTCATTTAGCTACAGTGGCTGATTTTATCGGTATGGATACATCCACATCATCAAGAATTGTTGCAAAGGTTACACATGAAATTGCAAGTTTATATCCTCGATTTGTAAAGATGCCTAGCCAAGATAATTTAGTTAAGGCACAAACTGATTTTTATCATATAGCATCCTTTCCTCGAGTGATAGCATGTGTTGATGGCACACATGTTAAAATACAATCTCCTGGTAAGTACCTAAACAAAATGATAGGTTGAAATAATCAAAACAATTGTCAATAACTCACAATTCTGTAACATTTAGGAGGAGAGGATCCCGAAGTCTTCCGAAACAGAAAAGGATACTTTTCAATTAATGTTCAGGCAGCTTGCAGTTCTGATCTGAGGTTATTAGATGTTGTCGCTTGATGGCCAGGGTCAGCAAATGACAGTACAATCTTCAACAATTCGAGATTAAGGAGACGATTTGAAGACCATGAGTTTCCAAACTGTATTTTATTAGGTAAAGCATACAATAATTAGACTTATTTTATGCATTTTTCATTACCTACATGAAAGTATTAATACCCTCCCGTTTTTTTTTAATACAGGTGATAGTGGCTATGGACTTAGACCTTATTTGCTAACCCCTTTAATTAATCCTATGATAAGGGCGGAAAGACTTTACAATGAGGCACAAATTAGGACTAGGAATGTCATTGAAAGATGTTTTGGTGTTTGGAAGCGAAGGTTTCCTGTTCTGGCTTATGGGTTAAGATTAAAATTAGACACAGTACTCCAAATTATCATAGCGACTGCAGTTCTTCATAATATTGCAAAAGATATGAACGAAGGAGAGCCGCCTTTACCTGAGGATATTAATGAAGATGAATTGAACTATTTAATTGCTATTGGTGATGCAGGAAATGTACCAGAACAACAAGCAAATATTAATGCCAATCATTTTAGAAATAATTTAATTAATGAGTATTTTTCAAGACTTTAATTTAGGTACACTATTTCATTCAAATATTAAGTTCTACCCTATTCATCCTCACAATAAACGAACTCTGTTACAATATCACGATATCCATCCAACCACTTCTCCTCTCTCCCTTGACTTCTTAACCCGGAGAGAGGCTACTATAATAAGAATCCCTATAATACCAATCTGACACACGGATGATGTCTTCTGGAAATCGTCCCGTTTGCCACAGTTGTAATCACATTGTAACCGTCAAACACATACTGACGGACTGCAAACAATTTTCTGCTGCACATCAGCTATTCAACCTAAGGCCTAACCTCAAGGAAATGCTCCACTGCCCTAGAGAAATCAAGAAAATCATAGTCTCTATACTACAAAATCTAATTTTAAAATTTATAATAATTATATGTAAATATTTGTATTTGTTTTTCCTGTGTAAAATAAAAAAAATATTTTGTAAAATAAATGTTTTTGTTCTTAAATTGGATTTTATTATTCCTATGCAAAATAGACAAGTTTTATTAGATTTCAATTTAATTTACAACAAGCCAGATTCACATAAAAAGATCAAATTAAAAACAGCTAAATTACTAAATGATTTAACCTGTATGAATTATTAGTGAATGGGAAGGAGTAGAGTCATAATAAAAGCTCTGGAAGCAGGCAGTGCAGAGTATGGACTAGAAAGGGTTTCAATAACAACATAACTTGTAAAGTTTAAACATAAAAATCACATTTATTAGAACTCAAAGTACATATTTAAATGAAAAATAAAAAACTGGTATACGCACATGCTGAAAAACACTGCTAACATTGGTTTTGAAATTTATTAAGTTTTTCTTTCTCCACTTTAATCTGAAGTTCTAACAACTGAAATTTAAGATTTCTTTCACCTTCAATGCTTAACAACTCCTCAGTTAATTTCTTTTTCTGGAATTCTGCTATTTCTAATCTTCTATCTAGAAGTTGATCATATTTCTCTGCTATTTCAGATCTTGTTAAAGCTTTGACCTGCACTGTTGGTCTACGTCTTGAAGCAGGAAGTGATTTACTTGTTTTTGTCTTTGGTGTAACAATAGTAGAATCATTTGTTTCTAAAATGAAAAAACAAATTAGAATATCAAAAATGGAATAAAAAATTTTCAATAGGTATGATTTTTTTGTCATTTAAAGTTTTTGTTATATTTTAATATAGTTATAATAAAATGAAAATCAAATGAAACCTTCATCTTTATTCCTTCTTTTAGAAGAATTATTTTCAAAATTTTTCAAGTTAGATGTAACGGGTTGTTTTAAATCTGCTGGAACATATTTCTTCCATTTTGCTTCAGTCTAGAAAAGTATTACAACCTTTAAGTATAGTCAGAGAGAAACGTGTTTTTGTATTTTTTTTTGTTCCTAAAATTATTATGTGTAATGTTTTTAAATCAAAGGTACAATGCTACAACTAGCATGTCACACTTTCTAATCCACTGACCTCATCATAATTATGAGATGACATGTTATAATATAACTTTGTACCTTCCAATTATTTAAATATTTAATTAAATCTAGAAGTCAACCTGTTCATCACCACTCAATTCATAGACAATATCCCCTGTAAAATCCACATAGTCTTCATCATCATCACAAAGTTGGTACTTTTTTGTATGATCTACATTTTCTGAACTATTTGACTCCTGAAAAGATGAAATTTCAAATAAACAGATTTATATGCTAATTTTGTTGAGTCAAATCTGAAAGCAAAATAACTATTCAGCTCAGAATGCTACTTACTTCTAAAGTTGATCTTCTATCTTTACTTTGTGTTGGAACTGTTGGTTCAACATCCCCACCAAACTTATTGTCTAATCCATATACTGTTTTTGAATTCATTATTGATAGGATTATATCATGACAGACATCTTTTTTAAAATGTTTATTGGGGCCACCCCCAGTTGCAAAAATCTCCTTCTTTTCTTCTGCTGCCATTTTCCGAACTTCCCTTTTTCGATTTTCATAAAATCTCTTTAATACTTCTGAAGTTCTGTATGTTGTATTTACCGCTGTAGCATTGACTTCAGCGGCTATTTTCTCCCAAATTTTATTTTTTTCCTCATTGGATACATGATCTGTTTTTTTGTTTTCAATAATGTGCTTATACTTCCCACATATATTAGCAATTAACAATTTTTCTTCTCCAGAGAAATTTGTGCAGCGCTGCCTCGTTTTCCCCCCAGAACTCATTATATTTATTTACAAATCCAATTCACCACAAATATTAAAGAAAGAAAACAATCTAAAAAAGTAGGGTTATACGCTTCTCTGCCACTACCGTGAAGATAGCAAACTGAGCAAAAATTAGATGTTGCCAAACCGTTTCTCTGATTAACTAACAACGATTATTTTTTCAGCGGTGTAATTGGAAAAAAATTAAACAACCATTAAAAGATAATCAGTGATTAGCTAATCAGTGTTTAATAAGAAAACGGCACAAACGGCCATTAATATTATCGATTAATCCATCTATATTACTAAGAAATATACTTAAGTGAGTATAACAAAAACGGTCGCATAGACACAAGGCAAAGGAAAATTTGACTATACCTACAAACAACCAAAGAGGTACCTGCTAGTGAGGTAGAAATTCTAGTCTGAAATTATTAATTAATATAAAAATAAATCAGTGGTCAGCAAGACCACCTTGCCGACTACTACTCATATATATTAACTATAATCAAATGAGCGAATATATTATCAGTTATTTTCTGAAAATGCGGTTACCTAAAGGTGTAAATAATAGTAAAATCAATGCTAGTTAGTTTAACCATCAAATGACCGTTCGTTGCGATGAGCTCATGCGCGTTCCGATCTCATATACCTCCTTAATTAGAACTTGACCCTTTAGTTTTCCACTTACATAAATAGGTATATTGAAAAGGCAAGATTGACTAATCGACGTACGTATTTGTTTTTCTATTAGTAAATTGCAACTAGCCTATCACTTAAAATAAGTCTGTCATGTAAAGTCTTACGCACAAACTGTTTTACCTTTAACTCGATTATTAATAACTTATATGTATAAAGTTTTGTTTAAATAATAATTATAGCAACTCTCAAAATCTTAAGTCCTATAAAACCTGTGTTTTCTTCTCCTTAGCAGTTTTGCTTTACGTCTACGAAGCACAGCACAAGGGTCATCCCCATTCTCTCCATACCTCGATCAGCAAGACAACTTAAACCGGAATAGAAAAACCCTAAAATACACAACACAGCGTTTACACCATGACAAAACAATTCATATAACGCTCGAATATGTATCGAGTGCACATGAAATTGGGATTAAACATAAAAAAAAATTGTTGATCGTTATGTTTTAGTCCAGAAGAATAAAGAAAATTGAATAAATTAATTTGAATTCTCAAGATAATACATCCGTTAAGCAAAAATTATACTTGAAGATAACAGACAACATTTTCATTATTTCAATTATTTTAAGTAACCATATGTCAAGAGAATAATATAATTTATTTAATCAATAAGGCCACAAAATAATTCGTTATAAAGTGAATAAAGTATTTGTACAAATCCGAATGATTTAATCCGACTAATAATCTGGTCAAGACATTCGATAAGAGTTTATTCTATTAAATTAAATGAGAAAAGCTGAAACTCAAAAAAATAAACTACCAAAAATGTTGTTTTCCCTGACTCTCACATTAGCTGATAATGCTTTGGACAGAAAATAAATAATTCTATTCATGAACTGTAGAGTTGGGAATCAACTTTCCAAAAGTAACGTCAAACTAAAATTACAAAACTAGTTGGAATTCTTACCCCAATATTTCCGGGGGTTTTTCGTCTAACAGGTGGTGATAGCAAGTATGATGTAAGGTTCTACCAACTAAGGCCGTGCTGCGAAGACTTACTCTCAGTATAATCAGGATTTATGGCCAGACAATTTTCTTGAGAGATATCGGACAGTTTTTAATAGCTAGAAATATACGCCCTGCATTAATATTTAATGTTCTTATATGAGAATGGTATTAACTTTTACGAAGCTAATGATTAACAAAAAACTTACTGATAACAACTTATCTTAGAAATATTACGTTTAAAATATCTAACTAAATGGTGAAAATAAATAGGAAAATCCTGCTACTTTAGAATTAATTAAATGAATATATTTTTACAATAAAAATACCACCTACCTAACAATATATTAAGAAGCCACTAGCAACCCATGCACGTGGAGTGTCGTGTTATCCTTCATTAGAAGAAAAATTACGGAAATACAACATATAGACCAGAAATAACTACACCAGTATACTCCTCCTTGAGTCCGTAATTTAAGTAGACTTCCAAAAATGAATCCCTCTGCAGGATGACTTAAATAAATCAAATTCTTTTACGGAAGTTGACACATCGGTCACACTTTTCAACCAAACCACCAAAATGGCTCTTAGAGGAAGGTCCTCCGCGCAACTTTGGAATTCGTTTCGACGCAGAACCAACCCATACAAGTATACTAATTACTATAGGTACCGGTTTAATCGACCAAAATCGCTGATAACAATATCTATGTAATTAACAATCGTTTCGAATTGAAATCTACCTATCCCCATATATACAAATAATAGCGTCAAGCTCGACTATAGAGGTGTCAGTATCCTATAGTTACTGTGGGACCGTTACAAAGGTTGCGTTATAAATGGAGTACCCTATATTTTACTACTATATTGTATTGTCATCGGTCATTGACAAGTAAGCGAAACAATTTTTGAGTTAATCTGTTCGTTTAGTGAGTCAAAATCGAGTCCAAAGGAGTCGGTTACAAACATACGCACATACATACAGCTGAAGCTAATAAAAGCGTGAAAATTAAAAAAAAATAGTAGATGCACTATGAAAAACAATCAGCTGATAAAAATGAAAACAAAATGTCGAAAAGATACCCATCACTATAAATAAAGCAGTAACAATAACTTTAATGTTCCTATTACCAAAGACGGGTTAAAAGAAGGGCTATATATTTATTATATCATAAAGAGTCAACAACAATTTCACAATTAACGGACCATTATTATTATCACACTAATATTTGAACACAATAGAAATCCGAACAAAGCCGAATCTTATTGACCAACTTCCCTGACATGTACTTTATATAAACTATAATCATCGGCTTAAATGAAAACTTGCTGTGGAAAGCGCTTCGATCACTCATTAAGCAGGATTCCGCTCTGTCAACTTTACTACTGACAACTTAATGAAGTTAAGGATTAATTAATTTAATATTAATGATAGTTAATTTTCTTTAAATACTTATTGAAAAGCTGATTTAACCGATGATATTTTATTTCACTGGAAGTCAATCTCTTCTCTCAAGGTAAGTTATGTTCTTTGTGCCCACTTTCCTAATGAAAATATGAATGAGTGCGGTTTGTAGTTGTATTGAAAAAGGGAAGGATCATATTGGGATAAATTTGTTCCAGAAATAAAAGGAAAATCTGAAATCCAGTACCCAAATTCGTGCTCAATTTATTTTTGTGATGACGTAAATTTATGTATTACTCCGAAATATTTTGAAGATATATCATTTAAAATGTTTAGTACCGTTCACATGGTTTCTTATCATGTTTCTGTAGACTTTGAACAGCCTGCAATAACAATTATTTTTCAAAATTACTATCTGCTGCTATTTTGAATTTATCTAAATAGTAACAAGTTTTATTTTCAATTTCAAAAAGTAATTTTCTTCTAATAAATCATGAAATGCATGTTTTTAGCTGTAATTTTTCAAAGCAATACGTTATACATTATAACTGACATTTAATATTGTCTATGATGGGTTGTTAAAAACTGGATACCTACTAGTTAAAACTGTATTAACTCCATTAATCCGTTCAGAGTAAATAATTCACTTGAATCATCTCAAATCAGGGATTACAATTTCTATACCTACATGGATATCAGCATATTTGGAAACATTCACGTCAGCGATATTGAAATTAAATACCTGGATTTCTGTAGTGTAATTTCCATAAAATATTGGGGATATCAACAATGAATTATGAATTTCATCATCTTTTTAAACCTGACAATTTAATATTATTTCTAGTTAATAGGATCAGAGCTTAGCCACCCTTATTTTCAAGAGCTCAGAAATATTCCAAGCAATGCAACTTTTTTAAACAAGAGTACAATTAATATATTTGAAGAAAATTTTATTGTGTCACGATTTCCATCACGCCCCTTGCCTCAGTATTTCAAGGAGGGCCATATATTTACTTATGTAGTGAATGACAATATTGAAAACTAAAATCCAGAAGTTGTTGAAAGGGATTCAATAGGAACAGTGAAACCTTTTAGGAGAGGTTCACAATATGTCGATAGTGACCACCTTAGCAAAATTTATGATTCCCTTAGCAATTTCCTTTTTGTCCCTTGAATTAGCTACAATTTTGTCTGGATTAATTCATTTTGCGGAAACGATATGTTCCATATAATATGCCTCCGCTTAGAATAGTGAACACTTCCTGTGATTCAGTTTTAAATTGGCATTCCTCAACCTGTCGAACACTTCTTCAACATTTTTCAATACTCACTTCGACCATCAGGGTGTACTTCTACTTGCCAGGATCAACTCTCTAAGGTGGAAACCACAGAAGTGAGTGGATCCACTGGTGATGTATTAGCTCATACAGGTTCTTTACCGGTTGGTTGTAGAAGTCTTCTGGAGTCATTTGGGGTCTTCCATATAGAGTTTGCCTCCTGTGGTCCAGCGTCTCACAGTTGCATAATATGTGCAGAGCTGTTTCGGTGTCCTTTTTGCATCTTCTGCATGTAAGGACTCCGTTATACAGTCCTATTTTGTTCAGGTGCTCCTTTGTGGGAAAGTGTCCCGTAAGAAGCACCGTTATGGTGCGTAGTTTGTTCCTGCTCATTGAGAGCAGTTCATTCGCTACTTTTTCCGATGGTTCTTTTATAAATTTCTTCCCATGTGTTTGCCTGGGCGTATTCTTCCAGTGTTTTTTGTGTTGTTCTTTTACCCACCCTTTTAACCATGACCTAGGGATGCCCACAGATGGTTCGGGTCCGTTCATCAGTGTTGACGATCCTGCTCTTGCAAGTTCGTCAGGTTTTTCATTGCCAGCGATTCCTTTGTGACCTGGGACCCACTCCAGTGTTACACTGCTCCGAGTCGCCAGGAGTGTCACTCTGTAACAAAATAGAGATAAAGATTCCCTTCTTTTCGCTATTTAGTACTCTGTAACTGAGTTCGGTCGTTTCCGAGCCTAGTTGAACATGACCGAAGATGCGATAGCGAAGCGAATGATAGCGACAACTGGGCTGACACTCTGTAATTTGTATTTTAAGGAAAAAGATAAAGAATAAGCAAACGGTTGGAGGGGATAAGCAAAACGATGCCAGTGCCCGGGGTGGCAAGTACCGAAAACAGCGGGCGTGTGTTTTTATTACAATTCGTATGCATTTTAATAGGAAGGAACTATGTCAAATTGGAATTATTCATGCTGTGTTGTGAATTGTAAGAATAATGGCAGAACAAAAAATTGCAAATTTTATAAATTTCCAAAAGCACCTAGTAAAGTGCTACAAAGACAGAAGTGGATAGCTGCTGTTATACTATGCGTTATACTATGTTATGTAGTTAATCTTTTCCAAGTGTCAGCTAGATTTGGAAAAATGTTACGAATAAAGACGCTTGAAAGCGAGGTTATGATTCACTTACTTTATCTATATATAAACAAAGACACATACGATTGTTTACGAAATTTGTAACGCCAATATGTAGTCACATTCTAACCGCTGTTGATAGAAATGCACTATTCTATTTCTTAATGTTGCCATATCCACCATGTTATTTTTCAATTCCATAGTAATATATTTTCAATAGAAGGATGTATATTGTATAAGTATGTATGCCTAAGAAAATAATGAAATATCTTATGACGAACTAGTTTTATGGATTTTATTAAGATCTAATGCAATATAATTACAAGACAAGTACCTCAGTTTAGTATTAGACCTGAAATGTTTACTTCATTCAAATCAAAATTTTACATTTGACAACAGCGCAAAGATAACCCAACCCTTATTTCCATGTCGTTCATTCGAAATTTTTTTGAGTTGTAAAACAGTTGTTGTATTGTTTACGTGGATATATTTTTCAGCCAAGACTGTTTTTTGTGTTTAAATATAAACTTATTGTGAAAATACTTTTTATTACAATAATTATTATGGTTCAGCAGTGCATTGTGTGTAAAAAAACTGACTATTTACATCCCGAATTTACGTTTCATAGGTAAGTTGTATTTTAAGGTTATATTTATATTTTGCATGACAACCTATACTAGCTACATAACAAGTATCTTTTATCAAGTTCGTAATCGTATACTTACAAGTTTCTTACTAGAAGTGGTAGTGGTTAGTATTACTAACTTTACACATACTATTACAATACTGAAAAAATCAATTTCTAAATAATTCTTGAATATTCTTGTATGTCTGACCATTTGCACCCACGTAAATACACACGCCCGGTATTAACTTTGAAATCCGCTAGGCGGCAACACGAGCGCGGCTCACAGTGGTACTCTATAAGCGAATCTCTATCGCCTCGGCTATAGTTCGACAAGATTCGGGATCGTCAATCGGATAGAGAATAATCTACTAATAATTCAGAAAACATTATGCAAATTTGACTATTTCAGGATAAAAATAAAAAAGAACAAGAAATTTGACATTTATCTGTTAGTTGTTAGCTTTAGTAACCTCACATTTTCATTTATGACACTGTTTAAAGTATTTACCTATTTGCTTGGTGCATAATTAATAATATTGTTTAGTGATTTTTTTTAATATCTGTGGCAAAGAGTAGACATACTGTTTTGTTAATTTTTTGGGTTTAGTTAAAAATCTTACCAGTATAAAGATTTCTTGTAAATGAAATCAAAAACATTGCAAGAATGATAGTATTCCACAAACACAACTTACCCTAGAAAATTGAAATTAATAACAACAACAACATAACCTCTTTTCTTTTTTCATCGAACAGAGATGAAAAATCTTACACATTGAGTAGAATAAGGCAGAACGGTATGTGTCTTAAATAGAAAGACCCTTGGAGTCGTCGCTATCATTCGCTTCGCTATCCCATCTTCGGTCATGTTCAGCTAGGCTCGGAAACGTCCGAACTCAGTTACAGAGTACGAAATAGCGAAGAGAAGAGAATCTTTATCGCTGTTTTGTTACAGAGTGCCAATCCTGTCTTTCTATTCAAGAGACATATCGTTCTGTCTTATTCTACTTAATTGTGTACGATTTTTCATCTCTGTTCGATGACAAGAGAAAAGAGGTTATGTTGTTGTTGTAATTAATTTCAATTTTCTAGGGTTCGTTGTGTCAAAGGTTGTGTTTGTAGAATAATATTGAACCTACCTGAGAAAAACTATCATTCCAGCAATGTTCTTTATTTCATTCGCAAGAAATCATTATACTTGCAAGATTTTTAACAAACCCCGATAAATTAACAAAACAGAATGTCTACTCTTTGCCACAGCTATAAAAAAAATCACTAAACAATATTATCAATAAATTATGCACCAAGCAAATAGGTAAATACTTTAAGAAGTGTCATAAATGAAAATGTGAGGTTACCAAAGCTAACAGCTAACAGATAAATGTCAAATTTCTTGTCCTTTTTTATTTTTATCCTGAAATAGTCAAATTTGCATAATATTTTCTGAATTATTAGTAGATTATTCTCTATCCGATTGACGATCCCGAATCTTGTCGAACTATAGCCGAGGCGATAGAGATTCGCTTATAGAGTACCACTAACCAAGTATAGCGATTCTTTTCGTTTGCTTATTCTTTATCTTTTTCCTTAAAATACAAATTACAGAGTGCCAGCCCAGTCTTCTAAGATCTTCGTCGCATTCCCATACCAGCCGAGATGTTACCTTAGAGCTCCGTCAAAATTAGTTTAAACCCAAACAAAATCAATATGGCTATGTAGCCAATGTCAATGCCTTTCAAACGAGATATCACTTGCCATAAGGTCCTATTTAAAATTATTGGCCAGAGTGGCACTGTGACGTCATCTATATTATTCTATCTATATTATATCTATACTATTACATCACCTGTTACCATTCGTAGAGAAGTTTACAACACTTTATTTTCACACTCCAAATTTTATTAATGTAAGTTTAGCCGTTCAAAAGATACGAGGGGGTTAGGGACTTTTGAATAGCACTGTATAGTCAAAATTGAATTATGGAATTCTCGGATAGGGAGTAAATAACATCAATCGAAAATGGGTAATAAGAATAATTTATAACAAAATGGAATATTCCCTATTGGGGGGTATTTAAACCAAATGGGTTAATCGATGCTAGACAACTCCATATCTTCAAATTATAAGTATATTTTGGAATAAATAAGAATTGTTGGACTTGATTAGACCATGAATATTTTACAGGAAATAGAGTAAAACCTAAATGTTACCTAAAAGAGAAAAGCTAATAGGTGTTTCAATTACTTGTCCTAAACTATACAATCATTGCAAGAAAAGAATATGCTTCTCTCATTAAGGCAGGTCAAAAAATAGAAGAATGTGGACTAGTTGTAAATAAACTTTTTCCTTTCTTAGCAAAAAGTATAGATGGGTTAATGAGAAATAGTGATGGTTCAATTGACCACATTTCTTAAAATAAATATCCAAAAGTCTTGGAAAAGTGCAAAAATCTTTAAAACTTTGACACATTTTTCAGAAAAATTCAATAAAATACTTTTGGTCTGTTAATAATGAATAATGAAAATTTGTTAAAACCAAATCATCCATATTTATATTAAATATTAGTGTCATCATTAATATACGATATGTATTATTGTAATTTAATAATTTGGAATCTAAGTGGAATACTCATAGTTCCTGTGAATCGTAAAAATTATTCTGACGAAATTAAGCAAGTCGTTGACAAAACTAAAAATTTTTATGACAATGTATTTGTGCCAGAAATGTTTGCCACGAGAGTTGTTCGTGGATTCGAGTCCAATCTGTTGAAACTCTAATTTTATTTTTTTTCAAATATATTACAATAACTTTATTACTTACGGCAACAGACTGTAGAAATAGCAATTGTACTAGTACAATCTGTGATTTATTACATACTAACAATATAAGACTTTTTATAAGTATTTATAGAGTGAGGTTTTTATCTTTTCTATTTATTATTGAACTGGGTAAATGAAATAAAGTGTTAACAGAAGCAATATATTTCAATTACACCTTCAATTATTGGTTTTGTATAAAATTCTTTAGCAATTTGGTAATTGCACAAAAATTTGGATGAACTACAAAATGTGGCACCAAACAATTTTCCAAATACAGAATTGTATTCAACCAAAATTGTTTAAAAATTTACGAGAAAGCACACAATACTGAAAATATTTGATAATATTAGTAACATAGTAATAGGACAACGGTTACTTAATAGAAAGGCACGTTCCACATAAACTCTGGATTTGGCAGTTTTTTTGTCAGACGCTCCTTTCTCAAAAGAAATGGTGTGATGCTCACTTCAATTTTAAGTTCATTTGCAACATCTTGAAGTAGCAAGCCCCTATCTGCAAATATACAGTAATTTTCTTGCAGAAAGTTCTTCATATCAAACTCTATAGTTCACTATCAGATATGGAGCCTTCAAATCCCTCGCAACAGAATATTATGGCACCACTAACTGCAATTACAACTAGAGTATTTCCTTGCTGTCTAAATTTTCTTGTCATTTGTAATGATATCTCGGAGGCATTCATAACCTCTAGAATTTTATCCTCAAAATTTTTAAACAATGAGGAATGTTCTTTATATTTTTAGCTACCAAAAATAGATCACCTCTTAGTCCAGTGATTTGATGGTACATAAATTGAGCCGACGGAAACAATATCACTGATAAGTATGATTTATTTGTATTGTAAAAAAATGTCAATTCTTGTAAAGTGTATCCTCGTCTCAATCTCACTAGCACCAAACATAAATTGTCTCTAGAAAATTTTCAAATGAAATTCTTTCTAACTCTCAGCTGCCTTCAATTTTAATTTGGTGTTGTAAGTCGATCATAACATTTTCATCTAAGAATGAATAGAGTGCTTCAAAATGTGAAGGGTTGAGCCCTGTAAAGCGTTTAAGCATGGTAGTTTTCCTTTTTAGGCTTTCGTATGAAAAATAGTTTTTCCTGTATGAGTATTTCTGTCCACGGTGAAGATTTGAATATACTTACTTATACCATCTTCTGTTTCATTTTTCGGTTCAGTTTGTGGTTGCATTACAAAGTTGGTAAAGCTATAACTGTAATTGGAGATGGCAAACTCTCATAAAATTGATCATCAACATCTATTTGATTGTCTGAGGCACCAGCAAGCTCTTCTACATTCGAGTGAGTCAGTTTTGCATTTACCTCAGCTTCAGTAGACCCAGCGTTACAATAGAGTTTTCAATCTACACAACAATTATTATCGAAATCACTTTAAATATAAGTGGTTTTGTTGATTGTGGCAAAATTTAGATTTTGGTTGCCACATAACTTAATCTATTTGAGGCGTCTGTAGACATCTCCTGGGGTTGGGAAATGGAATAAACTCAATCGCATTCCGCCTTCGTCCTTTAACTAAAGCACTTGTACTATTTTTACAATTTTGAAATGTCCAAAATATTATAATTTTTTTTTCAATGCTTAATTCCACACTATTGTAATTTAATTTTTATTTCGGATTTCAATAGCTTCAAAGTTGTTCCTGATTTTGCTAGATTACTTCCTTCAATACTTTCTTTCTCTCGCTAGAATAATTCTAACTCTTCATACCATGAAGCGTTTTGTCAATGATTTTAATTTTTCGTTTCATTCTTTCGACAATTTATAAATCCAACTGTGATTCTAACATTTTCTGTTCTGCATCAATCACATGTCATTATGTTCAAGTAATTTCAATTCATTTCATTTTATTATGACTTTCATTTCAAATTTTCCTGACTTTCTTAATAATTTCCAGAAACTAATTCCAAAATTTGACATGCGTTAATATTATGAATTTGACTTTATCTTCTTTTTTAAATAATTGACAAAAAACTTCATTATCTGTTCTCTCTAATAGATCAATTCCATACACATTTATATATGAAAGAAAACTTTTATTCTTAAATTTCATATCTATACAGTACCTATTATTGAACAACTGACATTACTCAGGTCCTCCAAACTTTTCGGGTACAACATGTGTGGTAAAGGGACTCAGAATATAAGAAAAACCAAAAGTTTATCGAAATAACCGATGCGACTAACCTGTTTTAGTATATATAGGAAATGGGAATATTCATTACAATGGTACGTCTATAGTCAAAATAACGAATGTTTCTCGTTACGTCATATTTCCCTGAATGTATCGAAGACACTCTAATTTTATGTGGATATCACTGACCGCGTATGTCCAATTAAAACAAATGGAAGGGTACATATATCTTTTGTGCCTGAATTAAGCTACCCCATTATGTATTTATCGGTTTGTCACTCTGTGTTGTGTTGTGACGAAGATTGTACTTAAAAAGTGAAACGTCACTTTATGCGGAAATCATTCTGTCACCATAGAAGTTGGTTGTCATTGTCATTACTTTAAATAGGTAAAATTCACTTACATTTATTGTGATATTTTTCGACAAAATGCCTGGTAAATATTTGGACGAAAGTGAACGTGAGTGTATTAGAAAATTACGTGAATATTTCCAAAAGAAATTTGCTAATGGTGGACCAGTTTTGCCATTAAATGCCATTCAAGAGGTAAGTTTTGTAACAATTTATTTGTAGAATTTCAAATTGTAGTCTAACTACGATATGTGAAATATGGTGTTTATTCATTTCCTCCCATAGTAATTAAACCACCAGAAATACATGCCGAACTTGGGATATGATATTAAAGAGAAGCTAAAAAGGAATTTTCGGTCACTGATCCGACTTCAGAACAAAATATATATATTTATAATTAGAACCTTAATGTACCCTAAGGTGTTAAGGTGTTTTTAATTTTGAACAAATTTAGCCCATTCCCGTTTATTTCCAGCCTTTAACTTCGCCTTAACTTCATCCCAGTTTTTTCGTGGTCTCCCCCTTGGTCGTCTTCCACATGTTTTTGTTCGCCATATCATTTTTGCTTGTTGCTCATTGTTCATGCGTACTAAGTCGCCAAACCATCTTAACTGATTCCTTTCCATGCTTCTTTCTAGGGGTTCTACTTCTACTACCTACTTCAAAACAAAAAATATGATAAATTCCATGTTCTTTACTGTATGGCATAATAGAGTTCTGTAGTTAGGTATATAAAGTGCTTCGAAATGAATGTGCTATATTGTATATTCAACTTGAACAAAAGTACTGTAAATAAATCGCCTAGAGACTGGGAGACGGGCGATTAGGCAGTGAAAGACAACTATCGGTTCATAGAGGCGATTAATTTCCGAAAGTCCTTACCCGAAACGCTATAAATTCGCACTCCTATTTTTCGGAAATCAATTGCCTACTAAGCTATCATTGTTCTTCACCTTCAATTTCAAAGTACTGAAAATAAACTACTTAAAGCGAAAAAGTACTGAATACTTCACTTGCAGGACATTTTTACTGCAAGTATAGTGTTAGTAGAATTAATTTGCACTGTTTCACAATAAAACAGTAGGCGGCAAGGACTCTTTGAGGATTAAAAAGCCAAAAAGATAAAAAAGCCATTAATCATTTCTAGTCTTGACCTAGCGAACAAATGATTATCATAGGTGCAATGTAGCTTCCGATTGGTCTAAGAAAAATGTACTCGAATAGTTAGTCCACATAGAGTGTTAACGTCCCAGGGTGGGTTTAGTTCATTTCCTGTTATTTACGAGACATTGTGTTCTTAGATGTTTTATTTTATTGACTAAAACTTTCGATGCGTAAAACTTTCACGCACTAGTGCGTAAAGAAAAAGTTCCAATTTGTATGTACTTATACCTAGTCTTATAAAAACACAGGTACTATGATGTTATTTTATACTCATTCTTTTTTTAGAAAACGGAATATATAATAATATAATATAATATAATTATAAAGATAGATTCCTCTGAATGTCTATCAGAAAAGTAATCAGAAAATTAATTAAACCTCTGTATTTTGATAACATTTTCGGTAGAAGAAAAAATATTGTATACAATTCGTTTGTGAAGTCCCTTTTTTGATTCTAGTGACGTCAAAATTTAAAAGGCGGTTATTAAGAAATTTTTAAAATATAATTTTTTAAATGGGGATACAAACTGAACAACACTATTAAATTTGATAAAATACGATGCTACGTAACTTGTTCCCTAAGAATTAACGATCTCATGTGATCGTCGCATTCGCCTTCGGCTCATGCCGACATTCGTCAAAAAAGGGTTACTTTACACACTTGTTGCATAAATAACTATTATTGGTAATAATTAAAATAATTGCTTTTTGGCGACCATTCGAGGAGGAAGATATTGTTATAGGCTCCGAACGATGAATATACTAGAAGAGTAAACAGACGTATTATGCTATGCCGACATAAACAATGTCAAATTTTATTTATCTATTCTGCTTGATTCCTTGTCGCAGTGAATATAAGTTGTTCGATTGTTGTATGTATAAAACATGAATATTTTATTGTTAAAATTTTTTACCAAAGGTTTTGAAATTTCTGAAAGTAAAGAGTGGGGAATTGAGACAATAGACAGGAAGAAATTTGGTATGTTCCAGTCGCTATCTAGGCAAAAAATGATACAAAATATATGTACCGTCAACTGAAACAAGAAAATAATGGGTCAAAGCATGAAACTGCTGAAAGAATACATAATTGACAAAAGTTTTAAAAAAATCCATTATTACAGTTATCGGTAAAACTGCTATTCATCGGAAAAAGAGAGTACATAAATCGCTAGTGCATTGGGATCCTGCAATAATGAAAAATTTGTCTTAAACTGGTTCTGTTTCTGCTTACAGATTTCTTTGTTTCGCCGACAAATTGTGAAACCGTGCAAACTAATGTTACTCACAACTATAGCTCAACTCTGTTTTTGAGACCAGAAAATCTACAGGACGTACCAGTCTAGTACAGCATAGAATTTATACAGGAGATGCCAGACAAATTCGTCAAATACCATTTGATAAGCAGAAAGTAGTAGAAAATATGATAGAATACATGATGGATGCAAATATTATTGAAGAAGCTTCTGGTCCCTGGTGTTCCACTCACTTCTGTGGTTTCCACCCTAGCTTTGGAGAGTTGATACTGGCAAGTAGAAGTACACCCTGATGGTCGAGACAAAACTGCTTTTTCTATATACTGTCAGCAGTCTCTACCAGTTCCAGGTCCTCCCATTTGGACTCTGTATTGCTCCGGTCACGTTTGAGCGACTGGGCGATTTTCTCAATTTTATAATCTGATGATGCCTGGTATCGGAATAAATGTCTTTTAGGGTGAGTATGACTTAATCTTCAGGTTCCTAGGAGAGGAAATTTCTCATTATCATTAATTTTTTTAACTTCGAATTTTAATTCTATAACATATTTTTCTTATAGTCTTTTAATCTCTAGTGTTATAATTTATCTTATTCTCTTCTGAAAACTCATAAAAAGACCTGTGCCACTTACTGACTTATTTTCAGATTCCTATCAGCCATTTAAATTCAATAATTTTTAGCGTTTTTCCACTCTCTTACTAGTATAATAATTACTTATCGGGAAAACTACTACATTACTTTGACGGGAGAAAAGACAGAACCTTAGTTTTTGAAAAAACAGAGTCAAGTCAACGTACTAAATCGGTTACTGAAGAGCACATCGTCATATTGGCTGAACCAGGCTCTAAATACATGGGACACGTATCTCCAGAGAACGGTAGTGCGAAGTCTATTAAAGACAGCATCACAAAGTTCCTAAAAGAGTCATTGGGTGATGATTTGAGTACGATAGAGGTTATCGGTTGTGGCGGGACCGTTGTCAATACTGGTTTCAAGAATGGTGTAATTAGACAAATAGAACTTTCACTTGGGAAGCCAGTTCAATGGTTCATATGTTTGTTACACGCTAACGAACTACCGCTCCGCCATTTAGTGCAACAGTTAGACGGAGAAACAAATTATCCTCGTGGCTTTACAGGTACTATCGGAAAACTTCTTGATCGATGTGAGCAAATGGCAGTTGTTGACTTTAAGAAAATAGATGCTAAATTTCCTGTTGTGAATATAGATGAACTAAGCACGGATCAAAAGTACCTTTATGGAATGCGCTTAGGAATCAAAAGCGGCCTGATTTCGTCGCAGCTTGCAGAAAGGCAGCCTGGAAAGATATCTCATTCCAGGTGGCTAACAACGGCTAATAGGATACTGCGTTTGTATATTTCTACTAAAGACCCGTCAAGTCAATTGAAAATTAAGTTCCAATCGTCCTGCAAATACGGAGCAAAACATCTATTTCATATGATAAAATCGTCTCGGTACTTACCAAGTGAAATAAAAAAGATAGTTGACCCAGTTATTCAACGAAACGGCTATTTTGCTCACCCTGAGAATGTACTAGTCGCCATGTTAGCTGATGATCGAAAACACATCCGGGAGTTATCTTTACATCGCATATTAAAGTGCCGATCACAGAATAGAGACGAAAGTGTTCGCGAATTTAAAGTACCACCTATTAATTTTGATGCCCAAGACTTGGTAGACTGGCAGTCAGTTGAAATAACAGAGCCTCCTATAATCAAAAACGTAAGTGATGATGAACTTTAGAAATGATTTAACACGTTCCTGATGAGATTGATATACTTAAATTTCCCTGCCATACGCAAGCGGTTGAATGGCATATAAAGTTGGTTACCGAAGCTTCTTCGTTAGTTTGTGGCACAACATCACGTGATGGATTGATAAGAGCTAGAATATCATCGAGACAAAAATTGCCAAAAGTTGAAACTGAAAAACATTTCTGTGAGTAACTTCGAAATACTTATTTAAGGTACCTTTACGTTTAGTTTTGAAGATAAATTGGGAGGGTGAGAATGGGTGGAGCCCGATTTGCAGCCACCTCCCCGTGGTGGGTTCTGGGTTGGTATTCTGCGAAGAAAACCAAGCGAAGAGCTGTAACTAGTAAAATAAACAAAATTATTTGGTTATTTATACATTTTTTATTTTAGGTAAATTTTCGGGGTCATCTAGGAACCTGAAGACGTCACATTTAGGAACCCAGATTTTGCCATTTCATTAACCACATAAAAAGACACCAATTGAGCACACAGGTCAAAAGAAAAATTAAAGATAATTTTTTCTTGTATAAAATCGCTCCACCCTATTGGGCAAGTAATATGTACGATTGACAAAATCTCGAGTTTTGCTATCTAAACAGCTATGCGTGTTTGTGCAAGTTTGAACAAGTGAAAATCACAAAAGCAAGACGAGCGAAGATGCGCCTAGTCTTAATGCAATTGGAATATTTGTCTCTAAAGCAATGTTTATATGAGTGTTGTTTATGTAAATAGATTTCTATATGCATATTTTTTATTAATTTATCTTTGGATAAAATATTGCTAATTGATCGAAAACGTAGATAGTCATCGTGAGATGGAAGGATGTTTTGTTTGAGAAAGGCTTCTTTTAAACAGTACATGGTATATACAATAGCCAACAAATACGTATTACAATTAACGTTATTAATCGAAAAATAGTTTCGCAAATCAGTACACACTACGCACTTCGTCACGGCAAATCCGCCTAGGAATCCGTAAATTTCACGAATTTGGTATGACATTCAACAACCTAAAAAAGTAGCAAGAAAATAAAAAATACTACTTAATAATACATGTTTTCACGAGTAATTTGCATTTTGAAAAAGCTGTGGTAGAAGATGAGGAAATTTTTTCAAAAAATATGTTTTTCGGTCGATTTTTGACTTTAAAATGCCGATAATTCGAAAACAAAGCATTTCCTCTGTAAGTTAGAATTTATTTTAATTTTAGGGGTGCCATTTCAACCCTTTATCCCCTTCCCCCTTCGTAAGCCAATTTCCTTTGGACAGTGTATTCTTAGCATTATAATAATTATACCCTCCAATGATTAAGTTGGCTTCTCGTTTCCTTTGGATGTTAGAATTTATTTTAGTTTTAGGGGTGACATTTCGACCCTTTATCCCCTTCGTAAGCAAATTTCCTTTGGATACTGTTTTTTAAACATTATAATCATTGTACCTTCTAACTATCAACTAGGCTCCTCATTTCCTTTGGATGTTATAGTTTGTTTCAATTTTAGGGATGACATTTCAACCTTTCATTCCCATCGTAAGCAAATTTCCTTTGGACAGTGTATTCTATACGTTATAATCATCATACCATCCAACTGTTCAGTTGGCTTTTTGTTTTCTTTGGAAGTTAAAATTTATTTTAGTTTTAGGGGTGACATTTCAACCCTTTATTCCCTTCGTTAGCCTTTGGATAGTGTATTCTAAACATTATAATCATTCCACCCTCAAACTATCAAGCTGGCTTCTCGTTTCCTTTGGAAGTTAGAATTTATTCTAGTTTTAGGGGTGACATTTCGACCCTTTATCCCGTTCGTAAGCAAATTTCCTTTGGACAGTTTGTTAACAACGATATAATGCTTGTACCCACAAAATATCAACTAGGCTTCTCATTTCCTTTGGATGTTATAGTTTATTTCAGTTTTAGGGGTGGCGCTCCAACCCTTGTTACTCATCAAAGCAAATTTTCTTCAAACAGTGTGTCCTCTACACCAATATACCCCTACTCATTAACATTTTTGCAGCTGAAATTGGCTGCTATCTTTACATCGGTGTCGAAGGTTACTTGAGACTTGTGGTTTTGGTACATAATAGTTTGGTGGGCTGAAATATTTAGAAATCCAATGTACTTTCTGCATCCTTACTTTGTGGAATCTAGTAATTTTATAAATAAAACTTCTCCAAATTATTTATTCAATGAAAAACTTGTGAAAATTATGGAATTGATAATTACTTCGATATTGACATCGTCAGAACGAAATAGTTATCAATATTTTCACATAATTTTATAATGTTTTCATTAAATAGTGGAATTGATTAGAAACAGTAAGTTTCATTCATAACATTGATATAAGTAGACATAACAAATCTATCTGGTATGAAAAGACAGGCTCGTCTGGCAAATATTGCCGTCATTAGCACCGCACCGTTAGCAGCCATAGACATTCTTCTGGAAATACCTCCTACCAAAAAATACTTTCCCTTATAGGAAGACACAACAAATTGTCTCTGATCTGGGTTCCTGGCCATTATAGTGTGGATGACAATGGAAAAGCAGACTCCCTTGCGAGTCTTAGAGGAGCTTTTAATTGACCTCCACAAAACCAACTCAACCTAACCTTGCTTAATTAACTAACAAACAACGCGATTGTATCATAAAAGGTTTCTATATAAAAAGATTCTTAATGAAACAACGTTAGACTATTTGGAGCACTCCCTTAGACACAGGCTCAGAAAAAAAAAATGTACGTGTGGTATAAAGTTAAAGCTTGTGGTAGATACAGCGAGAGCTCTCGGCTAAAGATATGCGGAGAACTGAAAAATTCTCAAGATACGTTATAATATTCTACAATAGTTTTTGTTAAACAACTTTGCACTTAAATAAAATGGAATATAAAGTGAAATATTATCCAAAATTAATTTGATACAAAAGCACTGTAGGTTTTCGGAATTTTATTGCAATAATATATGAAGAATTATTATATAACTTGAATCATTTTTTCATTTGATGAAAAAATAATATTTATCCACAATCACATTATAATTCACCAGCTGTGAGTATCGGCTCACTTTTGGATTAGATAAATTGACCCGAACGAATATCTCTGACTTCCTGACCAAAAATAAATTTTAAAAATCATCTGACATTTCAAGATAGGTACTGAAGGAATTATCAAGCAGTCAAACACGATACTCATCAACATGAAAAGATATATATAAACATTTTTATTTTCACAGTTTCCAAAGACAAGTTCTTTCAAAATCATGCTTTATTGAATTATTTAGCCGAAATTTTTAATAACGAAATGTTTACACTTTTTCAAATAAAGATTTGATTTCTTCTGGAGGAATGACACTATGAATGCATTTGTTCATTTCGAAAGCAGAATCTTCAGGCGTATCTTTCTTTACCAAACATTTTTTTGTAAGTTCATCTGCCTTCTCATCAAGGACTCCGCTATTTTTAAATATTGCCTTCATAACCGCTTCATTGAAATCACCATTTTGTTTTTGAATACCAAATTCTTTGTTCATACAAAGCAGTTGCTTCTTCAATTTAGAATCGTCAGTGAAAATACCTTCTTTAATTTTGAGAAGTATTTCCATATCCGTTCCCACTTCCATACGACATTTTTGGCCTATTTCAATGAGTTTGCTTCTCACTTCCGGTGTTAGAACATCTGCCTAAAATATATGTGAATAATTATATTTTTCCAAACAAATATCGTACGTGGGAATATGTTTGTGTAAACAGACATATGTATAATTTTTATACACTGTGTCCGTAAAGTATGGAACAAATTAATTTTTAGCTAAACAGACCATTTTAAGAAATAATCCTGAAACTCATCGATTTTTAATTTTAATTTACCGTATTTTAAAATAATAATCCAATATACAGGGTGAATTACTTTCGAGTAATGACGTCGCCGTAATTTTTTTTAAATGGAACACCCCCATTTTGTCTCAATTTTCGGATTACTCTAGCTGAGCTGATTCCAAAAATGTATCACATGTTGATTCCAATTGGTACAGGGTGGACAAAAATACAATAGTTTTGTGAGTGCTCATAAAGTAATCCTGGAGGTTTTGATGAAAGTTTATGGTTTCAACAGGATGGTGCACGTCCACATTATGCTGTAGATGTTAGAAGGTACCTAGATGGAATTTTTCCGAACAGGTGGATTGTTAGACGTGGCCCTATTGAATGGCCAGCGAGGTCACCAGATTTCAATCCTTTGGATTATTTTATGTGGGGCCATCTGAAGAATGTTGTGTATCAAACGAAACCAGCAAATATTCAAGAATTAAAAAAGAGAATTCGGACAGCAATAAACAATATTTCTCAAGACACAATAAACAAGGTTCAACAAGAATTTGTACACCGTTTGGGTTAATGTCAAATACAGCAAGGGCTGCAGTTCGAACATATTTTATAAAGTCATGTATTTCATCATATTCTGTCCGCTAGACAATAAGTATTTTTGATAATAGAGAGATATTGCCAATTGCAATACCGCATACGGTGCGGTATTTATGTAGCGCTATTTTAATAACGGTGTACCTAAAATTTATTTGGAAATAAGAGCTATTGCCATCACTATAATTCAATAACGTAACGCTGCGTTATGTATAAAGTGACATAACCTGTCTTTTTCTGTGTATACCAAGTAACCTTACTATTTGCATATTTCAAAAAAATGAAATTAATGAAATATGGATGAAGCTCTCGAAGCGGCGATCTTAGCTGGAGCTAATGAAAATGATATTGTAGTGGAGCAAAACCAAAATAGAAGATCGCTAAGGTTCTATTATTGAATTCGATTTGGTAAATATGCAGAAATCCGATGCGATTTGTTCTATTTTGTCAACTGCGCAGGACAATTATGTGCCGTATTTACAATAACACTCGACGGTACGTAACCGTCAATTACGCGAAGTGCTAACGTTATTAGCGTTAGAGACGTAAAAAAGTGAATCGCGCATTCAATAAACGTCAAAATACTGCAAACGTAATTACCGCAGACCAATATTTAACAAGCAATATCTATCTAATATTGTTAATTTAACTAATAAAGAATGTTACGCGTTACTTTAGGAGCACACATAAAACTATTGTATTTTTGTTCACCCTGTACCAATTGGAATCAAGATGTGATACATTTTTTGAATCAGTTCAGCTAGAGTAATCCGAAAATTGAGACAAAATGGGGATGTTCCACTTAAAAAAAATGACGGTGACGTCATTACTCGAAAGTGATTGACCCTGTATATTAGAATATTATTTTGAAATACGGTAAATTAAAATCAAAAATGTTTCAGGATCATTTTTTAAAATGGACTGTTTAGCTAAAAATTAATTTGTTCCATACTTTACGGACACAGTGTATATTCACTGTAGTAGGAATTGGGATAACTAATATGAACTATCTCGAAACAGTGAGACAGAATGATACCTCCCGAATCTGTAACATCAATGGTATAACATCGACGTGATATCCTGTTACTATATAACTGAGATCATGCTGCCATTGCTCACACACAGAGTTTTATTGATAAAAGTAATTGACATAAGTAGGGTCGTAAGTACGGTCATAATTGACTTTTTTGCTGTTTCGACTCATTTTTAGGTTATGTAACCACTATTAAAACGGAACAAGTGAATTTGTCCTCGAAACCCATTAAAATGTGTGTAAAATGTGGTATAATGTAGATATGCCGTCTTTCAGATTAGAAGTAAACCCGAGGACCCGAGTCTATGGATGTTGGGCTCGATAAAGATCCCTACCACTGGCTGGAACATTAGTGGGTTTGACAAAATTTCCTGTTAGGGGTAGTGTGCAGATTCTGTCACCCAAAGGAGAAAACTGCTAAGCACATCCTATGATGCCGGGCTGGAGAATAGAACCTAGATATTCTCTTACTAATGTGTACTTATTAAATATTTTTGGGAAGAGGAAGAAATAAGCCTTTCTCTCATATACCACTCGACCTACTCTACTATTTAAACGCAGAATACAGTCATAATCATATTAAACAAAATACCTCGTTATCAGACTTTCTCGCTACCCTGCAAAAGTAAAAATGTTTCCATCTTCAGCCAGCTCACCAGCGATTCAATTGTCCTACAGTCATTAAACTAACAAACACATATTGCTCTTTGGAGTATACGTGATACAAGTAATTTTTTCAATTGCAGTTTCTTAGATCGCTGTACCTGTTAACCAGTTTGTACCGATTTTTCTTTGGTACCTCAATTCGATCATAAACTATAATTTTCCAGTTTGGTTATTGACATTCTTACTGCCGAGGGGATGGCTGAGTGTAGCGGCTAGAAGTTGAATCGGCGCGTTCAAAACCGCTGCGAGCTCTTTCTTTCAGGTTATCTGAGCTTCTAATGAACGAATCTTGACGTTTTTTTAAAAGCGATATACAGAAGAGAGGTATATATTGCATAGATCACTCTATAGAAATTGTATATATCTCATGTGCCTTACATATATTTTCCTTTATCTATAACCCAAAATCCTTATTCCGATAATAAAAAAGTAAAAGTAATCAATGTACCTAATACAGTTTGCTAAATTATATAAAAAGAATAAAAATAATCACTCCATTAAAATCCTCTTGCTTCGGTATATCGTTTTAAAAAAAATCGTCAAGATTCGTTCAGTAGAAGCTGAGATCATCTAAAAGAAAGCGCCGATTCAACTTCTCGGAATCCGAGCGCCGAGAGCCTCTTCAGCGCACATTCGCTCTTCTATTCGATTTAATTGTCGATAAGTTATGAAAGGTAAGTGGTTCGTTGAAAAATATATAGGAAATATGCAGAAGAGCCTGCATGACAGTATTTTTTTTCCGTTAGATTATTCTTCGTTTGCGGAGAATCGTTGATCAAGTTTGGAATTCAATAACTCGGGATTTAATTGTCCGAATTGAACGTTGGAAGCGTCAAAAGTTTCATTTTCCCAAACCTTTTAAGTGAATAATTTCAAATTTCTATCGAAACAAAAAATCGCAAAGATATCTCAATTGATATTAAGGTGAAATTTGAACCACTTTTTTAAAGAAACGTATGTTAAACCAAAAAAATTGTTGATTCAATCATTATGTGATAGCTGTAACTTTTTAGTATGTGTAAAAACATTATTGCACCTTTAAAAAAATTTTGTTACATGTATTTTATTCTAATGATGTCTATCTAATTTACATAATGTTTATTAACAACTAGATTACCCAGCAACTAAAAGAAAAATCGAAACCGCGTTTGTTGCATTCAATTCGTGAATAAATAACGTTTTTTTAGAAGAAATAATGATCAACAGATGTCGAAAGGAATAATTATAAATATTCAACACTCTATGAATTTTTGAAAAATAATATTTTTCAAAAACAGTGGCCGTTCAACTAAGGAGCAACAACTACTTCCCGTGCAATATGCACCGCCGGATATTTAATTACACCCCAAAGTCAAACGGGGTTGGTATATCTACTAGATATTTTAAAACCAACCTTTCTGGTTTGCAATTAGAAGGGACAACACAACTTGTAGACCGGTTTCGGCGTATTTGCGCCTCATCAGTACAAGGTATGTGGTGTCCGTCCAAGAATCTCTAATCCCGGTCTGAAGAGTACACTTCAATCACAATCAATACATGTCTTCCAGTAACGGAAATGTAATGATTGTGACGGCAGCGCCCTCTTCACTTCCAATCGCAAACCAAAAACCTTGAATTTTTGACAACAAACCACGTAGGCTTAAAACAATAAATCTTATTACAGTTTCCTGTAATATTGTCGTATTTAATAGGGGTTGACCCCGTTTGACTTTGGGGTGTAATTCAATATCCGGCGGTGCATATTGCACGGGAAGTAGTTGTTGCTCCTTAGTTGAACGGCCACTGTTTTTGAAAAATATTATTTTTCAAAAAATTCATAGAGTGTTGAATATTTATAATTATTCCTTTCGACATCTGTTGATACATTCACTCTATTAAATACGACAATATTACAGGAAACTGTAATAAGATTTAGAAATAATGATTGAGGTTGCTTTATAAATTGCATTAGTACTTTGCGTCCGAAAAGCAGCTGGTTTCTTAAGTTATTTTTACTTATTCATCCGCTGTGGCACATTTTGTACCACAGAATTTCATAGCAAATTTATATGTTTCATAACTCTGTTTCAATACATATACACGATAATCTCAACATATTTCCAGTAAAATTCGAAAATCTGTCTAAACATAGGCATATTTTTGGGTGTTTCGGTTATAAATTGTTATTACGCCATTAGCCTGAAAACCGGTGCAGGCAACGGATTATCATTCACCATGATATTTTTGAGAGATTGCAGCAAAAATCTGGCCTACAGCTCTCACATCCACCGTTAATGGTAACCCGACTGAATCTATTAGATAAGATAAGAATGAAAAAACAAATTGCAATTTGAAATTGGTAACACTATGTTAACCTTTAGCATGGCTTTAATAATTTAAAACTTGATACAATTTTTTTAACCAAACCACATCTCACACTACTTCACCCTATACTTATTTGAATTAAATACATGACGACCAGGCAGACAAAAATCAATATTTTTCAGTTTGCGAGTAAAAGGGAATCGCATCACTTGCAGATCGGTTTTGGCGTGAATGCTTTTAAGAGTACAACTCGTCTATGCCACAAGTATATCCGTTTATATCAAATAATTCTGCCATCACGAAATACTGTGAGACACAGGGCTTACAAGATTTCGGAAATGAAGGTGAAAATGCCCGCTCTTAGAATTCAAATTTCTGGATCATTCATGCTCGTCAAGTTTTTAGTTACGTCTGTATTCGACCAGCATAGTTTTCATACAAAAAGTAGGTACTTGGCAAATAACATAAAAACAAAAATTGTTAAAACTGTGCTACAAAGTACTCATCTTGTGCTAACTAAATCTGTCCAGTTTTGTTTTAATTATTCAAAAATGCAATCAACGCAAGGCATGCTTCTTATATTGAATTAATATACAATGATAAAGTCAATGAGCTTGTATGTGAGTGAAAGATAAAAACGGGAAAATAACAAGATGATATAAAGTAAAGACTTAACACATACTTTCTCTATTGTAACTTTAGTTTTCATATTATTTTCAAAGATAACGCAGTTACTTCTATTTGTAACTGGTGAGTGTGTGTGAGTGGGTGTGTATGTGTGTGTGTGAGGGTGTCAGATGTAAATAGGGTACAAGATAACATTTAGACAAAGAAAGAACTAATTTCACAAATTATTAACAAAAACATATATTTACCTGGGATACTTTCACCATGCACAGACATGCGAAAATAGCAAAAAATATCATGATTATGTCGTATCAGAATACAATACCAATACCAATACAAATAAAAAAACGAGTCGACTGAATTTAAACTATTTAGGACAAAGCTTTTTAAACCATGTATTTATAGATTTTATCTTGAAACTTAATTGTTAAACCATACATAATCATGATTATGTTTTTATTTTCAAAAAGATATAATGTTGATGATCAATTTTGTCCGATTGTAATAAAGATAAAAAACATTAACTGGAACTCATTGTGGTATAAGGTAATTGTTAAATTAGTTTCCAATGTACCTCACAATATGTGCGTTGCATTAATTAGTGATTATCGATAATAGTGGTACCTTAACATCTGGATCTTTCACAGTGAAATGAAATTTCTTATTGAGAAAATAAATTTGTCCATATATAGCATTTCAATGAAAACATCAAAAATCAAAGAGGGATGTCGTTTCGGTCATAATATGTTCTCGTTATAACTTTAACTATCTTCTTTCCAGGGTCACCGCTCCCATTTGGTTTAATAGACACCTTGATTTTTGTAATTTTGGAAAAAAACCTTTTCTCCTCGTCGGGTTGTGTAACCATACTTTGTCCCCTTCTTTGAAACTGCCTCCAGTGGCCTGCGTGTCGTACCGTTTTTTCATGCTGTCAACTTGAAGATTCGTTCGAAACAATTGGTGTACCTCGTCCATCCTTTTTCTCAACTAGATCACGTAGTCTTCTCCCGCTAGATCTTCTCTAGCTAGACAACCAAATTCCAGGTCGCAAGGAAGCCTCATCTTGCATCCCAAAAGGATTTTCGCAGGTGTTTCACCTGTGAACTCATTGATGGCAGATCAATAAGCCATTGCAAATAGGGAAAGGTACTGCTCCCAATCACTCTGATGGCTGGAAACTACTTTGGACAGGTATTTTCCAATGGTCCTGTTCATTCTTTCGACCATTCCATCTGACTGTGGATGCAATGCCGTTATCTTGGTCTTCTTCATTCCCAGCTTGTCACAAATGTCCTCAAATAATGGCTTTCGAAATTCCTTCCCTGATCGCTGTGAACTTCCAAGGGCACTCCATATCGGCTGATGCATTCTTTCACCAATACATCCGCGACAGTTGCAGCCTCTTGATTCGGAATCGCGTAAACTTCTACCCATTTTGTGAAATAATCCATCACAACCATAATGTATTTACCACCATTTTCTGTCGTCGTAAATGGTCCAGCGATATCTAAAGCAATCCTTTCGAATGGGCTTCCGACGTTATACTGTTTCATGGGTGCCTTTCTCTTGCGATGTGGTCCATTACTCGTAGCACAAGTCGTACACTTCTTACATCAGTCCTTCACATCGTCAGAGCTGTTCATCCAATAAAACCATTCACGGACTAGTTGAAGGGTTTTCTTCACTTCCAGATGACTTCCTGATGGACTGTTGTGTAACTTCCTCAGTACCTCAGCTACTCGCTATTCTGGTCGTCTAGACAGGGAGTCGGCATTTCGGTATGACTCACACCAGCCCGATGTTCGATGTTGAAATCGTACTCTTAAAGTCGTTCAATCTACCTAGCTATCTGGCCCTCGGGATTCTTGAACTGCATCAACCACTTGAGCGCTGCATGATCAGTCCGTATCAAAAATTTCTTTCCATAGAGATATCGGTAAAAGTGTTCCACAGACTTCACTACCGCCAAAAGTTCTCTTCTCGTGACGCAGTAGTATAAACTTTACTGAAATATCCCATCACTCTTTCCTTCCCTTCTTGGATCTGTGAGATCATTCCTCCAATTCCCACGTTGCTTGCCTCAGTGTCTCCCTCTTGTAACGGATATCCTAGTATCTCTTAAGGATTTCAAAAGCAGTTTGACAGTATTCTTGTTTCTTTTGTGAGTCGAGTTAGTGGCTTGGCAATATCTTCAACCTTCCTTATGAACTTTCGATAGTATGTGCAAAGTCCAAGAAAACTTCTGACTTGATGTTTGTCCGTTGGTTGCGGCCATTGCTTGATGGACGCAACTTTCTCTGGATCCACTGCCACTTCTTCATTCCTCACAATATGACCCAGATAGTTGACTCGGTTTTGGAATAACTGACATTGCTTCGAGTTTAACATAAGCTGAGATGCTTGAAGTCGGTTGAATACGTCTTCCAAATTCGTCAGGTGGCAAAAGCTTCTTAGATTTTATTATCTCTGACCGTATAATGGTTCTAGTTTTTCCAGTGTCCACCAACAGAGTATATTTCTTGTCATTCACTTCGCCATCCACATATACACTATAGTTACGGCATATGAGAGAGGCTATCAGTATGAGAGGGTCTTTGGAACGTTCCTGGGTCGGTGCTGCCCCTTCGTGGCCGACCCGTTCTAGTTTTCCTGGGACTGAGGTTCTTGGTTAGCTGGAGTCTTAGAGCGCTTACACAAGCTGCGTACATGTCCTATCTCGCCACAATTCCAGCATCTAATCTTCTTCGGCTTTCGGTTTACCATGCTTTTTATCAAGTTGACGATCTGGTCAAGTCTATCTTCGTCACCCTCTTCTTGAATGATCCTAATTTTGTTGTACCCTAAAGCCTTCGTGGCTGCTTCATATTCAAGAGCAGCAGTCAACGCATCGACGTTTTTGGATGAGCTAAACGAAGCGTCCTCTGCATATCAGGGTCACGTAATCCATCAATAAAGGCCTGAATGCCCAGACATTCCATCATGCTCTCTTGTGCGTTGTATAAGCAAACCGACCTAGTCGGGCGATATCCACGTCATACTCTTGAAGTCTGAAGTACATCTAAGGCATCTCCCCGAAGCGTGATGGTCAAGTTCACTGCCTTCTCCCTGTCGGACCAATTATTCGCTCTAGCGGCTGCTTCAAACTGTTTAACATAGTTGGTCCACGACATCTTTCCATCGAACGTTGGGGCCTTGACTCGAGTATCCAATGTCTTCTATTTTGGGGAGCGTTTCTGGCTTGCAGGATTTTATTTGCTCTATTGTGTTTTCTTCTGTTGGCACGTCTTGTGTTTTTGAGTCTACCATTTCCCTCTTTACCTCCTGGATTTTCTCTTCTATTGTTGTGATCTTATTCTCCATTTTCTCTTCCATTGTTGTTATTTTATTCTCGATTTTATCGTCTATCGTTTTGATCTTATTCTCCATTTTTTCAATATCTGATTTTAGAGGGGAAATTTTGTTTTCAACTTCAGCGGTAATGTCATTTTTCATTGATAAGATATCGGCAGATATGTCGTTCTTCACAGCCAAAATCTTCTGGTCCATAGTGGAAATGTTAGCAGAAATATCGTTCTTCATAGTAGAAATCTTCTCGTCCACAGCGGAAATGTTAGCAGAAATATCGTTCTTCATAGTAGAAATCTTCTCGTCCATATTAGCAGAAATATCGTTCTCCATAGTAGAAATCTTCTCGTCCATATTAGCAGAAATATCGTTCTTCATAGTAAAAATCTCGTCTTTCATGGTAGAAATTGACGAGATTAAAATGGAAGCCTCGTCGTTAAATAAAAATGTCTCCGGATCCAAGCCATCACTTTCCACTGCTATTTTCAATCTTTCAACTAATTCACTCTTCTTTCCGGACGTTTCCAACTCGCGATTTTCCAATTCAATACATTTAAAATGAGGAAGGGGAGCGAAAAATATTATTCTCGAACCGTTCTACCAGCCAGGAGATGCTTCTGAACAATCAAGATGTCTGGGTGATCGCGCCTGTTCATTGGAGAAAATATGAATGCACGTCACACAACCTGAGAAGATACAAATGTCAACCAAAGAGGAATTTATTATTAAAAATAATTAGATATAGAAAATAAACCTTTGTGAGACAGATAGGAAGGAGGTTCTAGATACAATAATTTCTACCACCTTCATAGGTAATTGTGTTAAATCGTAAATGCCCCGAATCTACAAGAAGAACCAACAGGAATGTACCATGGTGGAATAATAACCTTTCAAATTTTAGATCAAAAATAAGAAAGATCTTCAACAGAACTATCAAAGACTGAGTGGAACGAATGTAAAACTGACGTCATATAACAAGGCTTTAAGAATTTCTTAGAGAGACCTATGGAGGAAACTATGTAAAGAGATAGAACAGACTTCCGAGTGTGCTAGACTCTATAAGATTCTCTCAAAAGATCCGCGAAGGACAATTAACCCATTTAAGACAATCGTGCATCTTCAATGTACACAAAACGGAAAGAAAACTCTGATAGAACTTCTCGAAGTTTATTTTCCAAAATGCAGCATAGGTGATGGACCACTGGATATGAATAAAATCCTTCTTTCGTTCAGTAGGTACGTCACCTATTTCTTGATTCCATTTTTTCTTAGGTCTACCTATTTTTTTCTTTCCGTCCCAGCCTGCCTACCATATTTGTTTAACTATGTTATCTTCATTCATTCTTGTCAAGTGTCCGTCCGAACCATCTCATTTGAGTTTGCTTTATGTTGGATATTTACTTAAAGGAATAAATAAATGTACCAACTTCCAGAGTAAAAAGTGAATATATTGAAATGAAGCAAATTTAGGTGAATTAAATTATAAACGAAACAAAGAAAAAGTCAATACAGTTGCTGTGAACAGAACGAAAGTTGCAGTCTTACTACTTTTAACTAAATCTACCTACTTTTAGGTACATGGCTAAAGGACCCTAAAAACACATGGCCATAACAAGTTGACACACAAAACTGATCTCTAAAGCGTAACTAATTGTCATCTTAAGATATTATGCATGCAGAGTTAAAAATACAATTCAAAATATTTCTTCAACACTCCCACTTATTTTGAATGTTCTAAAAAATACATAATTTTTTTTCTCAACTGACAGAACTGCGCTTTTGCTAATGGTTTGGTAAAAATATCCGCTACCTGATCCTTACTACTAACATATTCTAATGCTATTTGTTTTTTATGTACAATGTCCCGAACAAAATGATATCTCACATCAATATGTTTGGATCGCTTATGGGACTCTGAATTTGATGCCAATTTAATTGCAGCCTGATTGTCAACAAAAATTGTAACACAATTACAATCAATATTGAACTCGATTAAAAACCGACGCAACCAAATGGCCTCTTTTGCACCTTGACAAAAAGCGATATACTCTGACTCAGCGGTTGATAATGAAACGACACTTTGGCGCTGACTTGACCAGGAAATTGGTGCCCCGTTAAACATAAAAACAAAACCGCTCCTGGATTTTCGAGTATCTAAACAGCCAGCATAATCGGCATCAGTAAAACCCGACAAATTACATATACTCCCACTGTTCCCATAAGTGATTCCAAAATCCACCGTGCCCTTTAAATAACATAAAATTCTCTGCACAAATTTCCAGTGTTCTTGATCGAAAGATTCTAAAAATTGGCTGGCATAATTCACTGCAAACTCTATATCAGGCCTACTTATTCGTGCAGCAAAGAACAGAGAACCTATTGCTTCACGATACGGTATCTTATTTGTGTCCCAATTTTCAGAATTTGACGATTTTTTCTTTCTAAGATAAACACCGGGTTCAGCAGGTATGCTAGAAAATTTTGCGTCTTGCATGTTGAATTTATCTAACAGCTTATTTACATAAATGGGTTGACAAATTTTTAAGGAGCGCAGTTCCCGATTGCGTATTATTTGAAAACCCAAAAATTCGCATGCTATTTCTACAGTTATCTTAAAATTACTTTGCAAGTATTCTAGCACTTCAGTTATCGCGCTAGGATTCTCGCACATGAGCAGCCCGTCATCGACATACAATGCTAAGTATACCGAAACACCTTTGACGGTACCAACAAACACGCACTGACCACTTTCACAACTAGCGAAGCTGAATGTCTTTAGGAATCCTACAAATTTCTCATTCCAACACCGGGGGGACTGCTTCAATCCATAAAGGCTGCGATGTAGCTTGCAAACAGAATTTTCTTCTTGGCAATAACCGGGGGGCTGCTCTAGATATATCTCCTCCTGAAGTTGACCATAAAGGAAAGCTGTCTTTACGTCAAACTTCATAAGTTCATAATCACGTTGCGCCGCAAGTGCTAACAATATTCTTACGGATTCATATCTCACAACAGGTGCGTAGGTTTCAAAGTAATCGATACCTTCTCGTTGAGAAAATCCTTTTGCAACTAATCTAGCTTTATACCGCTCTCCAGATGAACTAGATTTAATGGCAAAAATCCACCTACAGCCAATGGCACGCTTGCCCTCGGGTAATGCGGTTAAACTCCATGTATGATTTTCTTTAAGTGCCTCCATTTCCTCATCCATGGCCTTTTTCCATTTACCTGCATTTTCGCTAGCCGCAGCTTCATGATAGCTAATTGGTATTACTTCTGTATAATATGCAACAGGTACGCCATATCGATCAGGTACTTTAATCGATTCCCTGTTGCGTAAATTTCTCGGTTCATCCTCCGGTTCTGCCTCTCCCTCTTCCCCACTTGTAACTTCCAACTGAGGTGGCACCACGGGTGGCACATCTGGTGGTATAATAGGATTAGTTTCACAAACAGGAAGGGGCTCGTCGTTAAAGTCAATTGAATAGTTACCAGCATTTTGTGAAACGGCGCCAAAATCCTCTTTAAAATCTACATCGCTGCTGATGTAAATTTTACCTGTTTTATTATCCCACAGTCGATAATTAGTTGATTCGCCTTCATAACCAACAAATATAACCTTCCGACTTTTTGGGTCAAATTTATGGCGGTTTTCTTTCGGTATATTTAGGTACGCTTGTGACCCAAAAACTTTTAAATGCTTGACCTGAGGTTTACGACCGTACCATTTCTCATAGGGAGTTATTTTTTTTGATTGTTGTAAAATAACCCTGTTTAACACATAACAGGCAGTGTTTATGGCCTCTGACCACAATTTATGATCAACATTTTTAGCTATTAACATGGATCTTGCTGACTCTGTTACTGTTCGAATCTCACGCTCTGCTCTTCCATTTTGTTCGTGAATATAGGGAAACGAAAACTCATGTACAATACCTTTTTTCTGGAGATAGCTACTAAACTCTTTAGGTATATACTCTGTTCCATTATCCGACCGTAATACCTTTATATTCGTGTTGAGTTGATTTGACACAAATGCTTCAAATTCAAGAAATTTTCCGAATACCTCCGATTTATGTCGCAAAAAATATACTTTCCGAAAAGATGTGCACTCGTCTTTAAACAACAAAAAGTATCTTGTCCCGCGTGGTGACCCAATGTTCACGGGTCCACAAACATCGGTGTGAATCTTTTCACCTGGTCCATAAAAAACACGGATGACTTATGCTTGCATGTGGCTTTCGCGATTGCTTGCCCGTAACACACGCTTCACAGAAAAAGTCAATTTTTTTATTAGGCGCATTCACTTCTTTTAGATTAAGCTGCTTACACGTATTTTGAACTGCGCGAACATTTACATGAGCCATTCTTTCATGCCATAGTTTTAAAGCTGTTTTAGCTACTTGAGCAGTATTGCATTGGGGCGGCATTTTAACTTTAAAACACATGCGGAATAAGTTCTTATATCGGACACCTTCCGACGATAGGTTTCCGGCGTAATCGCGAATTTCACATTTTTCTTTATAAACATGGAATGAAAAGTTCTTGCTGCTGATACTACCGATGGAGAACAAATGTTTTTTTAAATTTGGAACGAAAAGAACGTCTCTTAGCTCGCGCTCAATAAACCGACCGTTTACAGTTTCTTCAATAATTATGGTACCCTTACCTACAGCTGTTAATTCCTTATTGTCGGCCACCTGAACATAATATGGTTGCGGCAGGTCCTCAAGATATGTGAAATATTCCTTTTTGTAGGTCATATGCATGCTGGCACCGGAATCTGCTATCCACACATCACTGTCATCCACACTGATTAACGCGTTTGCCGTGACATCACCCACGTATGCTGACGCACTTGCAATGTCTCTATTTTCGCGCTTTTTCTTAGGACACTCGCGCACCCAATGTCCTT
Source organism: Lochmaea capreae (assembly GCA_949126875.1). NCBI lineage: Eukaryota > Metazoa > Arthropoda > Insecta > Coleoptera > Chrysomelidae > Lochmaea > Lochmaea capreae. The sequence goes on from OX421411.1 coordinate 13,800,941, forward strand.
TTTCTTTGCAATACGCGCACTTGGTACGATTTTTCAAGTCTTGAATATTTTGTTTCTTGCTTGGCTTAAAGACTTTCTTTGAGGCTCCTCCCAAGAACGTCTGCTGTACTTGAAGAGCAAGAGCGGACATATTCTCTTCATTTTCGGTGAGTCGCTTGTCCTCTTTAAGTAACCTAGAAATTAAATTATTTTTCTTCCGTTCCGCTTCGGGCGTGCAATCCCATGCAATGCGAAATATAGAAAATCTGCTAGGTAGGCTACTTAACAGCTTGGAGATTATCGCTGTTTCGGAAGGCTTTTCTCCCGCATCCTCAAGCTTTTTACATATGCTTTCGAGTCTTTCCATCTGAACAGCAACAGACTCGCCTTCACTCATCCGAAATGAGTAAAACTGCTCCCAAGCATTTTGTTTTGCATCAACGCTGGTGTCACCGAATAACACTTTAAGCTTGTCCCAAATTTCTTTTGGATTACTGCAGTTGACCAAATTGGGATGTAACGATCTTTCTACAGAACTCAGCAAAATCACCGCAGCTTGCGATGACCTTTTTACAAACTCTTTGTGTTCCTTGGGCTTGGTTTCTTGATTTGGTTCAGCTTCCGTGCCATCTACAAAACTAGTAAGATCTTTTGCTTGTAAAAGAAACCATACACCGAATTTCCACATCGAATAATTTGATCCGTCTAGTTTTGTCAATTCCAAAGTTTCCTTATCAGCCATGATTGATTTGAGCTTATCAAGCACTGATACACTCAACTACACAATGCACGACAGTAAACTCCAGTCAAAGTGAAAACTCGCGTACGCGCGATTTAAAACTTTTATTCACAAAAATTTACTCTTCAATCAATAAATCACTAGTGCGCAGTGGAAGCGTGCTGGGCCCATAACCTGTTGGATATTTACTTAAAGGAATAAATAAATGTACCAACTTCCAGAGTAAAAAGTGAATATATTGAAATGAAGCAAATTTAGGTGAATTAAATTATAAACGAAACAAAGAAAAAGTCAATACAGTTGCTGTGAACAGAACGAAAGTTGCAGTCTTACTACTTTTAACTAAATCTACCTACTTTTAGGTACATGGCTAAAGGACCCTAAAAACACATGGCCATAACAAGTTGACACACAAAACTGATCTCTAAAGCGTAACTAATTGTCATCTTAAGATATTATGCATGCAGAGTTAAAAATACAATTCAAAATATTTCTTCAACACTTTATTTTTGATATTATAGGATCAACACTAAGCCTAGTTCTAATTCCTTCGTATTTTAATTTGTCTATCTTTGTTACTTGTTCTATTTTTCTTAGTATTTTCATTTCCATTGCTATGATCTTTGATTTTATTCTTTGGTAAGTATCCATGATTCACTTCTATACGTTAAGGTGGGTACAAAAACAGTTTTATAAATCTATATTTAAGTTGTTTTATCAATCTCCCTTTTTTTAAAATACTTCTTTCAGTGTGGCCACTAACCTTTTCTATCCTTCCCACTTACTTGTGATATTTCATCCATCACTGCAATGAATGGTATAGGACTTAATATTCCTCCTTGTCTTACTTCCTTACATGTGTTGAAGTTTTTTGTATTTTTCGTCCCTACTCTTACTATGTTGCTTGTCCTGTCGTATATACTTTGGATAGCCTGCAGTAGTCCATTCGAGACTCCTCTTCTTGCTAGAGTTTCCCATATTTTTTCTCTTGTTAGTGAATCAAATGCTTTTTTCAGATCGATAGTGCATAAATACATATTTCTGTTACCCCCTAGTATGCTGTCCATAATTTTTCGAATGCTAAATATCCAATCCTGCGTGCTTCGTCCTGCTCTGAACCCAGCTTGATTTCCTTGCAATGTAATCTCTATTTCGTTTCTTAGTGTTCTCCCTATGCTCCTTTCGTATTTTGTGCATCGCCTTCCAGTAGCTCAGACTAATACTCTAACCAACTTCGGTTTATTTCTTCTTCTGCTGTTAGGAGTTTGCCATCTTCATTTTTTATGAATCTTTGATTGGAGCTTTATCCCTTCTTTAGAGTTTTTAGTGTTCTATATATACAAGTTTGGTGTTTCCATTCGGTTCCCGAAATTCTCCCACGCCTGACTCTTAGTTTTCTTAATTGCCTGTTTCACTTCTGTTCTTATTAGTTTATATATATCACAGTCCTCTTTTTTAATTGTTCCTAGATATTTTTTCCACGCTATTAAACGGCTGCTCAGGTAAAGAGCTCCTGAGGTGTGGATTCTGAGACCCAAACTATTAACATTCAAGGAGTAGGGCTTACCAGTTCGCGGGTAATCCTACTTTATTTGAGTTAAAGTTCAGTTACGGTAAGTGGGCGCCACCTTGAATACTATCAGTGTGGGGTTTCCTGGGACGACTCAAGTATATCTAATCGTAAAACCATGAAACGGAGAGAAAATACTGGGTTGAATAACTGCTGGACTAGATTAGATTATTTTATTTGAAATAGATTGACAATTAATTAAAGTTATTATATGACAATTCTCTTTATAACAAAACGTATATCACTATCGCTACTAAACATAGTTTACAGCATAGCTCTAGACTGAACATGCCGCCCCCCTTGAAGTTAATAGAACTTCAAGAATCAATAGGCAATACGCAGATGTTGGCGACAGCTCGTTTCATTTCTCCTGTGCAAGTTTTAATGGTCACCACTCTGACTACATTGTCGGGTCCTGGGTGAAGTTCCAAGATTCTTCCCATTTGCCAATTCATGGGTGATGTTGAATTTTCTTTGATTAATACCATAGATCCTACTTTTAAAACCCTAGAGTTGGTATTCCATTTGGATCTTACTTGAAGATGATGAAGATATTCTTTTGACCACCTTGTCCAGAAATGTTGTACCATAGTTTTAATATGTTTATATCGAGAAGATAAATTAGCTGCGCATGGCTGCAAAGGAGGCTCCTTAATCGTGTTAAAAGGTTCACCAATAATAAAGTGCCCTGGAGTCAAGGGTTGAAGGTCATTCGGATCTTCAGAGAGTGGAGTAAGAGGTCTTGAATTCAAAATTGACTCGATCTGTGTAAGCAATGTATAAAAATCTTCATATGAAAGATAAATATCTTTAAGAATTCTCTTAAGATGATATTTCACTGAACGAACAGCACTCTCCCACAACCCACCAAAATGTGGTGAACGAGGAGGTATAAAGTGCCACTGAATTTTAGCATCTAATAAAAAGGAATTTAACTTATTGGTTTCTGATAGAATCGCCAATTCTCGTAATTCGCGATTCGCTCCAACAAAATTGCTAGCATTATCCGAATAAATGTCACTACATAAACCACGCCTAGCAATGAATCTTTTAAGCATATTTAAAAATCCTTCTGTAGTGAGTTCAGAAACGAGCTCAATATGTACAGCTTTTGTGGCCAAACAAATAAAAATACATATGTATGATTTGATATATTTTTTATTTCTAAATTTACTATCTTTGATTAAATACGGCCCCGCATAATCTACGCCGAGTATATGATGGATATTTTTCGATTAAATTATCGTCAACAAGAGTTGCTAAAACAGTTGATCTCACCTCTTTTAGTTCGGATATGGTGTTTCCCGTATAATCAGATTTAGGCCAGTATTCCTGGTCATTGTGTAAGAACTCAGGTCCGTTCCACCACAATTGATTATCCACTCTAATTGATGAGGATAGACACCACGAGATATTATATCTGCAGGGTTTAATTTCGTGGGAACGTGAGACCAAGAAGACACATTTGTAGTTTCTAGCATCTTAGTAACCCTATTAGATACAAAAGTTTTGAGTTTGTTCGGCTCTATTCGCAGCCATGACAAAACTATGGTGGATTCTGTCCAAAAATGATGATTCGAAATTTGAATGTTTTTTAACGATAATTTAAGACGCTCATATAACTGTACAAGCAATAATGCACCACAAAGTTCTAGACGTGGTAATGTAACACTTTTTAATGGTGCTACTCGGCTTTTCGAACAACTCAGTTGGACAAAAATATAACCATTACGAATAGATTTTAGATATATACAAGCCCCGTAAGCCTTAAGTGAGGCATCGCAAAACCCATGCAATTCGATAGATTCGTGATTACTCAATATAAAATGTCTAGGAATTTTTATTGCATGTATGTTCGTGAAATCGGAAAGAAATTTCTGCCAATGGATACATATTTGATCAGGAACTATATCGTCCCAATCAGATTTAAGTTGCCAAAGACTTTGTAGCATGATTTTAGCAGTAACTATAATTGGACCTAGCAATCCAAGAGGATCAAAAAGTTGAGAAATTGTTGAAAGCAAAATTCGTTTTGTTACTTTAGTTTTAACATTCCTAGTGAAATTAGAAGTGAATTGGAAAATATCTTGCGTAGGATTCCAAAACAACCCTAAGATTTTGGAATCCATGTCATTTTTGACAAAATATTCGATGTCATTCATACTGCCAACGTTCATCTCATGAAAAATATCTGGTTTGTTAGTTACCCACTGTCTAAGAACAAATCCAGCAGAATTTAAAATAGAAAAAACTTCTCTTATTTTAACAACAGCTGACATTTCATCAGTTGCTCCAGAAATATAATCATCCATATAAAAATCGTTTGCTATTGATGAACTAGACATAGGAAAAGTTTCTTCGTTCTCTAGAGCCAATTGCTTGAGACATCGCGTTGCTAAAAATGATGCTGGACCTGTACCATATGTGATGGTATTCAATTTATCAGTTCGAAGCATTTCAGTGGAATTAAAACGCCAAAAAATACATTGGAGATTTCTTTGATCGGGATACACTAAAACTTGGCGGTACATCTTTGCAATGTCCGCTGTAAAGGCAACTGCATGAGATCTGAAACGCAATAAAATTGGAAAAACGTCTTCCTGAATGGTAGGACCAACCTTAAGGACATCATTCAATGACAGACCACTGTCAGATTTCGCAGATGCGTTAAAAACGAGACGTAACTTTGTCGTTAATGATGTTTCTTTTTTAACACAATGATGAGGTAAATAGAATATTGATTTATTTTCTGGATTCTCTACTAAAGTCATATGATTCAAATCTATATAATCTTTTATAAAATTAGAATATTTTTCTCTTAATTGATGATCATTCAAGAATTTCCTTTCGAGATTGTGAAATCGATTCAATTCCATTACTTGAGAAGAACCTAGTTCAGAAAAGTTATTCCTAACGGGTAGTTTTACCATAAATCGACCAGTTGTATCCCGAGAAATATTTTTTACGAAATCATCTTCACATTCAGCTTCCTCTGTACTGTATATGATTGACTTTCCATGAGAAATATCTTCTAATAACCAAAACGCTTCCAGTTGCCTTTGGATATCAAAATTTTGAGAGACATAAGAATGAATTGTTTTATTATGAAATTTTCCAATAGAACTCGACACAGTACAGGTTCATTCATATTCATTCGAACCTGATCAGGTAAGAGTGAATCATAGAATATGTTTGCACCTAATAACAAATCGATCTGGGAAGGCTTAAAAAATGTAGGATCTGCTAGTGTCAAATCTGGAGGAATATTAATAGAAGAAATATCGATTTCAAATTGTGGCACCATACCAGTTATTTTGTCTAGCACCAAAAAAGGTACAGTGATTTCAAAATTTGATAACAATGACTTTATATTAGCTTGAGTACTTTTGTTTACTTGAATACCTCTACTTTCGTGGATGCCTACAATAGATAAATTAATCGTATTATGCTTCAAATTCAACTTATGAAATAATTCAGATGTCATAAATGAAGATTGACTTCCAGAGTCTAAAATTGCTCTACATTTAATTGGAATATTGTTGGAATCAATAATATGAACCAAAACTGTAGATAAGATAACTACTTCGTTTACACTCTGAGCATATACACCTAATGAGTTAGGTGACATTACTGGTGGTAGTTCTGCTTCTGGCCTAATTGTATTTTGATTATTGTTCAAATGCAAAAGTGTATGATGCTTCTGATGACACAGTTTGCACGTAGTTTTAGTGCAATCAGAAGATAAATGTCCCTTTTTTAGGCAATTAGTGCATGCTCTGAGTTTTCTGATTTCATGTAATCTAGAAACAACTGACATTTTTAAGAAACGTTGACATCGGTTAGTATAATGATTCTCCTTGCATACTATGCAAAAAATAGAAGGGTTAGTAGCGATATGACTTTGTTTGGAAATATGAGATTTATTAGCTGCATAATCTGTTCTATGACGAGTACTAAATTTATTCATGGGATGCTTATTTCAAGTTTTGTAACGTTCATTCAAAAATTCAATTAAATTATCATAATGAATCCAAAAATTGCCTCAAAGAATTTGGAGAATCTTCCACTAAATTTGGCAAATCTAAAATATTCTGCAAGTGAATATTAATTCTTTTTCTTTTATTTTCATACCGCTTTACCAGTAAATCCCAAGCAATAAAATAGTTATCGTCTATTAACTCCAATTCAGCAATAATCTCAGCGGCCTCTCCCTTCAAAGAAGATTGTAGATAATAAAGTTTTTGAACATTAGCTAATGAATTATTGTTATGAATAAGACTTTTAAATAGATCATGAAAAGTAGACCACTTCTCGTACTCACCGAAAAATTGTGGCAAAGAGATTGTGGGTAATTTTATATTGGGATCGTTGAAATTTTCATTTGACAAATTATCATTTGAACCGCAAGATTTGCGATCGATTTCATACACTTCAGATGAAGCTTCAATTGGTTGAACTATTGTTTTTAAGAGGCCTATTATACGAAAATAATCATTTTCGAATCGAACTCTTTCCTCGTATTGCCTTTCTAGATTTTCAGCATCTAAACCATACTCCTCAATCTGATTTTGACAGTTGTCAAAGTCATCATAAGCAGACTGGAGCTTCTCTAATCTATGTGCAACCTCTGCTTTTGTAACAATATTCATATCAACTGAATCATACCAATTAATATTTCGCGTGATAATACCCTTTGCTCTACCCCTTCTAGCAACTAAATCGCCCATGGCTTCCATCTCAAATGAAGATAGTGAAAAATGCAAAATAAATTAGATAACGACTATTCTAAATGTAAAAATATGAAAAGTAAACCTGCGAAATAACCAATAAGATAGTATCCCTTTCAATATGTCAATTCAATACAAATATAACTTTGATTTTCCTTTTTTAAAAATATGCAAAATGAGTGCTGATAGAATTTACAGATAAAGATCAATGCAAATTGCGAGAGGTTGTTTAATAATACAATATACAGATAAAAATCAATGTAATTGGGACGAATTAGAACGAACTACAACGATTCTACAGATGAAGATCAATGTAAAATGCTATACGTTCAGTGAAATATTTTTAAGCGCCAATGAGACAATTCAAAAATTGAAAACTTTGCTCGCAACAGATATTATCAAGTTGAAAGACTCACACTATCCAAATTGTCGATTCTCTTCTACACCCAGTGCAACAGCTTCAACATCCGGCTATCGAAGGACCATGTGGGGTTTCCTGGGACGACTTAAGTATATCTGATCGTAAAACCATGAAACGGGGAAAAAATACTGGGTTGAATAACTGCTGGACTAGATTAGATTATTTTATTTGAAATAGATTGACAATTAATTAAAGTTATTATATGACAATTCTCTTTATAACAAAACGTGTATCACTATCGCTACTAAACATAGTTTACAGCATAGCTCTAGACTGAACAATCAGTTGTTAACTTACCCAGTCGATAAAACCAGAACTTTGGAAGGTGATAAATATGAACAACGTTATTAAATTTACAATGAGATTTAATTAAAAAAATGTAAAAAGTGTAAAACAAAAAGGTGTAAAATCTAATTTACAGAACAGCAAGAAAAAAAATGGTTGTTGGAAGCAATCAAAACAGGACGGTAGCTATAGCTAACGTAAAATATATAGTGCCAGCCATCTAATCATATATATCCCCTTTAAGTTATGTTGCGGAGCTAAACTCTGAAAGGTATTTATATTATTTTCGTCTACTTAGCAAACATAATCCTATATTGTATTTGTATTTTGACCCATTAGTCCATCCTTCCTTAACCGTATCGTGTGTACCAAGTTTCGTCCAAATAGATAATTGCTAATAAATATATGTATACTTACTTACAATTTTCACACAAAAGCACATATCTTTCTTGATGTCAGACCACCGACTAAAGAGAACACCTGTAGCTATTCTTCAAGAATAGTTATAGTTCAGTCAAACTATTAAAGGCACTCACTCGCTGTCGCTCGTTCGTGCTTTAAACAGTTTAGTTTATTAATCGCCTTCATTAACAAACTAGTTTAAATAACTATTAACGATTATTTATCGTCAACTAAGTAGGCATTGTAAATAATTATAATATTGACTGGGCTATGACGGTATACTCTTAGTCTTAGAGCCGGCAACTTTAAGTTCGCACTACACCTTTTACGTCGACTATACTTTCCTTGGCTACGTCTGGTAGGTCCGGTCGGCCATGGAAATTAACTTAGTTTATATCTGGTAGGTACGGTCAGCCATGGAAATTAACTTAATTATATTCTATTCGAAAGTTCTCCAAAGGTCAGAGGACAAATTAGGTACTCTAAAACTAGTCCATTAGCCTAAGGTCCTCGGTATAAAATGCTAGAAAGAACACTTGGATCAGATATACGAAATATGAATTTAGTAAAATGCAGGATATCTGAAGATTGAAATGAATAATATACTTGAAAAGTATACGTACAAATTAGAAAAGTATACAGTTAACAGAAGCAAACATGAGCCCCGGAAAATATGCGAACTAAAAGAAAGGTCATCGCAAAGAGCCAATCCGGAGCTAATCTTAACGATTGTACATTAGTAATTGTTAACACAATCGAAATAATAGGACTGAGTGTCTGTATCAGTGTTATCAATGCAAGGATAATTATCCGATGTTTACATGAAATTTGAAAATATAGACATTTAGGGCAGATGGTAGTTTTATTTTTGGTCCAATATAAATTGTTTTATTGATATTTAGAGTTAAATTTTTAGCAAGTTTGACTTTGTTTACATATCTCTCTCTACACTATTTACAGTTAACACTTATGGTATCTATATTTGGTTTTCGATTCAAAATCTCGATTGTTACTACAAAAATACAACTACAGCGACATGATTACGCCCACCTAGGGCTCATGTTTGCTTCTGCCGACTGTTTAAAAACGTGGTTCATACAAAAAAACATCCTCTATTTACTGTAAATGAATAAAGAAAATAAAACTATAAGAAAATTAATAAAGGGATATATGCATGTAAGCGAAACTTTTGGGAAGAGTTCCATTAATACAAATTCATATCGATTGGCATTGGCTAATGAGCATGTGAATTGGAATGCTAAGTGGATGTTCGCATTATTCACAGATGAGTCAGGGTATGGACGGTTTTCTGATAGTCGGCGTGCTCGTGTATGGACTCTTCCTCTTGTCGAGAGCAGTGCAAGATAGCTAATACTTGGATAGGTATTTGTTTCGATGGGCGTTCATAATTGTTAGTGCTACAAGTTATTAACAATTTCATACGTTTAGTATGATGCTATCGGGCCAACTCTCCTCTTGTTAGACGATAATGCTCAACCGCCTCATGCAAGAGTAGTTGCAGACGCTTTGGACTTCCATTGTATACCGCATTTGGCACTGCCTTAATCCCATAGAGAATGCGTGGGATCAGCTACAAAGGGTCTTAAATACCCACAGACACTCCAAGAACTTTTACTCCAACTTTGGAGACAAATCTATTAAGGCTACTTCAACAACCTCATTGATGCAGATGTGTTGTTTTTGTTGTTTAAAACTGGAAACACTTGATGACCAAAAATCGTAATTTGTTAAATCACAATCTCCGAATTTATGAACTTTCTCAACTTTTGTGGAGCAGTCTATATAATGTAAAATAGGCAATTTATTCCCATAATTGGAAGCACAAAATTGGTCAATTGGTTGACAAATAATAATTCCAATTTCATGTCGAATTCAATGTGGAAAACAAACAACTAATATGCTGTACTATTTTACTATTTATTGATTATATTTTCCAACTAGTGATTCAGAATGAAGAGAAAAAATACATAATTACCCATACAATTATTTGTCTTTCTCACATTTCCATATTTACATTTTATTTATTTTACAACTAATTATTGAACTTAATTGCAATTCCAATTTTATGTACAAAGTTTCTACAAAAAATAGTACGCATAGTGCAAGTATTAATATATGTAAAATATATTGTGAAATTACGTAATCGTAATCGTACTTGATACCTAAAACATCTATAACTATCACCTTTGGAAACAAAAAGTATTTCTGTTTTATATCAATCAATAGACAGTTTCGTATTAGCTGCTCTCACAATTTACCATCTTATGGAAGTTGTTTTTTTTGAGTAAGTGATAAAAGATAGAGGATTACTTATAATTTTTATTATCTTTCCAGCTCACCCGTTTGTGGTTTACCATTTTTTAAATTCCTCTTAAAGAAAATATTCTTAATCATTTGATAAATTGAAGAATCCCCTGAATAAAATAATACTATATTATTAAACGAGCAATTTATGATAGCCATTATTCACGCATGGTGACGAGCCCCCGAGCCGTAGGCGAGGGGCGCAAGCCACCCGAGTGAATAATGGCCATAAATTGCGAGTAGAATACTATACGTTGTCCACGACCCTTGATTTCTTTATTAAATAAGGCGAGTGTAGAACGGAAAGTAATAATTTGGTATTATTGACAATTCTAACGTCAAAATTAATAAATTTCAGGAGTACGTCAAATGTTACATATAGAGATGGGCGATACTGTGTGAAGTATCGATACACCGTACCGTTATAAATATATTGTTTTAAAATTATCAATGTTAAAAAATACCGTTATGAAAAGTATCAATACTAAAAATTTCGATATTTTATCAGTAATAATATAACAAGAAAATGAGAATAAATTGAAAATAATTTGACAGATTTTTTGAAAACTTGTTGCCAGGCAATAGTCACGAGAGCCCGCAGGGCTCGAGTGGCTATTTCCAAACATTTGACTAGATTATTTTTTGATTCACAAATTTTTACAATAAAAAAGATCAATAGAACTATCATAAAATTATTTTAAAATCTTTTTTGTTATTTCTGCATCAGAGAAGGTCCTAAACCGATAATTTTATATATCGCGTTGACACACTTAGGTAATTATTTTGACAACTATCTGACACTTGCTAGGCAAATAAAAGACACAGTGATTATTCCCGAGAATAATCACAAGAGATTTATTCCCACTATAATAATGACATAATTGGTTGAAACTCACCCTTGTGACAAATAAAGAAGCATTTCATTGGTTTTAAGAAACGTCAAAAAATAGTCGATACGATATATATTTCAGAAACAAATTTCCTAAACAAAATACGCAGATTTAATAGTTTATTTCATATTGTACCCCCATCTCTAGTCACCTATGTACTGAAATTTTGTGAGTGATGAGTTGTCATGGCATGTTATTCAAATGCAGAAGTGTGAATTATGAGTTCATAATTCACTCTAGTGAATTATAAACCATAATTCACTGTAGGGTACCATATATCTTTTGTTAGGAGGTAAAATATTGACTTATTATCAAGTGGTCGTGGACAAATATAATAAATTCTATAATGGCTTTTTCGATGGTTTTTCCATCCAATTAACGTGCTCGGCAACTATGGTCACTTGCACAGGGGCGATTACATAATACAGTTATCACAGATAATTAAAACATTAACATAGTGATACGGATGGAAAAGAAAGATGGATTAAAGTTTATGATAAAGTGATAGTTATTTTAACAATTTCACTGTTGTCACGATTTGGTTTGGGTCCCTAAGGATGTCTTGCAGCCGGGATTTGAGATTAAGTTGTCGCCTTCTTGTATTGAATTGGCGACAATCAACCAGGATGTGTTTCACAGTAAGTGGACACTGGCAGCTTTGACAAGAAGGTCTGTTGCTTGAGGTCATTACGTAGCTATGTGCGAGTTTGCTGTGACCTATTCGAAGTCGACGTAGCATTGATACTTTTTGTCTAGAGAGTCCTGTGGGGTCAGTAAACAGTGGTGTGTTGTATTTTCTATTGTCAAGGGATTGAAAATTGAGTTATTAAGATAATCAGTGACGTAGGCTAAGGATAAAATAAATATTTTGAAAGTTTTGGATAAATCTGAATTGTATAATTTGGAAGTAAGTAATTGATTGTTTTTTGCTTATTTCACGCAAACAGCGGAATATGCTGAGTTTTTATTTTTACATTGAATGAAAACAGTTAAACCCATATTGAGCCACAGATACACTAAGATGTAAACGAACGTATTTTAAAAAACAATTTGTATGATTGACGCATTTGTTTAGAAATGTTGCTCTGATTGATTTAGGTGAAGAATATGACATCGACCACTGTAAACTTAGTTTGTGAACTGTATAACCATAAAATATAAAGTTGTTCGATGTTTACACTTAAACTTGCAACGTAGTACTGCGTAGTGAGTCGATTATCCTCGAATCAGTAGAGTGCGCGCAGGCCAGTTTCGTTCGAAATGAACAGTCAAACATACACGAAGCGTTAGATTCAGCGATGTATTCCAAGATTGTAATGTGTGTTGGCATGTGCCGTATGGTTGGTAGGGTTATAAACTTCATGTGGAATACAAATTATTTCATATTTTCTCGAGAAGGGCAAGGAAAAATCTGAATATCTCAACCAACTTTCAATTTACAGGCAGCAGACAAACCTTTGCGGTATCGCGTTTAATCAATCCTTCAATTATGGTTCCAGAAGGAGTTCTAGCAGACACTACCCGCATAACATTGTCTTTGTCTGGCAATAGTTCAATAATTCGTCCAAGACACCACTTTCCTTCAGGACTACTAGGGCACCCTCCTCGAGTGTATTGGTTTGAAGCAATTTCCACTTAATCCTGGTTTGAAGTTGTGATAGATATTCTTTTGACCATCGACTCCAAAAATGCTGCTTTATTTTTTTGAAGTCGCCGATATTGATTTAGGCGGTTAGCTGGTACCTACTTCTCCGACATTGACTTCGGGAAGTGCAGCCAATGAGTCGCCAATAAGGAAATGGGCGAGGGTAAATGGAGCAAAATCCAATGGATCGTTGGAGAGAGGAGTCAAAGGCACCGAATTCAGGTACGCCTCGACCCGAACCAACAGCGTGTATGTACATAACAATATCTTAAGTATCTCTTAAATTGTATGCTCAAATCCACAAAATCTGATAAACGTTTCAGCAAGTGCCATGTTATTCTAGAAAAAAACCAAAAAACTAACCTTGGAAGTTAATTTGAACAAATGTTTGTTCATAAAGGTTGAGGCTAAGTTAAGAATAAAATCAAGGAGAAAAGAGGAATAAATCTAGCCTTGGATTTTTTACATGCATTAACCGATCTTTGAAAATATCTCAAATTGTGATCATTAAGATATATCTCTTCGGCATGGAATTTTAGAAGACTTTGAAAGTTCGGCACAGTTATAATTAGTATAACAAGTATTTGAAAGGAAAATGTAAAAAAGCCACCCTTTGCGCAAGTAAGTATATTCTAGAACCAATTTGTTCATTATGTATGAATTTTGTGTTTGAGTTTTTCAGAATTTGGTTTTCTACATATAGCCTAGTCAAAGTACACATAAGACCTCGCAAAAAAGACAAAAAACTTGAAAATTCAAAATTGAGTATTTAAAAGGGTTGTGTTTAACATGAGAAAAAGTTTACAATGTTAGGCATGCACTTTTACGGAAAATCGTCGAGTGAAATTTTTTGTTTTTTCGCTCTAATTGTTTAAATAAGAAATATACAGAAAAACTTCCAAATCAAAATTTGTAGCTGATGCATTTATCTTCAAATTTCGTCTGAAAAGTTTTTTTGTAAATTAAAATAATTATCCTGGAAGATATATTGAGGATATTTCACATCTTAGACTACCTAGAGAAAAAAAAGATAATATGAAGTATAACTGATCATTTCGGAAATGTTCTAAGAGGATATGATCAAATGATCAAAACTGTGTACAAACCAACACGTAAAATTCAGGAACACCTGAGATCAGCCAAAGTCCCAAGAAATTCACTATCTGTAGCTGAGGTCCATAGAATATCTTGATCCTGTGGAAAAGAGTACATTGGTACTACAAAACGGAGCATAAATACTCGTCTCCCCTAACACAAGAGGAACTGCCGTTAAGTACAAACCAACAAATCAGCAGCAGCAGAACATACTTTACGGAACGGAGAATATAACATTCGTTTTGACAGAGCTGAGGTAATATCCGCAGATAATCATTACATGTTAATATTACATCGTGAAGTCCTTAAAATACATAAGCACAAAAAAAGAAGATATAATTCTAGGAATAAGTAAATAGGCGTGAAGTTAAATAGGAGAGATATCAGGCTGGTAACCGGCCTTATAACCGGACACTGTGGCCTGAGAAAGCACCTTCACACAATGGGGATCTTCCAAGAAGAACCTACATGTAGATTATGTGGCGAGGAGGACGAAACAGCCACCCACATAATTTTCGAATGTGAGGCTCTACGTTGGTGGAGGTATAGACAGATAGGGCCGGATGACCCTATATACAACCTCACCAAAAGAGATACTGTGAAGAGACTTCTAGATCTCATTAAGGTCACAAATCTTCTCACAGACTAGCAGACAAACAGGGCAATACAATAAGCCAATGGCTGCAGTGTTGGGGCCCACTAGCCCGGCCTGTTTTCGTCTGTCTACAAACCAACCAACCAAACCAAATAGGCGTGGGATAGAGGACTTTAACGCACATTATGCATTTAAACAAACTTTATTGACACGGTATTCAACATAGTAGGGTACAAATAATAAATTCTCAATATTAGGAACACAACAAACTTCCTAAAAATTTTTGGTATACATGCTTTGCTTACAACACGTCAAATAAATTAATGGAAAAAATTTAGACAAGACCAGATAATGTGCTTCGTTTTCAAGCATAGACAATGTGTGGGCTGCCATGTGTGTGAAAGAGTAAATAACTACTACTGACGTAATCACCATCTAGACCTCCCTACCCCATGTCATCAAAAATAATCAAAGTAAAGACCCCCCGCCCCCGTATAGTGATTACGTAATACTTAAATAATACTGATATGATTTGGAGTTTTTTCAAAGTAACATTTGACTGTTTGGAAAGCAATTTCAGCAGGATTATTCATTTTTCTTGTTACACAAGTTTTGAGTAACTGCTCAGCGAGTGCATGATCACCAAGGACCGCTGCTGATTTTTCTATAAGAACATCGGTTTGTATTTCTCCAGCGTCATTTTGGAAACCTATTTTTTTGGAGACACAGAAAATATGATTTTTCAGTTTTGCATCTTCATTAAATTGTCCTTGAATTGCTTGTTTAACTAAATCAGGGTTGGCACCGGATATCCCAATGCATTCTTTGTGATATTTCTTGATATTTTCTTTTTGCTCCGCTGTGATTTCTGCCTAAAAATTAAAAAAAACATATTAACTAATAACATAACTTTAGAATGCTTGCTATATATGACCAGACATACTGAGGCATAATTGTAATATTTGGTTAGCAAATGGGTAGGTGCAGGAATACGACATCCAGATTAGAGTAGTAGTAGAAAAAAAATCAATTGTCGCCTAGGAACAGAAAATGCTACATTATCAACGGATAAGACGAACAACGTACAATAATACAATATGAATACCTATTTGATTGGGAAATGAATAAGTTTGTATTTTGATATAGGCTTCGAGAAATTGTGCTGGATGGGATAGTAATGGTCGAAATTGCAGGAAAAACAAAAGGTACGAGACATCTCAACCAAATTGTCGTAATATTTTATACATTCGTTTACAGATACATGTAATGATAAACGGTACGTAGGGATTTTAAACATTGTGTTAGAACTGCTTTTGAACTAGTCGACCAATATCAAGCTTCAACAGATTAAAAACGTAATTATTACAATAGTTCATTTGGACACCTACAACATATCGTACAATTCCCACCACTCCGTAGTCTCAACTGTGGGCGGTCCTTAATTAGCGCCAGACAGTCAGTAAACAGCAGTCGAAATTCGTAGAGAAATCAGAATGTACACCCTTCGAGAGAAAATTGAAATTTTATGGTAGTATTTTGGAGGTCACTCAAAAGATCAGCGGATTTGTCCCCGAATGATTTCTTTTCATGGGATTTTTATCGGTACAATTTTGAACTGGCTAAAAATTTGATAGAATTAAGGGCGAAAATTGTCCAGCATTGTGCAGCAAACATTACACCGAATCCGCTCAGAGATACAAGATTATTTTTGTTCAATAGATTCGGTTTTTGTTTGGCTCAACAAGGAGTACTATTTGAACCTTGAGTTCATTAATTTTTTAGTTTTAGCATTTTAAGTTGTTTTTCGGAATTTATTTTCAATTCGTTTTAATTTAAAGAATCTTATTTTGTTTTATTTACAAATTTACGAATTCGTTATGGCCAAAAGAAATTGGAAGGAGAAGAGGCTGGGTTTCTCACAGTAGTTCTGAATCCAGCAGTACAGCTAAATACTTGAAGTAAATTTATACAAATTTTTTGTTGGTGGACTATTTAGATCGGAGAATACATTAAATCCCTATGTTCCGTTTCTCATTGCATGTATCTGTACAATGAAAATCTCATTTAAGCATCGGCTTCAAGTGCAACATGATGTGATAGTTAATTAATATAATTTTCCGTCGACCGTGCATTTTTGACACATATTAATGAACACAAAATTATTCATTAGTGAATAATTTTCTATTTATGAACGATTTCGGTATAGGCAACTATATATGCACTAAAATGTTTGTATAAAGCTTGAAATAAGCTACTCCCCCAAGGAGCTGTGAGACCTGGTCGTTGGTGGGGGAGCCGAGTAGCTGTTCCTCTTCAAGAGGAATACGTGAAACCAAGGACAGCTCAACGGATCTCTGTGGAATTCAGAAATCCGATATTAGGATCTTCAGCGTGGAGAGTGGACTGTTGTCCCGATGAGTTTGTTGATAGCCGGTCAGTTGCCGGAGTCAGCGGGGTCGTCGGAGTAGTAGACTGCTTATGGAAACCTGCCTGATATAAACCGTATCTAGTGGAAGGTGGTTGATGAGGTATATTCACTAGATGTGGGGGCTTGCCTCAAACTGGTGGCCAAGTGGAAGGAGACCACAATAAAAAAACCCCAAGTCAAGGTGGAACAGCATATGCCGAGGACTGCGTGGTCAAGGGGAAGCTTGATCGCTAATATGCGGACTCTGGATACCTGAGGACATCCAGTTTAAATACCCTTACTCCTGCATGCGGGGCTCTACAGGAGTGGACCTTATACTTCCCTAGCTACTCGTGGGATCAACCATGGATAAGAAAAAAAAGAAGTCAAAAAAAGAAGACAAGCACCGCATTCGGGCACAAGTCGGAGCAATGTATCCACAGTGCCCCAAAATACAGCATCTTCCTCACACGCGAGCAAACCTCGTGTTGAGGAAGCTAGAGAAAAGCAGGAGAGGAGAAACGCAGGGGCACCTATACCCTCAGCCTCCTCAACTGGTGAGGGAAAAACCCTGGACAAAGAATAAGAAGACCCCCATACTTCCTGAACTGGGAAAACCCGGAGAAAGGGACGACCCACTAAGGCGTGGACTTAGTGGAGCGGGGGTAAGATGGTATCTTCGCTTTCTTGAACAGGGCCTTGCACCGGAAGAAGCAAGAAAGAAGGCCACAGGGTGCAAAAAACAAGGAGAGGAGAAAAACGAAAGCGGGAAGTGGCGACAGCCCAGGCACCGCAAGTAGAGGTGAAAAAGAAAAAGGAGGACAGAATAGCCATCCCTTCTTCAGCTAGCAGCTATGCATCTGCAGCAAAGCTAGTAAGAATGGCAGTTTTCCCTAGGGCGTATCCTGAGACTTCCCTCAGTGCGGACGACCAAACCTGGAGAACGCAGTAATAGAAGAAATGTATGCTGGATGGGAGCATAAGCTCCAGTTCAGTGGCATACATTTCAGACCAGGAGTCGTTCTAATCGACTGTGAAACACCACAGACTGCAGAATAGCTCCGGCTGATAGTACCACAGCTGAAAAGCTGGAAGGAAGTAGAACTGACGGTGTGCCAGGGAGACGACATCCCAAAAATGCATACCGCTACGATCTTCCACCCAAGAAACAAGGGCGTAGAGGAAGGAAAGCTTCTTCGCTTGATCAAAGCGCAGAACGAGGGTTTGGAAACAAACCAGTGGAAGGTCCTCAACCTTAAGGAAGAGGGCGAAGGCCTAGTCTTGAGGGCAGGAATGGACAATCTATCCTGCCATAAAATCGAGAACAATGGGTTCACCATCCATTACCGGTTTGGGAAAATCCCCGTACATGGCCTCAGAAAGGAAGAAGGAGATCTGGAGAAGGCTTCCATTTCCTCCAAGGCCAGTTGCGACTCAGATAGTGTAGAAAGCCTACACATTACCAGACTCCTTGGGGAGGAGTTGCCGATGTTCGAGGAGGGAATGGAGATTGTGTCGGAGGAAGGGGACAGTACTCTCACAGAAGAGGACATCACCCTGATGAAAGAGGGAAATACCCAATAAGATAACCAACAGGATGTCGGAAATTAACTTAGATCAAGTTAATGCTCACCATGCCAAAGGAGCTTCGCCGGTGATCACAAGATTGTTCACCAAGGACCAATGGGGGATGTGTTTTATCCAAGAATCTTGGGTCAATAATAACCAGGTAAGAGGATTAGCATGTAAAAATGATAAAATAGTATATCACACTGGTAGTGATATACCAAGAACATGTATTATGATAAGGAACAATATTAACTATTTTTGTCTTTCAGAATACATGATTCGGGACCTCGTTCCAGTTCGAGCACACCTCGAACACAAAAAGGAGGGCAAGGAGATAGTAATAGCATCATGCTACTTCGAGGGAGATGGGCTAGCATCACCCCCAGAGGTACAAAGGCTGGTGGAGTACTGTGAAGAGAAGAGACTACCTCTACCTCAAGCATGTGATGCCAATGCACACAACACCGTTTGGGGCAACAGCAACACCAACCAAAGAGGTGAGCAACTTTTAGAATATATCCTTAATAAAAACCTTGATATTCACAATATAGGGAATACCCCTACATTTGTAACAAGGGTAAGGCAAGAAGTTTTAGATGTCACACTGGCAACTCGTGATCTAAAACATTTAGTAAAAGATTGGAGAGTGTCGGGTGAACCATTTCTCTCCGATCATAGTATCATAACATTCAAGTTAGAGCTAGGCATACCTAAGGTAAGCCTCCGTATAAAACCAAGAAAAACAGATTGGGACATCTATAACACCTGTCTGAAAGGAACTCTAGCACATATCCAGAGGAGAGGAAGGGCTAAGCACCATCTCGACCTGGAAAATGAGCTTGAGGATCTGAACAGGGCAATAATCGATGCATTTGAATCAAGCTGCCCTCTTCAAGAACAACGAAGTAGCAAAAATGCACCCTGGTGGAACAAACACCTGTCAGAATTAAGATCTCAAACCCGGGACCTCTTTAATAGAGCAAAATTCACCGGGGACTGGCAGAGATACTAGTCCGAGAGCTAGCCACGTAAAACGCATGTTAAACGGTTCCACCTAGATTTTTTTTTTAATCGATGCTCTATGAGCCAAAAAACCCAAAGCCAAATTTCTGCCCACAGGTCGGACTGCAATAGGGTGTGGCGGTGGGGGGGGTGAACACGACGTTTTCATTAGGGCGATTGAGCACATGTGGTTCCACTCTGCAAGTTGTTTCTATGTGTAGTCTAGCCCTCCATTAAAACCGGAAAAAAATGGCAGAGCATTTCCGGGCTGCGAAGTGCTCGGCAGAGTGATGTAAACACGACGTTTACATTGTGGCGATTGAGGTCATGTGGTTCCACTCTGCAAATTGTTTCTATGTATAGTCTAGCCCTCCACTAGAAGCCAAAAAAAATGGCAGAGCATTTCCGGGCTGCGAAGTGCTCGGCAGAGTGATGTAAACACGACGTTTACATTGTGGCGATTGAGGTCATGTGGTTCCACTCTGCAAATTGTTTCTATGTATAGTCTAGCCCTCCACTAGGAGCAAAAAAAATGGCAGAGCATTTCCGGGCTGCGAAGTGCTCGGCAGAGTGATGTAAACACGACGTTTACATTGTGGCGATTGAGGTCATGTGGTTCCACTCTGCAAATTGTTTCTATGTAATGTCTAGCCCTCCACTAGAAGCCAAAAAAAATGGCAGAGCATTTCCGGGCTGCGAAGTGCTCGGCAGAGTGATGTAAACACGACGTTTACGTATCGCTAATTTAGCACATGTGGTTCCACTCTGCAAATTGTTTCTATGTATAGTATAGCCCTCCATTAGAAGCCAAAAAAAATGGCAGAGCATTTCCGGGCTGCGAAGTGCTCGGCAGGCCTCGACGGCGGCGGCCGCGGTGATAGAAATTCGATTAGCGATGAAAAAAAAAATCAATCGGTACCACTCTGCGGGTTTTTTCATCGCATTTTGCACACCCCGTAGACCAATATTTAATTATGGCAGAGTAGTTACTGGGCGGCAAACACCTTGCCAGGTCTCGGCAAAGGCAACCGAGGTGCAGAAGCTGTGCGCACACTTGGGTTCGGTGAAAAAAAAAAAGAAACGAGAGTTGGTTCCACTCTGCCGTTTTTTTCTTCGCATTGTTTACCTCATAAACAATGTATTTGAGCCCCGGCAGACAGTTTTCCGTTGATCCGGTCCGCGGCAGACCCGACCGAAGGCGGTCACCCGGCGGCGCGCTACGACCTTTAATACATTTTTTCGCTATACAAAAGAAACGAGAGCTGGTTCCACTCTGCCGTTTTTTTCTTCCTATTGTTTACATCATAAACAATGTATTTGAGCCCCGGCAGACAGTATTCCGTTGATCCGGGCGGCGGAAGACCCGAGCGAAGGCGGTCAACCGGAGGCGCGCTACGACTTTCAATACTACATTTTTTCGCTGTGCATAATGTGTCAACTATTTGTACATGAAAAGTACAAGAACGTAGAATCGTCCAATGTCTCTTACAATAGCATATGAGTGGAGCGATTAGTTGGTGCACCTAATATACCTAGTCCTTTCGTTCTCGATTTATGACCCCGAAGTAAATTTGGTTTTCTTTTGCTTTATTACAGTAATAATTGACAAATCTGAAAAGCAAAACGACTGCGCGTTCGTGTTTTTTTTATAGCGAAAAAATTTATTGAAAGTCGTAGCGCGCCGCCGGGTGACCGCCTTCGGTCGAGTCTGCCGCCGCCCGGATCAACGGAATACTGTCTGCCGGGGCTCAAATACATTGTTTATGATGTAAACAATAGGAAGAAAAAAACGGCAGAGTGGAACCAACTCCAGTTTCTTTTTTATAGCGAAAAAATGTATTGAAGGTCGTAGCGCGCCGCCGGGTGACCACCTTCGGTAGGGTCTGCCGCGGCCCGGATCAACGGAAAACTGTCTGCCGGGGCTCAAATACATTGTTTATGAGGTAAACAATGCGAAGAAAAAAACAGCAGAGTGGAACCAACTCTCGTTTCTTTTTTTCACCGAACCCAAGTGTGCGCACCGCTTCTGCACCTTGGTTGCCTTTGCCGAGACCTGGCATAGACCTGCCATAATTAAATATTGGTCTACGGGGTGTGCAAAATGCGATGAAAAAACCCGCAGAGTGGTACCGATTGATTTTTTTTTTCATCGCTAATCAAATTTCGATCACCGCGGCCGCCGCCGTCGAGGCCTGCCGAGCACTTCGCAACCCGGAAATGCTCTGCCATTTTTTTTGGCTTCTAGTGGAGGGCTAGACTATACATAGAAACAATTTGCAGAGTGGTACCGATTGATTTTTTTTTTTCATCGCCAGTCGGATTTCGATCACCGCGGCCGCCGCCGTCGAGGCCTGCCGAGCACTTCGCAGCCCGGAAATGCTCTGCCATTTTTTTTTGCTTCTAGTGGAGGGCTAGACTATACATAGAAACAATTTGCAGAATGGAACCACATGACCTCAATCGCCACAATGTAAACGTTGTGTTTACATCACTCTGCCGAGCACTTCGCAGCCCGGAAATGCTCTGCCATTTTTTTTGGCTTCTAGTGGAGGGCTAGACTATACATAGAAACAATTTGCAGAGTGGAACCACATGACCTCAATCGCCACAATGTAAACGTCGTGTTTACATCACTCTGCCGAGCACTTCGCAGCCCGGAAATGCTCTGCCATTTTTTTGGCTTCTAGTGGAGGGCTAGACTATACATAGAAACAATTTGCAGAGTGGAACCACATGACCTCAATCGCCACAATGTAAGCGTCGTGTTTACATCACTCTGCCGAGCACTTCGCAGCCCGGAAATGCTCTGCCATTTTTTTTGGCTTCTAGTGGAGGGCTAGACTATACATAGAAACAATTTGCAGAGTGGAACCACATGACCTCAATCGCCACAATGTAAACGTCGTGTTTACATCACTCTGCCGAGCACTTCGCAGCCCGGAAATGCTCTGCCATTTTTTTTGGCTTCTAGTGGAGGGCTAGACTATACATAGAAACAATTTGCAGAGTGGAACCACGTGACCTCAATCGCCACAATGTAAACGTCGTGTTTACATCACTCTGCCGAGAACTTCGCAGCCCGGAAATGCTCTACCATTTTTTTTGGCTTCTAGTGGAGGGCTAGACTATACATAGAAACAATTTGCAGAGTGGAACCACGTGACCTGAATCGCCACAATGTAAACGTCGTGTTTACATCACTCTGCCGAGCACTTCGCAGCCCGGAAATGCTCTGCCATTTTTTTTGGCTTCTAGTGGAGGGCTAGACTATACATAGAAACAATTTGCAGAGTGGAACCACATGACCTCAATCGCCACAATGTAAGCGTCGTGTTTACATCACTCTGCCGAGCACTTCGCAGCCCGGAAATGCTCTGCCATTTTTTTCCGGTTCTAATGGAGGGCTAGACTACACATAGAAACAACTTGCAAAGTGGAACCACATGTGCTCAATCGCCCTAATGAAAACGTCGTGTTTACCCCCCCGCCACTCCCTATTGCAGTCCGACCTGTGGGCAGAAATTTGGCTTTGGATTTTTTGGCTCATAGAGCATCGATTAAAAAAAAATCTAGGTGGAACCGTTTAACATGCGTTTTACGTGGCTAGCTCTCGGACTATACACCGAGGTGAGGAACACCTACTACAAGGAAATTAGAAAAGCTAAAAGAAATAGCTTCAGGATATTCTGTGAAGATATAAACACAACACCTGCTGCGGCCAGACTTTACAAAGTCATTGCGAAAAGTAGGGTCAACACTGATATGGCTTTGAGGAAGCCAGACGGCAAATATACCGAAAATGAAGAGGAAAGAGTGCGACTCTTACTAGAAACTCATTTTCCTGGAAGTACCCCAAACAGAGGAGATAATCCTCTCGAAGGTCATAAGAGGCCATCGAGAGAAAGTACTACAATGGCCAAGCACATTTGCAGTACCGATAGGTTGAAATGGGCTATGAACACCTTTTCACCTTTCAAAGCACCTAGAGCAGATGGGACTTTCCCAGCATTGTTCCAGCAAGGACAAGTCGAAATTCTTCCACATTTGGTTAGAATTAGTCGAAGGAGTTTGGAACTGGGTTATATACCAGAAGCATGGAGGAGGGCAATAGGAACCTTCATTCCAAAAGCTGGGAAAAGGGACACAACAAACCCCAAATCCTTCAGGCCAATTAGCCCAACATCGTTTGTGCTTAAAACGATGGAAAAAGCTATTGACAACTATATTAGAGAAAACCTCTCCAAAATTCAAAGACTAGCCTGTATATGCATAACAGGAGGAATGAGTACATGCCCAACGTCAGCAATGGAAGTGATTCTCAACCTCACACCATTACATATGGTGGTGGAGAGTGTTGCTGAAAGAACAAGATACAGACTAAGTAGAGAGGGAATCATTAAAAAGAAAACCACCTCTTCACTTCTTAGAAATCAGATAACCTGGGACATGCCACAGGATGGTATGATGAAACAGTATAACTTTTCAAAGAAATTCATTATGAAACTAAGCAACAAGAAGGAATGGGATCCAAATACCATTACCAGACTTGGAAAGAATGCCATTCAATGGTACACAGACGGCTCAAAAGCAATAGAAGGAACTGGGATAGGAGTGTACGGGCCCAGAACCAAACACTCTGAAAGCTTGTGAAAAACCCCAAGTATCTTTCAAGCGGAAATTCACGCAATAAGAAAGTGTGCCCAGTTCAATATTGACAAAGGATATAGAAGACAAAAGATTATCATAATGTCTGATAGTCAAGCAGCCATTAAAGCGCTGAGTTCTTGTGTAATCAGTTCCAAAATGGTGTGGGAATGCCTAGGCAAACTCAATGAACTAGAGGAGAACAATATAGTCACCTTACTGTGGATTCCAGGACACACTGGAATAGAAGGAAACGAAATAGCAGATGAACTAGCGAAGAGGGGGACTGAAATACCCTTTTGGGGGCCGGAACCCTTTTGCGGAATCAGTAATATTGGAAGAAATAGGTAAAGCCGAAGAAAAGAGAAGATCTGACAATTGGAAAAATCTAGTAGGGTTTAGGCAATCAAAGATTCTTCTGGGTGACTACAACCTGTTGAGAACAAATGCATGCATAAGTCAAAGCAAAACTGCACTAAGAGTTTTAACAGGAATCCTAACGGGACATTGTCGCCTGAATGGGCACCTTAAAAAGCTCAAAATAGTGGAGGAAGAAGATTGTAGGTTTTGTGAAATGGAAGAAGAATCCTCCATCCACATACTTGCGAACTGCACAGCAATTCAGAATCCTAGGGCACAGCACCTGGGAGACTACTGGATAGAAGAGGGACAGTTACCTAAGTTGAAGCCAGATATCCTAAAATTCCTCTGGGAAAAAGGACTAAAGGAGCTACTAGTCTCTGAGACTTTCCTCAGGAACTAAGTAGAAGTAAGGGGGCACAATAGATCTTTTAGGTCTCAGTGAATGTTACCCCAAAATACATACATACATTGGAATAAGCTACTTTCAGTCTTACTCCGTAACTACAGCCGACGGAGAAGTTTTATATATAACACCTGTATAATAATAACGATTAACAAATCTCGAACATTACCGCTCTCGTTTAAAAATATATAAATATTGTTAATGACTTTGTTGGTTTTACACTTGTTGTTTAAGTAAAACTCCCGATACAAATATCAATTATTTTTAATAAGACACAATAAATTTGACAAGCTGATGAATTTATTGTGAGTAATAATATGAGTCAGTTGTTGACTTTTTTTTTCGCAGTGCAGCAGAGTCGCGCGCATGCGGAAGACATACCTAGTTTACCGAATTTTTCCCAAACCATTGCTCGACGAAAAGAACGCAACAAACCTTTTTTATTGAAAAACACTCCCACTACACTGTGGTGTTTTTTATTTAACTCTACCTTCCTCCCAGCGCGAAATATTAAAGAATAATTTCGAAAAAAAAATGGTTTTTTGATTTTTTTTTAATTTGGGAAATCGATAGACTGGTAAACTTTTTTTATATTAATCTACATACTTTAAGGTACTTATAAAAAAAATCAGCCGTATTGCTAATTACTTGTACTTTTAGTCTAAAATTTCCCCTACCGACTGGTCTATAAGGCGAGTATTTAGTAAACGCTAGTGTAACTTATCTTTAATGGCAAAAATTGGCTTCTAAAAAAAAGTCTTTCAATGAAAATAATAATAAGAATATATTTATTAATCCCTCAAGGCCCGGTTGTACAATTGTAGTTTAGTGAAGGTTCAAGTGTGAACTCAGGTTCAGGGTCAGACTGCTATTGTACAAAGTAAGCTTACGGTTGAGCTTGATTTAAACCTTAAGCTTAGTAAAGCCTTCAAGAGGGCAGGTTTAATGTAAGCTTAAGCACGGAACATAAATTGTTATCATGTTCCGTGGCTTAAAAATGTAAATACATTGTATGCAAACATAACCAGTACTTAATTTATTTTCAAATTAAAAGTTTATCAAAGTTAAATATGGATATTTTAACCCATGATGAGGATTTATTGGAACTTATTGTACAACATCCGAGAAGACCTCGGGTGTATAGAGGGTTGTTGGAGGGATCATGAGTTTATTCAATGATTTCGTCTTTTTAAAGAAACCGTTCGCTTTTTGACAGATTGTATATCAGAGGAAATTTCTTGCAAAACTAATAGTACATACATACAATAGTACATTTGACAAACATATTTTAACCAATTCACTTCATACGCATGCGTTAGATCGAAATGAGTTCTACCAACACTTGCAAATATAGGTTTAGTAGAGCTGCTACTGAACCATGTTTGTACAATAGGTTTAGGGTTAAGCTAAGCTTATATTTTAAGCCTAGCTCAGTTGAGCTCAATTTTAAGCTTCAAATGTACAACCGGGCCTACGACATTCATACAAATGTATAGGATAAGTGTCAAAAGTGATAGGTGATATTATTAAATTGGTTAAAATAATACATAAAATAAAGTAGATAGACATATAGAAAATAAAATATTCAAGTAAAAAAAAACAGATAAAAATGTTTCACAGAGAATCTTCAAGGAATTCTTTCACTGAATAGTAGCATTTAGTCAATAATAAATTTTTAATTTCCTTTTTTTATTTGCTGAAAGAGACAATGTCTTTAAATTCATTAGGTAATTCATTGTATAGCTTCTCTTCTTGTCAATTCAATTTAATTCATAAAAAATAAAAATCACAATGTATTTAAATTAATGAGTATTCCACTCTCAAAAATATGAATATGTATTTTGTCGTTTTTGTTTCATGAGAAATTTTTATTCCTAAACTCCATGTTAACTAACCCCTTCAAGAGTTTATGCTCCTACATCCAAACTCATCATCAATTAACAGTTGTTCTCCGTGATAGAGCGTTGTCGGTCAAATATAAAAACACTCTGTATGTACATATATTCGAAAAATGTTTGGACCCATAACAAATTCATCAAAAAAATAATTGCAACTATATTTTATAGTATTTCACTCACAACAATATTCCGATTATTATACAATATTATCCTACCTTTGTACTTACTTTTGTATAGCAAACAATTGCGACAACCAAGCATGCAGTTGAGAGCTTCATAATTATTTTTATAGTGAAAGTTGTTAGTGAGTTGGTTAGAAGTAACTAGAATACAATTTGTATGTGTTTGATTTGTTCATTTATATATTATTTTTAAACGTGTTGTAGCCTCTCCTCAATATTGCACAGGACCGGAGTAACACAATATGCACAAATAATTCAATAAACAAGATACTTTTCTTCAGGTACGCGTTTATTGGGCGCAATTGTCCTGTTTTGCACATGTTGTTTTCGTTTTATTAACTGAGCACCGAGGCGTATAACTACCCCTTCTCATTGTTTTTTTCAACAGTAACTTCAAATTATCATTCAATTGACATTTTTTTTGGGAAATTATACTACAATTATTTCATCTTTATGTCAACGTTGTCAAGAATAATTATATTGTTTAATATATTATATGTCCCTATAAAACATATGAAATTTCACTATTGCTCTAGAAAAAATGTGTCAGGCACATCTGCCAAAAATTTGAATTGAAAATTTGGGAGCTGGATAACATAGAGATTCCAATAGAAACGGCCTATCTGATACATCAAAGCTGGAGTAGCATTAAAAATAAGTCAACTACTGCTTTTTAGATATTACGATAAATACTGGAAACATTTGAAGACATTTTCATCAGCTTGTCTTTTGTATGGAGGTCTCCCTGTACCAGCCTCCATTTGAATTGGTGTTCCTTAACTACCCAGTTCCCGATTTCTCCTCTTATGTAATCCTTTGTGATTCCACAAAACGGTTCTGGACCTATGAAGTCTCCTTTAGAACCTTATTTAGCTAACTGTCATTTCATTACCTGCAATCCCCTCATGTGCCGGCACCCATATAAGAGATTTTTTGTTGTCACTTTAGATTTAGTTTTTGGATTACTGATGATAGCTGCAAGCAAAGCCTGGCTATCAGTGAATATTTAAATTTTTTGTGCGGTATATCCACTTCTGATGTTTTCATCGATGCTGGCTATAGCGGCAATCGTCTCTGCTTGAAACAAAGACGTGTTTAGACAAAGTCTAAAGAACATTTTCTTCCTAGGTCCATTTATACCAGCCGCAGTGACATGGTTTGTTTTGGAACCATCGGTGAACCAGATGATTTCTCCAGAATTACCTGGATGCATCACCTGTTCCCTGGATGGGATGATGATGTTCACTCGCTCAGTGAATATGTTCGGCGGTATGATGCTATCAAAACTCATGTGAAATATGTGTTCATCTAGTATTGTCCCAGTGGTATCAGTGTGTCCTTCTGGAAAATTGTTCGGGAAATATGTCTCCCGATTTCAGCATAAGAATTACAATCATCGCTTCCGCTCCTACCAAAACTAGGAAGTCGTAAGGTGGAAGTCCAATAAGGGCTTCCATTGATGCTGTCCCCGTGCTGTTCATTGCCCCGGTGATACCAAGGAGGGCTTGTCTGTGGATTTCCTTAATATTAATAGTTAGTTGTCGACAAAGGCATAATGAGGTATAAATAATTATTTTTAATATTTCTATTCTCACAATATTTAAATGTTGATTTGAAAATTCAACTTCTGGATGATTTAAATAGTTCGTCATTTATCCTGTGATGTACATTGCTTAAATAGAAGTTAGCTATATAATGATTAGCTACAATTCTGTCGTCATCTGTTTTAAAATTGTAATTACTCCAAAGCAAAAGTGACTGGTGGTAGTCTGTTCATATTTTCTTCTAGTAGCCTCAAGCCATAATTTTCCTCTAATTTCTACGACAGTCGCAGTTACAAACTTTTCACGAGGCGATGTAACTGTTGTGTTCGTGCAGTCTGATACAAAACAAGATCTATGATTTATCTTATGATAAAGACATTATTATAGTTTGAAAAATTGTGGAGTGTAGCAAAAAAGTATAACTAATAAATATTAAAATGACTGGTTTCATAACGTCTGTAATTTCACAGAGTAACGATTGAAATTATCAATTTCACTAAAAAAATATTGTTTGGAAACTAATTCAATACATTCCAAACATAAACCATTCATAAAACTGTCAAACTATCGCTGCTCGTCAAGTAATAGGCATGATGACACTCGCCAAAAATTACTGAATTAATGATTTGAAATAATAGTATAGATTACAAAGATTCTAAAGCAATCACTTATTTTTACATTACAAAAGTGATTATTCTTCTCATCAATTAAGTATGGCCTGGAGTCTGAAACAAAAAGATATATTTGAAAAGAAGTAGGTTTTTAAGCATATCAATCAGATCAGCAATACTGACAAATATCAAAGCTCATAGCTATTGCTAGTGCTTTGCTTTTAATTTCGTTATTTTGTATTCATATTTATTGTGCATGAAATTCGTACCTACTATCGAAATCGTGCATTGCCAACATGCGAAATAAATACCTTCAACCGTTGCATGGTCATTGTACGCATATATTACCTCGTACGATAGTGCAACAAAAAAATTAATTTCTTCAGCTGTAATTTAACTATCTACAAGAAATCCAGCTAATCTACAACTCAAGCATGAAAACCTCGAACACAGTGTATAGTAAGTGATTGAATCAGTGCAACTACCAAGTCAGTTAAAAAATGAATAAAAAAAAGGTATTATTATATGTGAGGCAGTTAAAAATATTCCATAATAAAAAATTATTCATTTGCAAAGACAGAAAAGCTAGAATTTGTTGTATATCTCTATATGTCACTGTCCAATTCAAAGCTATACCTAATAACTTATCATAAATATTATTCTGATATTATATAAAAAAATATTCGAAACCGACATCAGCGGGCTTTTATCCTATTTGCATTTGTATTCTTTATTTCAGATATCGCCTAGACTTTTTGAGACACTCAAAACTCAACGAGAATTAAAAATTACTCCCACCGTGTTTTAATTTGCATGCATTTATATTATTTATTGTCGCTTTCTACATACATGAAGGAGCCGGTTAAAATTATTTCAAACAAAACTTCAATTGGCTTCATCCCAGGAACTGCACATAAATCTACAAAATATACATTTACCAACGTAAAGGTAATTGTGTTGAGTTTCCTTCTTTTATGAGCCTATTTAGAGCCCTTATCGTGAATAATGCCAAACTAACATCTAACTCTGAAAAACTATATTATTAAAAGTCGTATTTACGAGAGGAGCCCTTCAAAATGGTTGAAGCCCTGGTAGTAACCGATGCTAGTTTCAGCTTCACACTGGATATATAGACAAAAGGTACAGTAATAAAAAACAAATAGTGCTAGGTCAATATCAAACGTTGTTGTTAATGCCATCTATTACAAAATGTAATGCACAAAATTGAGACAATTTTCAGCTAACACGAAAGTTGCTTTAAACGCTTCAAATAATCTAGGATTATCCGAAAAGCAACTGTTTGGCTCCCTGATAGTTTACTTGGAGCAAAAACTCGACTATACTACGAATAAAACGTTCGAGGAACAAGCTAAACCAAGTCAACTATGAGACACTGATGAATTTTTCGTATTTTGAAGGAAACAATGCGTTATTTGAGAAAACTTGTATGAAGATTCACTTCCTGATAGTAAATTTCCAGGTTCAAACGCTAGGACTTCTTATAAATCTCAATCTCACAATCAAGTCTCCTTACTCTCAAATTCAAATCCCCACCAAAGGCTATCTTCTTCCAACAGTGGGAGCAACCAAAACTCCTATCAATCAAATCATTTAAATCAAACGAAACAAAACATGGGTGCTAGATTTCAATTGAAGAAATGTACGCATTGCAGGAACGATGGTAATCGCCTCTACCAATGCCAATCTTTCCTATCCCTTCCTATATCAGATCACATCAACTGTTCAGGAGTTAATCACTCTTTTCAATAGTATTTACCTAAAGCTGCATGTCTATGTATCAAAAAGAACCACTCTCTACTACATTTGACAATAGACACAATACGCCCAGTGCAGCAGTGTACACCTCTTCCAATGATCAAATATCCCATAATCCGCCTAAAGATACTGAACCTCCGAATCATTCACACTCTACTCAATAACTCGCTTTAATCAATCTCAACGTCTCAACTCAAGTCAAATCAAATCCAAACTCACCACTCCTCTTCCCTCTCAGCATTGAGCACTACAGGATCTCATATCCTGTTAGCCACTGCCAAGGTGCATCTCTACCCAGCAAACGGGCGACCAATCACTCTGGTAGCCAGGTGGCACAAGAAATCTGATTAAATTACATATCTCGACCATTTCAAATGACAGTAACCTAGTAAATGAAATGCAAGAGCTCAAAATATTATCTCACAGAATATATTCTAAATAATTTTTCATCAATGGTGCAGTAGTCCCACAAATAATCTCTCAGCTACCTCAAGTAGGAATCAAAGCATCTACTTTAAACACACCCTCACACCTCCAAGGATAGTTAGCCGACAAGGACTTTCACGCTCCTGGAGATATCAACTTACTTCTGGGTGCAGACATTTACTACGAAATCTTACAGCCAGACCTACACTCCCTAGACAAAAATTTTCCAACTCTTGTTCAAACCAAATTGGGATGGGTTTTATCCGGAACGGTCCCATCACAATGTTTAAAACATCATTCAACGTGACACCATGTACCTCATTCCCTTTACTCAATCACCTCACCCAATGCGGAACAAGTTGGAAACTTTACTTGAAACTTTCATGGAACAGAAAGCCTGTCCCTCTGGGCCAACATTATCTGAAGAGGACGAATTGACCGAAACCATATTCAAAAATACAACCCAAATCTTATCCGATGGACGGTATTATGTGGAGCTTCCTTCTAATCATGAAAAGCTAGCTTGGTGACTCATTCGTCCAAGCCAAAAATTTATTTCTTTCCTTAGAACAAAAACTAGACAAAATTCCTCATCTCAAACAGGAGTACAAAGCAGTTTTTGCGAATACCTCTAACTAGGATACGGAAAGATAGTATTTCCTCTTACCCTGTAAAATTCTCTTGCAGATAAGAAATACTTTGTCTCACGTGTAGTACGTGAGCTGACATCTCCCAAATGTCCACTCACGAAGCGTAAAGCCTTGTCTTTAATCGCCCAATGTTATGATGCTGTTGAACTAGTTAAAGGCGGATTTAGCGGATGCATAAGCATAATTTATGTGTTAGCATAACTTTAATGCATAACTTATAAAAGTTGAACACAGTAGTTGCAAATGAGACGGTTTATCCAACTCGTAACAGTTAGTTGTAATGCAGATTGCATAACGCATAACCTTGAAGTTCCCAACTTTTAACTTTTATGGATAATGATGTGTCGAAATAGAAAGTGCGCCTGTGTGAATTTCATTGCGCCGTATTTTTATTCCCAAATGTCACTGTCATACTTGTTAACCTCAAAAGTTTGCCCAGAATCAAGATATAAATAAAAATATAAATAAGTAATAAGTACACTATCATCAGTTTTGTTAAAATTAACCTGTCAGTATGAGTTTCGAAGAGGGGCTTTTCATTGAGGAAATTGAAAAATTTCCATGTATATGGGACCTCAAAAATAAAGAACACAAAAACAAAGTGGTACTGGAGAATGCCTGGGAGACATTGTCTGTTTTGGCAGAGTGTACAGGTAGGGCAATATTATTCATTTTCATGCATATAGACGTTCAGTGTCCCTGTTGCGGTTGATAGGCGTCACACCCCAACGTCTTTCTTTTCTGATATTCGATGCAACAGCTGCGACACTCATAATGTGCAGTAGTATGAGAATAACGATACAAGGAGCTTTTTGGTCTTCATGACGAGTATTTTATTATTTTGATGAAATTGAAATACAGAAATATCAATACATGAGGTTATAACTCTGTTATTGTAATTGAATGATGACGAAGGTTACAGAACACACTAATTTTATATGTTCCGTGGTAGATAGAAGTGTCACTAACACTTATGATTATGCTTATGAATTGAGGAATGGATAAATGACCCATCTGTTAAGCACTATGTGTTAGAGAAGTTGTAATAGTTATGATTATGCATTAATGAAAATAGTATGCTTATGGATCCGCTAAATCCGCCTTAAACCAATATTATAGTAGCAGTTAAACTTATTATACAAAATATATGGGCACAAAAGCTAACATGAGATCAACTCATGAAAGACTGACATTCTCAATGAATGGTCAGAGTTAAAAAATAATATGTATCGATTATCAAATTTTACAATCCTTCGATATATTAAAATCAGCCCATCTGCTGTGAAATATGAATTGCACGGCTTCTGCTACCACCAACGAACTTTTTATTCTGACAAAACAGCTTCTTCTATCCTCTTGGCGGCAAAGTCAAAAGTAGCCCCTACTAAGAAACTATCAACCATCCCAAAATTGGAGTTATGCCCAATGGTTCTTTTATATTCTTTGTACAAACGAGTTTCAACTGCATTATCTCAAACTCCTACTTTCTCAAACCTTCACTTTGGTCCGACTCACAAGCTGCTTTATCATGGATCCATGGGCTACCTTTGTTTCTAACGTCACATAGAGACATAACTTCTACTCTCAATCCCGCAGACAAGCTGTCTCGAGGAAAATTCCTATTGAAAACACGCTCTCTATGCAGTTCTGGACTTATAAATAGGCCGTTCAGAGGGTGACCCCTTAAGTTCAGAGGATAAAAGTCAAACACGTTCACTGGTTCTCTCACGGTTTTTTACCTAGGGCGGCAGGAAGCCTAAATCCGCCACTGTCTCTATGGCTATCAGGCCCCACTTTTTTATCAGACATCACTAACACCTAGAGCAGCTTAATTGCAGCATTTTCCAACTACTCAAAATTACGAAGATCCTTCGCATACGTCGTACGCTTCATTTAAAACACCAGTTATCCAACCAATAAAATCAGTGGTCCTCTTACTCCTCCAGAACCCAACCAGTCCACGCCTTTCCTTATTAAACATGTTCAATCAGCCTTTTTTAAGCAAGAATCCGATGACCCAAATTACCTAAACCCAACCTTATTAAACCCATTAAGCTCAGGACATTTCTTGATCCACTCTCCTTTATTATCCTATCCTGAAGAAGACATCTATCTCTTCTCGCCCCGGAAACAGACTAAAAGAGTGGCAGTTGTGTACACAAGCACAACAACCGCTTACAAAATCGGTCAAAATGGATGCATCCACAACCTAACCTCAAACTTAATGACTTCGTACTTCTTAAAGACGATGACTTCCCCCCTATGTTATGCTCATTGGATCGAGCTTCGAAAAATTTTACAGGAAAGGACAATAAAGTATGTTCCGTACAAGTTTTAACCAAATCAGGACTTTTTACACGCTCTATCACTAAGATCATTGTTCTGCCCAAAGCAGAAAGTGTCACTCTGGAAGAAGCTCACCCCATTCAACATAAACAGGTGGATGACTGGCAGGACGGAAAACTTCTGAACATTGACCCAGGGGTACCGTGTCAACGGGCAGCATTCTGACAGTTTTGTGGTGTCTGTCTGAGGCACACAAATCATTCATTTAATATTTAAAATTTATATTTACTGATTTCAAGTTTTCCGGGTGGCAATGTGTTTGGAAGCAAATTTAATTCATTTCAAACATGAACCATTCAATACTCTCAGACCAACCCTGCCCGTCACGTAATTCAACGGTTTTTGCTCACCAAATATGATGGAGCATATCTACCGAAGCTCACTGCACCGGTACTCCATTATTGGCTAAGAACACTGGGTGACGTCAGTTGCATTTCGTGCGATACCCACCTGATTTTTTTCGGCTGTTTTTCCAAGGTAAGTAATGTTAAGAACAGAAGAGTTTGGAAACCGATATCTTGACGTTCACTTGTACTTCCCCCGGCGGTGACCGACAGAAGGGAAAATTCATAATTTTGTGCTTCGAGCAGCTCTCAGAGTCTCAGCTTCTTGCACCTGGGTTTTATAACAAAAACCTGCGACCTATGGATAGGTACCTTCCTACATGAAAAGAGTATATCTAGAATAAGAAGGGGTACGGAATGTGCCCCCAATTGTACAAATATTTACAGATTTTTTTTGTTTTTCAATAATATTAGCCCGTTTCCTCTAAATATTTAAAAATTATCTACTAGGGGCCGCACTAGTGAGGGATACATATGTTTTGATTTTCCATTCGACATCAACGTTAAACGTACCCAATTGTGAGGTCAAATGATATCCAATAAACTGATAGAAGAAATAATGAAAAAAAATATATGGAAAGTAAAAGTTGCGCGAAAACTGATTGAGATACCTATTAGGTAGTTCGGACCTGATACTGTGTATTTTCCAGACATCCACTTTTCAGAATTCTCCTACTACCTTGAACTTCAGACAATTAGGAAAACCAAAGCTAAATGGTAAACACAATTAATAAGTGGAATCAATAATAAACAGAATGTTATTGCCAGTTGAGATTTAATCAAATGTATTACACAAGGTTAATAGTTACAATTGATGTTGATCTTCACATAATGATTGTTGAAGCCAGTTATGCAGAAAATCACCACATCCAACTTACCATTGTTTCCGAGGAACTGGAAATGTTTCTATAAAAAATTATTTAATCGGTTGTTTCTAGAAATCTTAGTGGCTAGCTCTAAATTCATACCCGATCAGGTACTATCAGATCCTACCCTAAATTTGTATCCATGTAAATTACAGTGCTGTAATGACACAACTAAATTCGTCACCTAGCAAGGGAATTAAGTTCGGGCATTCAGTAAATAGATAGCAAGATTTATTAAAAGTTTACACACATCCTTTATTTTGAAATAATAACTAGACAAAAGACATTATAGTTTTAGTGAACGTGGGAAACAACTCTTAATATTTAATATTCTGTGAAACATAACGAACTAAAAAGTGCTGAAATGTGTGTGCGTTTTTCGGATCGCTCCTGTAAGGCTAAAATTTATACTGTGGGCTAAGAAATTTTAATTAATGCTTAGCGAAATAGACCATACCCATGAAAAAAATATTAAAAAGTTAAACATGCAGATAATTATTGCTACTGTTGAACGGAAAGCGACCAATGACATATCATGTGAAAAGCCTTCTAAAATACTACATTCAGATCTAAAAGAAAATACTGACCAATTAAGACGTTAACTGTCAAAGACATTTATCGCATACGCAACAATCTATATAACAACAGACGAAAAACTTTACTATCTTCAACAAAAAATAGAGCAGATGTTATTGAATGTATAAAAACTATTACGTACTATTACGAAATTAAAAGATGAGAATTCTGTGTTCATTACTGACGATAAAAAATAAATAGTCGTATTAACATGCCTAACAAACGTTACTGTACTTTGCAAAAGTGACAAATTATATGTCGAATGTATATTCAGGTATTGTCCCGCATTATCTCACTGGAGACATAGACTCCTAGGACTAGAACATCCAAGTAGTCGAGGCAATGAAGCATTATGATAGGAAATCTTTTAGGATAGGACGTATCGGAATGCGGTTTTTTGCATTCGCTTGCAAACATTTTTTTGTATTATTTGTACCTACTTTGTACCTATTACAAACCGGAAGTCGCATTGCTGCAGCCAAAAATGCATCTTTTGAGAGGCATTTGATCACGATTATGATGTTCAAATTGACCCCCCGAATACCTGGAGCTCAGGAACTCCGACGAACGTCATCTCCGGGGACTATCCCGAACTTGCGCGAGAGGAGAGAAACTGGGCACCCGGGGGTTTTTTGGGTCGCTGAATTCGAATATACTATCAGCGAAAAGTCATTCATAATGGTCTTAAAACGGTGTTCCCAAATTCCTGAGAAATGGGCTGTAGGTTTCACAAAATTCAAAATCTGGGAGGCGCGGATCGATAGAACGGCCAGCACGATCTGTCAAAAGTATTGTATACAAAACTAAACCCCTCAGCTTAGATGACTTAAAAAGACGATTGGATTAGCCACGCCTGAGACATTGAATAACGTAATCTATACCAGATTAGCATGTTGCTAACACTTTCGCAGCGAAGATTTTTGAACATTTTGTATATTGACATTAATTTTTTTACATTATTAAGAAATAATCAGTATTACGTATTACGTTTTTAGTGGAGTGTAGCGAATTTGTGGAATAAAATAATTTTCTTTTTTTAATGTTTATTTTCGTAATAAATCTGAAAGCACTTAATATTTCCGAAACAGTTGAAGATAGGTATAGGACATTGTACATGAATTATGTCTAGAATTTTCTGAAGAATCCAAAACATAAATTATATACAGGGGCATGCTTTTAAAATAAGAAAGTTGGTATTGGCCACTGTCACATGACAAACCCTATAAATATATTTTTTTTAAATGCGCATTTATAAATACAAATCAACGTGTCCAAACGTTCTTTCCAGCACGCCCTCATTTATTCGTTAACGAATTTATTATATTTGGCTGTTACGCACTGTATAAAAATTCAAAGTTTATGGGAATATTCAAGGATACGTCATTCAATCGTACGGAGACCTAAATAGAGTATTCTTAAAAAATAGATGAGTATAAAAATGCACCTATTTCAAGATTTCGTTTCGTTAAATGTATATCATATTTTTATAAGCTTTTAAAACAAGTGTTACTATTAGTATATAAGTGAACATTATTTCCACTCATCGCATAATTAGTAAATCATAATTCATAATAATTTAAATGTGTTCCCTGATATTGAGTAGTTTTTCTTTCCATATCATAGAAGTGCGAGTCTGTAACTTGGAAAAACTCAACTAAATCAATTTAATGTACCTAATGTAGGATACATTTTTGTGGAGACTAAAATTAAAAAATGTAGGGTGTTATATTTAAAAAATATATAGGTTGTATTGTGCAATGTTTACCCTGTATAAAATATATCCCAACTTACAGAATGACACTGTAGTTTTATTTTTGATTGCGTGCTATTTATCAAAAAAAGAATTAAATAGGTATAGGTAGGTACTTTTCTTGAGGCAGTTTTTAAAAAAAACCACAAAAATTTTATTATTTCTTTCATATTAAACCATTATCAAACAGAAAAGTATGACGGTATCCAGCAAACATCGGATCTCTGGCCGCCGTCTGGGCCAATGCAGGATTAGTCGGCTCAATGCTGGCACCGGCAAAATTGCAGCTGAGAAGCCGACATTGGGTCAATAGAATACTGCCTTTCTGCCAACGTCTTTCGAACAGCCGTCGCCGACGCAGTTTGACCCGCGTGAATTTAGGTAATGTTTTTCGTTAGGTCCTAACGTATCTAAAAACTGTACGTATTTTAAAATAATTAAATTTTTTCTTTGGCTTTTTACGTCACTTGGGGGTCACCAGAATATTCCAACCTGTAAAGGGGTCGCGAAGTCAAAAATATTGAAAAACACTGATATAGCCCATACAGCCCTATCGGAACTTTTAGCTGGGTTAAATGAAAAACCCAGTGATCCTCACACTTTACCAAAGGATGCTCGTACACTACAAAATTAAATATTGAAGTTATGAGCGATGGACAATTCTTCTATTTTGGATTAGAAAGGAATTTGATGGAGATAGGTTCATTTAATACACTTCAGATGCAGTTTTTATTGGATTTTGGAATTGATGGTCTAAAAAAGTATAAATATTATGCAGGGAGAGAAATACAAATGAAATATTTCCAAACAGTTCCAGTATTTTGTGGTTCAGAAAAACCACAACTTGATGAGTTTTTGGAAAAAGTAGAAGAACTTCATATATTGAAAGATGTGGGGGCCAGTATCAGTGGTAGTAGAGTTGTCAATGTAACCATGGTGCTTTCTAGTGTGATGCTTCTGCAAGAGCGTTTAGTAAAAATATAAAAGGTCATAATGGATGTAGTGGATGTGACAAATGTGTAGTGAGAGGATGCCACATAAATGGAAGAATGCTGTTCAAAGACCTGAATGCTCCTCTTCGTACTGATGAGGATTTTATTAATAAAATGGATACAGCCCATCATAAGGGAAATACACCATTGAGCCAACTGGAAATTGGACTTGTTTCTGCATTTTCACTTGCCTATATTCATTGTGTATGTTTGGGGACCATGAGAAAACTTCTTTTCATTTGGAGGGATGGTAGTCGTTTTTACAAATTTCCTCGTTTGAACATCAATGAGATTGATGCCAGTATTAAAGTGATCAGCAGCTCTTGACCATCTGACTTCAATAGAAAACCCAGATCATTGGAAGAAATGGAAAGGTGGAAGACCACTGGATAAAGACAATTTTTATTATATACATGTAGGGACTACTGTAGTTTTGGAAAATGCATTACCAATAAGAATGTTTAATCATTTCATGATGTTGAAATATGCTATAACTATTTTATTGAATGAGGTCCTGAATAAAACATATAATGATTATAGTCTAAGATCCCGATATAAAAAGACCTTCACCGAGATGCTCATTTGATGAAACGTATTTTATATTTAATTTAATAGGTATGTCAATAAATATATTGCATATGGGTTGCCTAACAAATTTCAGTCCAGGATATGATTAATTAATTATTATGAAACAATTTTTTTTTAAACATTTCACCGGTTTGATTATTAGACAAATTCTATACCAATCGAAAGTATGAAGCCCATAGAATATGCAAACGTTAGGTTGCCTATTCTTTTCCGGTCACAACCCTCAGGTTGCCAGGTATATACAGGTGAATCGATACTAGCATTTTGCACCGGTCTGATTATTGAATTAAAATTATATGAAAATGAAGATGATTTAATTATGAACACGGTGGTATAGGGTTGCCTTCGAAAAATCAGTCCCGAATTCCGGTTGTCGAATTTTGAAAAGTAAAATATTGCTGCGAGTGAATATGTGCGACTGAGAGTTCCAAACCAACCATCCCATGCGATAGAAGAGGACACAGCATAGCAGCTGTTTAAAGTCCGCACATGTTAAGAAAGAGAGTGCGCATGCTATTTGTTCTTGAATATGAAAAAAATAACGATGGACTCGTATATACTGTGCATCATTTTTGAGTAGATTGTCGCTATAGCTACAATGGATGAGATTCCAGTAGTCCATTCAGTGTTGCCACTACAAAATTCTCTCGTCTAAAACGACTGACATTTACTAGGCCTTTGAGGGTACGATTCAAAGTCGAGACAGAAATAATTTTTGATTTCAAAGATTTCTAGATGTTCCCGAATATCTGAACCGGGCTATTAATGTTGTTACTGAAAAAACTAAAATAACCTAGGTGACTTGAATATTTACGTGTTTGCTGCATGGACGAAACCCGTCAATTCAATGCCACATGTCTTTTTTTGACATTTGAAATTAACTTCGGTTTCGCTTCTCTCTAACATGCATCTAATCTGAGTGAGTAATTCAGAGAAATTAGTCATCTAATCTAGTATATTTTGTGGTTAGTTGCTGTGTTAGCTTGTTTTACATTGTTTTGAAATGTCAAAAACAAAGAAGCTACCTACCACCTGAGTTAAACATACAGAAAATGTACAACAAATTTTAAATGTTCTTTGGCTAAGTACGAGAAGATTTGTTATCAAAACTTTAACCTCGGCTTTGGAAATCCACATTCAGATACATGTTTTATCTGTAAGGAGTTTCTGGTAAATATGAAAAGAACCAAGGTGTTAGAAGCAAGAAATGAACTCCGCACCAAGTATAGGCTACATAAAATAAGAGCAAAGGCCTTTTTCAAATACGTGAATACATTCCGAGAAAATACAATCAAAGTTTGTTTCGATTGCCAGCAGCCGTTGCCAAAAATGTCTGTTAGTGAAGTTTTTTATTCAAGATAAGTTTGGGTCTATAACCTAGGCATTGTACATCATCAACATAAAAATCAATCCAAAGAAGATACCAGCTTCTACGTTTGGTTGGAAACGCAGGGAGGTCGGGGCTGAAATAAGATAGCTTCTGGTCTATTAGATTATCTGAGCAAACTGGAAAACATATTGTCTGATAAAAGCAAGAATGAGTTGATCTTGGAGTTGTTTTCAGACTCGTGTCCCTCCCAAAACAAGAACAGCACCATGATGACAGTTCTTATCTACTTTTTGGAAAAGTCTACAGTTTTTAAGGAAATACGACATGTTTTTCCTATAAGAGGTCATAGTTTCATACCTGCAGATAGGGTTTTTGGAAGAGTGGAGAAGGAATATCGAAGACGAGAAGAAATTTTAGGACCGAGGGAGTATCACGAGATTTTGAAAAACCATGGATCTGTCAATGTTTGGGGACAAGACTGGAATAGATTTGATTATAAGTCGGTATCGCAGAATATTGTGAAAAAAAAGCTACCTTTTAAAATAAGTGAAGCTCGGGTCCTAGCGTACCAGAAAAGAAATAAGACAGTTAATTGCAAAGTTCGCAATACGTATACTGGTCATGACATAGAAGTCAGCAGTTTTAAAAAGGTGTCAAAAACGCAAATCACATATCAGCATCTCAGAAGCTTCCAGCAGTCAATCATGTAAGTGCTCTTAGGAAAGCCGATGTCAAAAAGCTGTTGCGTGGCATTGAGCTGACTGATGAAGTATCTTCTTTTTATGATGAAGTTATGAAAGGAACTGCCCTTAGTGCTGACGATAATACTGATTTGGAAGTGGATGCGTGAAATAGTTTCAATGTTTCATAGAGTTATTTTTTATTTAAAAAATGTTATTTGCCTTTATTTTAATTTTCATTACGTAAGTACGTACTTATCGAGTTTTAAAAAAACTGCGTATTTGTTTATTTTTTGTTAACTTATAATAAAGTTGATATTACATAATTTTTCCTCATTTATTTGTACCCTTTTATTATTACTTTCTTAATTAAATGTTTTCGTTGGTCATTAAGTAATGTCGTGTTAACCAGATAAAAAAAAATGCTCTCCTGAAAATTCTTCATTTTGTAGTTATCTAGTTTTAAAAAAACGGTTCTCAATTGTGAACTGAATTGTATCTTTGTTTTTTTTATTTTCAGTTTGTTTGAGGAAAAGTCCCCTGGCATAAAATGCCACAGAATCGGAAGTATCATCAATTATTAAGATATGGTTGAGGACAGCTGCAGATGGGTGGACGCAGTAGGCGTAAGAAATGTGAAATGGATTATGGAAATAAATTTATGAAAATCAAATTTTTTTTATTTGGAAATTGTTCAGCACTGACAGATAGGTGACTGGGCTATTCTACCTATTTTCAGACCAACTAAACATCGCAATCCCACCCTAAAATATATACAGGTGTCAATACTGATTTATTGACATTGGTCCAGTGATACACCAATGTATGTATATGTATGTATGTATTTTGGGATAACATTCACTGATACCTTATTTCTACTTAGTTTCTGAGGACAGTCTCAGAGACTAGTAGCTCCTTTAGTCCTATTTCCCGGAGGAATTTTAGGATATCTGCAGGCTTCAACTTAGGTAACTGTCCCTCTTCTATCCAGTAGTCTCCCAGGTGCTGTGCCCTAGGATTCTGAATTGCTGTGCAGTTCGCAAGTATG
Source organism: Lochmaea capreae (assembly GCA_949126875.1). NCBI lineage: Eukaryota > Metazoa > Arthropoda > Insecta > Coleoptera > Chrysomelidae > Lochmaea > Lochmaea capreae. Next base: position 13,843,609 of record OX421411.1, read on the forward strand.
TGGATGGAGGATTCTTCTTCCATTCCACAAAACCTACAATCTTCTTCCTCCACTATTTTGAGCTTTTTAAGGTGCCCATTCAGGCGACAATGTCCCGTTAGGATTCCTGTTAAAACTCTTAGTGCAGTTTTGCTTTGACTTATGCATGCATTTGTTCTCAACAGGTTGTAGTCACCCAGAAGAATCTTTGATTGCCTAAACCCTACTAGATCTTTCCAATTGTCAGATCTTCTCTTTTCTTCGGCTTTACCTATTTCTTCCAATATTACTGATTCCGCAAAAGGATTCCGGCCCCCAAAAAGGTATTTCAGTCCCCCTCTTCGCTAGTTCGATCATCTGCTATTTCATTTTCTTATATTCCAGTGTGTCCTGGAATCCTCAGTGAGGTGACTATATTGTTCTCCTCTAGTTCATTCAGTTTGCCTAGGCATTCCCACACCATTTTGGAACTGATTACACAAAAACTCAGCGCTTTAATGGCTGCTTGACTATCAGACATTATGATAATCTTTTGTCTTCTATATCCTTTGTCAATATTGAACTGGGCACACTTTCTTATTGCGTGAATTTCCGCTTGAAAGATACTTGGGGTTTTTCCCAAGCTTTCAGAGTGTTTGGTTCCGGGCCCATACACTCCTATCCCAGTTCCTTCTATTGCTTTTGAGCCGTCTGTGTACCACTGAATGGCATTCTTTCCAAGTCTGGTAATGGTATTTGGATCCCATTCCTTCTTGTTGCTTAGTTCCATAATGAATTTCTTTGAAAAGTTATACTTTTTCATCATACCATCCTGTGGCATGTCCCAGGTTATCTGATTTCTAAGAAGTGAAGAGGTGGTTTTCTTTTTAATGATTCCCTCTCTACTTAGTCTGTATCTTGTTCTTTCAGCAACACTCTCCACCACCATATGTAATGGTGTGAGGTTGAGAATCACTTCCATTGCTGACGTTGGGCATGTACTCATTCCTCCTGTTATGCATATACAGGCTAGTCTTTGAATTTTGGAGAGGTTTTCTTTAATATAGTTGTCAATAGCTTTTTCCATCGTTTTAAGCACAAACGATGTTGGGCTAATTGGCCTGAAGGATTTGGGGTTTGTTGTGTCCCTTTTTCCAGCTTTTGGAATGAAGGTTCCTATTGCCCTTCTCCATGCTTCTGGTATATAACCCAGTTCCAAACTACTTCGACTAATTCTAACCAAATGTGGAAGAATTTCGACTTGTCCTTGCTGGAGCAATGCTGGGAAAATCCCATCTGCTCAAGGTGCTTTGAAAGGTGAAAAGGTGTTCATAGCCCATTTCAACCTATCGGTACTGCAAATGTGCTTGGCCATTGTAGTACTTTCTCTCGAAGGCCTCTTATGACCTTCGAGAGGATTATCTCCTCTGTTTGGGGTACTTCCAGGAAAATGAGTTTCTAGTAAGAGTCGCACTCTTTCCTCTTCATTTTCGGTATATTTGCCGTCTGGCTTCCTCAAAGCCATATCAGTGTTGACCCTACTTTTCGCAATGACTTTGTAAAGTCTGGCCGCAGCAGGTGTTGTGTTTATATCTTCACAGAATTTCCTGAAGCTATTTCTTTTAGCTTTTCTAATTTCCTTGTAGTAGGTGTTTCTCACCTCGGTGTATCTCTGCCAGTCCCCGGTGAATTTTGCTCTATTAAAGAGGTCCCGGGTTTGAGATCAAATGCATCGATTATTGCCCTGTTCAGATCCTCAAGCTCATTTTCCGAGCTGGTGCTTAGCCCTTCCTTTCCTCTGGATATGTGCTAGAGTTCATTTCAGACAGGTGTTATAGTTGTCCCAATCTGTTTTTCTTGGTTTTCTCCGGAGGCTTACCTCAGGTATGCCTAGCTCTAACTTGAATGTTATGATACTATGATCGGAGAGAGATGGTTCACCCGATACTCTCCAATCTTTTACTATATGTTTTAGATCACGAGTTGCCAGTGTGACATCTAAAACTTCTTGCCTTGCCCTTGTTACAAATCTGGGGGTATTCCCTATATTGTGAATATCAAGGTTTTTATTAAGGATATATTCTAAAAGTTGCTCACCTCTCTGGTTGGTGTTACTGCTGCCCCAAACGGTGTTGTGTGCATTGGCATCACATGCTAGAAGTAGAGGTAGTCTCTTCTCTTCACAGTACTCCACCAGCCTTTGCAGCTCTGGGGGTGGTGCTAGTCCATCTCCCTCAAAGTAGCATGATGCTATTACTATCTCCTTGTCCTCCTTCTTATGTTCGAGGTGTGCTCGAACTGGAACGAGGTCCCGAGTCATGTATTCTGAAAGACAAAAATAGTTAATATTGTTACTTATTATAATACATGTTCTTGGTATATCACTACCAGTGTGATATACTATTTTAGCATCTTTACATGCTAATCCTCTTACCAAGGTTCTAGGATCAAACACATACCCCATTGGTCCATGGTGAACATTCTTGTGATCACCGCCGAAGCTCCTTTGGCATGGTGAGCATTAACTTAAGCTAAGTTAATTCCCGCCATCCTGTTGGTTATCTTCTTGAGTATTTCCCTCTTTCATCAGGGTGATGTCTCCTTCTGTAAGAGTACTATCCCCTTTCTCCGACACAATCTCCATTCCCTCCTCGGACAGCAGCGACTCCTCCCCAAGGAGTCTGGTAATGTGTAGGCTTCCTACACTACCTGAGTCGCAACTGGCCTTGGAGGAAATGGAAGCCTTTTCCAGTTCTCCTTCCTCTTCCTTTCTGAGGCCATGTACGGGGATTTTCCCAAACCGGTAATGGATGGTGAACCCGTTGCTCTTGATTTTTTGGCAAAATAGATTGTCTATTCCTGCCGTCAAGACTAGGCCTTTGCCCTCTTCTTTAAGGTTTGGGACCTTCCACTGGTTTGTTTCCAAACCCTTGTTCTGCGCTTTGATCAAGCGAAGAAGCTTTCCTTCCTCTACGCCCTTGCTTCTTGGGAGGAAGATCGTAGCGGTATGCATTTTTGGGATGTCGTCTCCCTGGCACACCGTCAGTTCTACTACCTTCCAGCTTTTCAGCTGTGGTACCTACTATCAGCCGAAGCCATTCTGCAGTCTGTGGTGTTTCACAGTCGATTAGAACGACTCCTGGTCTGAAATGTATGCTACTAAACTGGAGCATTAAATAGAAGAGGTGTAGACAGCACAACATCCAAAAGAATGTCGGAACTGCTCACCACCAGAGTAGCAGAGACGAGAACGAGCAAAGACATTGTCTCCATCTGCACAACCAGAGGATTCCCACAGGGAGGAGTAGCATCCCCATTAATATAACGAAATAACCGAAGTATACTCCCTTTAACTACTTTCTCATAAAAAATTCGATGGTCTTGATGGTGAGGTGGTTGTGTTGTGGTTCGGGTTATAATCCAGTAGTATCATTCAGGGTCGGGTGTGAATTTTGTTTTAAAGAAATATTTAATATAATATCTATTTCTTGGTTGAGTGAGTTTAGTGAATTGTTATAGGTATTTATAGGAAAGTGTAGGTGATCTATTGTAGAAAAGTATCATACATATAATACCTATTTGATGGTGTAGTGGTTAAGTGGCGTCAGTGAATTGTTATTAATATAATATTTATTTGTTCGTAGACGTTAGGGTAATGTAATAATAGTCTCCTTGCGTCTTAATTGAAGATTGTCGTATGAACTATGTTTAAAGTGTTGAATAAAGCCAATATTCTGTTTGGTTTTGCTATTATCTGTATCAGGTAAGTTTGATAAAATAATTAATTAGAATGGCATTTTGGAGACCATTTGCAATTACAGTCCAAGGTGATGCGCGGGAATCTAATAATTTGGCGCCACATACAAATGACTTAACAATAAATGATACCGATGATAGGGCCGAATTTAAAAACTAAGATTTACATGTTCAGCGACAACGCGTTGTTTTAAATATGTACGCGTGTTTGAAAAAAGAAAATTCTGAAATTTCTGATAATGCGGTTATCGCGAAAATTCACGAATTAACGTGAATCGGGTTTACAACGTTTCAGTAAGTAATTAAACTAGGTACTGTTACGGATCATTCTTTAAAGCGAAAGCGAACAAATCAAAAACTGAATAAAGTTGACAATGCTGCGAAACATGTTATTAAACGGATAGTGTACGGGATGTACAAGGACAATATAGAGTTCATATAATAGCCTTCTTGGTGTGCGTCATCGTTTGTGACGTATATCCGGGTGTTGGGTATGTCGATATTTTATTTGTTATTTTGACTATTAATTTGATGTGTTCAATTAAGTCTGCACCGTATATAAGACCCTATAGTTTTATGGAAAAAGTTATTCACTTATAATTCTTATTGTTAGTGAATTGTATTGTTTTATTTGTTTAAATGAGGCCACTGTCTCATTGGCGACAGGCGAATTGCTTCCCAAAAAATAAAATTTTACCTTTACAAAAAAAGGCAACCGTCGAATTGCATCCATAATCCAAAAAGGTCTGTTAATTAACCTATCATGGTCAAAGGCTGGTCAAATGTTACAGCAATGTTGCCGATATATTATTTGAATCGTAAATACTTTTATAAACATTGGAACATATTTCAAAATTGTCATCATACTTTCTTACGCTATATTTTAATTAAAAAAACATAAGATATTCTCTTAACTACCCTACCCTAACCCAATCGAAAATGGAATTGTTTAAATTAAATTAATATATTATTCACTATATTCTTATAAAACTGTATTAGTCGCAGTTTCGAAAATAAAATTTAGTATCAATAATTACGATATTAGTATAAACATAACAACAATGCCAGTTTTAGACACCATATTAAATTTGTTAATGGGATGCAACTCAGCGGTTGGGCGGATGCAATTCAGCGGTCAAAAGTTTGGCCTTCCCAATTGGGATGCAGCTCATCGGTCCCGGTCTCATTGATGTTTTTACTGACCCCACGTATTTGATGTTCATAACTTTAAACACAATAGATAAATATGAAGCAATCCCAATGGAAATGCATAGGATTAACTTATTTTATATTAATTTCACTCATTGTTATATAAAAAATACTAACTTGGTGCACTGAAGTTAAAGGTATCAATGGTTTACAAGCTTCTTTTTCTAATTGAAAATACTTGAGAACTTTCAAAATAAGATGCTGCTCTTTTTCCGTATATCTAGGCATATTTTTGTAATATCTAAATAAATAAAATGCTAACAATAAGATTAATATTCACTTATCATAAATAACAATTGACCGTAAACAACAAAGTACAGACCTGACGAGAACTGTCAGTGGGACATCGACGCTACAAAAGGTATGTCTGCATCGTAAACTAAACGATGTAATTTCGCCCGATTAATGGGTCGTGCTTGCGCGTAATCTAAACATCAACCAATCAAATTTTTGTAAATCAATTATGAGGGTTAACGTTTGTAATACGTTTAAACGGTTCATCATTGTAATATTTTGATTAGAATTAATCACAGACCATTTTTTTCTATTTCTTCCAACGCAATGTGTTAGAAGGACATAAACAATCAATGACGCACACCAAAAAGGCTATTATATGAACTTTAGTACAAACTTTAGAACTGATTCAGGAGAGAGTAGAAATTGTTGGATGTTTATTTAAAAATAACGAATGTGCTAACACTGCCTGTACAATTTTCAATGAGCGACACCCAAACAAACAGGTTAAACGTAAGTAAGTTTTGGAACTTATTTAAAAATTTCGACAAACAGGATCTGTTCAAAGTAAAAAACGGCAGATTCAAAAGCCAGTAAGAAAGGAAGCGGTAGAGGTAGCCGTTTTAGGACAAGTTGTTGCAGATCCAACTCTTAGTACAAGACATCTTGCAGAATTATCTGGAGTAAGTCAACGGGCGAATTTTAAAAGCCAACAAAGGACCCTGCACCATTTTATACGTAATCCTGGTTCTCGTACGATTTTCGATTTTTTTTGACATGTTGCAGTCTTTATGGTAACTAAGAGATCGTGATGGGTTAAAACTGTACAGGCCCTCCGGTTTGGCGGTGGTGGCGTCTTGAAGTTGCGTCCTGAGCATAACATTTTGCCTCCTAGCACTATAAATCTCGCAATAATAGCAAATGTCTTGTATGTCGGAGGCTCATGAGGAGGTCTGCCACACTTCTGTGCCATCAGAATCGCAATTTCTCCAGAGGGTGCCTCCGCAATGATCAATTTGTTAGGCCGATGTTTTAACAGCAAGCGGAAGCAATGAAACATCATCAACAATCACGTTAGGTAGGTTAGTTGGATCCATCTAACTCCCAAATTCCTCACGAGTGGGCCCCGAAAGACTTTTTAACATTTTCTTGATCCCACGCAACCATCTCTAGTAGTAGATACTTCATGAAAAATCCGGTAGTTCGGATAGATATTTGTCAAAAGAGCCATCACCCATGACAGACGTCAGTCGGTACAAGCTCGACCAATGACGTATTAAAGATAGACCAGCCTTCACAAATTATTACGTACACAATGTTTTGGTCGCAACATAAATCATGGAAAGGACAACGCACAGTAGCGTATATTTCGAAAGGGTTCATTTAAACTATTTTATGAAAATTATTTACGTAATTAATTTTTTCGTTTGGATAAGTGGAAATTATATCGAAATCGTAGTTTATGGACAAGTTATTTTTTTAATAGATACCTTTAATGGATTTTGAAGTTAAAACAAGTTTTGCACTACAGATTGTGAACATGTTAATATAATATTGAAATGTTTTATTTTCAATTTCATCTAAATTCATAGTAAGGGTTCTAGACATTTTTCAGCTTCGCAACCAACAGTAACTGCAATTTTGGACGCTTTTTTCAAGTTTTCCAAAAGTTTTTTAATCCCTAGTTTAAAAATTGAATAAAAAGAGAAAAAAAAAAAAAAAATCTAAATCTTCAAAATTAAACAAATCAGGAGTTTATAAATTAAAATGTGGTAATGACAACTGTGATAAAATTTATATAGGTAGAACTTTTAGGAATTTTAAAACTAGAATTTCAGAACACAAACGTAGCTATGATAACCAAAAATTAGATTCCAACTACTCCAATCATTTATTAGCAAACCAACACACTTTCGACTCAAATTTTGAAATTTTGCATGTAGAACCTAAATCCTTGAAATTAAATCTTTTAGAAGCTCTCGAGATAAATAAAAACAAATATTCAGATAACCTTCTTAACGACCAAGTAGATATCAACAATTCTCCCTTATTAAACCTTTTTACTTAGAAACTTCCTGTACGATTGTTGTGAATGAATTTCCAGGTAAAAACTGTTTAATACTGTAGTTAATCCCATATTTTTTGCTTTTTATTTCCAAGTAAATAGATTATAATACTTTTATCCGTAAAATTCCTTATCAATGCACTGTATATAAATTAAAAACTTTTCATGATACCTCCATTCGTTTGAGAAAGCTACTGTGTAGCGAAACGCGTCACAAGTTGTATTGAACATAGTTCAATTGTAATGAAGGTTTAAACAAAAATTCATTGTTTTATTTCATAGTTTAGATCCCTAGTTTATACAAACTACAATCACCTTCTAAAAGTAGAACACCTGTTTGCAATGAATTTTTTTGTTAAAGATGTTTACCACAAATCCAAAAATATTAGCAACTACATCCTTAGTACATTCACTCAAAAAATAAACCGAAAGATAATCATGGTAACGAAGATCTTTTGACAATTCTCCGTATTCTTCAGAAACCTGATGATACAAAAAATAGACAATATTATTATGAAAACCAATGTTGAATCCCTCGTCTTATACCTATACTACGCTCATGCTACTATAACCTCACCTGTGAAATGACAGATTATCACTCTTATTCCAAGTATTTTCACACAATATACATTTTCTCACCATCATAAATGACTTAAAAGCACCTCAATAGACAAATATCAATCAGAAACCAAATAAAAACACAATTATAATTAAAATCTTATTGACAAACTTCACCAAAATGACAGAAGTAGTTCGAGGTTGCCAAGTTGAAAATTTATAAACTATTTTACTCATGGCATTAATGGAACATGAAAAATTGTAACCGAAAAACAAAAAAGGGAGCTGGACCGAAGGTTGGTCATACCTATTTTTAATGCTTTCCACTTTTTTCTTACGTTTTAATCAGAAAATGCTGCCAAAATCTAAAACACATTCATCAATTACGATTTTTGTTATACGAGATTTGGCATCATGTAAGAAGAGTCTCGTCTTAAATATGTTGGGGACAACCAAAATGTAAACAAGGCTTGTCTATCTTTAATACGTCATTGAGCTCGACATTCGCATTCACGATATAAAGTATATTTGTGGCTCTGAGTGTGCACCAGAGCGCTACCTGAAATGGAAAATTGCTTCGTTTGCAATACAAACCGGTCGGTAGGCTAGTCCTTGATGAGAATATGGTTGTGGACATTCGTATACGGATGGGAGAGCTGGCGAAACAACACAGACATAGACTTGAGCTGAACGAACTGCCCCTAACGCCAGCTCATAGCCTTTGTCTGAATTGTGAAAGGAGAATACCTAGTATCCATTATCGATTATTAACATCTGTTAGGGATACAGCAAACAGAGAACTTCCTGAAGTTTTGGATTACTAAAAACTTATCATAGAAATGATAATTTTTCAAAGGTTCCAACATATACATGTGTTCAATAATTCTAAAGTCATAAATAACTATTCTAGTGACTTTTTCGGATGAATGCAGTTTTTATGTTAACGGGACTGTCAATCGACATAACTGCCGATACTGGTAAGATTCCAATCCAAGAGTATTTCATGAAACGCATACGTTGAGTAGCAGAAAAGTACAAAGAAAAGTTAAACGTTTGGGCTGGAATATTTGGCGATCGTATTGTTAGTCTATTTGGTTAAATTTTGTGTGTATTAATTTACTATAAGGGATTTTCTAAATAAAGTGTGCTCTAGTTTAAAATCGTTATTATTCTCCGTTTTCGAGGAAAATCAATTTGAATGTTTTTATATTTTTAGAAACCACTATAATTAATTGATTACTAAACGATATTTACAGTACTCAATTGGCTTTGACAAATCATAAAATGGTCCATTTTCATTATATTCGTCAATAAATGAAATATAGCTTTTTTCATTTTGAACTTTTCACTTAAGAGTATAGAATCTGTTCTCGGCAATAGCTTTGGATTCGCCTCATGTTTTAATTGGTTTTTTTGAGAGGAATTGTGACCAATAAATCTACCATTAAGATCCCTTCACAGTCCAGCTCTTCCCTTGGGTAAGGATGAGAACTTGGAAATTCTTCAATCTCCCAAGACCGCAACACGATTTCATGGGAGTGCTATGCTTTTGGAAGGTAGATGAAAGTTTCCGTCAGATAAGCGAATATTGGGAGGTATTCGTATGGAATATCTGTCAATTTGACTGTATAGGAGTCGGTCGCAGTTATATTAGTTATGACATATAAGCGAAGTGGATAGGTAAGAATGCTGATAATTGATTTATAGACATTTATAATGCAAAATGGATGATATTTAAATAATATCAACCACTCACATGTTGGTACGTCCATTAGAAATGCCCAATTTGTTGGCCAAGCTGGAAGTAACAAAATTGGATTGAGCCCCACTATCAAGGAATGCTCTTTACTTATGAGCAACAGCAGAGGCGTGACGAATTTCAACAATCACAAAATGTAGAAAATAAAATATTTTGAGATTCCGTATTTGATAGTACTTGTGTAGATTGCTGATTAGTATTAGATCTGGAACTGTTGGTAACGTTGATCACTTTCAGTATATTATGGTGTTTTCGACTGCATTTTTTGCATTTACCGTACTTTTAATTATGATTTAAATACACGGAATGCAAGCAATTTATACATAGCTTCTTTACCTTCACCATTCTATCTATGATAATTATTTAAGAAAATCTTGACCATTATGCAATTTGTGGATTGAGCACCTGCAATACTGACAGAACGTTTGAGTTAAGAACAAAGAAAAAATTCAATAATATCCTGCAACGAGGTATCTGATTGTTTTGTTGACCTTCACTCCCGATATCGTCGAGTCTTTCGTTGATTTTTTTTATTCATTAATTAAGTCGGACTATTTCTGCATCTCTGGCTAATCACCGACGATGGGAGCACCTACCCCAAACGGAAATTTAGCCAAACCCACTAGTGTTCCAAACAGTGGTAGGGATCTTTATCTAGCACAACATCCATGGACTCGGATCTTAGATTTACGTCTTATCCAAAAGACGGCATATCTACATTATACCTCGTGTTCATCGGTATAATGCACGCGAGCTGTGATATGATACTTCGCTGCAGGTTGTACTAGCTCTACGACGATGTTTTCCCAGTAGTCACCCATCCAAGTACTAACCTCGTTCGACACTTATTTCGATGATTATAATATAATAGTAACGTACTACTGTACTTACTTTTTCAATAATTCAAATTACTAAGTAAATATCTGAAATACGTCTTATATTAAAAGAAGTGTGGTATTCGATTTCTTGCAAAATGAAATTGAGTTTTTTGTGATTACAGATGATACATTTTCTATGTAATTAAACACTCCAAATACGTTTTAAATATAAATTTCTTAAAATGTTTGATTTTCATGCACTTCTTTGAGCTCTGGCCCGGGTGAAAAAAACTCAAACCTCCGATAAAGGAGAGAAATAATGGGAAATTGTGAATAAGATAATGGGTATCCTGAATGATCAAGCCGACTTCTAACTTCCATTCAACAGCTTTCTTGTTGATTTCCAGACATCCGGCTCCAGAGACCGTTTTGTAGAGGATTGTAGAAAGGAACTACTTTATTTTCTTGTTTATTATGTCACTATCAAAAATTTTTTCGTTCGAGTCAGATAGGGATCAGAATTCAAAAACTTAATTGTCCTTGGTAACGGTAGCTGGACTCCCGCAAGGAGCTGCGAGACCTGGTCGTTGGTGGGGGAGCCAAGTAGCTGTTACTCCTCGGGTTTTACGGGACTGGGAGGAATACGTGAAACCAAGGACAGCTTTACGGATTACTGTAGAATGCAGAAATCCGATATCAGGACCTTCATCGTGGAGAGTGGTCTGTTGTCCTGACGAGTTAAACGATAGCCGGTCGGTTGCCGGAGTCAGCTGATATAAACCGTATCTAGTGGAAGGTGGTTGATGAGCTATATTCACCAGATGTGGAAGCCTTGAACAGCTGGTCAAGGGAAAGTTTGATCACTAATATGCGGACTCTGGATACCTGGGGTCATCCAGTTTAAATACCCCAACTCCTGCATGCGGGGCTCTGCAGGAGCGGACCTTATATTTCCCTAGCTACTCGTGGACTCATCCATGGTTAGGGTGAAAAACAGAAAGCAATCGGGCAAGTACCATAACCAAAACCAAAACCACAGAAAAACAGGAGTGGAGATTGGCAGGGGCTCTTACTCCCTCAACCTCCTCAACTGCTGAAAGTTTCCGGGTCAAGTCCGGAAAAAAAAGTAGAAAAACCCCTATCCTTCCTGAACTGGGTGAACCCAGAGGAAAGGACGACCCATTGAGGCGTGGACTCAGTGGAGTGGGGGTAAGGTGGTACCTTCGCTTTCTCAAACAGGGACTTGTACCTGAAGAAGCAAAGAAGAAAGCTGCAGAGCGCAAGAAACAAGGAGAGGCGAAGAACATCCCTCCTAAAGGAGAAAAACGGAAACGGGAAGCAGCTGCAGCAAAAATAACAAGAATGGCGGTTCTTCCAAAGGCGTACCCTGAGATTATTCTCAATGCGAACGATCAAACCCTATTGAAGAACGCAATAGTGGAAGAAATGTATACTAGATGGGTGCATAAGCTCCAGTTTGGCGGCATACATTGTGAAACACCACAGACTGTAGAATGGCTCCATATGACAGTACCACAGCTTATAAGCTGAAAATGAGCAGAACTGATGGTGTGCCAAGAAGACAACATCACAAAAATGCACACTGCAACGTTGTTCCTCCCAAGAAGCAGAGGAGTAGTAGGCAGTAGTAGGCAGCTTCAACGTTTAATAGGAGCGCTGCAAGAAGGTTTGGCAACAAACCAATGAAAGGACAAAGACCTAGTCTTGAGGGCAGGAATAGATGATCTATGCTGTCAAAAAATCAAGGATAACGGGTTCACAATTCACTACCGGTTTGGGAACATCCCCGTGTATGGCCTCAGAAAAAAAGAGAGAGGAAACCTGGAAAGCATACACACCTCTATACTCCCTGGGGAGGAGTCACCGCTGCCCGAGGAGGAAATGGAGTTTGGATCGGACGAAGGGGACAGCCCTCTTTCAGAGACGGACATGATGACGAGGGAACGACAACCAACAGGATGGCGGGAATTAACCTAGCTCAAGTTAATGCTTACCATACCAAAGAAGCTTCGGCGGTGATCACAAGATTGTTCACCAAGGACCAATGCGTCAATAATAACCAGGTAAGAGGATTAGCATGTAAAGATGCTAAGATAGTATATCACACAGGTGGTGATATACCAAGAACATGTATTATGATAAGCGACAATATTCATTGTTTTTGTCTTTCAGAATACATGACTCGAGACTTCGTTACAGTTCGAGCACACTTCGACCACGAAAAGGCAAAGAGATCATGCTACTTTGAGGGAGATGGGCTAGCACCACCACCAGAGTTGCATGGGCAGGTGGAACACTGTGAAGAGAAGAGACTACTTCTACTAGTAGCATGTGATGCCAATGCACACAACACTGGGCAGCAACCATATCAGTCAGAAAGGTGAGCAACTTTTAGAATATATCCCCAACAAAAACTTTAAGATTCACAATATAGGGAATGCTCCAACATTTGTGACAAGGGTAAAGCATGAAATTTCAGATATCACACTGGCAACACAGGAACTAAAGCGTATTGTAAAAAATTGGAGAGTATCGGGCGAACCATCTCTCTCCGATAATAGTATCACAACATTCAAGTTAGAAATGGGCAGACCTGAGACAAGCCTCAAAAGAAAACCAAGAAAAACAGACACGGACAACTTCAATACCTGTCTGAAAGAAAACATAGCACATATCCAGACGGACGGAAGGGATAAGCACCATCTATGGGAAATGAGCTTGAGGACCTGAGCATTTGAATCGAGCTGCCCTCTTCAAGAACAACGAAGTAGCAGAGATGCACCCTGGTGGAATAAACATCTGTCAGAATTAAGAGCTTAAATCCAGGACCTTTTTAATAGTGAAAAGCTCACCAGAGTCTGGAAGAGATACGCTGCGGTGAGAAACACCTACTACAAGGAAATTAGAAAAGCAAAAAGAAATTGCTTCAGAAAATTTGTGAAGATATAAACACAACACCTGCTGCGGCAAGACTTTAGAAAGTCATGGCAAAAAGTAGGGTCAACACAAATATGGCTTTGAGGAAGCAAGACGGTAAATATACCGAAATTGAGTAGGAGAGAGTGCGACTCTTACAAGAAACTCATTTTCCTGGGAGTACCCTAAACATAACAGGCCTTCAAGAGAAAGCAACACAATGGCTAAGCACATTTGTAGCAACGATAGGTTGAAATGGGCTATGAACACCTTTCCATCTTACAAGGCACCGAGAGCAGATGGGATTTTCCCAGCATTGCTCCAACAATGACAAGACGAAATTTTACCACATTTAGTAAAAATTAGTCGAAGCTGCTTAAAACTGGGTTATATACCAGAAGCAAGAAGAAGGGCAATAGTAACCTTCATTCCAAAACCTGGAAAAAGGGACACAACAAACCCAATATCCCTCAGACCAATTAGTCTAACATCGTTTGTACTCAAAACGGTGGAAAAAGCTGTTGACAATTATATTAGAATGGAAATCCTAGAGAGCCTTCCTCTCCACTCGTATCAGCATGCTTACCGGGCAGGCAGATCTACGGAGACTACACTGATACAACTGACGGAGGATATCCGAGGCGCTCTAGAAAGACAAGAAACGGTAATATGCGCATTCCTAGATATAGAAGGCCCTTTTGACAATACTTCTCATAAGACAGTCAAAAGAGCATTAAATAAAAGAGGTGTAGACAGTACCACATTCAAATGGATGTTGGAACTGCTCACCACTAGAGTAGCAGAGATGAGGACGAGCAAAGGCATTTCTCCAGGAGGAGCCTGACGGTTGACGAACTCCTGAGTGGTTTTACTGACCTCGGAATATCCTGCCAAGGATATGCTGATGATATTGTCATAACAGCCTGGGGAAAATTCGAAAACACCCTTTGTGACATCGTACAAAAGAGTCTGAACTATACAAATAGCTGGTGAAGGCAAGTGGGACTTGATATCAACCCCACCAAAACCATCTTAATAGCCTTCACCAAGAAAAGAAAACTGAACCTCAAAACCACTAAACTTGATGGGAGCAAGGTTGAAAGGAGACAAGAACTCAAGTATCAAGGTTTGACTCTAGACAGTAAACTCCTGTGTCCCACATAGCATTGAAAGAAGATTCATATGCCAAGTATATGCCTTCAAAGTCCTGTAAAAGATGTTCGTTTCGGTACATGATTAGCATATGCTGATCACATACTGTTTGAGCACATCCCTGTAACATACATCCATAGCAAGTGCTAAGAATTTTAGATTTAAACTTGTTCTTTTCCGTAGATCTTTCGCATATGAGTCGCACATCCATAAAAGGCCACCTAAAGTTTGTTTTTTTAATTATATATTTAGCATATAATAATGATTTACCATTAACTAAGGTCCTTTTTAGTACATTAGCGCATATGCTAAGTATATACTTCGAAGAATATCAGAAGTATTTTATTTTACAGATATCCTAAGCATGTGATAAGGATTATCAATAAGGTCAGGTAATTTTACATCAGATCTTTAGCACGTTTTACATACATATATGAATAAATATTTACTATTTTTGTTTAATTCATTCAAAGCCATCATTGGTGTTGTACCCTTTTATTTTGAATATTCAGCATCTGCCGATATCAGAATTAACTCAAAAGCCCATCCTTAGCATGTGCAAAATATAAAACATGGAATATTATTTGGTACATTTAACGCAAATACTACGCATATACCATAAAATAAAGTCAAAGGCGAATATATACCTTTAACATGCGAACCAAAATACATACGCTCAATCGTTTGGTGGTCGTTTTGTAGTTACTTAGTTTTGTTTGGTAGTATCTAGTTTGTTTATTAAGAAATAATAAGAGAATTTTGGTTTCAAAATTTCAAAGTTAGGGTGCCAACTTCAAGCAGGTTCCTTCATATAATATATTCATATTATGAAGAACTACTAATACTACACGATGAGGACAATTCATCTCCGGAAGACGAGGCTTGTCCTTCCCTGCGCCATACTTTAATCTGAACGCATCCGAGTTCTGAACACACCCTTCACTTGTCATTGTTAGGGTAGACCCATGGGTAGACCGTATTTCCCGTATTCATTTTTGTTGCTGTGGAATTTTGGGTAGGGTTGCTTGGCCTCTGGAGTTTTTTTACATTTTTTGATTAGTTTTTATGTGTTTTTTGTTGTATAATTATTGAAGATTAACATAGTAGACGTGATAAAAACCTTTTTGGTTAAAGCCAAGGAAAGGATAAATTTGGGGGACAGAAAGAAGACTAAAGCTTTAGCCGATGAAATAGGGAAAAGCTAGATCACCCCTACATATTTAGTACCTAAAAATATTAATTATTTCACATCTTTTAATGTAGATACAATCTTTAAAAATATATGATAATAGAGCTATGTTGTAAAGTGGTGTTTACATACCAAATGTCTATAGTTATAGTTTTTTACCTGGACGCCACAAAAAAATTTCCGCACGGCATGCGTAAGTGCGACTTTTCGCACGCTTTCCACATACCCATCGGAAAGTTATGTTGCAGCTTTATTCATGCAAGGGATGAGAACAAGATACCCTTAACACTTACTACAAGAAAGTCTTTAATAACATGCTATGAAGTTAACTAGGATTTGAAAAGAACCTGCCATAACACTTATTGGCAACCCGGTATTCGTGCTGGGTGCATGCTCAGTATTTGACAAGAGTATCTTTGGTACATTCTATAAACCTGAATCGCATGTGATAAGGGCGGCACAGTACCTATTTTTAGCAGGTGGCGTTGTATCCTTTTAGTGCACATGCTAAGGATGAGAATAGATTGTACCTACCCAGTAAACATAGGATATCCTATGGATATCCATATAATATCCACGATATGGACATTGAGACAGAAAGGACATCCAATGGATGTCCATTTACCACTAGTACAATGGATATCCGTTTAGGGACATTCACTGGACCTTCAGTTGTCGTTCATCACTGGACGCATCTGCTACTCGAATAATTTTTTACACTCGTAATGGGTACCTATTATATTTTTAGTTTCATGTAATGAAAAAAAAACTAATTGAAGGTAGCAAAATCTTAGACCAGTGCGGCTAAAGGAAGTGGCATTACATAAAATGTCTATTTGTATCTGATTTGGAAGGAGGAAGGAAGGCTGAACATCTGTGGTTTCATAAAAATAAATGATTATTTGATGTTAGACTGTGTAGACAGCTCTTGTACAAAATATATCCAGTTCATGTCCTCAATGTATGCAGCTCATGTCCTAAATGTCTCCAGTTCATGTCCTATAGTATATTATTCACGATCCAATTATAATGATGGCTATTATTCACGATGGTGCGAGTGAATAATAGCCGTTATATGCGAGTAAAACACTATACTTTGTCCACGACTGTGAATTACCTGTTTGTATACATTTTTTTGTCAAACTAAAACACTATACTTTATTACAAAAAACTACTAATTACTAATATATACTTCTTATGTTATTCAACAGATTATATATTTAATAAGTATTTCATTATTTAAAACGTACTTTTACTTTTGACATATACATCATACACACTAGATAAAAAACTGCATGTAAAACGATCTACTCGTATATATACAACAGCTTGATAAACTATCACATGTATCTTCATAGCATGGTTGTTTACGGCTCTGACTCGGTGAAGTGAGGAATTTTAGACATAGGATCGAATCCCCGTCGCGGTGAAAATTTCAAATTAAAAATATTGTGTCACTTGTATAAATATGAAATATCTGCAATACATGGGAAGTGAAGTATCTAGTACTTGTAAAATGTTAGAATTATCAAATGGTCCATATTTTTACAAGGAATATCCATTCTTAGTACGAAAGGGATATTCAATGGATGTCCATAGGATATCCTTCTGGACTTGAACGGATATCCTATGGATATCCCTTATGTCCAATGTGGATATCCATTGGACATCCATTGTATTTTCATATGTTATCTGGGAAATAACATCTTTATCACATGCTTGTTGGCACTTTGAGTTTTTTAGTGCCGGGTACATACTCAGCATCTTATAAGGACATCTTTGATTAAATTCTAATAACCTGACCAGCATGTGACCAGGGCTCAACACAATCAATTTATAGCACTTGTTTTAGTATCATTTGAGAACACGCTTTGCACATCCATGTTCTTTTGAAAATATTCCACGCATATGCTTAGGATGTCAAATTGCTATGTGGGGTAGAACAAACACGAAAAGGAGATTATATACACAGCAAAAATGGCTTGAGTGGTGTGCAAGAATCTGGCAGAGAGAAATTGGGGCTGTAACCCAAAAATCTTAAGCTGGATATACACTGCTATAGTGAGACCAATTATCACTTATGGAGTCAATGCGAGGAGTATCAGAACTAGTCTATAGACGACAAGAGAAAACCTCCCCAAAATTCAAAGTCTAGCATGTATATGCTTTACAGGAGCAATGAGAACATGTCCAACTGCAGCAATGGAAGTGATTCTCAACCTCACACCACTACATATGGTGGTAGAAAGTGTTGCAGAAAGAACGAGATACAGACTAAGTAGAGAGGGAATCATTAAAAAAAACCACCTCCTTACTTCTTAGAAATCAAAAAACCTGGTACGTGCCACAAGGTGGTATCATGAAAAGGTACAAATTTTCAAAGAAATTCGATACGGCATTAAGCAACAAGAAAAAATGGGATCCAAATACCATTAGCAGACTTGGAAAGAATGCCATTCACTGGTACACAGACGGCTCGAAAGCGATAAAGGGGACTGGGAGAGGGGTGTACGGGCCAGGAACCCAACACTCTGAAAGCTCGGGAAAGAAACCCCACGAAAGCGTGCCCTATTCAATACTGACAAAGGATATCGAAGGCAAACTATTATCATAATGTCGGATAGTTAAGCAGTCATTAAGGCACTGAGCTTTTGTGTAATCAGTTCCAAAATGGTGTGGGAATGCCTAGGCATACTCAATGAACTAGGCGAGAACAATCTAGTAACCTTACTGCAGATTTCAAGACACACTGGAATAGAAGGAATTGAAATATCAGATGGACTAGCAAAGAAGGGGACTGATAAATACCTTTTTGGGGGCCGAAACCCTTTTGCGGTATCAGTCCCAATGTAATATTGGAAGAAATAGGCAAAGCCAAAGAAAATAGAAGACCTGATCATTGGAAAGATATAGTAGGGCTTAGACAATCAAAGATTCTGAAGGGTGGCTACAACACGTTGAGATCAAATGAATGCATAAGTCAAAGTAAAACTGCACTAAGAGTTTTAACAGGGTTCCTAACGGGACATTTCCGCTTGAACGGGCACCTGAAAAAGCTCAAATTAGTGGAGGAAGAAGAATGTAGATTATGTGGCATGGAAGAAGAAACCTCCATTCACATACTTGCGAATTTCCCCTCAATTCAGAATCCTATGGCACAGCACCTAAGAGATTATTTGATAGAAGAGGGACATTTACCTAAGTTGAAGTCTGCAGATATCCTAAAATTCCTGATGCAAAAAGGACTAAAAGTGCTACTAATCTCT
Organism: Lochmaea capreae; assembly: GCA_949126875.1. NCBI lineage: Eukaryota > Metazoa > Arthropoda > Insecta > Coleoptera > Chrysomelidae > Lochmaea > Lochmaea capreae. Next base: position 13,862,510 of record OX421411.1, read on the forward strand.
GAGATGTTCCTAAGGAACTAAGCAGAAATGAGAGAACACAATAGATCTTTTAGGTCTCAGTGAATGTCACCCCATCATACAAACATACATAAAACGGTAGCTGGAACGTTGCCAAAACGTTAAATTGAAATTTAAATAAGATTCTGGTTCGATTTCCTGAAATAATTAACAAAAAAATATATGTGATTAAGTTTGTAGTTATAATATATTCAATCATTACGCACAGCACACATTTCTTAACAAATTGAATGCCGGTATGTTTTCTGGATATTGAAGAATATGGATTGATTTATCTGCTTTTACTGCAAGCTATCAAACTTCTGTCTCCATAAATTTTGGATTTGATTAGCCTATAGAGTTCTGAGATTGCTGGTGCGCCTCCTTTTATATTATATTATTATACAACTCCTATATTTTTTCAAAATTTATTATTTTCCATCAAGGGTAGGTAAATTTTAAAAATATGTTGTATGATCATAAATCTGTTTATGGAAAGAAAAGTAAGACGACAGAGCATGAGTAACAAAAGTCTATGATAGGTGAGTACCGAGGTAAGTACATATAATTTGAAGGTTCTTTGTTAGAACAAAATCTATGTGGAATTATAAATGCATGTGGTTGTGTTTCCTTTCATCAGAACAAAGAAAAAAGCAATTTTACTACTTTTTTCAACTAAAATCCATGTTTACCCATCTAACTAGGCATGAACAGATTATAACAAAAAATAAGACTACTAAGTAATTAAAACAAATTATTTACTTATATTGTAATCGTATAGCATAAATAGTAAAATAAAATTATTTACTACATAGCACCCTTACTAGATTTTCGATCATACATTCCAACTTCACAATATGATCCGCAAAAACTCTAAGTATCTCTGATAAAAGATCTGTAGCCATTACATTCTCATTCATCAACCATCTAAATTCTGATTCCGACAACATCATTTTACTGATTTGTAACGTTGTTGGTACTTCTCCCATTTTATCAAGAACTAGAGACCTGCTTTTAGAAAGACCAGCGAGTAAATCCACTGGCAAAGTAGCCGTATCACAGCCTGCTACCGCTTTTACTTCCTCTATGTCCAAAAAGTATGCTCCCATTACTTTGGTTTTATAATTGAATTTTCTTAAATATGCTTGAATTATTTTCAATGTTTCAACACCTTCATGGATCGTGCTTGGATTGGATTTCATCTGATGCCATAAATTAATTCGTCCAACAAACGGTGCTACATAACTTGCTCCGGCTTCAGCACAAGCGGCTGCTTGAACTAAAGTAAACATAGTTGTCATATTACAATTTATTTGGTGATCATTTTCCAAAATTCTTGCGGCTTGGATTCCTTCCCAAGTCGCGGGTAATTTAATAACTACATACTGTTTACTAATATTTTTCTCGGCAAATAATTTTATAATTTTAATAGCTTTTGACACACTTTTTTTCGTATCAAACGCAAGTCGTGGATCTATTTGGATGTGGACCTTTTCTTTCACGACCCCCAATATTTCTACTCCAAATAAAACATTAATCATATCAACGGCATTTTCTACGGTTTCTTCTAAAGTTTTACCAGTATTTACTCCATATTCAACTCCTTTCTGAACAATGTTTTGATATTCAGATAACTTGGCTGCTTGTAGTATTATTATGGGATTAGTCGTTGCTTCCAGCAAGTTGTATGGACGAATTGCAATGAAATCGGCTGTATCTGCCACTATTTTTGTTAGTTGATTGAACTGTTCTAGAGTAGTACTCATTTTGTGAAATAATGAGTACTAGTTATATTCCAAATATGTTATAAACACATGATACTTACTTTTATCAACTTTTATGCTTGTTTTTAAAAAAGAAAAGTCAGATATGAAACATCACCAGATAGGAAATAATTATCTCAGTGGTCTTCAAAATTATCAATTTTGTTCTCATACAGAATGGTCCCTAAGTAATTGTACATACAAATACAGTAAATGAAATATTACGATTCAAGCCAAGTTGCGTGGATGGAATATCGATAATAAGAAAGATATAGGGTGTTGAAGGTGGAAATTTGCAATCTTATTTCTTACAATAACGTTTTCAAACATTTATTCATAAAAATTTGATGTTTTTGGGTAAGAGAATTCATAATTTTATAATTATTTTGATGTATGATTGAGAGAGTGCAAAATAGGCCAAATTTGTGGGAAAAATGGGTCCCAAACTTTTTTGGTGTTCAAGCTGGCTCAACCTTTATGAACGAATATTTACCATTCCAGTACGCAAACTGTACGCAAGATTTATAATTTGACGTGTCCGTACGACACTGGTGTTTAAAACACCGTGATTCCAGAAGACCTACTTTTGGAAAAGTCAAGGACACTTTAAATAAATATGTCAATTTTGGTCAATATTCAATTTTTTCTATTAATTCCAGTTAAATTCCAGTAAAAAGAAAAATTGTTTTCAGTTACGGCCGGTTCTGGCAGTTCCCAATCGTTCGAATTGACCTCCACCAGTGGCGGCTCCTCGAAGGAGGCTAAGGAGGCTCAGCCTCCTCAACAATTTATCCAGATAATAGCACCAGAAATATTTTGTTGATTATTCTTCATTTTACTTCCTGTTTATCTAATAATTTTACAATTAATTCCCCGATTTTACTAGTTATTTTTGAATCTGACAACAGTGCCCTAACTCTTGAGGCTAGATTCTACAAACATCTCAATACGGAAACAGGTGTAGCTCAACACAGTTGCCGTTTTTTCGACCAGTTCAATTGCTAATACCGTAAAAATTAGCGGAAATGGCAACACACTCAGGAGGCTTGCCTCTAGCGGTTGCGATGATACACGAACTGCCGAATACAGAATACGTGTTGCGTGTTGCATACAATTTGGTAGACAATAAACTACATTATAAACAACTTTTTTTATGATTTTCAGATACCTACACTATTAAAGGTCAAATTGAGATTCGATTTTCCGATCTACATGAATTGAAGTTTTTCGACTTGACGAATAAAAGCTTATTCGAATGTTTTTCAAAAGAGTTTCCCAATACACTTTTAGATGCCTAACTTAGTTCTAAAATATTAATTTTTTGATAAAATAGCAGTGCACAATGAATTATGCGTTGTATACTCGAATAAAGATATTTTAGGTCAGTACGACAGTCACGCCGATATGATAAAATTTATGATAAACAATGATTTGCAACAAGTTTTACCTCAGTTTTATAATCTACTTTGTTTGACAGTCACCATTCCTGTCACGTCGGCATCGGTGGAGAGATCATTTTTCTACTCTCAAACGAATTAAAACTTACCTGCGAAATACAATGGGCCAAAATCGTTCATACAATGTTTGTTTAATATCTATTGAAAAAGATTTAGTAAAACGCTTAAAACAAAATGATACATTTTACGATAATATTATTGATCATTTTTAGCAAACTTAAGACCGTAGGATTCCGTTAATATATAAAAAAAGTTAATAAAAGCAATAAAAAAAACAAAATGTGAAGAAAACAAAAAAAAAATTAAAAACACAAAAAACGAACATAAAAAATGCACAAGAAACTATACACCTCCACGTTCGTTTTTGCTGGGCAACAACTAATTTTGTCACTGAAGTAGCTGGTATACGGTCGCTGCGCAAAGGTTAAATTAATTGGCTGAATAGAGTATATTTTTACAAAAACGTTTTATGTTAAGCCTCCTTTCTTAAAAAGTTTACGAGCCGCCTCTGTCCTCCATCCATCTCAACTGACCAGATACAATGAAATAAGACACCAAACAAGACCACAGACTATTCCTACTAATGGCGAACGTAAAAATATGAATTAATTAAATTAAGATTAGCGTTTGAACACACCAATAATCCTCGTAAACAATGCTGATTTTCTAATTTGAACTAAAAGTATACTTGATAGTTTCAGGAAGTGTAAGTATAGAATGAAACATTTTCAACTAAGAATAGTGCAATATCTAGTCAGAAAGTCGTAAGTCAATACTAGGCGACGACCTGATTATTACCTATCGTTCGAAATATATATAAGCAATAAAAGTGTGTGTTCCTTAAAATATTCTCAGGTCCGAATTAAAATATCTTATGAGATAGTTTGGCATTATAATAATAGTGGACTCTCCATAATTTTTGGCTTTTGTTAACAGTTTTGTATTTAAATTTATTTGATAATAAAAAAAAACCAAGGTTGATTTAGAACCTTTGGTAAGGATATGTTTAAATATGTGTAAATAATAAAATTTACTTACCTGGCCACCAGACTTTTAGTACTAGTGAGCTATTAACGCGATCAAAGCGATAATGGTCTATTTTCGGTTACAAAATAAACCTACTATTAAACAAACTTGAAAGGTGAATCAAATTTCAATAAAAATGAACATTATAAATTATCCAATTTAATAAAATTCTTTAAGATGTTCCAAGTACTGTCCATTTTGATCCATACATTTTTGCAACCTGAACCAAAACTGATGTTGCAATAAACTTGAAAACGATAACATTTTTATATTGAGAATGAAGAGACCTTTCAAACTTTATGTCACAAGCCTTTTCCACTTATTTTTAAATTTGAAGTAATTCGAAGTTGAAGAATGTTAAGTAACCAAAATATTAAATTTATTCCGTTTGGTTTTACACACTGTATGTCATATTATTAAGAACTGCTGCAATGTTTCTAAATTTGTTTCTAAGGTTTTGACGATAACATTTATATTTTTTGGGTTAAGCATTACAATATTATCATAAAAAATAATATTTTTAAAATGCTATTATGGTCAACAATACAGAGGTCAAAAATAAAACCGAAGTTGTAAAAACAGTTTGTATCTTCTAAATATTTTTTGTATTGATTACTTTGTTTATATAGTAACTAGAGAAACATTATCACAAAATATGAAGATATAAATACTTTCTTAATTGCGTTTTAAAAGTATCATAATTAAAATAACTTTTTTTTCTAATGTAGAGAGGGGGGACTAAAAGACATTAGAGAGAACGCACCCCCATCAACCCCCTATGCCCCACCTAACCAACCTACAAAAATTTAAATGGCAGCCCCCGACTTGCGATTCGTCATAGGAAAGCCCGTAGAAAATGCTTTCCAATGGTCTAAGTCATAATTATAGAGGATCTAGCAATAAAGCAGAAACATTTATTTGACAACAAAAATAACAATTAATTGTGTAACGATACTTCGGTTTGAAAACCTCCAAAGAAGGTGCAAGTACGGTCCTATTTAAGTGTTAAATGTTCTATTATTTGCATTTAATAAAAAATTGTTTGCTTTGCAGTTTTTAAACAACATATTTTGTTATTGTCTTTTGTATTCCCTTTCTGTACTCAAATTATTGGTTTATTTGATACTTACCTAAATGTCATTGTCATTTGTGTTTAATTATTTGTACGCTTGGTCCGAAAATATTTTTGTACGTTTTGTACGCTAATTTAACTACAATAATCACGATGGTTCACAGTATACCTGAACGTGTGGAGATAAATTTAATATTTGGCTCCCAGAACGAAAGACGGAACACCTCCCCATTACGCAGTAACAGTTCTCGGCCTACAGCCTCGTCGTGCTTCACTTCACATGCGTGTGTTAATATCCATATCCCACTAATTACGTAAATAACTATTATTGAAACTGGCGTAATTTCAAACTTGGGCTTTTTAAAATCAAATAAAGAATTAATATTCATTTTCATATCTCTGGCGGAACTTGGAAGGTATAAATATTGGTTTTGTATTGCAGCAAGATCTGAACTAATGTCGATAGCATTCGGGAGTAACATTCCAACAAGATGGTGCTCTTCTACACCATTGTGGTGCAGTAAGATGATTTGGATGAGGAATGACGTGGTAGATGGATTAGAGACGAAGAATTCCAATGACATGGCCAGCTCGATTACCGGACCTCACACCTTTAGAATTTTTTCCGTGGAGGTATCTTGAATCGAAGGTTTACCCAAATGAATCTGGCAATATTGAAGTTTTAAAATAACGTATTGTTGCAGAATGTAGGGCTACACCGCAGGCACATTTGAAACACTACGACAAGTTTAAAAATAGGATACTTAACTGTCCGTAGTTAAGTGGAACTCACTTTAAGCAATTATTAAAATAGATTCTTCAACATGTGATTAATATCGTACTGAATGGAAATTAGATTTTAATGTGTACTAATATGCCATTAAACTGCCATAATCACAAATAAGATTAGTATCATTGAATAGATGTTTTCGATACATTAGAAAAGAGGTGTAATCTTTGTCAAATACGTCATCTATCACCACTGGTAGGGAACTTTACAGCCCTCAATCTTCAGTTTCCAAATTTCACTAGTTTATGTATAATCGTTCAAAAGATAAGAGGGGTAGGAACTTTGAATAGCACTTTATGGAGATCACAAATTAGATCCATTTCAGAGTTTAGACCAGAAGATGTGGCAATATTTTAGCGCTAATTATGTAGAGGATAATGAGGAAGTGACGGTGTACTGTCAACCTTGATTGGTGAATCAGTGTACAAAATATTAAGTGATTTATGCTTCACCCAAAGACGGAATATATAGACCGGTAGCCCATGACACGTGTAGGCTTCATTATTTCTTCTGTAAGTTCCTTGTGGCATTACTTATTCTTTTTTCTTATTTTTTTGGAAATCAAACCACAATAATGTTTTGAATTTTTTATTTCGACGTTTCGGTAGGGTTCCAGCTACCGTTGTCAAGATTAACTAGTATAGATATAATTTTTTGGTCCCTATCTGACACAACCCTAGTATGTATATTGGGGTGAAGTTCACTAGAACCCAAGAGATCTATTGTCCCCCTCACTTCTACTTAGCTCCCGAGGAAAGTCTCAGAGACTAGTAGAGATGTCTGCAGGCTTCAGTTTAGGTGAGTGTTCCTATTCTGCCCAGCAGTGTTCTAGGTGTTGTGCCCTATTATTCTGAACTGCTGCGCAATTCACAAAGTATGTGGAGGGAGGTTTCATCTTCCATAACACAGATTCTACATTATTCTTCCTCCACTATTTTGAGCTTTTTCATGTACCCATTCACTCTGACTTAGGCATTCATTTGATCTCAAAAGGCTGCAGTCACCGAGAAGTATATTTCATTTCTAAGCCCTACTAGATCTTTCCGATGTACAAATCTCCTCTTTTTTTAGGCTTTGCCTATTTCTATCAATATTACATTGGAGCTGATACCGCAAAATGGTTCTGGTCCCCAAAAAGATGTTTCAGTCTCCCTCTTTGCTAGTTCATCTGCTATTTCATCTTATTCCAGTGTGTCCTGGAATCCATAGTAAGGTGACTATATTATTCTCGCTTAGTTCATTGAATGTGCCTAAGCATTCCCATACCATTTTGAAGTGATTACACATGAACTCAGTGCTTTAATGACTGCTTGACTATCCGACTTTATAATAATCCTTTGCCTTCTATATCCTTTATCAATATTGAACTGAGCACACTTTCCTATGGCGTGAATTTCCTTTTGAGAGATACTTGGGAGTTTTCCCATGCTTTCGGAGTGTTTGGCTTCTGTCCCATGCGCTCCTATCCCAGTTCCTTCTATTGATTTGGAACCACCTGTGTACAACTGAATGGCATTCCTTCCAAGTCTGGTGATGGTATTTGGATACCATTCCTTCTCGCTGCTTAATTTCGTATTATTAACCCTTAGTATTAATTGAATTTGTATTTCAGATGAAAAGTAGTACTCAAGGAAAGAATCTAAGTACACGGCATCCATAAGCTAATTGTTCTAGTTTCGTGAGTCTTCTGAGATTTCCAATGTCCACTGTAGCCTCTTGGGGAGCAGCCTTGTTCTACTTGTTTTCCACATGAAACTCGACGGTGAAGATAGGCATCCATTTGAAATAGTGAACCTACATGTGTCATGGTCTGTATGGATAGCTATGCGGTATGTAAAAGGGACAATGCGCTCCAGAGGGATCAGGACGACCCCCATATGAAAGTGACTACCCCAACATTACAGACATTTGAAGACAGTTACGGAGCTGGTAACTTTACACTACACCCTGAGGAAACAGTTGCACAAAATGGGCAAAGTTATTGAACCTATGTGCAGGAAATGTGAACTTAATGATAAAACACCTACTCACATACTCTGCTTCTGTGAGAACTTGCAAGGACTAAGGCATGGGAAATGGTACAGAGATTCAGTTCAAATGCTTGTGCAATTGAGCACAACCCAACGAATGAATGAATATGTAAGTGACGATGCAGCTACACGCCAGGGAAAGGATTTTATACCTAATAATGATAAGACTTTTGACAAAATTATTTGCGAATGTGATTATGGAGTTAGCATGTGAACATAAGTACCCTGATCAAGTGTTAAAGTGGACGAAACAAATGTTAAAGATTAGGATATCGCAATAGAACGTTATATAACCCAGCCAGCACAGTAATATTTCTAGGAAGTAAATAAACATTACAACACGATTTTCAACCTCGCAAGCAATGTTATTTTAATAGAGCCACAACGTTACTGCAACGTTGAAATGTCCGTGCATTGCACTATTCTACAAATGTTGCATAGATATTCCAATGAGATATTCTAGAGATATTGCAGCTAAACGCTTCTGCAGTATTTTAGATAAATATTTAGGGGAGGTAAATTTAAACGTCCGCCACAACATTCCAATAAATATAAAAAAAGCTGCTTATTTTAATATGCCTGGAACATTAGAAATAGATGGTCTCTTGATGTCCCATGAAAAGTTTATATACAACCTGTTGTAAAAGATAGAATATAAAATTTCCACTAAATTAAGCAAAATACTTCTCTAAATCAACAATGGTTTCAGAAGTGAACTTTCTATCAGGATTGACAAGAAGCAAATTGTCGATTTAGAGAATTATTTTATTTAATCTAGTGAAATTCTCAATTCTATTTTTGATCTGTTATGAATAGATTTCAAAAAGCAAAGGTTGAGACAATCATTATACAACCGGTAAACTTAACGAGATCCAAACTTCCAGAGTTTCAAGTTTATAGCTAGTTTTCTTTTGCAGTTTTCTTCACTATTGTTTAACGCATAACGCATTTTTTACAAAAATGCTCCATACTCCCTACTTTGGATGGACTCTTTCGTTTGAGATACTGACTGAAAGATATTTTAAAACTGAACAAAATTTAAAATTAATATTTTACATTTATTCCATTAGTTTTCCTAAAATAGGTTCGTGGCCAGTGGACTATCAATATTATGTTAGAATGTGAATATCACAATTCATAAGTAATAAGTAGTAAAATGTATAGTAGTAAGTTTAAATAATAAATAGAACGTATCCCAGTGCTACAGGTAGTTGTTTTATTCCTGTAAGATGACCCTCCGAGGGACCAGCAACACCACCTAGTCAGAGGCCCTTCCACACCTATAATATACAAAAGTATCAAAGGATAATAACATCCATTACATTCACACTAAATAATCCATAATATCTCAACAACATTTCACTGTAATGTTGCCATAAATGAAATAAATAAATGTTGGTGGGAAGTTTTCTATGTAGCTTAAAAAAACGTTACTTAGAAATGTTTTTAAAATGAATCAGGCACCTCTCTCGAAAACAATGCAATAGAAACGATACAGCGCGGTTGTTACAATGTAATCTTGAAATGTTTCAATGAGGCATTAAAACAAACGATTCCCAACATCCCTTCAATGTTTGTGCTTGCTGGGAATAGTGCTTCAAGTAGCTAATTAGAATGTGATATACCTTGACGTCAAAATTAAGCAACAAATCGCTTGAAATTATGATGATTTTCTAGCTTATGGGGAACGAAGTGTGATGTCTGTTGCCTGTGAAGGTCTATGGTTTTCTGTACGTACTCCTTACACATCCGACGGTATTGATTATTGACGAACATTACAAGTATCAGTCCTGTATTTGTTTATTCTGTCACACTGTAGGATAGCATAAATCTCCGCTGAATTAAAGAGGTATGCTTTCTTACTGAGAAGAAACATCTTGTGTTTAGGGCAGAGAGAAGTTTATTGGTCATATAGTCTGTTTTCATTTTTAAATTGGCTTTACTTACAATGATCTAATGCATCCGGATCTAACTGTTTGTTGCTCAAGCTGTTTTGCAGACTAAATAACCCTATCCTTTTTTTCCGAGCCCGTCTGACAAGTCTCCGATACACTGCAGCCTAATGGCTTATTGTATTTTTGCTAGTGCTTTCTCATAGCACTCAATCCAGCACCTTTGTCCCCTGCACCAGTTTGTACAAGTTCTTAGCTAGGTGTTTGCTATGTCCCAAGCAGCATTTGGACGTTGCGAGATATAACGTTGGGCTAGACAACACAACGTTGGCATCCAACGTTGCAATGACCACGTCACGACCCAAATTTGCACCTAAATGGGGAATAGAAATTCGAGTCGTTACGACGTCGGCACTGACTTTGAATGTCTTATGTATTCGACCAAATCCAACGTTGAGTAGCATTGCGCAAACCAACTTCGTTTTAGGTATTGGATTTGTGACTTTCCCACAACTCATAGTATAATTTAAGTAATTTATTTTGGAAGAAATGTGGGAGTCTTTGAAACTCGACCAAAGATGGAAGTATTTTTAACTAACAATCTGATTCTTAGTTTGAGTCATGTAAATTATGAACAGTATAATATACATATTTTTATTACTAGCAACAAAAATCTTAAACGAAATTCAATTTTTTGATAAACCACGGCCAATATTGTGGCAAAAAACAAACGGGCCTCAACAATTTGCAGGAAAAAGCGAAAAAAAAAATTATGCTATTTATTATTTTTCTTGATATGGCTGCATTTATATTTAAAAATAGTATACAAAGTCTCCAGTAACACAAATGCTGGTCTTAAAACTTTTAAAAGTTCATTAGAATATGTTTTTTTTTAAATAAATTTATCGTGAATCAAACAATGACGGCCAAATCAGTTACATACCAACATGGTGGATTTTGTTAAGCGACCTAATCTATACCAGAATACTACCTATTTGGACAGGAACACCTTTTTTCCACACCTAATTGCGACCTTTTCCCGACTTTCCGTTCCGTTAGACGATTAGTAAACGTTCAAATGACGGTATGTGAATACAACGTCTGGCTCAACGGCCCAATGACTAAATATTCCAACTACCGCAAGGCCAACCTAGCGGACGTTGCTTAAAGCGACGAAAAGACGACCAGTCCAGTCATTTTTTAAAATCATAACCTCTTAACAATATCTGCGCTTCTAACCTAAAAATGGATCATTTTTTAAAGGTGGTATTTATTCGAGTTAAAAACGGCTTGGGTTCCTTGGTTTACAAATCCGTTCTGGACACAGGCTACTCTACAAACCAGTTAAGGTATATATAATTTTAGAACTATGTCAATAGATAAAACCATTTGGAGGTAAACACGAAACCAAACCTGTGTCAAAGCGGAATATAGTTAACACTGTTAAATGTTTTATGTTTGTCTCGTAATAGTTTCTAGAAAGGTTTACAGTTACCTACTGAATAATATATAAGACTTACTAAATGAAAAACACCATCAGGGACAAAACAACTATTCCAAACTCACTTGATGGTTATTTGGTAAATCTATAAGGCCAGCTAAGTTGTATATGGATCTCTTTCTGTAAAATGTCAATGAATGTCTAAACGGCTCCTGTTTTGTTTTCTTAATTTGGACATGTTTGTATTTTATCAGACAAAAATCTATAATTACATAAATAAAAAATGAGGTTAGGCTGTAGATTGTGCCATTGACATATATAAAGATTATATTATTATGTCAATGGATTGTGCGAATATTTGAACTACTTTTAAACGTCCGCTCGTAGGTCAAATAATAGGAACAAAAAGTTTTAGGCGTGTTTTTATGACCAAAATTGTAACATGCGGATCTAAACGTTCTTAGAACGTCGTCTTGTTCCAGATTAGTCCAAAGACACGAAAAAGGTAAAAATGAACGTTGAGCGAACGTTGTCTGTCTAACAAAAAATAACGTTCGATTTGCTGACGTCGAGTAGTGATTGGCCCGATCGACTTCAAAGTTCCAACGTCGGATTAAGTTTTGAACTGACGTTGTCGGTGAACGTTGATGCAAACAACTAAATAATACCCAAAACCAACGTTGATTTAAGTAATCATTAAGTCGGAAGTCAGAATAATGCTGCTTGGGGTAGCTCAGCGTTTCCTTGCGGTGAGCCAAGTAATAACAGTCTTTTGCGATCAAGAGTCACGCATGTAAACAGTATATGTTTCAATGTCTACATTTCCCTACCGCATAATCTGCATGTAAGGTCTCCGTTGTATAGTTTCAATTTGTACAGGTGTTCCTTTACTGGTGCATGACCAGTCATGACCAGTTCTGCTGTACGTTTCAAGCATGGTTCTTTTATAAAGGTTTTCCCATGCATTTGCCTTGGGACGTTTACCCAGAAATTTTTATGTTGTTCTCTGATCCACGTCTTCACAGATCCTCGTACTATATTTTTCGGTATACCAAGAATCTGTCCTGGTTCAGGCTGAGTTTCCTCTGACCCTCTTTTTGCAAGATTCTCAACTTTCTCATTGCCCTTGATACCCTGGTGGCTTGGTACCGAGGTCAGCTTGACGTTATTCCGTTTGGCTAACGTCTTCAGTTCTTCGATGCAATCCCATACTAGTCTAGAGGTCACTTTCTGGCTTGAGATTGCTTTAAGTGCCGCCTGCAGGTCATGACTATCTAACATGATATGGATCTGCTTGCATTCGGCAGCTCTCCTCTTGTTTTCTTTCGCGCATTGCTAGATTGCATATACCTCTGCCTGAAATATAGAGGTGTAGTTTCCCAGTGCGTAGCTATAGCTGTCACCTGGTTTTTTGGAGTATACACCCGCCCCAGTTCCATTTACAGTTTCACAGTTTTAGACCTATCGCTGTCCCTGTCTAAAGGTACTGACTTCTTCGTCAGCCCATTCCTTTCTGTCTGCAATCGACACTTCGAATGGGCTATCAAAGGAATATCGCACGGTTGTGTAGTGTCTGTTCTCCTACTTAGCATTAGCACGCCCCTCGACACAACTTTTACGATGTTCATGTGCCCTGATGATCTAGCGTTTAGGCTGCTCATCGTGTTTTCTAGTCTATGGATAACTAGTCTTGCCTCTCGCTGTATCACAAGTTGTAAGGGAGGTAGGTCTAATAGTACTTCCATAGCTGCTGTAGGGGTAGTTCTCATGACCCCCGTGATGACCAGACATGCAAGTTTTTGCACCTTGCTTATTCTCATCATAGCCATTCCTTGCTCAGTCTTCGGCCACCATACCAAAGAGGCGTATGTTATGGCGGGCTTTACCACCTTGTATAGCACCTTGTATAGTACAGCATGTCAGGTGTTAGCCCCCATTTTTTCACAAAGAAACGTCTGGCCACTACTAGCGTGATCTCCGCTTTCCTTATTACTTATTAACCAGCTATCCCTTAATTTCTAAAATTTCTCCTCCTCCTCCTCGTAGACTTAGAGGTCCTAGTCCCTCCCTTCCTACGGGTGAATGCGATTACTGTCGTTTTATAGGGACTGATATTTAGTTCCTCTGTCCGTATCCATGCCAAGTCTAGAGCCTCTTGCATTCTATCTCTAACTGTATAAGGTATTGTATTTCCCCTGTGCTATGATGACCAAGTCATCAGCATATCCCAGGGTTCTGTGAGCATTATTTTTCAGAAGTCCTAATAGCCCATCCACCACCAGATTCCACAACAAAGTAGACAGAACTCATTCCTGGTGGCATCCTCTAACTACCTGAGCTACCAGTGTATCCTCCATTATGGTGCCATGTATCATCCTATTCTTTAGTATAGAGTCAATCCAGGTCACCTATGTTTCCTCGACGCCTCTTTGCCTTAGCGACCGGATGATAGATTCTACAGAGGTATTATCGAAAGCTCCTTCAATGTCTTTGAAGGTCCCAATCATCACCTCTTTATTTTCCAGCGAATATTTCACATTCTCAATTAGCTGGTGTAGCGCTGTTTCTGTAGAGTACCCTGTCCTGTAGGCATACTGGTCTTGGTGTAATGGCCTCTGAACCAGTACCCCATCCCTGATATGTCTATCTAGCAGTTTTTCCAAAGTCTTAAGTGCAAATGACACAAGACTAATCGGTCTTAGGGACTTCGCCGTTTCCTGTCCATTTTCCCAAGTTTCGGTATGAAGGTTACCCGAATATTTCTCCAGGCCATTGGTATATATCCAAAGACCAGGCTGCTTCTAAGTATGCTGCAGAGTCTGCTGTACAGGAGCTCCGTCCATTCCCGGTGATTTATACGATTCAAATGAGTTTATAGCCCATCTTACTTTATCATAATTCACTGCATAACTGCCAGCTTTCCCTGCAAGCTCTGCTTCGAGTTTCCAGTTCTTTAAAGTCCCAGTTATCTAGTTCGTGATCTATTCGAGCCCCAGGGAAGTGAACTCTGAGAAGTTCCCTGATTGTATCTTTCCCCGTCTTTGTGTACTCTCCTAAATAGTTTTTAGGAGAGTAGGTATCTCCTCACAGTGCTTTATCCGAGAGTCTCTCTTAGATTTTTTCAATGCCTCATTGTAACTGGTCAAGGTGTTCTTGTAATCATCCCACCACCCAGTTTTTTTTGGCTTTATTGAATTTTTGTCTAGTTTTCCTCCTTAATTTAGCAAGTTTTTTATACCACCAGGGCATATTCCTAGTGGAATTCTTTGTAATAAGGGGACAATTTTCAGAGATGATTATTGTGTCATTGAAATCATCCACAGCCATCTCTAAGTCCAATATTGTTCCTATCGTCTTTCTCGTTCCCGGTAGACTTTCTTCCAGGTCCGCCGTATATACTTCCCAGTCGGCCTTCCAGGAGTTCCGATATTTTTCGCTGGTAGCACTACCTTCAATATTAAAGTTTATGTGTCTATGGTATGAGCAACTCTCCCCAGCAGACACATTCCATTCATATACGTTGAGACTATTGTCACATCAAGTACCTCCTTCCTAGTTTTTGTTATTTCCTACATTAATTACTTATGTATGAATTATTTTCCATTAAAAATTGTAGTTAGGTTCGTATTTGTACAGCCCCAAGATTGGCCCAAGATAGATGGTGCGCATTCGCATCACAACCGATGATCCGTTGCATCCCTGTTCGTCTGCAATCCCTCACCAGCTCATCAACCTCTCTTGTTGGTATTGCTTCAGGATCATCTGAATGCAGATATGCCGATCCAAGAATAATCTCCCTCGGTCCACTGTCTCCGCTGATATTTATCTTCACTGCTGTCAGATCTCCAGAACAGAAATTTACTAACGGCAGTGATCCTGCAATAAGTTGTTTGACATCCCAACTCTCCCTAGACCTAAAATTGTATGTTTTTTTCTGGTCCTTGCCCAGTTGATCACTGCCGTCTTTTGGTTTGTGGTAACGATTCTCCACCATCCACGTACCTGCGGAAATGTTTTTGGCTTTGGTCTGCTTTTTTCTTTGAGCTCCTGATAGCCGTTTTGTAACCAGTACGATACTTTGTATCGCCTGGGACAGTTGCTCATCAGTCACACTTCCTGATGGCTGCTCAATCCTGGTGGCTTGTACTTCATTTTTCCCGAGCTGTCCGAGTCTGTAGCTTTCGCTAGTTCCCTTCCGGTTCTGTTATCTTGATTGGAGTCTTCGGACAGGTCCGATCCTCCTCCCATGTATTTTCTAGTGGTCTCCTCATGATTCCCACCTTACCCTATCTTTACTTCTCCCATTATCACAAGGTGTAGAGGAAAAATGCTAAAAAAGCTTTATGGTGCTGCCGTTGGCGTGCTCCTCATACACCTTGCCATCACCATCACCATTAGAATCTCCGTACCTTGAAGGGATAATGGTCGCGTTTATCTAAACAAAGTTGATTAAGTAGCGATTTTAGAGTAATCTATCTATTCTTAATTTTTCTGAACGTACTAATCTTGATATAACAGCATAACCTAATTTTATTGGATACAGGGTCTCAATAATTATTATTTATTTATTTTCGATTTTAGTAGGTAATTCCACATTAAAATTGTGATTATATTTATTTCGGTGAAAATATAAATACAAAATATGACAATCCGCCATCTTAGCTAAAACACCGATCACAAACGTATGACATCAACCTCTTGTATATCGTTCGAACTTTTATCGTATTTTCTGGTATTGCTTCGTTCAAATGAGATTTACTCGTTAAAGAATTCATGAGTATCACACAAAATAATTCAAATTAGTAATCAAAATAAAGTTTCAATTTGCAAACTGACAAATATTTACAGATGTGTGATGTCATGGAGACGCCATTACCTACTATTTTAACGTTTTGGTGCGAAATTTAAATTGTGTTTCAAAACCGTGAATTTCTCCTTTAAAACCCTTATTTTTTCAAGAAAAAACATTTTTTGGATAAAGCTTATGCGTACAAACATCGTGGAGCAATTTTTTAAAATCAGTAATCATGCCTATTTTAATAGTTCCTACTGGTGTTTATTCAAAATACAAATGTATAAAATATTTTCAAACGAAAATATATTGACATTTTAAATGTTTATTAACATGATATTCTGCATAAATATCAGTTAATGCATTATCGATCGATAGCATAGCGTATTTCAATTCTGATGGAATAAATGGCGACTGCAACCACAGCACTCACATCTGATCAGTTTACAAAACACGTGTTCAGCAGCGAATTGATGTTCACTCCGGTAGTGCTACGTTGGGATTAACGCTACTAATTCTCCCAATCCCACGAGTTCCCTACTTTTCGTCTAAGGCACTATGTTTGGTTTGGTAGGACTTATATTTAAACCCACCAAACAGCGTACATGGATCTGATTCTCAGCTTCACACCTTTACATATAATATGGTGGTGGAAAGTGTTGCAGAGAAAACAAAATACAGACTAAGTAGGGAGGGAATCATTAAAAAAAAACCACCTCCTCGCATTTTAGAAATCAGAAAACCTGGGTCATGCCACAAGATAATATAATGGAAAAGTATAACTTTTTGTAAAAATGGAATTAAGTGACAAAAAGGATTGGAATCCAATCATAATTACGAGATAATTACGAGAGAAGAAGAATACTATTCAATGATATACAGAAGGTTCAAAAACAATAGAAGGGACTAGGAGTGCACGGGCCAGGAACCAAACACCCTGAAGGCTTGGGAAAAGCACCAAGTATCTTTCAAGCGAAATATCACGCCATAAGAAAGTGTGCCCATTTCAATATTGATAAAGGATATGGAAGGCATAGGATTATCATAATGTCGGATAATCAAACAGCCATTAAAGCACTACCTACTGGAGTGGCACTCTGTAACAAAATAGAGATAAAGATTCCCTTCTTTTCGCCATTTAGTACTCTGTAACTGAGTTCGATCGTTTCCGAGCCTAGTTGAACATGACCGAAGATGCGATAGCGAAGCGAATGATAGCGACAACTCCAAGGGTCTTTCTATTCAAGAGACATATCGTTCTGTCTTATTCTACTTAATTGTGTGATTTTTCGATCATCTCTGTTCGATGACAAGAGAAAAGAGGTTATGTTGTTGTTGTTGTTATTAATTTTAATTTTCTAGGGTTAGTTGCGTCAATCTGTTTGTAGAATAACATTATATCTGAAAAAACTATATAAAAGGTAAGCATTTAATTTAGAACTTAGTTTTTGGGTGTTGGGTTGTTATCAAACTACCACTTTCATTTAAATAGTTATAGCTACCTACCAAGAACAATTTATTAATTAAAAACTGATAACTGTGTTCAAATACTGCTATTGTAATAATATTATTTTATAAATTATAGAAATATGTCACGGGCCCCAAAAACAAAAAGTTCAATGGATCACTCTCATCTCGCAATACCCTTTTTCTAACTCTGTTTTCATGCATTCTTGCAATGTTTTCGAGTTCATTCACAAGAAATCTTTGCACTGGCAATATTTTTTACAAAAACCCATAAATTAAATGCAATATAAATTGTGAGGTTACTAAAGTTAACAGATAAATCCATAAGATAAATGTCAAATTTCTTCTTCTCTTTTATTTTTATCATGAAATAGTCAAATTTGCATAATGTTTTCTGAATTATTAGTAGATTATTCTCTATCCGATTGACGATCCCGAACCTTGTCGAATTATAGCCGAGGCGATAGAGATTCGCTTATAGAGTACCGCATATCAAGTATAGCGATTCTTTTCGTTTGCTTATTCTTTATCTCTTTCCTTAAAATACAAATTACAGAGTGCCAGCCCTGAGTTCTTGTGTAATCAGTTCCAAAATGGTATGAACTATTTTGCTACTATGCTCAGAGCCTGTTCCCTGCGCTATCTGACTGAAATATTGAATTTGCCTCATGATATAATGACCAGATCGTTCACATATCCCAAGATAGCCTGTTGTCCTCTTTGAGTCTCTCAGTCTGTTCATTAAAAGGTTGCATAGAGTAGACGTGATAGGACACTCTTCCCTGAGGACATCTTCTTGAAACCCAGGTTAATAATGTTTCACCCATCAAGACTGGGGAGATCGTTCGGTTTTTAACATGCATCTGCAGCTTGTTTCGTGAATTTGCTTTTGACGAATCGCCCTCATGATCACTTCGTAAGATGTGTTATCAAAGGCGCTCTTTATATCAAGAAAGGCTGCTAATAATACTTCCTTATTTTCTAGTTTGACTCGAACGGACTTGTTTCAGCTCTGAAAAAACTATAATTGTATCTTATTACAGAGGAACAAAATAACTATAATAATAATTGAAAAACCTACTTTTTTGTAGCATGGGGCGTTGTGTCGATGATAGTACCTACCAAGAAGCGAACTATCTTTTAATCGGCACCGCGTCCCAGTTTTATCAATTACTTGGATATTGTATTTTGTATCCATTCCCACAATGCTAGAGAGTTTAAAACTGTTAATCTTGACCAATATTCATCAGATTAATAAATGTATACCTATATATTGTATTCACCTATAGCCATTCCGGCATCTATTGGTGACGTGTAGGCAAAGGCAAATTCAAAATTTAAAAAACTAAGAAATTTCAAGCTTATGAAATAATTTATTAATGAAACACAAGCAGATATTTTCTTAAAATTATATTCAAACATCTTTACAAAAATAATTATCACAATCCACACAAAAGCTCAACAAATTAATGTAAATAGGTAGTCGGGAATATTTTTTGTCCTTATAATTATGATATATCATATGTACAGAAAAAATTGTACAGTCAATAAAACTATGTCCTAACAAATGCTGAAAATATAAATGTGCAACATATACACAAATTACATTTATTTTAAAAATAATAATAAATGCATCCGATTTCACAATATATAGTGTTTGAAAATAATTCTCAAATCAACTTTGAATTTACGTATATTTATATAAACAAGAGCTTACTAAAAAAAGTCAGAAATTTGAGTGACAACCAACTGCATGTAAAAAATTGCTTGCCGAATTGTTAAGAAAGTATTAAATAAAAATTTGAGTGATGATCCAAAATATAGTAATAAACAATAGAGGTACGTTTACATTCAATTTTAATTTAAATTATACTTGAAATTAGTTTACTTTATTTATTGAAACCAGTTCCTCATTAAAATCAGGTGCATAATCTTCAGTATTTACTATATTATTTATATTGGACTTATCCCTCTCCATGGCCATAGTGTTTCACTGTAGTACATAGGAACATAGGTAGGTAGGTCTTATATTCAAAAAAACCACTTTTTTATTGACAAATTAACCATCACAATGTGAATGTAACCTTAAAATCTATAAATTACCTACTGAATTTTAGCTTGATCCTGTCAAATAACTTGAATTGAGCGTGGGAGTGACCTTGAAGATAATTTGCAATATACATTTTTTCATTTGACTAGCACCAAAATTCACTTCTAAATCAAAATAGAATTGAATGTAAACATATCTTTAAAATTACTGATATGTAAATGTAAAACGTTAGCTGTTCGAATGAATATACCTGAAAATATGTCAGATCAAACCAAATTTCTAATAAAACTTATACTGAAGAATAAAGATGAAAGTAGGTACATATTTACAAGGAGAATTTTCGCCACATTTTTATGTTTCAATTGACTGGTTTGAAAAATAGGACGTATTTATACAAGTTAAAGTACAGATGCATGCTGGATGCTGGTAATCGTCATTTCTGAAACGTAACATCCTGGTAAATATAATAAAGAAGCCATGCATTCATTCAGCAAGATATATGAGTCATGATACCGCGGTTCCAAGCGTAAAGCTTTGTACCTTCTATTATTATCTGTCGTCTCATGATTTTAATAATCTTGCAATTAATACATATCCTATGGTATTACAAGTTCCTGTTATCACCAATCAGGTCAGTAATATTTAATTGTCGAGATTATAAGGATAAGTAACAAAAAAAGTAGCAATTTAAGTTATATTGTTGAAAAAAAGGTTACTCCAATGTGTCGAATAATAAAAACATATAACGATACTTTTGCAGTCAAAGCAGTGTCTTGATTCCAAATTATAATATATAGGCAAACGCAGGCAAAGAACAGCCAAATATTGAAAAGCAAACAAATAATATTGATTTGAAATTTAAACTTACAGAAGATATTAACATATTAAAATATTATTAATTGATAATCTTGCTATGATTTCTACAATGAAGTACGTTCCAGCTATCAAAAATGATAGATATGTGTTTGGATATGTCTAGTTCCTAGTCGCATGAGAAATGCTCAATTAAGGAATTGACCACATCAAAAGCTTCACACTTTTCAGTAACTTTGAAAGTATTACAACATTATTTGTATTATATAGCCACAACAGAAATACGCAACTTTTTACACAATCATAGATTACATAAGCAACTATTAAATAGAAGAAAATCTTATCAGCTCTTCAGTGTAATAAAAGAATATACTTAATGTTTAATGAGGGTGTACAGAAGTTTATATATGCGATCAGATTTCAAATGAAATTGGTATCTGTAAAAGAAACCGTATGTCACTTTGGAGACTATGTTTTTCTGTTACCTTATAATATTAAACACATATATAATAAACAATATATTTATCGCTCATGACTATTGTTAAATTTATGTGACCAAAATTACAGCCAATGCTATGTGTAAGTATTATGTAAAACAAAAATGCACAACATTTCTGTTAAGACAATAATGTTTAACACAATTATAATATCGTCATTGTCTTAAGCTTTTTCAACTTAATGTAGAAAAGAATAGATCCTTAAATTGCAGTATTTTTTGAATTGATGAAAGATCTGAAATGTCAGTACAATTAGTGATTATGCAAGATTTTTATTTAAAAATTGCTGCTTTTTCTAAGAATTGTTGTCTTCTAGTTGCTTTCTCTTCTTCGTTGCGTTTCCTTTCTTCCTGTTCCGACCGAATTTCATCTTCGAATTTACTTTTCTTCCCCAGTTCAACAATCTATAAAAAGTGATATTTTATCAAGAAGACTTAACCTCAAAATGAGAAGAAAAAAATTTAAATTTTTTTTAAAGACAATCCCCCATTGGAACAGGTTCACAGAATCACGCAATTCTTCAGGAATTTGCAGATTTGTTTAGTTATACACAAATATTATATAATTAGCGTGGTAATAAGTGGTTGATAATTTCAAAGGTATTCGACAATTTCTTCATATCTTGCTTTGGTATAATCTTTCAAATAATTGAACAGGAGTAGGTATTTTTTTTTAATAATAGAGCATATTTCAATATTAATATCAATGCAGTCACATAAACTTTTAAAGTAGGTACAAAAATCTGCAAAAAATGCTCAAAATAACTACTTGAGTATATATTTAAATTTAAGACTCGTATTTGTCAGCTCTACTCGACTCAGTCATATCTCTCACCCTCCTTTCCATCTTAACATATCGCCTCTCACTATCCTCCAAATTCTGTCTACAATATCTTATGTGTGAAAACTGAACATACGGTACATGACGTAAGAATGTGAAGATAAAAAAAATAATGAAATCAATACTAATTTTTTTCCGATTAAGTTTCATTTGTTTATTTCAGTCACAGCAGATAGGGTACAATTACGTCTGCACTGTAGGACAGAAATGTTTTGTTGAAAGTCATGGCTGCTCCAAAAATGACTTAAACGTAAATAAAACAAGCATAGATGCAAGCACTAAATGTATAAAATTAAATATTACAACTATTTAGAATTAGATCCCAGCATTTCCTCAACTTTATCTTCCAGCTCAACAAAAAAGATTTTGAATAATATGGAAGACATGTATTGATTGTGATTATAGTGTCTTATTTAGTCCGGGATTAGGCTCTTAGAGCTCTCGGACGGAGAACATATTCCTTGTACTGATGAGGCGCAAATAGGCCGAAAACGGTCTGCAAATTATGTTGTCCCTTATAATTGCAAACCAGAATACCTAGTTGGTTAAATCTTGTAGATCATACCTACCCCGTTTGACTAAGAAGTGTAATTCAATGACGTTTGTCGGTGCATAGAGCCCGGGAAGTAGTTTCTTCTTAGTAGCAACTGCATCAGGTTTATTAGCTACCAATAGTAAAGTATTCTGTTTATTTTGTAACAATTCCGATCATAATAGTTTTGATTGTTTAAATGCACAAAAAATGCCATTAGATAAAAAGAGGCAAATTTTGGTGAGAAAAAGGTGTTGCTATTTTTGCTTGAAATATGGACATATTGCTATGTTAAATGTAGTAAATGTAACAAACGGCATTATTTAGTGTCCAGGATTAACTAATCAATCTGATTTAGTCGCAACATCAAATGAACACCAAAATATGTCAACGGAAAATTCTTTAACCAGATATGATACCTCCAGCGATGTGTTTTTACAAACACTAGCCGTTATTGTCTATGGTAATAATAATTCTGAACGTGTTTGTAGAGCTTTAATAGATACAGGTTCACAAAGATCATTTATTTTGAATGATACTGCCAAATCGCTAAATTTACCAGAACTGGATACCGAAAATATAATTCATTGCGTCTTTGGTGGTTTGAAGACCACAGAGACAAGACATTCACTTTATAAAGTTCATTTAGGTAATTTGAATAAAGATTATCCCTGCAACTTTTATACTTTAGGACAAGAACAGATATGTGGTGAACTACCTGAGGCAATCAAAGAAAGTTGGAAGACGGCGAACATCCTTGTTGAGGATACATTAAGTAAAGTAGAAATTCTTATTGGTTCCGATGTTGCTGGGAAACTGTTAACAGGTAATATTGTTCAGAATCCCTCAGGTTTGACAGCAATTCAGACTTATTTGGGTTGGACGATTGTTGGTAGAGGTAGAAATCAAAGACAGAAAAGTGAGGCAGCCATAATGATTACTTCTTTAGTGGATTTTTCAATTACTCAGCTGTGGGAATTGGATGTACTCGGTATACGGGATCCCTGTGAAACTGTTAAGCGCCAGGCTCAAGAGGAAGCGACTCTAAAACATTTTTTTAAAACCGTTGCAACTGATGCTGAGGGTAGGTATTTTGTTAATTTACCGTGGATTGAGTATCCAGCTTTACTTTCAACTAACTATGAGCTAGCTCTTGGTAGATTAAATAGGACCGTTGATAGATTAATCTCTGTTGGTGACTATTTTATGTATGAATCTATTTTTCGAGATTGGTTGAATGAGGGTATAATAGAGGAAATTCCTGAAAATTAATGTGGCGTAGTGGGAAATCATTATTTGCCGCATAAGGCTGTTAAAAAATCGAACAGTACCAAGAAAATTAGACCCGTGTTTGATGCGTCAGCACATGATAAACATTTCCCTTCACTTAATGATTGTCTTGAGAAAGGTCCAAACCTTATAAAGCAAATTCCAAAAATGTTTTTAAATTTCAGACTGCGCAGGCTAGGTGTCATAGCGGATATTGAGAAAGCGTTTTTACAGATTGGTTTAAGTTTGTCAGATAGGGATTTTTTGAGGTTTTTGTGGAAGGACAACGAGGGTAAGCTGAAAGTTTATAGGCACTGTCGAGTGGTATTTGGTGTTACTAGCAGTCCGTTTCTATTAGGTGCCGTAATTAGATATCACTTGCAAAATATATTGGATGCTTGCAGATATGGAAACCATAGTTTTTCTGAAGCTGTAATACAAAAACTAGCAGGCAGTTTCTATGTGGATAATTGTATGGCAAGTTTTGATAATGAGTCTGATTTAGATATTTTCATGAGAGAAGCGAGAGAAATAATGTATCAAGGCAAATTTAATTTACGTGGTTGGGAACAAAATTTTTGTTATCCAACAGATATGGAAAAATGCAGTTATGTGCTAGGTTTACTTTGGGATAAGGAGGATGACACTTTGAGCATTTCTTTAGAAAGTTTACAGCAGGTAAATTTTGGAAAAATTACTAAAAGAACTCTACTTTCAGTCGCTAATAGAGTATTTGATCCGTTAGGCTTTATTGTGCCGGTGACTTTATATCCAAAGAGAGAGAGAGAAAGAAAGAAAGTGGTTTCTTCCAGTCTTGTTACACAATGTATAGGTTCGTTGGAAGATGTTTATAAATATTTCTCTAAATTTCCGAAATTGGTAAGGATGATGGCCTGGCTTAATAGATTTGTAAGAAATTGTCAAAATACTAATAATAAAGTGAGTAAGGCTTTCAGTTCAGAAAAGATAATGGATACAGAATTATATTTATTTAAGATAGCTCAACGAGAGACATTTCCGAGGGGTACGGATGATGGAACTATTTAGTCATTAAACCCATTCATAGATCAATCGGGTGTATTGCGAATACGGACAACTTTGTCACTAAGACAAGGTACTGTAGACTTCAGGCATCCTATACTGCTTTCATCAAAACACCCTATAGTTGAAAGGCTACTAAGATGGGAACATGAGAAAGCATGTCATGCTGGAGTGCATGTTATGTTGGGAGTTATTAGAGAACGTTTCTGGATCTTAAGGGCTCGACGTAGTATAAGAAGTATTATCGCAAACTGTGTAATTTGTCGGAGGTTTTCGTCTAAAAGAATCGAAGCTGCACTTGCCTCACTTCCTGTAGAACGTGTTCGGGATGCTGCAGCATTCGAAATAGTTGGAGTGGATTTAGCTGGTTTACCTGCGGTATTTACAGAGCAATTCATTTGGAATTGTTATCTGCGATTTCAACAGAAGTATTTATACAAGGCTTTCGTCGGTTTATTGCCAGAAGGGGTAGACCTTCTACTGTGTTTAGCGACAACGGTACTAATTTTTTTGGAACAAATAATAACTTGAATAAACTTAATTGGGATGAAATAACGGAACACACTTCATTGCAACAGATTCATTGGAAGTTTAATCCTGCAACTGCCGCTTGGTGGGGTGGTTGGTGGGAGCGATTGATTAGAATATTGAAAAATTTGTTGCGCCGAGTTCTAAGTAAAGCATCGATAAATTATGAAGATCTATGTACGATTCTGTGTGATTGTGAATCTGTAATTAATAGCCGACCCCTATCATATGTCTCAGAATCATTGGAACTAGAGCCTCTGATATAAGGGAAACTGGTGTAGCTGATTTAGATACCATTGATGCTAATTATCTTTCTAGGCGATCAAACCATAGAAAAAGGTTATGTTCTGATTTAAGAAAGAGGTTTCGTGTAGAGTACTTGGGGAACTCAAACAGAGATGTGACAAAAAAATTACCAAGCAACTCAAAATTGGTGAGCTGGTTTTCATAGGTAGCGATTCTTCTAAGCGTATAGATTGGCGTCTAGCCCGTATAGTAGATATTATTCCTGGTAAAGACAATAATGTTCGATTAGTTCGTATTAAAACTAAAAATGGCGAATTGCTTAGACCAGCTCAGAGACTCTTTCCACTTGAAGTGTATTCAACAAGTGACAAGGTCCCTGACCGAAATATTAGTATTTCTGAAAATAAAATTGAGCAAGTTAATGCGATAATCAAAACTCGTTATGGTCGGGTTGTTACTAATCTTTCAAGATTTAATTCTTAGAGTTTAAAGTTATTTTATTGTCCCCCTATCTATGTATATGATTGTTGTAATTTTCAATATTAAATGGGAAATTTACAAGGTGGGAGAATGTTCCGAATTGTACCAAGTGTAGGTGTTTAGTTGTTAACTGTTTGGGTGTAGTATGGTTTCCTAGATTTAAAAAAATGTAATGTCAGATTTTTGAAATAAAAAATATATATGAAATTGTCAAACAAAATTTATTGTTTAAAAGCGTTTTCGAGGGAAATCTTTACAGCTAGAGTATGAAAATTAATGGAAATGAGTAAAAATAACGTGAACTGGCTGAAACTTATATTGATGATTGAAGTTAAAATGAAATATGCACAAATCTCTGTCAAATGTTAGGAGCAGTGTCGGCTTAGCAGGGTTTTTTGGGTACAATAGCACTGGGCGGCAAACAATTGGAGGGCGGTACGCATACTACTATGTAAAAAAAACTTATTTTGCTTATAAAGAACGATTTATATTTTATAGGCGTGTGCGAAATTTAGAAAAAGAAATGATTGTTTTTCAAATGTTGAAAAACAAATATTTTAAAGCACTGGAAGATGTGTCTATATTCACACCGGGCAGTGGTTAGTAGCACTGATAATTGTTTTGAACCATCAATATCCGTTATTAACCTATTTTCTTGTGTTTCTAAAGCAAATAATTAGGTGTTATGCTCCAATAAAATGTTGAGAGCTATAAACTATATATCCCCAATATTGTGTCCATCTATCTAGCTTTTGGTCTACCTTTTGGTCTGTTAGCAACTGGTGTCCACTCTGTTATTATCTTTAGATTACTACCTTCTTTAATCCTTTTGATATGTCCAAGCCATCTTATTCTGGATGCTTTTATTGTTCTCGGTTCCTAGTATTTCTTTTATTTCCAAATTCGTCAATCTTTCATACTGCCCCCCATTAAATTTCTCTGGTCCATAGATTTTCCTAATGATTCTACTTTTAAATATTTTTTACTTTTCTTCACCTTCGCTTGTCATTGTATAGTTTCGTCTTGCATACTCTTATTTTTGTGGTTTTCTTGATTGTTTTGTTCTGCATTAGGGGGTTGTATTCATAGTATGCTCGATATCCTGCCAGTATACGTTGTGCAATTATCATTTTGCCGAGATATTCAAAGTGTTGAATTACTTCTAACTGATATTTCCCAATTTTGAACGATGAGTGTCGTTGTCGTACCCGCCTCTTTGTACTTCAATGTATTTTGTTTTCTCCTCATTAATTTCCAGTCTCCTATTCCTTAATTTTTTTGTTACAATCGTTAGCAGCTTCTCTTGAAGTTTTCTGGTCACATCATCTGTATATGCCACTATTTGTGCCGATTTATTGATGACTACTCCAGGTAAATTACGTTTTTTTATTATTTCGACGATAACTACATAGAAAGTTGCTGTAGAAAGCCTACTTCCCTGCCGTACTCCTATACTTCTCAGTTATTTTGAAAATCTTTCGATATGTATGTATGTATGATGGGGTGACATTCACTGAGACCTAAAAGATCTATACATCTTTCGATCATTTGTTGAACCGTTTCTTTGGCATTTATCATCGTCAATGTTGATATAATTTAAAATAAATAAGCTATGTTTTCCCAGAAGTCTCTCACATTCCGGTGTAGCGCAAATAGCTAATGTTATTCCTATCAAAGTAAGTTTTATATCATGACTTCCTACACTATATTAGGAAAGAATTGTCTTTTAAATAAACCATTTCTTGAGCTCTTTATTACCCTACTGAAAAATTGCGTGGGTACTTTTAAAATAAATACAATCATAGTCAATAATACTTACTTTAGCTTCGAAAAACTCCTTGGCCCCATTAACACCAACTTTATCCACGTCGATTTCAGTAAGCTTAGCTAGCTGTGCTAATCCAGAGTTTTCTTCTAGTTCTCCTGCGCGAGCTTTTCGAAATACTAGCATGAACTCATGGAATGACAAACGACCATCTCCATCTTCATCTACTTCCTTAATCATCGCTTTCAAACCTAAATGTGTTTGTGGAGCTCCCAAAACTTCCATCATTCGTTTCAGTTCATCTATGCTTAGGTAACTATCTTTATTTGTATTGAATCTGGAAAAAAGACATTCTATTATATTCATTTATCGACATTCAAGCCGTTCATTCGATAAGTTATTTAAGATGTGTAACTAGTTATTGTTTCAACACTTAAGCGCAAATAAATTTCGAAAATTTTGTTTCTGTGGTAGACCCTTTATCAGATATAGGTGACTTTGACTTACAGAAACAGGAATTAATCAACAAATGCAATAATTTAGAACGACAGCTAGCCTTTTTGCACCTACTACTATGAATGTTTATAAAAACGGACTAAGTAGTGATGAGCAAAGCAAGACCAAGACTCGGATAGTCTTGGTCTTGCTCAAATCGTCTTTTTCTTGGTCTTGCGTACAAAGTCTTGGTCTTGTTCATTTTACCTGCTAGGTACTTATTTTTTTCACTTTCAAAGATCATCATGCTTATAAATTATTAATAATTTAGAATCAATTATCAACTAGCAAAATTATTGTAACGGGCGACTACTATGTACCCTAGTGATGAGCAAAGCAAGACCAAGACCGAGACTCGGGTGGTCTTGGTCTTGGCCTTGGCCTTGTTCATTTAGTCTTGGTCTGGATCTTGCTAGTCTAAGGATGGTCTTGCTCATCACTAAAACGCACCCATGAAGACTTAAACGAAAGTTCTGTTTCGGCTAGTTTCTGCCAAAAAATCTAGTTTCGGCAAAACTCGGAGTTTGAGTTTTATCACTCGTCGTTCCAACGTGTGTCAGTACTCAGTAGTCCATTGAAGAAAGCAATCTAGTAATAGTAGCGATATTTACTTTTTTCGTTTGATTTTATAATTGTTTTCTTAATCACACAACCTGACAGAATAAATTTAATTCCCGAACGAGACTTTCGAGTCGCTCAGTAATCAAATATTATTCCTGACAACCGGTAGACACTATTTAACAACGGAAGAAAATAGAAATCTCAACAAGGCCTGAGACAGTCGGCGATTCACTGAGATTCCTGTACAAAAATAATTTCAATTCCCCAACGAAACTTTCGGATCGCCCAGTAATCAAATATTATATCTCAAAACCAGAAAACTTACGAATAAACTAAATCAAGACCCGAGACAGTCGGCGATTTGCTGAGATTCCTGTTAAAAAAATAAATTTAATCCCTTGCGAGACGTCCAGCAATCAAATATTATTTCTTAAAACCAGCAAGTGAAACCCTAATAAAAAACTTGAGTAAAACAAATCAATGTACAGTAAAAAATCGATTTGATTCGTCAAAATAGGGTTACTTAACACACTTGTTGCAAATAATACAAAAATAAAAGAATCCAAGGAGAGGTCCTGGAGAGAATTCTGTGAGGAAATACAAGGTGCACTGACGTCAGAATTAACAAAATTCTCAAAAGGGATACTCCTAACAAACTTGGTTCTATTCAGTTGCCGAGAGGAAAGTTCTCAAATACCGAGATAAAGGCAATCTATGACAACGGACCGGTTGCCTAATCAAAGACAACCAAAGGGGAACTTACGAATGAAATCTTCAGACCCCTTCTTATCATATCAGATGGGCTGTAAACTCTTTTGATCCCTACAAAACTCCAGGACTAGATGGAATATTCCCCAAGCTCCTGCAAGAGGGATTAGACATCATAATGGATCATTTGGTTCTGATATTTCGAAGCAGCCATGCACTAGGGTATATACCAATTGCATGGAGAGAGTCAAAGGTGATGTTTTTTACTAAACCGGGAAAAGAAATATACACCAAGACAAAACCCTACCGACCAATCAGTCTGACATCATTCATGGTGAAAACCATGGAAAAAGTTTCACAAATGTATTTAAAGAAGAAGTTCTTAAGAGCATCCCTCTACGCATAGACTACATTGGGCTTGTTAAGCAGGGAAATCAGGAGACGCTGCCCTACATAATTTGGTAACAGGTCTCGAAATGAGTCTGAATCATAAGGAAGTAGCCCTTGCAGCATTTTTAGACATCGAAGGCGCTTTTTACTACACATCGATGTCATCAATATACAGATCCCTTGAAAATAGAGGGATCAACAGCACTTGATGCAATTGCTCTAACAGGAGAGTAACAGCACATTTGCATGATATATGGACACAGGGCTTTGCGGACGACATAGTGTTTGTCGGCAATGGGAAATGGGAAATTCCCAGAGGTAATCATGAATGTCTTGCAAGAAGCACAACGAATGTGGAGGAATGTTGCCCTAAAGAGGACCTTTCAGTTAATCCAAAAAAAACCAAACTAGTTGCTTTTACGAATAGAAGAGTTGTCCTGCAGGGTAGAGTACCTACTGCTGTTCGGAAAAGAACTGGAAATATCCAAAGAAGTTAAATATCTGGGAGTGACCCTTGATTCCAAACTGAACTGGAAGACACATCTGGAAAAAATTACTACCAGGGCGACTAGACTTCTCTGGCAATGCAGAAGAGTAATGGGCCAAGCCTGATGGGGAATGCGACCTGAGGTGGCTCACTGGCTTTACACAACTGTGATAAGGACAACGTTCACCTATGGAACAATAGTCTGGTGGAGAAAGACAGAAGTGTTTATCTGTAGGAATAAAAGCACCTTGAAGGTAAAGAGAAACGACTGATAATTACGCATACTGGAAAATTCATCAGATTTTTCATTTTCCGATAACTGATATTTCGTCCTAATAATATGAATAACCCCGTGTTGTAAATAAGTTCTATATGTATAGTTCTAGTAAATTATAATAATAATCGATTCTGTAATGAACGTATTATTATTAATTGAGATTGTATTATATGGCTACTCTTTGAAGTAATCATGTTTTTCATTTAATATCATACCTATACTGACAGCCATATATACCCTATGCCTGAAATCACAAGCGCCCCGAAGATAGGATTTATTTTGTATACCTACCTTCTGGTGTTGTAGAATACAGGATTGGATAGTCAAATCAAAGAATAAAGATGTGATTTATACAATAATGTAAATCGTTTTAAAATTCTGGAGTTTTAGTTGCCCGCCCGTAAGGGTTTTGCATATTAAATTAGGTTTTATTACACTCTCTCTATTTCAAAAATGCAATCTATGCAATTTTTAAATATACCTATCTTTAAAAATTTATAGTTTCCACATCTGTGTGTTCCTGACAAATGAAAATAAAGAAACTGCGAAAATTCAGTTAGGTCGGTACCTATATTAATTTATTTTTGGTTATTAGCTGAAATGATGAAATTTTTTAAGACGTCCAAATAACTTAACAACATTCGTTAGGTTTCAAAATACTCGTTCTGAACTTTGGGTGTCTATGAATGATTAATAAACGAAAAAATAAATTTCATTATCAGGTAAATATACCTATTATTTATATCCTTCCTTTTATTGGCCCACGTCACTGATGCTTATTCACCTTAGCACACGTAGGTATCCTCATTCTATAGAGAAAATGACCTACATTTTATGACTAGAAAGAGACTGAATGACTGAATACACAGATAAGACAGTGACTGCTAGTTGCTGATTAACCTGATATGTGGAAAAAAATTCAGTATAAAGTGTAATATTCTAAAAACGAAATTGATTACGTTACTGAGTTGCCAAATCTCTAAATTGAATACCTACCTAATTTGATTAGGAATTCCAAGAACGATTTTGAAATATACCTATTATCTCGCAAATTCGCAGTTGTTCTCTGTTGAAAAAAATTCTTTCTGAATTATCTAGGTATATCACATCCTGTCAGATAGCCAGGCTGCTCTTAAAGCAATGAGCTCGAACAGGATAAAATCTAAGCTGGTACTTAACTGTCTACAATCCCTTGAAATACTAGACAAGGAGAACAGAGTCATTTTGACCTGGGTGCCGGGGCATTGAGGAGGGGAAGGCTGACACTCTGGTAAAAAAGGGATCAGAGTCTCTATTTATCGGACCTTAATCATTTTTTGGCATTGCGGAAAGCACTGCTAGATGAGCCCTAGCTACCTGGGCGGATAGGAAAACCTTCACGTACTGGGCAGACATACCGGGGGTCTCTCACTCGAATAAGCAGATCCTGGAATGGAGTAGAACAAACCTATGCATTCTGTCGGGACTGCTTACAGAACATTGTCGACTAAATTACCACCTAAAGAAGATGAGCCTGGCTCAGACCTCGGATTGTCGGTTCTGTAATTTGGAGGACGAAACTGCGGAGCATATTAGGCTCATGCCCAGCTTTGGGTAGGGTAAGGTATAACATATAGGTATTCGGTTTTAGAATCTTAGAGCCGAACAACTTCAAAAAAGTATCAACCATGGACTTCGTCTGTGGGGTGACTTGTAATCCCTAGGGGTGAGCCACAATAGACCCAACGGGGGTCGCAGTGGAGGGGGCAAGAAGGCCCCACTCACATAGAACCTAACCTAACTTAACCTACCTAGGTATATGACTATTTTTTAATAAGAAACTTTGAATCTGTACTGTGCCTTTCTTATTAAAAAAACTTGAAAAGCTACAAAAGCTTATGTATCTATATAATAGAATACGTAGGTGCATAGTAAATTTGAATTAAACAAAATGTTAGGTTTCTAAACTACTCTTTTAACATAGTTTTTTTTTCAACCCTAAATTTTTCGTTTTTACCTAAAGGCATTTGACCTTGAAACACCCAAAAAATAAAGCCTGCATTACCCCTTTTCACATATCCAGAAATTAATCATATTATATCGTACCTGTTGTAAACCGATAATACGATCTTTGAACACACCATCAAATGCCTAATAGGAAATAGGAGTACTACATACTGAGAAAAAGTGCTACATTCACTCGATCTTACCTACTTCATGATATGAAAAATTACCTACGTAGGTATTTGAAATTTGGGTTTTTCATAGAATGTGTGGAACGTGGAAGGACCTAATGTGTCAAACAAGTAAGTTTCTGAAACAGACCTTACCAAGACTAATGTGGATACCTATGTTATATTTTGTAGACAGTGGCGTATCTAGGGGGACAAGGGCTCTGGTGCATAGGGAAAAAATCGGACCCTCTTTCCGCGTAGTTTGAACTTATATTGGCCTTCAAAATTATTGATAGGAATAAAAATAGGAAACAGTGAGTTGAACTTATCCCTAGTAGGCTGAATCCATTCGTCGTCTCCATTAGAATATCCATGTGTTTAATAGAAGAAAAAGGGAATAAATGAACAACGACGCACATGACAATATAGAATAGTTATTATACAGATGAGATTAATTAAGGGTAAAAACGATTTTTAACAGAATTCTCCGTCCAATTCACAATCTCTTCCGCGCTTTAATTTTTGCGAATTTGTCTATAATTTCACTCAAATACAAGTTTGATGCTGCCTCATTTTCTATTGCAATTAACTATAAATGTCGGAGGCGATCATGTCGAATGCTGTTTCTTAAATAATTGTTTAGAACCTTCAGTTTACTGAAAGATCTTTCTGCTGCCGCGGAAGTAACAGGAATTGTATGAAACGTTAGGGTAAGTTTTATAATATAATTAATTAGAATGGCATTTTGGACTCTTATTTTATTATTTTTCAAAGCTGAGATTAAAGGGCCCCCTGAGCTCCGGGGCCCTGGTGCACTGGACCACCTGGCCCTATGATAGCTACGCCACTGGTTGTGGAATTTGTTATTTATATTCCACGTAGGTAGTAAGAGTTAAAACAATGATCTGTTACCAAGACTAATCAGGTGACGAAAAATGGCGTAGGAATTCTTTAAAAGAGATTTTTTTAAATATCTTATGAAACAATAAAAGTAACGTGTTATACCTATATGGAAACTTCCGTAGTTCCGTAGGTCAACTATAGATATTTTTAATTTAAATTTTTGTTTTTAACAATTTCACATAAATCATATATTTACAAAAGTTTTGTACTGTTTCTGTTACCCACCTATACAATCAATTCCTATACCTAGACCATTTCGGAGAAAAAATAATTTTAAACCATTTTGTGCATGGACTTTTGTATGTATTTGTGCAATCATTGATTGATAATTAACAAAAAGAATAGGTCAGCTCAGTTATTTTATTCGCATAGTTCCTAAATATCTCATCTGAATATAGATTTTACTAAAACAAAAACCTTAAAAATATTCAGAAAAATACAGAATAGTTTTCGCGTATTTATTTTACATCCGACAACGTCGAATAGGAATATAAAACGAACGATCCATAGAATTTTAGAAAGCGACACTGCGCGGTAATTCGTGTCACGTCGAACAGAGTTGAACTTGTAACTTGACATTTCACAGCTGATCACACGTGTATTGTATAGTGAAGTTGAAGTGTTCGGTTAATAGTTGAATGAAACATCATTTCTGTTTTAGAAACAGTATAATTTAGTTAGTGTTTAGTCGCGATGATAGTAAATAATGGTGATCAATAGTGTGATCAAAGTAATCATCAGTACTTTAGTGTTAAATCAGTGTTTAGCATATTTTAATGTTGATAAACAAGATGAATGTTTTTGCCAATTATCCGGCAATATCGATGAATGCACATGTAACATTGATACGGTGGATCATTTTAATAATGTTAAAATCTACCCCAGGCTGACAAGTTTGTTGCTGAAAGACTATTTCAGATTGTTCAAGGTAACATTCTAACTGTAGCACTTAACTACTAATTAACAATTAAATAAAAATGAAATTTATATAACACAAGTGTTTCATAAAGTTTTCTATTGATGTGTTTGTAAGTATAGGTTTTTGATGTATTATTAATATGTGACAAATTTAAATATTGATCATAACTTTTTAACTTACATATTATACCTTATGTGACCACTGTCAATCAAACTAAAGTATGACATTGATATGTATTACTGTTTGTGTATATAGTGTGATCAAACTGTTAAAAATAGAGTGCATTTATGAAGAAGTAGAAGAGAATAAGAAGCTGAATACATCCTCCCAACATAAAAAAATTCAAGTGTCCCTCATTTCCTTTTGCCACAATCAGTATGTCATGTAGGTACCTAGTGCTACTGAAATTTGGTGCTCGATTTGGTGTGGAACAAAGGACTTTTGTGTACAACTGCGGATGAACTATGTAACAGAATAGAAAGGAAATTTCTTGTAAGGTTACTCCGTATGTCTATTCAGAGACTTTTGAGTAATTCCTTGTGAATATTCGGCAGATAGAAATAGAAACGGCTACAAAGGTCTTTCTATCTGTTTTTATATACATACTTATCCCGTTTTTCCATTGTTTATGTTGATTATTGATTATGATTAGGTTCTGGATATTGTTTATTTTTAATTAAACATGAATAGGTAATTTTTTTAAATAAATGGGTGGTATATAATTAA
Organism: Lochmaea capreae; assembly: GCA_949126875.1. Classification (NCBI taxonomy): domain Eukaryota; kingdom Metazoa; phylum Arthropoda; class Insecta; order Coleoptera; family Chrysomelidae; genus Lochmaea; species Lochmaea capreae. The sequence goes on from OX421411.1 coordinate 13,897,917, forward strand.
ATAAACTTAGGTAATAGATTTTTTCGTCTACTTCGCATTTTTGAGACTACCTTCTGGTTGACTTACATATCATTTTTATTATATTATTCTGCCAAACTATGATAATTAGTCTAAAAACATTAAAAAAAAATTAAAAGTAAAACGATTTTGGCAGGAATTGAACCGACGCTGTGCAAAGCAAGTGATTAGCTATCGCAACCAAGGAGTACAACATTCTTATAGTTCAAAAATACTTAGTCATCAAACAAATGTATCCTCTCGGTTTTTAAATAAGATTGGTAAAAAGTTAAACCTTGACATTCTGTATAGAATGGCAGGATCAAAAGACATCGAAACAAAACTCAGAAATGGAAATAATACTTACTGGCAACTAAATGTCAAAAGCATCACAGAATATAAAAATCTGAAAATGTTTTCAAGTTAGATAGTATTCGTTTCTTACTACCCGAGCTCGCCCGAAGTTCACAGGAAAAAGTCATAGAGAGAAAGAAATCTCTTTTCTTTGCTATTTATTTTCTATTTCTATCAAGTTACAGAGTATGTGTGCTGCTTGCAACCTCAATCACACAACTCAAAAACATGAAAAAATATATTAATCTTGAATAATTAATTTAAGGTACTTAGTTGTAGTAAAATATTGTTGAAAATTTTTGGTTTATAGGTATCCCTGCTAACAATAGAAGAGCTTGTAGCAAAGAGATGCTACATTTCACCTTATCAGTATTATCAACAGTTTCCACAATTAGCAATCAAGCAATGTTACTTGGCTTACCCTTTGTTTTAATTTACTGTTTAAACTGTAGTATTATACTCCGGTCCAGTGTTACAAGATGTTTTTCTTCAATTTTCCAGCATATTATATTGGTTAAAATTTTTTAATCTGTTATTATCGGTCAATATTTTTTCTTTCCAAAAAATGCAAAACAAATTAATCAATCAATAGTTAGTTTTATTTTCTAAAATTAAAAAACTGGTTACAAAAACAAACTCTTCACATCAATGATAATATGAAATTTGTTATATTTAGCTCAAGCTAGAGACAATCAATTAATTTTAATAGTATTTGTATCATAAAGTCCTTCATAAGTATATGTTTGAAAATTTCTAATTCAAGGGACACCCAAGACAACTACCTCAAGAAAATTGGAAAACTTAATTTTTTAAATGTAAAAATTACTTTTGTACTATAAATCAGGATTAGAATATAATTTGGTATAATTATCTCCTACCTGTAACCATCTATGAAGTTTTTTCTAAAATGTGAATCTTGATCCATTTGGATACCTATTTAATTTTATCTTTATTCTTGTACCTATTTCATCAAGTTTTTTAGAGCTTCTATAACAAACATATCCTAAGTATAATTTGTATTTTATGCAAGAAGATATATTGATAATTTAAATATTTGGTTTATTGTAAAACCTCCCAAACTATTTCACAGGTTTCATATTACATTTTAGTGTCATTTAATCTTTTATTCACACTGATAGTACTGAAATTACTTTTATATTCTACATATTGCTGGTACACTTAACATAACATCATTTTTTTACAATGATTGTAACACTTCGTTTAATCATATGCATATTTATTATTACTTCTATGCAGTACCATTATTGTGATTCTTTTGTTCCATCTAACAGTGAAATTAATTATTTGTGGAATATTTTTGGAGTAATAGAGGAATGTAAGTCAAATATTGAAAATGTGGATGGTTTTAATAATATTAAAATGTATCCTGTACTGAATAGCCTTCTTAGTAAAGGCTTCTTTAGATTTTATAGGGTGAGTGGGGATAAAACTTCTATTTATTCATTGTATTTGTTAAGTAATATTAGAGTAAACATGTAGGTATGTAGGTACGTTAAATTTGAATTTTCCATATTAACATAGTATTTTTTCTTATTTTCTTGGGAATCAAACCACAATATGTTTTTTTATTTTTTTATTTCAACGTTTCGGTAGCGTTCCAGCTACCGTTGTCAAGATTAACTAATAATGAATTAATGAAAAATTTTTTGGTCCCTATCTGACACAACGAAAAAAATTTGACAACTAGACAATCAATAATATTTTGAAGTTTAAGACTACAAAACTTTGTTGTCAAATTTTATTAAGGTCCATTCATAGTAGATCACACTTCAAAATATGATTGATTGTCTAGTTGTCAAATTTTTTTCGTTGTGTCAGATAGGGACCAAAAATTTTTTCATCAATTCATTATTAGTTAATCTTGACAACGGTAGCTGGAACGCTACCGAAACGTTGAAATAAAAAAAATAAAAAAACATATTGTGGTTTGATTCCCAAGAAAATAAGAAAAAATAACAAGTAATGCCACAAGGAACTTATAGAAGATATTAACATAGTACTTCAAAAAACGATTATTTCAAAAAACATATCAACAACCTAAGAGACTGCCTAAGAGACTCCCTTTTGGGAGCTATTCTTGTGCAGGGAGCAGTTTAGTCTATTGGATAAATTCTCTTTCATCAATTGCTTATATTATTAGGGATTATTGCACATATTTCTACTAATTGTACCTGGATTGATTTTTCTCCTGCAAAAATGCAAGTCTTGGCAACTTTATTTGTTTATAAACTATCACGATTCCCAAAATTTTTAATGATGGACATTGGCTTGTACTACTAGATTTATGTTGATAGTTTTTATGTATAATTCATTATATTTACAATTTGTCCCCAAGTACTTAACAGTAGATTATATACCTACCCAGTTGAAAATAGTTTCTTTTCTGTGAAGAGCGCTGTTATAGCTCAAGTCGCTGGATCTAAATTTATTTGTAGATGGGAATGTGCATTAAAAGTTGAACAAAGTTTACTTCTGCATACAAGTAAATTCAAATTTGAATTAAAGCTGAATGTAACTCTGATCTGTCATGGCGTTCTGTAACTAATTTTAAAATATGGACTCTTAGGCTGGCTACAACCAAAATTTTATTCAAATATCTTTGAGGATTTACAAGATATTGGACTTTATCGCACTTTTATATATGGTTGTGTTTAAAAAGTTAATTTCGAGATTTTTACAAATGTAGAATTTGAATAGATGAGGCTTTTACTTGATGAAGATTCATACTTAACTATGAAATAAAACAATGAATTTTTGTTTAAACCTTCATTACAATAAAACAATGAATTTTTGTTTAAACCTTCATTACAATTGTAATGAAGGTTTAAACAAAAATTCATTGTTTTATTTCATAGTTAATGTAGAATTTACATTTAATATTGCTAAATCGTCTAAACCAAACATTTCACTAACAAATACTAGGAGACAAAAAACGTCATTCCTGTGGATTTTCAATTACACTTAATTTTACAAGGAAGTTGGTGAAAAGGATGGGTTCCCCTTCAAAAAGCGATATAAAAAATTATTAGTTTCGCCCATGTTTTATTACCCATTGTAAACTAACACGTCATAATACAACTTGATGGTTCAATTGACATGTTCTTGACTCCAGATCAGACCAATATTTTTGTTACACCTTTTATATTTTTACCGACATTTCTACAAATATATTTATAACACATAATTAAAGGTTTCAATTTATTTTCAGCTCGATTTTGAGAGTATTTGGTTTGTTTTTGATGTGAATTAAACCACAGTGTTTTTTGAAACTCCCAGCTGTCATTATCAAAATTAGTAATTTATGCAGCAAGTGCATAAAGTGGTAGGTACTTTTTTCATGAATGAAAAAAGTGGGGCAATTCCAAGAGTGAAAAAAAGACACTTTATGCATATATTGCATACAATATTTTTTCTGCAGCCCTATAAAAATAATAAAATCAAAATAGTAATTTGGAATATTTTAATTAAAACTCCCTCAGTAAATTACAACTACTTAGTGAATGCATAATGACTGAATTGGAAATGTACACAATAATATTAAGAAAAATTAACAACTTTATTATACTTATATTTTAGTTTTATTTCGCAATGTGAATATTAAAAACGCAATTGTCTGGTTGAATAATGTGAATTTGTGTACAAACAAATTAACCATTTGAAACTTTTACCTCAAACATTGAATATTTTGTCGTCTGAGGCATTCAATAAAAACCCAATTAGGTAGGTTGCTTTTAGTTTAGAACAGGTGGACCATTGTGTAGAAGACTAGAATGTTCTAGACCTTTCTTTAAGAAAAAAGCTAATAGCACCAGCTCTGTAAAACTATGAATATTGCTCTGGTTCATATTCATATTCTTTTACATAATTTTCTTTGAATTTCACCGGCAGCAAATTTAATATGGCCACACTTGGCTTTTCCTTCATTTCTTCGGGAGTACATATAATTTTTAATTCGGAATCTTCACTATCCATAAGGGCCATAATAAGAATAGGAACAACTACTAAATTATGTTCTAAATCAAATCGAATTTTTGATAAAAACTAACGTCAAATCAGTTACAGTTCATATTATGCTGTCAAACTCTAAAGTAACTTGATATTCTTTTCCATTAAAGTTGTGGACGAATTGCACTATGGAAAGCGTAACATAATATTAACATTATGGCGTCTTTTTTTACTCTTTTTAAATTTTTTTCACTCTCCCATTTTAAGCTTTACAAACTGGTGAAGTACAAGGTACTTTACAGATAGGCCGTCGGAAACTTCTATTTTTTGAATTTTTCACTATCTGACATGAAAATTCGATAAAAAATATACCTAAAATTCAGTTTTTTTGGGATGAATCGTTGCTAAATAGCAGATAGATGGTACTGGTAACAAAAATAACTATTTATTTCATTAAACAATTCATTCAATATCATATTATCTTGCTACGTTTTGTAACTTGGTTATTTACATTATACTCTTCCAATGAAAGGCGTTTATTTCATTCTACATACATTTTTATTATTTTTAGGTAAATTTAAAAAGACCGTGTCCATTCTGGTTGGACGATAGTAAATGCGCAATGAAAGATTGCCATGTGAAACTATGTCCTCCCGAAGAGATTCCTGAAGGGCTTAAAGGAGATACACAACCAAAAGCAGTTCCTCTTGGTAAGTTGTATGTGGATTGTGTATGACAATTATGAGGATTTTACTTTTATTTATAATAATTTCAAAATTTCCTAGAACATCTGCAGATGTGATTGTTCATTATCCGAACAGAAATATTTCTGGTCCAAAATCAATAATATTTTAAATTTGAAGATAATAGTTGTATATTTTAGAAAGCCGAAACTTTCAAAAATGTCGCCTCGTTAAGTTCATAAAAAAATAAGTTGTCTCGTCGTACCGAATATTGTTATTATACAAAACGTAATTCTAACATAATTCGAAACAAAACAATTCTGAAGAATATTATTATTAATTAAAGATAAAATGATTGTATTTTTAAAAAAATTGTATGCAGCTGCTTGAACGATGAATTTGCATAAACATTGTTTCTACCCATTTATGTCCACAAAAATGATTAAGTATACATTTTTTATGAAAAATTTAAAAATATAAAATTTCAAAGTAAGTTGTCATCATAATCCACTTCCTATTAAAATGTTCTTTCCAATTTGATTTATTATTGAGAATTTTGGCAAATATTTGAAATAAAAATGGGTAATTAGAAAATTATTTCAGATCCCCATCCTAAAGAAAAATATTCAAAGAAAGTAAATGAAGGCTGTGCTACACATCACAACGAGCTGGATTATTTAAATAAAACTATTTCGGAAAAACTACAAAAAGACTTGCAAATGTGGGAGGCTTATGATGACGCTTTAGACAATTTCTGTGATATTGATGATGGAAATGAAAACGCAGAATATGTGGATTTATTACTTAATCCAGAAAGATATACGGGGTAAGTAGTTTTAAATTGTTGGTAGAACATTAGTTAGAATTTAATTTTAAATTGCCGGATTTTGACAATTCAATTTTTATTTTCAATTAGGCATAATCGGAAATAATGATGACCACCACTTTCAAGTATATGAGGTACTTGATATATTTTCTGTACTGACTGGATTATAAAAAAAAATGAATAACAAAACTTGTATTATGAACATAAAAAATTTAATTCCTCAATTTTATTAGGTACCCTAAACAATTGAAGAAATAAATTTAAGATTAATTTTGAAACGACCTATTCAATAAAACATTATAAGTGAGTCGAAAACATTTTGATAACATTATTTCGTCGATCTTAATGTTTAGAATCGGTTATGTATTGTATAATAAACTTATCGAATAAAATCTACTGAAATTAACTATACTCGATTTGAAATTGGTTGATAGTAATAAATCATTAAAATCCGTCAAACACGTATACAAAGTGGTCCACCTAAATTGCCAAGTTTTAAATAGTATATACATTGAAAGTATAGACCCTTTTGCATTTATTAAACTTTCCATTCCTATAGACTGATAAGGGCGTCGAATACAAAGCTTAACCCGAGGCTCGAACAATAAGCGGTAGGATTCTACCTGTGATGTTTTGCACTCATGCACGTGCTTTCGGGTGGGTTTAAGTTTATATTGAACACAATAATTATATAATTTAGTGAACATTCGGATGTGTGGCATAATTTGTTACCCTTGTATTTGAATAAATATAATACTAATAACAATAAAGCAACCAATAAACAAGTAAATTTTGAAAAATGTTTCTATTTGAAATTCTATAAAATTTATAGTAAGTCATTACATTTCTTCGCTTTAAATTAATCATCATCAGAAAATGAAATATCTGAGGGACTGTCTTCTTCCCCTAAATTGATAATAAGTGGTTCGACCGTTTTCTCCAGTAAACTATCCAATTGCCACATTTTTTCCTCCTCCTTTATTACATGCTCTATACATCTTTGCCACTTCCCCGCGTTGACTTCTTGAAGCGCTTCTTCAAAGAGTTTTTGAACATCACTCATTTTATAAGTGGTATTTTTTCTAGCCACATAACCTTTCACATGAGCCCATACCAGTTCGATCGGATTTAATTCGCAATGGTAGGGGGGGAGCCAAAGCACTATTATATTTTGTTTTTTGGCCATTTCGTCAACAACATATTTTTGAAACCGATGTTTATGGGTGTTTACAATTGATAGCAACTCCTTTTTAACCATATTGTCCTCAAATTGTATTTGTTTCTCCACAAGCCACTCGATAATTTTTGCTTTTCGCCAAGCAGTTGTAGGCATCTTCTCCAATCTTCTGGAGTGATACGGAGCGTTATCTAACACAATGACGGAGCCAGGTGGAATCAGCTCTATCATTTGTTCGAAATACTCCTCAAAAACATCAGCATTCATATCCTCGTGGTAATCGCCTGTACGAACTGATTGGAATGATAATAGTCCACCTTCTAAAAAGCCATTGGAGCTACCGATGTGAGTTATAATAATTAATCGTTTTCCTTTTCCAGAGGGCGGATTTATTCCTGTTGATAGACCGTCTAAAAATGCTTGCCGGTGAGAAGTCACATTTTTGTCTGTCCATATTTTTCCAACTGTGTAGCCTTCGTTCAGCCATGTTTCGTCCAAATAGAAAATTGTTTTGTTTTCATTGCAAAATTGTCTTATTTTTCTCAAATAATTACGTCTCCAACACACTATTTCATCTTTTTCGAGCAAATGAGAATTCCGACTATGTTTTCCCATCTAAAATTCATTTCTCCTAGAACTTTCCATAGTTTATGTCTCTTGATTGCAGGAAAGTCTTCTTTTACTGCCCTTAAAACTCTATCCAAAGTAGGGATCTCCTTATTGAAATAGAATGAATGCACCTTTCGTCTTATGATGGCCTTTTCGTCCTCATCGATCGGTATTGTTCGCCTTCCTGGAGATGGTTTTGGTGGCGTCACGGTTCCTGTCTTTTCTTCCCGCATCAGCCTGTAGATGGTTGCTTTTCCAATACCTGTCATCTTTGAACAAAGTTCCACTGTAGAATCGATACTTATTGCACTTTTTTGATATCTAAGTGCATTAAATACATTAAGCACAATAATCTTTTCACTAATGCTTAGCGCTGATTTCGCAGCTCGCTTAACTGGAATAAATCCTGAAAGACTCTCCATTTTCAAAAATTACCCAAATGTGTGTCCTAGAATACTCGCATTAGGTTTGTTCGCTCTTAAAATGACTCACAGTTTTATACCAATAAGTACCTACCTACCTACCTACCTAATTTTTCGTAACAACCTGAAGTAACATTGTGTATTAATTGTTCCCGGAATTCTCGGCATAATTATTTTTACCTGTTATGACAATAATGATTACTAAATTATTCGGATAAGTAAATAGGGTTCAAACCGGCACGTCAGGTAGGTGCGCCTATGGAATCGGCTGCTAAAAATGATTTATTACTATCAACCAATCTCAAATCGAGTATATACGATTACTGCTTTTAATAAAAATTGAAAGTTTTGGATTTTTATTCCGAAATATGTTTCTCACACATATGAAAATTTATTGAAATGTCATTTTATTGCCTAGGTCATACTCACTACTGTTTTGAATACATAGGTATTCAGTTCGCCTCGAATATTTGTCATTGCATAATAGCTAAAACTTGGCTCCGCATTGCTGTGGCTGAGTTGTATACGCCATAAGCACTGTTGAGTTCAGATTTTCTTTCCGACATATTAATTCTCGTAGGCATTCAATTGATAAATACACAAATGTTTGCTCTGAAAATTTATTGTTATATATTACATATAACATCCTAATCGGCATCAAAAATAATAATTTGATTCTTTGTTGAATGATATCTTGTGTAAATGACTATTCTTAACGAAATTATCGCTTGCATTAACATTGGTTGACATCGATGATAGTTACGTTATTTTTACAGTTTCTCTTGTCAAAAATAGTAGTTTGTACAACTAGTGCGCAAAGCGTCACATTTCCCACGAGCGCAGAAGTTTGTGCAATTCTAGATTGTGGGAAAAGTGACGCTTTGCGCACTAGTTGTACACAATATTTTTTCTACAACCACATTTATTAATGAAAGAAATACAGTAATTTATATAGTTTTGGACATTTTTTATCTTGGTTCATAATTCCTAAAATAATGCTTAATAGGTTAATGTTTTTATAATTAATGAGTTGAAATAAATAGTTTACTTACTTATGGTTTAAATTTAAAAATTGTACACCAATAAGAAATTCACTATTAGGTAAAATTGTCAAAAAAAAGTTGACAGGTCATAGGTAGCTTTGTTTACATTTCGGTGCGGAAAAGTGCCATAGCGTGTACTTTTCGCATTACTTTTCCAACGGTTATCAAAAGAATTGAGAAAATACCTGCTTTGCGTATACAAATTTGTGTAGAAAATTGTGTTTTGCATAGTGGTTGTAGGAAAATAATGTTGAATACTAGTAATGTTGCTGAGGCTCAGTTGTGATTAGGGCGTAGCATTTTTAGGCGATATTTGTTTCCGGTCCTACCTGAAAATCTGATTATTTATAAAAAATATATTCAATTAGAGGCTTGGCTCATTCAAAAAATTTGATGTCTCATATAAATAGCACATGAAATTTTTTTTCGTTTTCAACTCGATTTTTCGGCATTAAGAATATTTTTTAGAAAAAGCTTTTGTAAATATTTAAACTTTCTTCAAAAAAGTTCCTTTGAGCAAACACTGTCCGATCAACAGTTTTTTAGCTAGAGTTGTAAAGGTGAATGTTAATAATCAGTAATACCAAATTTTTTTAAAATTGAAATTTTGATCTTACATTAAATATTATTTACAATAAACGCTATTAAATTGTTCATTTTAGAAACGACATTTTGTATTTGGCAAATAAAGATACATTTTAATCCATGGTTAATATGAAATAATATCAATGAACTTAAAACGTCGTAAACGTTGAACGATGAGTTCAATTAATGGAATGGTATAATCTGAGTTTAACTGAGTAACAAAAACATTACGGTACGGTTAGAAACTGGTATATCGTAGCATGCTATGATTGCTATAAAAATCAACCTATCTGAACTTTTTTCATATTATACAAAAATAGAGAAGTTTAGAGGTTACGTTTTTGTGGGGGGAACGGATTACGCCACTGCTAATGTCCTTACTGTACATACGTATTCACCGTAATATATCCAGTAGTTATAATCTACAGTTTTCAGTTATTTTCAGAAATACTGGTTTTGCCATATCTATTTCTGTTCTTTAATTAAAATACTATCATCAAAGACGTGACTGAATTGTCTTCATAGTGGTAATATTTACAATATGTTCATCATATTAGAAATGAAATAAGCGAGGATTTTCCAAGATTAAATATTCACTCTACCGCATGGATAAACATGAAAAATTACGCAAGATGTTGGGTTACCAAGTTTACTGAATAATTTAATAATTTGAAGTCCAAGTTATTCTTATCTTACACATATTTCTCAATTTTATCAAATAAATGTTCGTTTATATCCAAGATAAAGACCAAAATAAATATGTCATAATCATGATTGCTATAGACTTCCATAATTATATAAAAATCGTACATCTCAAATGAATATTACAAACAATAACGATCTAGTGCTAGGAGAGCTAGCACCCATTTTTTAGTATGTATTTGAGGCAAACTGAAAACTTGTCTTCTACCTCTCCTATTGAACCTCAACACGGAATTGCAGACCTGGCTGGTAAACAAAATTATATATTGTAGTTTAATTAAAGAGTTAAGAACAAAATAAACATGATGATTTAGTCGGTTTTTTAACCAGGCGCGTGCAAAAATGTTTTGCAAAAAATATAAAAATTGGATTTGCGGCAACTTGAAATTTTAATAGCGTATTATTTATAATTAAAAAATAAGATTACAAAAAACACACATTATTTTGGTGGGATTTTATGCATGCGAAGTGATTTAAAAAATCATATATAGGTGAAAGTGAGTAGCACCATGGGCAAGCTGTAGTGTGTGTGAGAGAGAGATCGTTTCTCCGCAGCTGAAGATGAAGAACAATTCAATTCTGATGTGGAATAAAATAACATTTTTTTTTACTCATAATAACTTTTCAAATGTATGAATATTTTATCTGATTTTGTAATTTTATATTTTTGTAATCAGTTATTTCTCTAATGCGTAAGTTTTTATTATTTTTAGCAGAAAAAATATATTTAATTTGTAGTTTAAAGTCTGTCACAAAAAAGCGGTTTTCCAAGATTTAAATGATTCATTACATTTAGAATTGTATTAAAATTGACTAAATAATTTTGTATGATAAAAAAAATAATAATACAAAGAATAAGTCAACTCAACACACACAAAGTATCTCAAACATACAAACCGTTTTCAGCACAAATTCACAAAACTTTCTATTGTTTACTCCGAAATTCATACTCAGAACCGCATGGCTATCGAAAATATCACCTAGTAGGCAGAAAGTCCCACCAAAATGACCTGTATTTTTTCTAATCTGATTTTTTAACTACAAAATTTCAAATTGCCTCAAATAGTTTATTTTAATATTTTTTTGCAAAATATTTTTGCACGCGTCTGGCAGGGTTATAAACTTGACTAAATCGCCTGGCTTATTTTTGTCTTAACTTTCTAATTATTAAACTACAACATAAAAACATTTTAAATTGCCACAACATATTTTTAAAAATTTAGGGGTTGATTTAGTCCCGCTACAAATAGAATAAATAACTAATTATAGCTTCTAGAAATACTGAGGACATACAGGTTTCTCACTCACCACGCTTTTTATATCTCATCTATCTTGCAAAAATGCAATTCGCTATTGCAAATAATTTTAAAACATTTTATGTATAATACCAATTACATTCTATTTATGTTGTAGATACTCTGGACCCTCAGCTCATAGAGTATGGAAAAGTATTTATTTAGAAAACTGTTTCAGACCAAAAAAATCATTTAGTTTTAATCCGTATATCCAGAGCAGCAAACTAAACGAACTTTGTTTGGAAGGTAAATATTATGATCGAGTACAAAAATAATTTATTTTGATACTTCTTATCCGTTACTTTTTACTTGTTTTCATATTTCGATAAACAATGCTATAAAGCATATGATTAGAATATTGTGATTATAAGAGAACAGATAATTTCATATTCATTTAAAAGAAAAAAAGCTAACTTTGTATCAATTTTCGACTTAACTTCGGTTTATATTATAGACTAAAAATAAAGTAAAAGTAAACAGTAACAGATCCGTGGTCGTAGACTTTTTTTCTCCTTTGTTATTTAACGTCGGTCTATTTCTTCGACTGAGGCTAATCACCGACGCCAGGATGACACTAACCGAAAATGTTGCCCACTAGTGGTAGGGATCTTTATCGAGCCCAACATTCATGGACTCGGGACTTCGATTTTACGTCTCCTCCGAAAGACGGCATACCTACATTATACCTCTGCTCATCGGTGTAATACAAAATATGGGAGAGAAGTACAAGCTTGCTCCTCAATATGAGGGAGGAAAGTGTATACTTTCTGTAGGGGTAGTTTTATTTTGGTCGGCTCATAAGCTCGAGAAACTGATTAGAATTCTTTGATGAGCCAGCAATGATTTTTTTGTCTGTCTCATAGTCCTAGAGAGTAACTTTAGTAAAGACCGATACTACCAGTGCCTGTTAAATCTTCCGTTCTGCAAATTGGCAGTTGTACTAATTTCAAGTTAAAGATAACAGGACGATAACTGTAAGCAGTAGGATCGGCCCGGTGACTACAATTATTAAATCACACTTTTAAAAAAGTTTGAGATTCCCTTAGGGCTCCAAGCTAGTATTGATTTCCAGCTGAATGTTTTTAGTGTCTCTTGGTTGTAGGATATTAAATAGTTTGTATTGTATTTAACTGATTTAATTTATTTTATTTTATTAGAAAGAGTCTTCTATAGATCGATCTCTGGTCTGCACGCTAGTATTAACACTCATTTGTCTGCTATTTACTTATTATCCAAAAACAACGGTTTCATGCTTGGAAAAAATGAGGAAAAATGGGGACCAAATCTGGAGGAATTTCTGAAAAGGTTTTCTCCTGAAACAACCAATGGAGAAGGACCGAATTGGTTGAGAAACTTGTATTTTATTTACTTAGTTGAATTAAGAGCACTGGCCAAGGCAGCACCTTATTTAGAAAATGAAGAATACTACACTGGTGAGTTTGAATCTTAAGTTAGATAATTTATTCAGTTATACCAAACTACAGTTTAAGTATTTTTAAATATCTAATACCTCCTCGAGATATTTAGTATTTATATTTATGTAACTTGTTATACATGTAAGCCAAATGCAAATAAGCTATCAGATCCTATATACATATAGTGAGTACCATCAAAAGATCAAAAGTTATTGACATGAAATTCAAAATACCAATCTCTGCAAACATCTATTTAAATATTGGAAACCAAGTATCTAAATACAAACACAAAACGTGAATATTGATGTAATAAAAAAACGTTTAAGGATATTCAAAGATGTCGATTACAATATTCTGCAAAAGAAAACTTCGAAATAATATTGAATTTTATTTAGTAACTTTTATATAATTTGCTGTACACAACTGGTGGAATTAGATTCGATGGATAGAAACAAAAGTTTATGCATTTGGTGAAATAAATTAATTGTCGCAAACCGGGGCCCTTATTTCTTGAGTATCCGCGAAGAACAATATATTTTTAAGATTGTTGAAGAATTATCCTGCTTTGATGTACGAAACATTGCTAAACCCGCAGACACTTCGCATATGATTTAAGGATAGATCTTGAAGGAATAAAAATAGCATAACAATACTATCTTGGCTCGTTTTTGATAGTAATAATAAATTTATAAGGTTGATATCGAAATTCCTACCCGCCTACCTCTTATAATATGTAACATCTAGGGCCGGTTTGTCAACCGCGGTTTCAACTACGTTTAACACTGATCTAGATTCAGACTTAATCTGAAAGCTGTTCAATTTCGGGTTAATAGTTAAACCCAATTCTTTGATTGATCACATTAAACTCTCAATTATTGATGGTTAACCTGCTTAAAGTGATAACTTAATATTTTTCTTTAAATATTGTATTTGAATTATGTTCTATTCTATTCTTTGCTATTAAAATGTATGCCCTTTTGTTATTACAATACTATTATTATTGTTAATGCAACTTAAGTTTACACCAATCACGCTAATATAGAGATAATTCAATATTCACATATAACAATTTGTGCTTTTTGGGGATTTAATCAATGGCTCAAATACAAACAATTTTTATTTTTTCCAACAAGCAACCGCTAATTTGCCTTTAATGTTTATAATAACAATATATTTTTTTTTGTAACATGACAACGTTCATTTATTGCACCAGATTAAAGTAGGGGCACTTTATTATTATTGATAAAATCAAAATCAACAGTTTATTTTTATCTAGGGAGATAGCAGAGAACGTAATAAATTATTTCGTGGCTATTTCTCTGCTTGTACATCCTTGAAAAAGCATCAACCAATGTTTAACGAGCGTTCTGCCGAACCTATTGTAATATGACGACTTCAGCAATGATGCCATGCTGGTCGCAGTTTGTAGATGAACTAGAGTTCCGTTAAACGAGAAATTTCTCAACCCGTTCCTACTGCGATAACGAATTTCAAGTTTTTTATTTAGGTATTTTATGAATTTTTATAAATGTAGTTCCTTATTTTATAATTTTATTGAATGTAAGTTTCAATTCGTAGTAATTTAATATATTTTTTAAGGTAATGACTCTAATGACTGGGACACACAAATGGCTATGAAGGACCTTCTTAATATTATTAAATCGTTCCCGGATCATTTCGATGAAACATCAATGTTCAGAAATAGTGAACAAGCTGAAAAACTCAAATATGAGTTCAAACAACACTTTAGGAATATCACTAGAATTATGGACTGCGTAGGATGTGATAAATGTCGCTTGTGGGGAAAGCTGCAAACTCAAGGGCTAGGTACAGCTTTAAAAATTCTTTTTAGCGGAAAATTTGAGGGTATAACACAGTTTCAAACTTTAGATTCGCATAATAAGAAAGAATTCCAACTACAAAGAAATGAAATTGTGTCATTAGTTAATGCATTTGGTAGATTGTCGAACAGTTTATACAAGCTAGACGATTTTAGACAGATGTTAAGAGAGCATTTGTGATGAACAAGGGAAATCGTAGAATAATTTAAATATTTATACTGGAAATCGGGTTTAATATATTTTTTTAATTTATAATTTATCTGCCAAATGTTATTATTTTTATTTCAGTTGCTAAGAATTTTTCATTAGTAGAGAACTTAATATGAAAAATTCAATTGCGTATATGCTCAAATTGTAAGTATAAGAAATGAATGTTTACAGTTAACATAATTCGACCACTTCTGTAATGCTTGGCTCCTAGTTGAAAACCATTTAACAACTTTTTATCAGATTTATTAAAATACCAAATTGTCAAACCAGTTAAAAAAATGTTTCCAGAATTGCTGCGAACTCATTGGCTACGATAGATAGCATTACTGAAATTGCCATAGCACGACACAAAATGTATTGAGCTTCATTATCCTCTAACCAGTTATTAAAGATTCTTAACAACTGATATTATCTATTGTGATATATTTTAAGCTGCAAATTTTAGAAACTATAATAATTTTAAAATTATGAATACTTAAGCATGATTTTATTTGCATATTAAATAAATATGAATATTGTCAAAACTATTCCTCTATAGAGTATTTATATGTCATATGTGGACAGTATGTCGGCAGGGCCTTATAATTATTTATTTATATATTTTTAAATCAATTATCTTAGATCTTCCTTATCAAAAAAATAATTATTACTAATTATTACTAATAGGTAATCGAAACGTAGGAAATAAAAAAATAAAAATGATTGTGGTTTACCTATTTAAAACTAAAAAAAGATTAAAGCTTATTACAATTTCCTGTAATATTGTCGTATTTAATGAAGTGTTTTATCAACAGATGTCGAAGAATAATTATTTATATTCACACTTCATACATTTTTGAAAACTAATATTTTCCAAAAACAGTGACCGTTCAACTAAGGAGCAACAACTACTTCCCGTGCAATATGCACCGCCGGATATTGAATTACACTCTCGGGTGACTTGCGCCCCTCGCCTACGGCTCGGGACGCAAACGTCACCCTGCGTGAATAATGGCTATCATAAATTGCTCGTTTAATAATATACTATTCTCCTCTTGGTCGCCCCTTCCGTGGACACACTTAATAATGAAAGGGTTACAGCCCGTGCACATGGTATTGTACAGGTTAATTAAATCGTCGAAATCGATGGATTGGACGTAGAGGTTTAATAGAGTGGTCTACTAGTTTTCCAGAACTATTTCGTTAGGTTTGTGGTTAACTGAAACCATATGTACGTTTTAAATATATTAACTTTTTCCATACTTTACCATATTATGTAATTAAATTAGTTGTACTTATTAATTCATTATATTAGCAACAAAAAAAGTATTCAGCTACAAACATATTGTTTGCCAAGTAAACAGTTTCCAAACCATATTTCAAACGTTTTCCAAGAAGAAATTTACTACTCCTTGGACCGCCAGATATTAAATTGCACAGCAACAAAAATGTGAAAAACCCTTAATTCGTTAACCAGAATAATTTCCTCATATTTGGAATCTATTTTTGAGTACATGATGCTGTCCTAACAACTATTACTTTGTCTATAAGATTGTTCCATCTGCAACGAGCAAATGGCGTAGGTGGAAATGCTTGGAATTTGTACTTTGGAGCAGGGGTCGGCAACCTATGACTCGCTGGTCACCAAGTGACTCACTTTAGTTCCGAAAAAAAGTATAATATATAAAAATAAATTATAAAACAAACATGAAAAGAATATTTTGAGAATGAAAAAAAATTAAACTTGATACTTTGTCATTATAAGGGGCGAAATTGACGTTCATCCGTTCATCCCTAAATGAAAATATCACTGACCCAAACGTCTCTTCAATATTCACATTGTGGTTGATTTTGACCGACATCCAAAAAAGGTTGCCGACCCCTGCTTTAGAGGCCACCATCCCTCGAGCCTCACATCCGAAATACTACATTCCAATGCGACTGAAGCCTATAGCAGCCCACTCTAGAAGTAACGAGCCAGAATGAAATTCTATCCTTTCTTTTTAATGGGATGCTGAAATTGAATATTGTAAGATACTTGATAATTGAATATCCTATGATCTTTTTGATTTTATAATTCTTCAAATAGATTCATATTTTTCTACTAGGTGTAATGTTTTTAACTAATATTCTCATTTTTATATAAAAAGGTCTCTCTAATTCGACAGATTGTAGACAACGATTTGCTATTTACCTTGATGATAAAGAAAAATGTTGAACCAATACGTTTGACGTTTCGATTTTACTCCAATTGGTATTTTTTCATAATTTAACAAGAAGCAAATAGAATATGCGAGAATTTATGACATTGAAAAGGAACATCTAGAAGAAAACTTACAGTTTTGTCACAAGCAAATCGTTGCCTAAAGGGTCACTAATAGTTTTGCATAATACGAACATACAAATTCCACATTTAAAGCCAGTTTGTAATCATCAATGGACTAAAACTTGTGATGACTCATTGATAATTACAAACGGACTTCAGGAAATTAATATTAGCGTAATTATATTGTACTGTCCCGGTGATCTTATTCTGCTAATTTAGTTTGTTATTACAAATTAAGATATGATTTATATATTTTTGGAATTTATTTAAATCTTAATTCTTAAGTCGGACATTTTTGTTTTATGTACTTACAAGTTTGTCAATAAACGTTTATAATGTTTTTTATTCAATTTTACCGGAATCACCTAATTTATTATTGGAAAATATATCGTACGTTTTATGCTCAAATGTACAAAGAAAAAAAAAGAAAGGTCATCGCAACGAGCCAATCAGCAGATAATGTTAACGATTGTACATTAGTAATCTAAATAATATGACCGAGTGATTTCATCAACATACATCAATTTTAGTGTCTGTATCAGTGTTGTCAATGCGAGGATAATTATCCGATTTTTAGACAATTTCGCTAATTTGATTCCAATAGTATTTCGAATATTTTGCAGAAGGGATATATAAAATGGCTATTGTTTTGGGGGATTTTCCATATTGACTAGGGTCGAAGACTTTATTTAGATAACCACTGTGTCCTTTTGGTAATTTTGGCAAATTCTGATAATTTGAATCGTAAGTAATGTTTATTTTTGTTTATGTTTATTTGGGGCACCATCAATTCTTCATTCTGATAATGGTCGTGAATTTGCCAACCAAGTCATAAATAATTTAAAATCTCAGTGGTCCCATTTGAAAATCGTACACGGAAAACCGCGTCACTCACAGAGTCAAGGTTCTGTGGAACGTTGTAACAGAGATGTACGAGATGCTCTTATATGTTGGATGTCCGATGAAAATACCACACACTGGGCTGATGGACTGTGTTTCGTCCAGTCAAAAAAAAATAGAAGCTACCACAGTGCAATTAAACGATCCCCGTACGAGGCTATGTTTGGTTGCGCTCAGAGAAATGGTTTAAAGGACTCTGACTTGCCCGAAGATTTAATTGCTCCATTGGAAACCGAAGACGATCTCAAAAAATTGTTGAATGAAACCACCGGGCTTGTACGAATACCAGACGTGGATCATGGCAGATTAGCACTACGAAATGTTATGGCAGTTGTTCAATCAATTGATGATGGATTTTTCAAATTAGCCACAAAAACTGGAATTTTACAAAAACATTTTTGTAGAAACGAGTTTCAGTTGGCTGATAAAAACGACAAAGAAATCACTCAGAACGGCATCTTTCGATATATCCGGATCTACACAGGGATTTATTTGATGTATGTGTATTAACAGAGCATGCTCTTGTCGAAAAAAGAATGTCATCTGCAATTTTAAGTACCATCATTCAAGCTCTTGTTCAAACAAATAATTTTTTCGAGTTAACTTAACATTTGCCTAAGAATAATATTTTATATATTTTTGTACCTATTTGTTGGTATATTTAACCTTACGTATGTTTTATTCGAACCCTGATTGAATGAAAAAGGCTAAATTCAGAAATATACAGAACTAGTTTTGTGCATTTCAAATTGCGCAAAACTAGTTCTACCTATTTTGTAATGCCCAATAACCGTATAAAATTAGAATTTCGGGTTTGGGAAATATTTGTTGCTCAAAACTAGATTTGCGTATTTTTTTCGGGCATTGCCCGAATTCGACTATTGAGCGTAACATATGTACTATAAGCGTTGATTGATGAGTTTAGGTGTAGAGCGCTGTAGACATAAGTATTCTCGTCCTCCATTTTGGTGCCTTGTTGTACATTTGACGTTGTTGTTGTGTTGGTCAAGTATTTGGCATAAGATTCGGTATTTCTACTCAAGAGACGTGGCCAGCATCCATTCGTTGCAATTTCTCAATTTTCTGGTGTTAATAGTCTGAAGGAAAGTTGGTAAAATAAAATGTTCTGTTCAATATCAAAAAATTTTCAACACAATATGTCAACTCGACACATTACAAAACAATAAAATTCAGGAACCAAAATGGCGGATGAGAATACTCATCTCTTTAGTTTCTTAGTTTAGGTCAATCAACGCTATAAGTCACAGTTTCTTGTTATGAAAATCGATGGCGGTGTGGCAGCCTTAATAAGGAAACATTTGACTGCAAAAAACCGAATTGACGAAAAATTATTGAACAAGTTTTATTTGAAAACCTGTAAAGTATTAAAATAATTTTAAAAAATTCAAACTAAATTTTCAATTTAAATCATTTAAAAAATATTTAACCCGTAATTTAGAAAACGTGAAAATAGGGTAATAATTTTTGTTCAAAGGCTAGTATAAATATTAATTTTTTTCAATACAATAAAATGAATAAAAGTTCTCAGGTATTTTAAAATAATCAATTATACAATTAAATCTACAGAAAATCAATTCATACCAGTGGCGGTAAGTTAACAGTTAATACAATTCAACTTTTATAATATCAATTCATACCAGTGGCGTAAGTTAACAGTTAATACAATTCAACTTTTATCGACTTGGTTACAAAAAATATCAAATTTCACATAAAATACTAAGGATGTTAGGATACCATACCATCGACTGTTTTCTCAACCAGATTTTACAATTCTAAAGAAAAAAAACGAACCGTATGTGTATAGTATCTCCACGGGCACGGGTACAGTCTGAGACGAAAATTGTACCGCATTACATATGCTAATGTCAACATGACAATTTCAAGTTTTATAATTATGTAAACTGGGGCGACATTCACCGAGATCCAAAATATATATTGTGGTAACGATATGCTTCAATATACAAAAATATACTTCTTGTCAAAACTAAAAGGTAGAAACATGTATAATACTTTTGCTCGTCATTATATTAGGTACATTATTGGTCCTTCCGTACCGGACAAAAAAGTTGAATATTTATTTCCCAAGTTGATAATAGAGCAATACTTCACATGCCATGTTTCAAGTGCCGAATCAGATCAGAAGTACAAACTGCTCGAAATATTTAAGCAGCGTGTAGGGCCAGAAGAAGCCGCAACAACATATACATTGTAGAAGAAACGCAAAGCCGCTATTTTGCTGAATGCACTTAGTGAAGAAGCCTACAAACTAGTGCAAAATTTGTGTTTACCAGTGCAACCAGAAAAAAAGAAATATTCTGAATTGATTACATCATTAACGGAACATTTTCAACCAAGTTTAGGTGTGTTTCCGGCTCGATTAAAGTTTTATAATTCGCGGAAATTGCCGAGTGAAACAGCGCGAGAATGGTCTGCTCGGTTGAGAAGCTTAGCAGTGTTGTGCGATTTTGAAAATACGGAGCTAGATTTAGTGCTTCGTGATCATTTTGTAATTGGGTATAACCCAGGTGCGGTCCAAGATCGATTGCTGGAAGAAAAAAAGAATGTTTCCTTAAAAAACGTTGTTGAAATTGCAACGGCTAAAGCAGCTGCTCATGGTACTTTGCCAGAATTTAACCATGCTGCTGTGAAACGAGAACTGGACATCCAGTATGCGCAGGCGAAACCAAATTCGTCGCGCACTCTCCAGAAGCCATCTACGTCAGTAGGTTCAGCCACAACGCGCAGTAACTACAACGAACAAGGGAGACAGCAACAACAAAAAACTCTACCGGCAAAGGACAAATGCAAGGTGTGTGGAAGGAAGAACCACCTTAAGTCGTGGTTAGGTCTAATAAACTACTATGGGAAATTTTTGCCAAATTTATCTTCGCTATTGCATCCTTTGTATGAGCTACTTAAGGCCGATGTAAAATGGTTCTGGTCAGCGAATTGTGCAAAAGTATTTGCTAAAGTTAAAAAATTATTGACATCCGCCCCGGTTTTAGTGCATTATGACCCGAATATGCCATTAAAACTTATTACTGACGCCTCACCGTATGGAGTAGCGGGGTTGATAGCTCATGTCATGTCGGATGGCACGCAAAAACCTATCGCGTATGCGTCAAGGACATTGACAAAAGCCGAGAAAAATTATTCTCAAATTGAAAAAGAGGGGCTTGCGATTATATTCGGTATTAGTAAATTTAACCAGTATGTTTACGGTCGCGAGTTCACCTTAGTAACCGATAATAAACCCCTTACTACTATCTTTCACCCAGAGAAAGGGATACCCCAATTCTCCGCAAACCGGCTACGCCGCTGGGCTGTGATTTTGTCTAATTACAACTATAAAATAGAATTTGTTAAATCCGAGCAAAATTTAGCGGATTTATTATCACGTTTACCGGAACAGTTCAATGAAAACTCGTGGGAAAATGTGGACATAGATTTTATAAATTTTTTTGAAAATAATGAACACTTTCCTTTAAATTTTAAAAACATAAAATCGGAAACTGAAGTAGATAAAACTTTAGTAACTGTTCGAAAATATGTTATGGAAGGTTGGCCCAGAAACATTTGTAAGTTAGATTCTGAAATGAAATATTTTCATAGGATACGAGATGAGTTAAGTATCGAAGATAATTGCTTATTGTGGAACAATAGAATTATAATTCCTATGAAAATAATAATAGAGGATCTTCATTCATCTCATTTGGGTATCGTGAAATCAAAAAGTTTGGCTAGATCATATTTTTGGTAGCCCAATTTAAATAAAGAGATAGAAAAAATTTGTTCTACTTGTGAGAATTGTATTTTGTATAAAAAAACACCTAATAAATCAGTTTTAAACTGTTGGCCTTATCCAGAGGAGGTGTGGTCACGTTTACACTTAGATTATTTAGGTCCTTTTTTACAAAAACATTTTCTAATTTTGGTTGATTCTTTTAGTAAATGGATAGAGGTCTTTGCAGTTCCCAATATAACGTCTAAGACCACTATAGATATATTGAGGACTACTTTTGCAAGATTTGGTCTTCCAAAGCTTTTAGTTACAGATAATGCAACAAATTTTTGTTCTAACGAATTTGATTTTTTTTTGAAGCAAAATAATATTAAACACATAACGTCACCCCCTTATCAACCTTCTTCCAATGGAGCGGCCGAAAATGTCGTAAAGGCCGTTAAAAATGCTTTAAAAAAGGCATTAGGCAAAAATATATCGTTAGATTTGAATAAAGTTTTAAATAATTTCTTGTTTGACTGCAGAAATGTATCACACTGCACAAAAGGAAAAAGTCCGGCTAGCCTTATGTTTAGGCGTAATTTACGTACACGCTTTGATTCACTTTTGCCTAATAGCTCTAATGGTGACCCAAGTAACAAAGATCTAACGAATCATATTTTGGCAAAGCAAAAATTGCAAAAATTTTATCATGGTGGATCTAGAAATATAGTTCTTGACATTAATGATAAAGTTATCGTAAAAAATTATGTAAATGTTAGTAAACCTACCTGGTGTAAGGGTGTAATTAAAAAAAAATTAGGAAAGTGTGTTTATTTGATATTCATTCCTGAATTAAATATTGTATGGAAGCGCCACCTGAATCAAATTAAATTAATTAATCATGTAGAAGCCTCACTTCCCAGCAATACAAATTCAGATGGCACTACCAAAGAAATTACTGTAAGTGATGAAAGTGAAAACGAAAATGTTCGTTTGTGCGCGAATACAGAAACAGTTGAAGGTGAGCCCTTGCGACCAAAAAGGAACATTAAACCGATTGAGCGGCTTAATTATGAATAATATTATATTTGTCAAAATAATAACATTTTCTTTTGCGGGGGGGAATACTGTAGTATACCAATTGTGGTACGCCACTGAATTATTTTTGGTTCTGGTTTTTGTATGTTTGAAGTTAAAAACTAAGCGAACGGCAGTATAGTTTTGGATGTAGAATAGGAATGATATACATTAAAGTTTGATGACAAGTTGGTCGATATTTTTATTTCACAACCTATCATATTATAGGGATAGTAAATGTGCATCATCACATTTTGTGGCATAATATATCGCAGGAATAAACTTCATCTCATTTATGCTGTCAATTTTGGTAACAAATTATAGTATCCGAACATTTTCTCAACTTTACCTACGAATATGTCTGTTAGTAATGAAAAAGATGAAATAATGAGCACTCAGAAGAAAATAGATGGGCGTAGAAAAAGTATATAGTACGTTACACGAGTTGTAATTCCATTACGCACTCGTGAAATTTACGCACGCGCGGCTTCGTGCGTAAACTTTTCACTTCTTGCGTAATTGGTTATACTTAATTGCTCGATATGACTTTTACACAAAATAATTCAAGTTTGTAATGAAAATAAAGTTTCAATTTGCAAACTAAAATATTCGAACGTCATTACAATTGAATTATAGCCTTTTGGTGCGACATTTGAATTGTATTTTAAAAACGTAAGTTTCTCCTTTTGCGTACGAATCTGCATATAGCTTCGTCTGTCAATTCCAACAGCTTTGAGCGCCTATTGAACTCACATTGGTCAGTTAGCAGATTCACCACAGCTTTGACAGTATTCTGTTTTTACTTGTCCACCATTACATGAATTTGTGGGATACCCACATTCACAGCATAATCAGGAGCACTGGTAGGCAGAGAGAGCATCAGTCGTTTAAAAAACTGATTTAAACTGACCAACATGTAGGTATTTGATTTAGCTATCATATCAAGTGTACTAACTATATTATAAAAAAAAATAAAAGCCAATAAAGGGATTTATATTAATCCTGAATTTAAACAGTGTTGACATCTATACCATTAACATGTTTCCAATGTCAAATGTCAAAGTTTACTTACGTAAAATTTCTGTTTTTCAATCAAACATATTGACTGATAAATAATCACATTATTAATTCAATTATTTATTGAAGATAAACTGTTTATGTGATTATTTTAACAAAATTATTCATAATATGTATTAGTCATTAGAAACAATTTAAGTTATAATAAAACTGCACATAAAGATACCACAATCAATATACATTCCAAGTTTAATCATTTTAAAGAGAACGGTCATAAGAAGAATATTAAAGTTATAATATGATTAGTTAAAATACCCAGAAATTCAATCATCAACATTATTTTTTCTTGTAATGTATTACAATGTTATTATTGAAAGTTGTATGGATTATAACGCAAACAATTCCTGTGTTGTTTGAACAAAAAAAAAACGTTTTTGAAAAAATTTTACATGACACCTTCATCCACTTGTGTCTATTCATTTTAAACATACTTCAAAATTTCTATTATACTAAACTTTCAGTACCAGTTTAATATTGATAAAGGATATAGAAGGCAAAGGATTATTATAATGTCGGATAGTCAAGCCGCCATTAAAGCACTGAGTTCTTGAGTAATCATTTCAAAAATGGTATGGTAATGCTTAGGCAAACTCAATGAACTAGGCGAGAATAATACAGTCACCTTACTGTAGATTCCAGGACAAAATGGAATAGAAGGAAATGAAATAGCAGATGAAGTAGCAAAGACGGGAACTGCACACCGTTTTGGTTCCGGAACCCTTTTGCGATATCAGCTCCAATGTAATATTGGTAGAAATATGCAAAGCCGAAAAAAGAGAAAATCTGACCATTGGAAATATCTAGTAGGGCTTAGACAATCAAGTACACTTCTAGGTGACTACAACCTATTGAGATCAAATTGCTTAAGTCAGAGTAAAACTGCACTAAGAGTTTTAACAGGGTTCCTAACGGGACATTGTAGCCCAAATGGGAACATCAAAAAGCTCAAAATAGTGAAGGAAGAAGAATGTAGATTCTGGATTGTGTAGTATGGAAGAAAAAACCTCCGTCCGCATACTTGCGGATTGCACAGCAATGCATAATCCTGAGCACAACACCTAGGAGATGGACAGTTACCTAAACTAAAATCTGCGGATATCTTAAAATTCCTACGGGAAATAGGCCTAAAGGAGCTACTCTCTGAGACAGGAACTAAGTAGAAGTAAGGGAGCACAATAGATCTTATAGGTCTAAGTGAATGTCACCCCAATTATTGGGGTATATTATACAATATACATACATCAGCTCTGGCAACATCGCTTACAACTTCACGCTTAACACTCGTACTTGTTAAATCTGATTAATTAATTATTTCGCTACGTTTCTGGATAGTAAGTGACAGTAACTATCGTTTTGGGGTTATCGTAGTTTGGACATTATGTATTGGCATTTGTCAATTTTTTTAAATACTTCAAAAAACCAAGCTTATAGGTAGGTAGTTATTGAAAAATCACGGTTTGTGGAAAATAAGTATATAGTTTGTTCCAGAACTTAACTTTTCATCGGTAGGTAAAATGGGGTTCGACTTGTTTTATTTGTATTTGAGCTATACATGAGTTTTTATAATAAAGTATATTTAACACAGCTTTTATTTTTGATCTGAGAAAAAATATCAAAATATAAAAAAACCAGATTTTTCGACGAAATTGACTAGTTATATTTTCAGCAACAATCCTCAACGTAAGTGTGACCATATTGCAATGTAACGGTAACCGTTAGGCACCTTGTCATTAAATGTCTGCAATAGCGGCATAATAGCGACAACATGCCCAGCTTTTGTCTTGTGAATTAGTGGACATTTTGGGGTCCTCATGTAATATGCAAAATTTAAAGGTGTTTCTTAAATCAAATGATGTTCTGAAACTCATAAAATTGTAGATCCCATTCACACGTAAACCATTTTTTCTTTTTTGAAAACCCCAACGACGCTAATGACCTCCATGGTCCATGCGTACCTATTACTAAATAAAAAAAAAATATGAATAACATAAATTCAATCAAACATACAGATAGTACGATGAAGCTCAGTAGGTCTGTCATCATAAAAGATACCAAAAAATGTCGTTTATCAAAGTTGAGGATATCTTTAAGCTCCATATTTTAAAATTAGTAGTTGTCGGATGTCCCGTAACTCTGGTTTTTTAAACATCGTATAGTTTACTAAAACGGAAATCCGCCTCACTTCCCCATTACAACAATGTGAGGTTGTAATCTGCTATACAAAGTATATTTGAAAAGATCGTAACAAGTTTAACGCACTGTATAATTAAATCGCTACTGAAGCGAATGGTTCTCAAAATTTATAAACACGAATGATTTTGCTAATATTTATTAAATCAAATACATGGTAAGTCAGCACTCAAGTAAATTATTTTGGCAGTAGGTAATTTTAAATGGACCACTTTGAACAATTATTCGTGTTTGTGAATTTTGATAACCATTAAAAATATTTGGTTTCAATACAATATTATTCTTTACTCCATCGAATTATACATGGTGTTGAACATCTTACGATTTTGAAGCGTTATAACTTTTCAAATAACCTGTACAACAGATTACAACGTTATATTATTGTTATGGAAGCAGATTACAGTTTGAAAGTAAAATATAGGCCGTTTAAATTCATTTAAAAAAACATAATTAAGATCTGGCACCGAGTTATGAAACACGCTATCACATGGTAACTCATTTAAAAATATAGAGCTTACAACTGCCTACAATTTTTATAACCAACTTTTTTGGTATCTTTCATGAAGGCAGACCTATTTAGCTTTATCACACTAATGAATCACCCTGTATTTGATTAAGAGTCCGATTCTGATTATGTTGTCTAAGGTTGTACGTGATATGTTTTATTTATTTGTCCCATATACACGTAAACAAACATGTGGTAAAACTTGGATTCTCTTTACCATTCGCATACCCGAAGTAATTCTTGTCAAGCAAGGCACGTGTTTACCACACGCCGCTTAATGCTATTTTAACTGATACCATATGAATATAATTATTTCATGTTCTAGAACGTCCTTGATATTCAACAGAGACTAATACAGGAGGTAACTATTTTGGTGTTACTAGAAATTATAAACATTCTATTTTTTAAAAAAGAGATGAAAAGATTGAGAGATATCCAAAATTATATAAAATACATAGCAAGAACTTTTGCAATTCTAGAAAGTTTATAATTCACCTAACTATGATTTTTTGTAAGTATTTGTCAGTTTAAAAACGTATTTGTCAGTTTCACAACGTTTCTACCTACCTAGAGTACTTATACATGCTTATCAAAAGTCCCCCCCCCTCTTAATAATAATAATAATAATTCAAAAGAAAAGAGGGGGGAAGGGGACTTTTGAGAAGCACATATAAAATAAGTAGAGAATTCGAATAACATTTGGTTACACCCGAAACTAGAGTCTAAATCTACCTCTTTGACACTAATAATCATTTAGGTAATATTAAAACTACTATAACAAAATCCTGGAGTTACCTTCAAGGCACACAACTATTGCAATGCATTTCTCACGAGTATCAAATGAACGGGAAATGAGTATTCCGTACGAATTATACACTACAGTGTTTCTACTATAACATAAAAGATTTAATGATTTTAACAGAAGGAGAATAAAACAATAGTTTTTTAAAGTTGTGACAGAAAATTTATTATATTCTAAAAGTATTATGCCTGCCTGTCAATATGGTGTTTCACATTGCATAGCATATGTAGTTCTGTGCGGAATTATTTAATTTTCTTGTGGAAGAAAGGAATAAAATTCATGTTACACAATATACCTAATTTTATAATGAAAAAGTTTACAAAGAAAAAGGAATTTTGTATTATACTCGTAGAAAAATTAATATAGTAGAAACGATGGAGCTTTACCATCACGTGATCTACGATTTATGCAACACATATTTTCTACCTACTATCTTCTTCTATCAATATAAATCAAACATAATAACGTACGAGCGATTGTCTTCTTCACAAGACCAACTACAAGACAATACCTATATACGTAACAGTTTCTTTAAATTTGCCGTAGTAATCGTAAAAAGAGACGACGATATAATTCACGTAACGCGTATAACTGATCGTACTAAAAGTTGAGGTTGACACTACCGCATTTGAGGTTATGCGAGTTTAGTTTATTGTCTTGTTTTTAGCGAATTTTTTTATTGAAAGTGTATTTATTGTTAAAATCAGTTCTTGTAAGAACTTATTTGACTTTTTATTCCATTCGACATTGGTATACGAATATAATACATTATCAACTTGTTAACTTTTGACATTTCATAACACCTAAAATGCCGTGAAACGGGAATATTACAATGCATATTTAATGTTAATATTAATTTTGGACTTTGTAACTTATTCACCCAGTATATCGATAGTTTTAATAAATATGTCGGTGTTAACCATATAAATAAAATAAATACAAGTTAAAAAATTAAATTTCTTGTTTAATTACCAATCCGTGTAAGGCCGTCCTTTGGAATATTAGTCATAACGATTATTCCTATTGAGTTGACAGAAGTTTTGATTTGATTCATATGAATATTTTTGCTATGGTCGCAATACCGTAAGGTGGAGACCATAAAAAACGATAAGAAGAAGAAGAATATTTTTGCTGACGTAACAGTCACGTGATGGTAAAGCTCCACTGTTTCTACTGTATATGATTCTCATTCAATATTCAATCATAGTCTTAATCTTCAGAGACAGCAAAATTATACTAGTATTTTTTAAAATCATGCTACTCTGCTTATGATGAGATTTTTGAACCACTAAAAAAATTACGATGTCATGAAATCTCAACTGATAAAAATAATATATCGTAGGTATGAACCACAGCACAAATACACTAACAAAAATATTCATGTAATATATTTTTTGTATACTGATAATTTCCATGTTTATAAATATCCTCCGTGGAAGTTCCAAAAGACATAAAATTGATAATTAAACTGATAACAATAATGATGAATATTTAGTTTACTGATGTATATGGGCCGCAGGATGTCCGTTCCGAAGTTAAAGAACCTCCGTGTAATCATAAATAACACCAGGAAGTCACACAACATTCCGAATAAAATAATCAGTGCAATAATAATCCAGTATATCTATAATTAAACCATTAAACAAACTATTTTTATTATATGTCTCAGTTCTACTTTTATAAACACGATTTTCACATTTTTATACATCGAGAACTAGCTTCGAATGATCCTTTTTTGTTGAAATAATTACTCCCATAGGTATTTACTTTAAATGTGTTGTTAGTTTATGATACTAAGGCCGAGTTGTACGAAACAACGTTCATCAGTAGATCAACTGAACTGTTAGTCACTGGTGATCTTAGTTCAAAAGAAAGCGCGTTGTTCCAACTCATATTGACTTTAGTTTTACTGATCGGCGATGATGTGACTTTTTTCTAATGTTGGTAGTTCTATAAACAGAGAACATGTTATCCTTGGCATGTATTTTACTGAATTATAGCCCTCTATGGGCTTATTCGTGGCGGTTCTGTGTTTCGTCATTCTATAAAATAACTTCTTTCTTTTTTGCTTGTCTCTGTTGTCATAAACTTGGTTAGTTAGGATCATTGATAAATTTTTATGTCAATGGTTAGGATCTCTGCTTATAAACGTTGTTGTAAATTGGAAACAGATTGGTTATAAACATGGATTTTCTATGTTATCAATTAACTCCAAAAAATCTTCATCATCAGTTAATTCTCCCAAAAACTTCATTTTGTATAATATATATATTAGAATGATGTCAACAAAATGAAATATCAAGCTTGAACCACCTTTGAACCGACAAGGTATCAGCGTTCAACGGATCTTGTTTATGAACTGTCTATCAACAGTGAACGAGGTTTGTACAACTTTAAATTTGTCATTAAACCACAGTCAACATTGAACTGTTGGTGAACTTCAAATATACAACTGGCCCCAAGGGCGTGTTGTATCATACACCTAAACTCGGTTTAAAGATAACTAATGTTTAGACTGATTTAATTTATTCATAATAAATACATCAATATGTCACAGTCATTACTGGTTTTTGAAAAGGAAAATTTTTTCCTATTTCCGTTTTTTGTTTTTAGGCAAAAAAATGGTTGCCATTTAGCATAGAGTGTTTGAAAAAAATATCCTATAATTCATTCATTCATTTACAAAAATTAACTTGAAAAAAATAGATTGCAAACGTGAATTATTGTATCTTAAATATCTGGAAAATAGTGAGTGACAAAAAACAATAATGAGGAACATTGACACAAATTATACTAACAATTGAGACCCCTAAAAACCTTTTACATATGACCAAAAAAAACTATGGACAAATAAACAATGTTTTGGTATTTTTGTTTTCAGGCAAAAAATGGTTGCCACTTAGCATGGAGTGTTTGAAAAACAATTTATTATAAAAAGTGGTATATCCCACATAACAAAATTAATACAGCAGTACATATTTTAATGCATATGTATATGCAGTCATGGACGTACGATATGCTATGTATATGAAAGTTTATTACCTTGTATATTTTATGTATTTGCATTTGGCAGTCCACGTCTATATCATTGGTACATACATACAATCTACTTATATGCAGTATGGTGCAAATGAAAAATATAAATTCGTTATTTTGTAAACCGGCGACTTTAAGGAAAAATCCTGAAACCCGTCGATTTTTATTTTAAAATGGGCTATTCGTAAGGATACCTTTTTATTTTTGGCGTCATCCATGCGAGCGTGATGACGTCATCGCTAAAATTTTTAAATGGAAATGTGGGTGTTGTAATACATTATTTGAAAGGTCTTTTAAATACTTATTCAGCCATATCAATATGTCTGAGTAATCGATTTTTATATTTGTTCAAAAAATTAATAAAATTTCATTATTACAATAAATATTTAATATGTATTACTCATTAAATACAACGAAACCTAAATTGAGCGCTCAAATTGTTTACCTTCAGCTAAAATACAATGAGAAAGACGTGCCGCGAACTCTTCTCTATAACTTCCGGAGTTATTTGTGCAACCTCAATACGTATCCTTTCTTTGAGTTCATTGATATTTTGTGGTCTATTTTGGTACACTTTACTTTTCAAGTATCCCCATAAAAATAAATCAAGAGGAGTCAAATCAGGTGACCTAGGCGGCCATTCTATTGTTCCTCTTCGACCTATCCACCGTTTTGGAAAGACGTTGTTCAAATAGTTGCGCACCAAGAGAGCATAGTGTGGAGGCGCACCATCTTGCTGCAGCCATAAATCATTTCTGTTTGGAAACAGCCGGTTCAATTCGGGTAGCAAGAGGTTTTGAAGAAATTCTAAATATCGAGGACCTGTTAAGGTTTTTTCGAAAAAGTATCGTCCAATAATCCTATTATCTATTATTCCCGCCCAAACATGAACTTTCTCTGGGTATTGAGTACGGTACTCCAGTGTGGATTTTCCGTGGTCCAGTACCGATAAATTTGACGATTGACATGACCGTTTAGTAGAAATGTAGCTTCATCCGAGAAAAGAACCTTTTTTAAAAACATCGGATCTCTGTTATTTTGTTCCATCATAATTTTACAAAACTCAATTTGTCTATCAAAATCATTTTCCATAAGCTCTTGTACTAAACTTACTTTGTAGGGATGCCACTTTTCCTTCTTTAGCTTTTTAAGAACTGTAAATGGTCCATGTCATTATCTAATTCTACTTGCCGTGAACTGGTATGGAGATTATCTTTCCATTCAAAAATTTTAGCGATGACATCATCACGCTCATATACAGTGTGACCCATTTTGTTTGGAAGCACCCCTATAAAATCCGCATTTTTCAACCGATTTTGATTTAGTCTTTTTTGTTAGATTCACTATCACAAAACAGAATTTGAGCACAAATTTTCATACCATAATAGCTATTTTCAAGGCCCTCTACGTTAATTTTTCTTTGCCAAAAAAGACGAAAGTATATTGGGCATTTTTTTTTTCTCAAATATGACTACACCACTGGATTCAGAATCATCACAAATGTAAACTATCAAAATTTTATAAAAAAAGTTTTATTAACAACAAAGTTATCACTACATGAATTTGGAAAAAGTTGTTTTTTAATTAATTTATTACTAAGAATGTAGACACATTTTAAAAATGGCAACATGGTAAACAAAAACTAGGACTCAAACATATTGCACTGTAAAAATTCGAAGCCGATACCTTAACCCGTTCTGGAGTTATAGCTTCTGAGAGTAATGTAAAATTGTGCTGATGTGACGAAAATACAAATTAACACCAATACATTTTGATTATTAAACTACTTAATAATAATTGAATTCTACATTTTTGTAGCCTCGACTAGACCTCCGTTAATTTCCACACATTTCTCGTATCTTTTGCGACTATGTCTTAGCGCTTTTTTATTTCATGTGGCGTTATTCCAGCACACGCCTTGTAATGTGTGTATCCTAGTAGGGATACTGCGTGCATTAGAATTGTAGAAGGGCCTCTGAATAGGTGGTGCGGCGGGTCACTCGGTGGGTCATCTTACAGGAATAAAACAACTACCTGTATCACTGGGCCATGTTCTATTTATTACTTAAACTTTACTAATATACATTAACTACTAACACTAATATGAATAATACTAGAATACTAATTAGAATGAATTAGAATACTGTAGAATGAATCGACTGAATTGAATTGAATTGTAATGACCTCTTAAAATACTATCGTTACATATTTATACCACGAGTCAAGTTCACCATTTAGTAAATATAAATAATACTGTTTATATTTATTCACGCTTTGACATTGACTCGTACGTGCAACCTTTATATTTATCATTTATAAAACAATTCGTGGTTTATTGGAATTAGCTGAAGGTAATTTATTAAATAATAATTTAAATAATTAATAACTTAATATTTAGGCCAAAAGGCATCACAGCCTGTGGTATTCTGTCACACAGTTCTGCTCTATTCCTTGGACGTGTCTTATACACTTTTTGTGTCAAAAGCCCCCACAGATAAAAATCCAATGTAGTTAAATCGGGCGATCTAGGAGGCCATTCGATTAACTCGCTACCGCGACCTATCCAACCATTTGGAAATTTTTCGTTAAGCCACTGCCTGACAATCCTAGAATAGTGTACAGAACAACCATCTTACTGAAATATCAAATTTCTTCTTTCTGCTAGTGGCAGTTCGTCAATCACTGCGGATAACTCACCTTCCAAGAATTCCATGAAGTTATTGGCATTCATGTTACCCTCAAAAAATAATGGACCTATTATCCTGTCTTTTAAAATTTCGGCTTCGAATTTTTACAGTGCAATATGTTTGAGTCCTAGTTTTTGTTTACCATGTTGCCATTTTTAAAATGTGTCTACATTCTTAGTGAAAAATTAATTAAAAAACAACTTTTTCCAAATTCATGTAGTGATAACTTTGTTGTTAATAAAACTTTTTTTATAAAATTTTGATAGTTTACATTTGTGATGATTCTGAATCCAGTGGTGTAGTCATATTTGAGAAAAAAAAATGCCTAATATACTTTCGTCTTTTTTGGCAAAGAAAAATTAACGTAGAGGGCCTTGAAAATAGCTATTATGGTATGAAAATTTGTGCTCAAATTTTGTTTTTGATACTGAATCTAACAAAAAAGACTAAATCAAAATCGGTTGAAAAATGCGGATTTTATAGGGGTGCTTCCAAACAAAATGGGTCACACTGTAGATGATGTCAATAATAAAAAGGTATCCTTACGAATAGCCTGTTTAAAAATAAAAATCGACGGGTTTCGGGATTTTTCCTTAAAGTCGCCGGCTTACGAAATAACGAATTTATTCCTTTCATTTGCACCATACTGTATATGCTATGTATGTTCACTGAATGTACTTGGTTTTGAAGAGAACTAAATCTGTCGGTTTAGTCAGCCACTTTTGTTAAAGGCATACTCTTCTTCAAAGTACACTTTGACATTGTATCTTTCGAAGATGATCTTTTTTATTGTAGTTAACCGTTATATTTCATTACTAAATCTATTATTAAAAAATAGGTACCTATATCCTCATATGTATGTAACACGTATGTACATTTTATATAATTCTTATTTGATTTTTTTTTTATTGGGTATATGGTTATATGATAAAAATTAATTGAAAAACTTTTTGACGATCGCTCTGGGTTGAGAGCTTTTTCAAAATATTTAATTGAAAAATGTCATTATGAAGTATGATTTACAATTGTTACTATAGAATTTGGTGATTTAGTTTGAACATTTGGAAGTTGAGAAGTTAAATTAAAATGATATAAGTAGATAATTACCTTAGAATTAAATTTACGATACGATCAAATATACGCTGAATTTCTTGAAGAATACGATAATCATAGTTTAAATGCATCTTAATGAGGCAAAATTTGTAAATTCTCCATTTTATAATTTTTGGTATTTAATAACGCCCTCTGGCGGTGGACCTACAACTCTGTAAATAATTTCCAGGTCTTTCTCGAGGTCCCTTTTGTCATAAATTTTTTTCCCCGAAGCTGTACTATAAACGGTTCCCGAGATATGGCCGAGAGCCATTCTTATTGGGACACCCGGTACAATATATTCATAACATTTACATCTCCAACTCATGCTATGTGGGATTTAGGTACCCTTACTGATCCTCAATAAGTTCACACTTGAAAATTGGCATAATTAATTGTTTTAAAAAAGATTGAGTATGGAGGAAGGGCTCCACTAAACGGAATATTTATTCGACAATTATTAAAACATATTTTTCAGCTTACAATAAAAAACAAAAAGAAAATTTTGTCAGTTAACAAATATTTGAAAAACTAACTAAGATTTTTTTAAACAGCAAAGAATTCTCTGAAGTGTTCAGAGTATACGATGGTTTTTTCAAATTTCTAAGTTAACTATTAATACCTTAATAAATCATTTAATGAGGACCTTTTGATTTTGACAAGGCGCGCGTACCCAAAATGATGGACGGAGACCTATTTTCAGTGTTGAATTAAAATCGTACAGTGTGGAACAGCCAAATGGAATAAATTCGATAACGAATAAATAAGGGCGTGTTGGGAAAAATGCTTGGACACGTTGATTTGTATTTTTAAAAGCGCATTAAAAAAAACAATTATATAGGGTGTGTCATGTGACAGTGGCCAATACCAGCTTTCTTATTTTAAAAGTAACCCCCTGCATATTATTCATTTTTTGGATTCTTCAGAAATTCTAGACATAATTCATGTACAATGTCCTGGAAATATTGTGTTTTTAGATTTATTACAAAAATCAACATTAAAAAAAGAAAATTATTTTATTTCACAAATTCGCTACATTACACTGAATACTTATTTTTCATTTAGCTCTTGATATTGAGAAAGTAAGAAAAAACCGTTCCTGCGTTACTTTTTACTGATATGAAAGAAAAAAAAACAAAAACAGTTTTGTTTATTTTCGTATAAAATTCATAGCCTTGGCAACTTGTTGTCAGCCTGCAAGACAGTAGTGATCAGTGTCAGTGCCATTGTCGTTTGAAGTTCGTTAACTGTACGAAATAATATCAGAAAATGGTTCATCTAACAGAAATGCACAAAATAACCATTCTACAAATGATTGGTTATGGAGATAACACACGGACACACAGTTTCTCGCTTATTTCACGAAAAATATCCAAATTTGCCGCCTGTATCACAAGGAACAATTAGCCAAAAGGAAAAGCAGTTTAGCGAGCTTAGTAATTTATTTATTTATTTGTTATTCAAACAAACCTTACGGTTTTATTACATGAATAAATATACAAAATAAAATATACATATATTTTAACTTAATATGTATGAAAATAGTAGTAATGGTAATTATAATTATAATTAAAACAGCATCAGGATATTCACCCACCTTTAAAACTGTTCACATAGATATGTCAGTTAAATGATCTGTTTTGCGGAAAACTCTGGCAGAAACTGTCCATTCCAGGTGAATCAGTGTATTGAATTGATTTGCGAGTCGAAACATGTTTACAGTAGGTGATCTCGAATTATTAAACGATGGAGGCACATTAAACATAGGCACTGGGCGCATTCTTCTAGGCGGAACGTTGAAACTAATTAATGAGGAGTTAATTCTATTATTAATAATATTATACAGAAACACCAATATTGATAAATGTCGTCTATTTTCTAAAGATAATATCTTAAATTCGTTCCTAAGGGACGTGCTTCTAACTTTCTGGCAGTCAGGATAAATGCGATATTTTTTGAAATAGAGAAATCTTAAAAATGTATTTTGTATTTTTTCTAATTTACTCAAACTGGTTTGGTATTCAGTACCTAAATTAGTGAGCCAAATTCTAGTTTGCTTCTAACTAAGCAATAGTATAAAAGTTTGAAAGTGCTTATATTTTTAAAATTGTATGATTGTC
This sequence comes from Lochmaea capreae, assembly GCA_949126875.1. Taxonomy (NCBI): domain Eukaryota; kingdom Metazoa; phylum Arthropoda; class Insecta; order Coleoptera; family Chrysomelidae; genus Lochmaea; species Lochmaea capreae. Next base: position 13,934,578 of record OX421411.1, read on the forward strand.
TTATTATGAAGCCTAATGTTTTATTAGCTGATTTGACCATATTGTTGATATGAGTGGCAAATGAGAATTTGCTATCATAAGTTATGCTTAAGTCTTTAATTCGATAATACCGTTTTAAACTTTGATCCCCCATCAAATAATCAAAAACACATGGTTCTTTAATACGCGTTACGGTTAATACAGAATGTTTACTTAAATTTAAATGTAATTTATTTTTTAAACTCCACGCATATACCCTATCAACGTCCCTCTGTAACTTCATACAATCTCTAACTGTTTCTATATTACTTATTATTTTGAAAGCATCTACAAATATCAGGCCTTCTCATGATACTAATAATTTTGGCAAACCGTTAATAAAAAACGAAGTGGTCCAAGATTGGAACCCTCAGGTACTCCAGAATTTGCCTCAACTTTTTCCGATGTGTTCCCTAGATGTTTTACCATTACCTATATATCTGTCTTTGAAATAACCTTTACATAATCGTAAAAGATTATAGGATAAACCATAACTACCTAATTTCTGCAGTAGTATGTCATGATCCACTTTATCGAACGCTTTTCTGAAATCCGAAGACTGACAGAAATACATTACTTTTTAAAATAAGATTATAAATATGAAGTAGGGGTTGTTTTACCCATTCTCCGCACGCTTTCAATATATAAGATGGGATTCCATCAGAACCCTCAGCTTTTTATGTTTAAGCTTTTTTTAAGCAATAGCAAAGTCTAATTCATTAACTGAATTCAATACTAAAGTATTACTATTACTATTACGTCCAAATCAGTATTAAAATTCAAATCATAAGAGGCTTTGTTCTGTGTATATACTGACGCGAAAAATGTCGCAAAACATTCTGCAGTTTTATTCTCTGGTACCTCTATCCCTTTATGAATAAATTTATTAGATACTGTTATAATTTTTTTTTATTATATCTCATATACCTACCTAATTCCAAACATTTTTAATGTCAGAATTTACTTCCTGTTCTACTTCATTAATATTTTTTTTTCAATTTTGATAAGCTTAGTTAAGTCTCGTCTTAATTCCATGTATTTATTCTTGAAATAACTTGAAATATTTTTTAATTCGTTGCATCCTTTAATATATTTTTTATTTCCACAGTGAACCATGATGGATATCTTTTAGACTTTCTGTAAAGAGCATATCTTGGCACACAATCCTTCAGAATACTATTCCAAATATAATAAAAATTATGTAATGCTAGGTTTACGTCTTGTTTTTCGTTTAAAATCATATCCCAATTTGCATCCCTGACACGCTTTGTTAAATTGAAAAAATCGGCTTTCTTATAGTTGTACCTCACACTATCAACAACATCATTCGTGCTTTTACACGTCCATCCATTCGCGCTATTATCAATGCAAATTTCATGTGCAGGATGGTATATATCCTCTTTAACAAATGGCACGAGATCCCTACTAACTGTACAATTATTATAGTTATTTTCAGAAGATATTACTAAACCTAATGTTCTTCCTGGGTGATTCTTTACGTCATTATACAAAGCGAGGCCATTAGAATCAACAAAATCGTGGAAACTCTCAAGTATTGGGTTTGAGATATTTTTATTATAAGTAATTCCAGTTATTTCGCGTATATTGAAATCTCTAAAAATGTACACGTTTTCATCAAACACCTCAATGTTATTTTGGAAAAATTCAAAAACTGATTCATATACATTAATTAAGCTTCCAGAAGGTATATATATTCCACTAAATACGTCAAACTTTCATCGGCAACGAACTATTTTCTTATAAAGTTCCACTAAATACATACCTGGTACCTTTTGCTTGAATTTCGATTATAATTGCTTCAAAAAGCGTATGTACTTCAATGACCCTTATTATTTTATATTGTTTTTCAATTGCTAGAAGAACACCTTCTCCGGTTTTTCTATTAGTGAATTCTAAGTCCCGGTCGGTTCTTACTAAATTGAATATTCCCAAGTCTATTACCTCTCCATCATTCACTCCATCCTGTAACCTTGTTTCTACTGCTATTATAATATCAAAAACACCAGTTAAGGAATTTCTAAACAATTCATTGGATTTAGTGTTCAATCCTCTACAGTTTTGGAAATTAATGCTAAGAAATCTCGACATATTCAGTCGATGTGAGCTCACACTGCTCTAAACAATTTTAAACATGAAACCAAAATTAAATTTGTTCCAAAGAGAACTTTTACTAAAGTTAACAATTCCAAATTCAAAATCATAATAAAAATGTTAGTGAAATTTGAAACAAAATTATCAAATTACTTTAGATTAAAATACAACGTATAATGTTGCCTATAGCAACCTATACATTAATAAAATGGTAATATTAATTTCTGTGGATTGTTTATAGAAAAGAAAAGAAGCAATATTCCTGCAAAAAAAAAGCAAAACAAAAAAAAACAACCATTAAACTTTGATACTGCTATTCTTGTTTTCTGCTCATCAAAATCCTCCGGGCTTTGAATGAACCTGACAGCGTTGTCACTTCACAAAAATTCTACCATTCATAGACCATAATGCGTACCGCCCATACTTTATTCTAGCAGCTTTTGGAAGCTTATATAAATTCTAATTTACAAAAATAGATGAACCTTTTAAGGTTTCTCTTGCACTTAGTATTTCCCTTCTTTTTAAAATTGTCACAAAGGTAACAATAACTGTTAATGGGTATACTTGTGCTCACCTATTCTATATATATTATAGATTTCAAAATGTGCACATTCAATTTTCATCGCTTCATTAAACAGACAAAACACTTTAGATAGCAAATTTTCTCTTTCTTTTTCTTCAATACCTGATATAATAATAGAACTTTCCTCATTTTTATGTTCTATTTGCTAGACTTGTTCAGTGATTTTCTGTATTTGTTCTTTATTTATTTTTACTGATATTTGTAAATTGTGACAACAAGTCATCAAGTTTTCCACCTATTGAGTCAAACTTCTTACCAAATATTTTGCATTTGTTCTTCAATTTTGTCATTTAACAATTTTGTTGGCTATAGCTTCTAATGTGTTTTCGTCTTCCACACCAGTTCCACTTGCACTTCTTAATTTTTTACTCATATTTTTTTAGGGAATTTAGAAACAAAATCTGACAACAGTGTTCAATTTTGCAACTTCCCAATAAAAACAATTAGGTATTGTTAACTAATGCACTTTATTTGGAGAGATGATAAACACTATTCTCGCTATTCTGATTAGGAACACTTATTACTAATGTTGAACCGAGACTATATGTCACAATTTTGAGAAATGTCACCAAATTCACTCGAATTTCTCGGAGCTCCCATGAACGATCTCTACAGTCGGACAGACATGTAAGACAGGTGAAAAAAGTAGCTGCCAATGCAGTAAGTGATGATATACGAAATTGGTTATTATGCTTGAGTTTCAAGAAAACTATCATAATTCTGGTCGAAAGGCACTGTTCAACGTTAGCCACTCATCAATTTTTCGAATATTGAAGGAAAGTAAAATGCATTTTTATGAAATTATGCCAACTCAGGAGCTCATGGAAGACGATTTCGATAGACGAACGTATTTTTGTGAACAAATGATGGCAATGTTAGATAACAATGTTATCCAATTAGAAGATGTTTTGTTTTCTGATGAGAGCACATTTACACTTCACGGTCATGTTAATCGTCAAAACTGCCGGTATTGATCTTATGAGAATCCTCACTGGATGATGGAAGAGCATACGCAATATCCTGAAAAATGTAATGATTTAGGCAGGAATTGTAGGAAATCATATAATAGGTCCCCTTTTTGATTGATGGGAACTTGAATGGAGATAAATTAGAACTGCTCCAAAATAATGTCGTGCCTACTTTCACAAACTTATATCCTGATCCGGCAAACCCACAAGTTCCTGCCAATAGAATACGGTTTCAGCAATATGGAGCACCGTCCCATTGCCAAATCAATGTCCGGCAGTACCTGAACCCAATTTTTCCAAATCGGTGGATAGGGAGGTGCGGATCGATAGAATGGCCTCACGGTCTCCTGATCTGACGCTATTAGACTACTTATTGTGGGGATATGTCAAAAGTATTGTATACAAAACTAAACAACTCAACTTAGATGACTTAAAACGACGAATCACGCTTGCGATTAGATCAGTCACGCCTGAGATGTTGAGTAACGTTAGAACACATTTCTATACCAGATTAGCATGTTGCCAAGACGTTCGCGGCGAGCATTTTGAACATTTCTGACATTAACATTAATGTTTTTTTTACATTATTAAGAAATAATCAGTATTACTTATTAGGAATTTAGTGTAATGTAGCGAATTTGTGAAATAAAATAATTTTCTTGTTTTAATGTTAATTTTTGTAATAAATCTGAAAAACTTAATATTTCCGAAATAGTTGAAGATAGGTATAGGACATTATACACGAATTATGTCTAGAATTTTCTGAAGAATCTAGAAAATGAATAATATACAGAGGGTTGTATTTAAAATAAGAAGGTTGGTATTGGCCACTGTCACCCTATATAATTGTTTTTTTTTTGAAAACATGCTCATTTAAAAATACAAATCAACGTGTTCAAGTGTTTTTCCTAACATGCCCTCATTTATTCGTTATCGAATTTATTCCATTTGGATGTTCCACACTGTTTATAATGGAGATAGAGTTCCGGAAGTTGGAACTTTTTATTGAAAATTTTCTCCTGTTTGAGAATCTTATTTTATTTCTGAAATGGTTATACTTTTCGAGACACTTTGTGAAAAAGTTGTAACACTTATAAACAATTTTTTCGGAATTAAATACACCCACCAAATGCCACAGATAACGTTTCAAGTATGTTGTAGCACTTAATTTTATTTTTCACACAAAATTCAATACAAATTCTTTTTGCGATATCAAAAATGTGCGTTGTTACCTTCGAATATAATACATTATCCACTGACAGATTGTAATCAGGTGAACCTAAATATTAGTGTTTCCTACTGGCAGTTAATGGGTATTTGAATATATTTTAATGAAAAGATTCTCCATTCTCTATCATGTCTATCAAAAAGAAAATATTTGGACATTCTTATAACTTTTGTTATTTTTCAATTTATTATATTTTATACGATATTGGTTGTCTCAATATTTTATCTCACCAATGTCTTGTATTCTTAACTTCTCCACTCAATAAATTAGACAAAAAATATAGCAGCGGTCTATTTATCATTTTCTTTGAAATTTAAAAATTCACTAATAATTATTTTGAGGTTTTCGACGTACCTTTTTCGATCTAAAGGTAACCCCAATTAGATTAACTGTTTTAAAAAACTAGTCAAAACACATCACTCAAATAGTAGGTAATAATAATGTTAGTAATTTCCTAAAATTACTATTAGGGCTGCTTACACTTTTATAAAGAAGTAGTTCTAATTAAGATACAAACAATGACCTACTTTCAAACGATAAATATTCATAATAATAAAAAATATTAAATCAAGGATTTAAGTACGGACGTGAGTGTTAACAAGGTCTAGGTGGACTAATACTAACATTATTAATAGATATTATTCTTATGATGGCATCTAATTTTTTTAAATGTATACCAGTAGATAGAAGTTATTACCACTAATCCAAGTATAAACAAGTAATTTTTATTTTATACACGTTTTTTATAAATAGTATAGTTTTAATTACGTTACAATTGTGATTTTTACAAAAGGGTCTTGTTATAACTTTCCACATGTTAAAACCGTATTTTAGTATGTAGAACTCATAAAGGCAGGGTGTTAATTGAGACCGGCGTCGTTAATAAAATTGTATACAGCAGCTCATTAAAAAATCAAAGTAAACACCTCACCATACTGTAATTGCAGTTATCTCCAGTTTTACTGCTGCTCCAACAGTTTATATTATATGAACATCATTTTAAATGACTTGTGTTATTAGAAAAGTGATACCATACAATGATGATGAATTATTCAATTTGTATTGATTCAAGCTACTCCTGATTTGTATCAATTTCGTTGGTAGGTTTAGATTGTTTTTCACCCATTACATATTTGAGTTTTGATGTTGAAGTTTGTACGAAGTCTGATCAAACTAACACATTTTTGGGGTGCGGTCAGTAAACCCATAGCGAGGATTGGGATAAATAAAAACATTTGTAACTGACCACTCATTCTACTGTCCATTTTGAGAGGTTAAAAAAAAGGATGCAAATCAAAAGTGTTCACCGTTTGTCCTGAAGTATTAGTGACTAGACATGAAGAACTTTGTACTTATGAAACCAATATCAAGAAGCATGATCGGACAATTATTGAAGTGATTCTGGCAAAAGAAATACTTGTGAGGACGTTCGTGGAACCGTCAATTATTCGATAAGAAACAATAATGGAAAAGATGTCAAATATATATTGAAAGAAATATTTACAATAGACAAAAAGTGTTGCCACGTCCACTTGGGGTAATTAGATATAGGATAATCTATTAAAAACAGAAACCGCTAATGACCAAAAATCAATTAATAAAATATTTCACTTACCACAATTAAACCTGTTAATTATAGCAATGGTTGGTAATAGTGATGAAACCTGTTAATAATAGTTAATAATGATAATTGAATAGATTATTAACAGCAATATAACTATGTGATTGATAATTAAGGACTTTCATTACTTGATTGTTTTAGTATAGAAGACGTTTCAATCAGTATTTATCTTTGGCATTTACTGAACAATCGAAGATAAATACTGATTGAAACATCATATATAGTAAAACAATCTAGACAATGAAAGTACAAAATTAGCAATAACATTTATTTTCCATGGAAATTGAAAAGAAATAAAAAAACAATTTTTTAAAACTATCTATTGCACAAAAAAATATTTAAACTGTGTGTAATAAGAAATCATTTCAGATTCGTCTTCGTCGACCTCGAAAACATGGGATAAAAGCGGTTTTAGCAATTGGTACTCCATGGTCACATACTGCTATTTCTAGGCGACTTTTTGGGGATGTCTCGGTCTCCTGTATACAGAATAGATGAGGTGATCTTCAAATTTATATTGGTACCTACATATTCATTTTTCCAGGAATATTATTTCAGATATTCAAATAAAAATTTATATAAATTATATTACATTATATTATAAATTTATATTTAAATTTGCCTAACAGATAAAACTGCTTTTCAATAGGTATCAAAAAAATGTATTCTTTATAGGGCATGTCCACCAACTGATAGTTGACAATAGCCCTGATGAAAAACAATTATTTGGTTAGATTTTAGATTGGTAATTTGGTTGTTTGGTGTTGATTTAATGATTCTTTTTATTATAAATGGTCATATATAGCTTTTAAATAAATACCTAAACATCGTCGAAAAAAGCACTAAATAAAAATACAACAACTATTAAGAACCACGTGTCGTGCAAAGAACGCTTGTTTATCATCAGATTCCTCAGGGCTTGACGTCACGTATTAGACTTCATTGATTCATTCATTCGATTGGGTTGTGCTCAACAGCCCACGCACTTGAACATAATCTTTGTACCATTTCATATGTTATCTACTTCCATTCCAGAAGCTTTGTGTCTTCTATAGCTGCCACTAGTTTGACTGGAGGGATTGTCAGTAGTTGTAATGGTTGTAATATTTCTTCTTCCGTCTGAGTTCATGTAAGTACTCGCAGAAGCAGAGTATGTGAGTAGGTGTTTCATCATAGGGTTCACAATTTCTGCACATAGGTTTACTAACTTTGCCCATTTTGTGCGGATGTTTCCTCAGAGTGCAGTAACCAGTCACCAGGTCGGTAACTGTCTTCAAACGTCTCTTACTCTTACTCAGAGTTCCTTGTCCACCTTGTTCAGTAAACTCTTTGTGTGGAGGTGCCCTTGTGCCGACCTCCATTTCAGTTGGTATTCCCTATCTAGCCAGTTCCCCTCTTATGCAATTTTTTGTGATTCCACAAAACGGTTCCGGACCTATGAAGTCTCCTTTAGAACCTTCTTTAGCTAATTGGTCCACCATTTCATTACTTGCAATGCCCTCATGTTCCGGCACCCATATTAGACACACTTGTCTCTTGCCAGCCTGTTGAGGGATTATTTACAGTCACGTAGACTTGTCCTATAGGGCTACTTTCACTGCAATGAGGTTAGATTGCCCTTTTCAGGCGTCTCTATTTTTAGCATTGCATTTTTTAAATATATATCCTTATCCTAAGTTGTATTGTGCCCAAAATAAACTTTTTCAAGAATCCCAAACAAAACGCTTACACAAAACTATAATGGCATTTAGATGGAGAATAAATATTATTTAGATGAACAATAAAGTGTAAATTAATTTAAAATGCACCACAACTTGAAAATGAAATGCAATGACTATGTTTTGTTCATGGTGTAATAGAGAACTAGGTGGGATCCCACGGAAGACGAATTTCTGTCATGTTCCAAAACGCTGCCATATTGCCAATCATATGTTTAATGTTTTAAATCAATGTCATAACTATAACCTACATAACCAAATCCTACTCGTAATCGTTCATTTTTCTAATAAATTGTGAACTCTGACCGTTGGATTTATTGAGAACATTAAATGAAAGTGTTTTTATTGTTACATAAAGATTTTGTCTTCTGTTCTCGTTTCAAGAACAGTTATCTTTTAACGGGTGTTTTTTCAATATGGCGGCGTTTTGGAAGTTTTTTTTGATTGGTCGTGCGCGGTAACACACCTTGTTCTCTATTTCACCATGGTTTTGATGAGGTGTAAATTTTTTCTGTCCCATCAACAGTGAGATAAATTGAATTCTGTGAAAGCAATAGGAAACTTATTGAATGTAGAGTAACTGAAATTATGTATGAAATGAATAAATTATATAAGTACATAAAACATTTTACAGAAATCAATAATGAATTAAATGTTCAAAATACATACAGCCTTATTAATAATAAACACGATAACAGCATACTAACTAATGGTTAATAAGAGCGTACTTATAGCATGTTAAGCAAATCATATTAATAACTGAATACTTAGAAACATGTAATGTTTTCATAAGATAAATATGACAACAGTGTAAAATGCGTAAACGGCTATATTCACTCTTATTTTTCTTTCTAAAATTTTTTTATGTTCCGTCATGTTCTGTAATAGAATATAAGCGTTGATTGAGGTATACTTCTGTGCTTTGTAATGGTAATATTTGATGTTCTGAGATCTGATTGTTGATTCTAACCCTTAATTTTATTAACGGAGGAGATTTGTGTTCTCGTAAACATATCTCGTGAATACTTCTGAATATCTATTTTATAGAAAATTGTTTATACTGTTGGGTGTTTGAGCCTTTGTGGTGCAGTTGGTTGCAGTTTTTAATATGGTTAATTGGTTAGGTTAACTTAAACACGGCGTAATACATACCCAAACTTATTACTAAGGAGTTAGCATCATTCTAGTGTTAAAATAATGTTAAATGTATTTATTAATATGCTTTTTACTAGTTTAGTTTTAAAGTCATGTTAGCATAATCTACATTTTATTATTAATAAGGCTAATAGTATCTATCGTCTTCTACATTTTTGTATAGTCGCTGTTCGAAATTACGTCGAATGTTTTTGAAGAATTTTAGGGGTTAGTATTAGACTATATTCATGTATTCTTCATTTTGCCAGGGACGTTAAATCGGGGATTCTTACAGACCATTCAATGAAACCTCTCCTTTCAATTCATGGCCTAGGCAATATTTCATTACGATATTGCCTGACAACTATAATATATTACGGGCGTGCCTATCTGAATACCTATTATCAATTTCGATTATTTGCGAGCGCGGGATCAATAGTGCCCATTAATAATTCGAGATATTCTTCTCCGTTAAAATTTTGTGGCTAAAAATGGCCCAACAATAAGATCCCCATAAATACCTGGTCAGTGATAGTTGGTAGAGAGGTTTCGCGTTTGCCGTCTGAAAGAAATAAGTAGTTTGGTAGATGAGGGATTTTGGAGCTTTTGGAAATGACTGGATTTTTAAGTCACTATTATAGTGAATCCGTCATCGTCAATTCAGGTCAGAACGGTAAAAAGTGGATGTAATTTAGTGCATGAGAGTAGGAGTATATAGTATTTCGCGGTGGGAGGAATGGTACCTACAGCATTTTGGAAGACAGAAGCACATAAATGTTTTTGGGAGAGGCTTGTGGGGTGACGGAGTACAATATTTGTTGGAAGTTTTGATGGTTACATCCTGTACTAGTAGCCTACATTCCATCAAACCATTAATCTGGAAAGTTTAAAAATTAACTGGTGTTCATTATATCTATACTTTTTGGTATTTATTTTAATACGTAGGTACCTGTATATTGTTAACATATTGCATTTAAATCGGATTTCACTCAATTCTATAGTTTGTTGTAGAAATTGAACGTGAGAAGTTATTTTTCTTGATAATTAGCACTTATGAGGTAGAAAATACATGCAGGAGTTGCAACACAAGCTATGTGTGAAATGTAATAAGTACCCAGACAATTGTCCAATTTTCCCTTTTTTTTATTCTCACGGGTACACAACGATACGTGCCATAATGAAGGTATAGAAATGAATGTATCTAGTTGCGTCACAAAATCCCTTGATATAATATTTTTAAATTAAGATGGGCGATTTCAAAATCAGGTCAAGTTATTAAAAAATGTATTTACCCCCGATTCCATGACCATTTGTCAGTTTAACTAAAATTACGCTATAATTTGATCGTTTCACTTTGAATCCGTATGAAAGTTTACCTCAGTACTTTTAGTTGAAGTCACTATAGAGGTAAAGTAACACTAATATTGGAACAATGAGGAATTTTCACATTTCTTTTGAATGATAAATTTTCATATATTGACCCTCACATATTAGGCGCATGAGTACCGAAAACTATTTGACCTCAATTTTTTTATGCAATCCTCTTCAAATTGCCCTCCTTATGATATAAATGCATGTTGCCATGGCGCAATCCGGTGCCATATTGTTTAAACCGAAATTGTTTAAACAATTGCAAGGAATTGATATTTTTCAACCGGACAAATTTTTTTTATATTCTTTATTGAAATACCAATAAAAAAGGTCCCATGACTTTTAACGATAAAGTTAATATTTTTAAAGATATGAATTTTTAAAGGTTCGAAAAATCTCAAATTTAGGTACTTTCGACCCATGAAAAATATATTTAAAAAAAACATAATGTCTAAGTAATATTTTTTTTAAAATTCTCTATACAATTGTTAATAATATTGTTAAAAGAGATTTTAAAAAATTTCATTGTTTATATCTTTTTTTTAATTGTTAATTCCGCGCGCTCACAAGTATGCGTCGCTTACCTTTAAGTAACGCTGTCTCTCTCTGACTCATGCGTTGCATCGGCCTCTCTGTCTAGAATCATAATTTATCATTTATCTTTAGTATATATATAGTATAGTATATTATCATTAGTATTATTAGTACCATATGGGGTAGCAGTAACATCAACATAAGAGGTGAGTCTATTTTAAATTTCATCTTATCTGAGGGTTTAATAATATCTAATATAGGAAATAAACCTACGTTTGTCACTAAAGCGCGTAGAGAAGTTTTAGATTTAACACTCTGCACAGGCAAAATAAGTGAAAGCATAACAAATTGGCATGTGTCTGATGAACCGTCTTGCTCGGATCACAGACATATACGATTTGATCTTAATGTATTTCCTTCAGAACTCAAATACCGAAACCCCAGAGATACCAACTGGGTAGGATACAGAGAGTCCCTCGGTAGGAATTTAGAAGGAGGTATAGAACTGGTTAAGGGCGTAAAGGCCATAAACTCGGCAGCGGAAAAGGTAAGCGAAGCCATAATGGCGGCCTACCAAGAAAACTGTCCGGAAAAAACAAGAAAGAGTACGGGTAACAGTACAGTCTGGTGGAACAATGGATTAAAGAAGCTGAGATCGGAAGTTCGAAGCCTATTTAACAAAGCCAAAAGTACCCAAGACTGGGATACCTACAGGTATAAGCTCACGCTATACAATAAAGAAATACGAAAAGCCAAAAGGAATTCATGGAAAAAGTTTTGCGAGGAAATTAGAGATGTCCCGGCGTGCTCTCGAATCCATAAAGTCCTGGCAAAGGATGGATCAACCATAAAAGAAGTAGGTTTCATTAAGAAAGCTAATGGCACTTACACAGAAACCAAAGAGGAGAGTCTTGAGGAACTAATAAATGTCCACTTTCCGGCCTCAACTATTCTGAACGACTCTGTTAGGCAAAGCAATCAAGACCATAGGCCAAGTAGGCCATGGCCAATAGATTGGGAAATAGCCACAGAAGTCACAAGACCGAACAGAATTAGATGGGCAATAAATAAATTCCTGCCATATAAGTCCCCAGGGACCGATGGTATATATCCCATACTCTTGCAGATGGGTATGGAAATACTGATACCGCATTTAAGTAAGATCCTCAAAGCCAGCCTGGCATGGGGGGTAATACCGGAAATATGGCAAAAAGTTAAAGTCATATATCTACCTAAAGTAGGTAAAATATCAGACCTAACACCAAAGTCTTATAGACCAATAAGCTTGTCCTCCTTTCTACTGAAAACGCTAGAAAGGCTGTTGGACAGGTACATAAGAGACGAAGTGCTAAAAGACAACCCTCTAAGTAATCGTCAATACGCATACCAACCTGGAAAATCTACGGACTCAGCGTTGGATGATCTGAATAGGCTTATTTCAAAGTCAATGGAAGACAAAGAAATAGCAATGGCCGCGTTTCTAGACATCGAGGGAGCATTCAATAATGTTACTACCAACTCACTGATAAACGCAATGAGTAGACGAGGCACACCTGCTGTGATATGCAGATGGATAAAGGCCGCCCTGGAGAACAGGATGGTAATATCCACTCTGGGTCAAGCTACCATCAAAGCAAGAGCAGGTGGAGGATGCCCACAGGGAGGAGTTCTCTCACCACTACTTTGGGCGACCTTAGTAGACGATCTCCTCAACGATTTGTCCAAGGAAGATTTTTATTGCCTAGGATACGCCGATGACATAGTAATTGTGGTAAAAGGTAAGTTTGCTGGAGTTATATCTGAAAGAATGCAGATAGCTCTAAATATGGTAGACAACTGGTGTAAACAAGAGAGACTGACGGTCAACGCTCAGAAAACACAAATTGTCAACTTTACAAAAAGAACAGCACTGCAAGGCCTAAAACCACCAGTGCTAGGAGAAACAGAGATTCCATTTGCCAAAGAAACAAAATACCTAGGGATATTTTTTGATCATAGGCTCACCTGGAATACTCACATAGTGAAAACCACACAGAAAGCTATCATGTCTTTAGGCAGATGTAGAAGACTGTGCGGTAAGAACTGGGGACTTAACCCAAAAATGACCCTGTGGTTATACACAAAGGTTGTCCGACCAATGATAACTTATGGGTCCGTGGGGTGGTGGACAAAGACGCAGCAAGTAGGAGCAATAAGGCTGTTGAATAACACACAAAGGCTGGCCTGCCTGTGTGTTACAGGGGCCATAAAAACTACTCCTACAGCTGCAATGGAAGTCTTAATGAATCTGCCACCTCTACACATATTCATACAAGGTGAAGCGAGATCTGTAATGCACAGATTAATACATAGCCAGCAACATATAAGCCAAACGCATGGTGCTGACAACTGGAAGCTAATCAAGGAGCTAAAGGCGGACGGCGTTATGGGACAGCCCATCGATGCAATAGCTACGAGATATAGCTTCGAAAATAAGTTCAGAGTAACTATACCAAACAGGGAAGACTGGAAAAAAGGTGTACCCATACATGCAGATGTTTTTTGGTATACAGACGGGTCAAAGACGTTAGACGGCGTAGGAGCCGGTATAGTAGGGCTAAAGCAAGGGATAGCCTTCCCAGTAAGCCTATCAAGGAACGTCACAATTTTCCAGGCGGAAATTACGGCGATTCACCACTGTGTGGAAGAAATTAAAAGGCAGAAGAGAACATATCGTTCAATTGCCATCTTCACAGACAGCCAAGCAGCGCTAAAGGCACTCAACTCCGTAGAGGTCAATTCTAAGCTAGTATGGGATTGTGTGCGGGCCCTAAACACACTGGGTGAGCGTAGCAATGTTACGGTAGCCTGGGTACCGGGGCACGAGGGGCATAAGGGCAACGAAAAAGCAGATGAAATGGCCAAGCAAGGCTCATCAATGCCGTTCGTTGGTCCGGAACCCTTCTGCGGCGTTGCAAAAGCCATAACAAGGAAACAAACAAAGAAGTGGGTCTCCCACAAATCTCTGAAATGGTGGAGGAACTCACCAGGACAGAGGCAAGCGAAACAGTTCATATTAGAACACTCGCCAAAATTTACAGCAGATCTGATGGCCAAAGACAGGAAAACTGTTAAAGCTGTAGTGGGTCTGCTAACGGGGCACTGTAAGCTCAATAGGCATTTAAAGCTGATGGGATTGACAAACGAAGATACGTGCAGGTTTTGTCACCTAGAGGAAGAAACGGCGGAACACATTCTATGTCAGTGCGATAGCCTGGCAAATGTGCGGTTTTTTGCATTAGGCGAAGAAAAGCCAGTGGCAGAGAGCTATATGGAAGGTTCAGTCTCCACGCTAATAGACTTTTTAAAAAGAGTCAGGCTGGAGAATGTAATCTAGAGTTTGAGAGGACCACAATAGATCTGAAAAGGTCGCAGTGGATTAGGCCGAAAGCCACCTCATAAAATCTAATCTAATCTAGTATTATTAGTATATATAGTAATTTTTGCCTTTATATCAACAATAATAATAATAACAAAAAAGTAATATAAACCTCGATATAAACTGATAAAAAAGTAATTTTAATTACATGTTTCGATTTATGCTTAAATAACTTTTGAAAAATTGATTTCAGAAAAAAATGTATTAAGAACAAATTGTAGATAATTTAATTATTAATAACATTGCTCTCTTTAACAATCTTGATAAAGTTGATAGTTTTCAAGATAAATGATAAATAATGATTCAAGACACAGAGAGGCCGATGCAACGCATGAGTCAGAGAGAGACAGCGATACTTAAAGGTAAGCGACGCATACTTGTGAGCGCGCGGAATTAACAATTAAAAAAAAGATATAAACAATGAAATTTTTTTAAATCTCTTTTAACAATATTATTAACAATTGTATAGAGAATTTAAAAAAAAATATTACTTAGACATTATGTTTTTTTTTAATATATTTTTCATGGGTCGAAAGTACCTAAATTTGAGATTTTTCGAACCTTTAAAAATTCATATCTTTGAAAATATCAACTTTATCGTTAAAAGTCATAGGACCTTTTTTATTGGTATTTCAATAAAGAATATAAAAAAAATTTGTCCGGTTGAAAAATAACAATTCCTTGCAATTGTTTAAACAATTTCGGTTTAAACAATATGGCACCCGGTTGCGCCATGGCAACATGCATTTATATCATAAGGAGGGCAATTTGAAGAGGACTGCATAAAAAAACTGAGGTTAAATAGTTTTCGGTACTCATGCGCCGATTCCTCCTAGACTATATGGTTTTACGTACTTCCATACTGCGGTGGATTGATTGTGGTGCGACCAGCGGCACGTGTTGAAAGTAGGAATGAGATGGAGAACTAGGAAATCAGAAACTGTAATTAGTCTACAGCGATCTACACAGGGCCTATTTTACCATAAGGCCCGGGCCTTGGGCCTGGTGGTCTGGGGGGCCCGTTAAAGGTTGTAAAATATTCATAATTTCAAATGTAAATTTACATAGCAGAGAAAAAAAAACAGTTACCTCTGATAAGGAATAAGGAAAATAGAATTAAATAAAATAAGCTTTAGATTGGTATAATTAATGCATTTTTTAAAATTATTTATAAATTTATATTAAAGATACCGGCATCGGCGATTCCCCAATCTAAAAATAACTAAATAAGTATTGCGGCACATACAGCAAAGGGCGGCGGCGGCGGTGTTTTCTTTTACGCGGCGTTTTTGTTCATGATAACAAGAGAATTTTTGAATTTTATTGGAAAAGAGGGCCCGAATTTTTTCTTGTGCCTTAGAGCCCGAATTTTTTCTTGTGCCTTAGGGCCCGACCAGATGAAAAATAGGCCCTGGATCTACATTTTACTCACTTACTTAATATCAATGTTGCAATGTCTCAATTAAAAACTAAATATTTGATTAGGTCTGTACAAAACCAAGTCACACACATATAGAGTATTTATCTATGACACAATATACCTTAAATATGTTTGTGATATTAATAAAACAAAACAAACATATTAATTATAATTTTTTATGTGCTTTGATCTCTTTAATAATTAAAGAAAATAAAACAAATTTATGTTTTCGTTCTTGTTTTAAAATTATCCCCTGAAGAAAAGGTATCTTACAAATTGTGTATTTTGTTTGTTTCAATTTAAAACCATTACCATTCATCATTCGCCACACTTCTTTTTTGGCAAAGATAAGTAAGTATCATTCCACATTATTAATTAAGTAAAATGTAGATGGCGCCACATAAAATACCCTTAATAGTTACCTATTTTTCTAGCCCAGATCTACTTTCGACAAGTGCCACTAGATAGCACTACAATACGATCCACCGTACAGTGACTATATAGTCACTGTAATCCACCGGAATATGGAGGTATATAAAACCATCAACTCAATTTCTAAAAAGTAAATCTTATGATACAATAAATTTTGAAAATACTGACATATTGTGTTATTTTAACTTATGTTTTATGTAGGGTGAGCCAATACTACCTACTTACGTATTTTGTATGCGTTTTTATTTACATCTCTAGTTAGAAAAAATATATCGACATGCGGTTTGGATGAATTTGCTACGAATAGTTGGATGTTTCCTTTCAAAGGTTTCAGCACAGACAAGTTTTAATTTTTTTTACATTCCAAAGTGCCCTGTCAAAAAATCGATGGTAACTGCCCCCTAATACATAAAGTGTCCCAAATTAAATATTTAGGTGTTATACTTGACCAGCACCTACGTTGGTCACAACATATTGTCCATGTTAGCAATAGATTGAGAGCCTTAATGCATAAATTTTATGTTGTAGGAGAAATAAGAAAAATTTACTAATACTTTATAATTCCCTAGTGGAATCTTTATTAAGATACTGTATAGTAGCCTGGGGTGGAGCATTTCACACCACTATTAAAATTTTAGAGACAACACAAAACACTATTTTAAAAATCATCCTAAAAAAAGAATAGCTATTTTCAACGAAAAAATTGTATGATGAATCGAAGATACTTAACATTAAATTACTATTTGCTTATCAATGTATAATAAGAATATACAAAAGCGGCGAAAAATTTAACCACAAAAATACTCATTTAACCCGAACTAATATGGAGATACCTCTACAATTCTTTAAAAAATCAGACAGTCAAAGATCATCATCTTTCTTCGGTCCAAAATTGTTTAATACAATTCCGATTCACCTCAGACAAATAAAAAATTGGATTAAGAAATCATTTAATGACTAACCAAAATAAAATATTTGATATAATAGCTTAATAACATACAAACTACTGGTTCATTGTCTTTTTTTTTCTTGTCTACTACTTCCTTGCGTAAGTATTGTCTTCTTTTTATTATCTATTATTTAGTTTTATTAATTGTCTACATTTATTCGTCTCATAACCTTATTTGCACTGTAGTTTAGTTTTTTTTTCTTATTTTTAATGTATTCAATATTAGCTATTTAAAGATAAAACGTGCAGAGTAAATACTAACTAATTGAGTAGTAACAAAACAGGCAGACATGCCTAGGTAAAATGCTCAGTTAGGTGTCTTTATGTATGTTTATAACTACAAATATTATTTTATTATTATCATTATGTACTTTATTATGGAAAAAATAATAAAAAAAATTATGGGGAATTTACGCTCTTTCGAATGAGGATAATTTCATTAATTTTCCCCCACTTTTATTAGGAAAAATGGAAGAAAACTTACTGAATCAAATTTGTGCAGAACCTTCCTCTTCCTAATTCAACTACAGTAGAAACGGTGGAGGTTTACCATCACGTGACTGTTACCATACGTATATACGTTACTATACGTACTATACATTACTATACGTATATACGTATACATATATACGTTACTATACGTGCTATACGTTACTATACGTACTATACGTTACTATACGTATTTACGTATACGTAAATACGTATAGTAACAGTCACGTGATGGTAAAGCTCCACCGTTTCTACATGTAACACCTAGTATAATGAGACATATCTTATAGAAAACTAGTTTTTAAATGTTTATTCATAGAATACATCAGTTGGCCGTCGACCTAGAAACTTGACTCTTATTTCCACTTTTACTAAGGAGTTTTTTCCTAAGATTATTAGATGGATAGTTTCTGATTTGCAGCAGAGAGATCAGTTTGTTGACCACCCGGTACAGTATCCAAAAATCTTTTTATTCGGTCCAAGAATTCAAAACTAAGATAAAATAAACAGTCGTCAGTGTAATACGTAAATATTTGAATTTTAGTTATCTATAATAAGTCTATTGAACTATATTAAAAATGTGTAAAGAAAAAATATGAATCTTGTACTGATTATAAAGAAATAATAACTTTGATTTAATTTGTGTTATAATTATTTCCGCAACTGATCATTATAAATTATTCAGAATCAAATTCGGTCAATTAGTACGTATGTCGGAAATGGTTATGTTAGTCCGGTCAATTTAAACCAAAAAATGAGAGTGAAGTTACATAAAGTCCCAACAAGCTGAATTTCTGTGAAATTGTTCAAAACATAATTATTAACAATGTCTAGAAGTTCCCCATCATTCCCGTGTATGGAAAAAATTTTATTCAAGGTCAAAGGTCAAAAAAGCAAAACGGTAAGTTTTATCATAAAAGTACCTCAGACAAAAATTGTAGACCATAAAATTATCTATAAAAAATGTATCAATACTTTTTTTCTTACGAGCCACCGTTTCTGAGATATAACGATTCAAAAAGTTATAAAAGTTGTTATCGTCATAATATGCACGTTCAATATGTACATAGACATTTTGGTTCCAGAGTTACTGTCGTATTTGATGGCTATGATGATTGCACGAGAAATATCAAAGCTGCAGAACAACGTCGTCGAACTTTAGCAACATCTTCATCTTCTGATATTTTATTTGATGAACTTATGACAGTCCCAACCAGTCAACAGAAATTTAAATACCCA
The DNA here is from genome assembly GCA_949126875.1 of Lochmaea capreae. Taxonomy (NCBI): domain Eukaryota; kingdom Metazoa; phylum Arthropoda; class Insecta; order Coleoptera; family Chrysomelidae; genus Lochmaea; species Lochmaea capreae. Next base: position 13,953,812 of record OX421411.1, read on the forward strand.
CAACAAGTCTCGGTTCATTTCAATGTTGAAAGAAAAGTTTACGGCTGAAAATATATTGGTAAAACAAGCTAATAATGACACTGATGTATTGATTATTGAAACAGCAATAGAGCAATTCAATTTGACAAATACAACTATTGTTGTTGGTGAAGATGTTGACTTACTTGTATTACTCACTGCTCGAACGCCAACTGAAAAAACTATTTTTTTCTTAAAACCAGGAAAAGCTCAGCATCAATTAGATATATATTCATCAAAACGTTTATTTACTTTTGTAAAGTGTCAAGATCATGTACTACTTTTACACGCAATAACTGGCTGTGATACGACATCTGCATTTTACAGGAGGGGTAAAACAGCAGTTTTCAAAATGTTTGAAAAACAAGATTTAATTCAATGTGCTGAAGTTTTTAAAAAGAGTAATTCAACTCAACAAGAAGTTATTACCAACGGCATCCGCTTTCTTCTTTCTATGTACGTAGCTCCTAAAAAAACTACCTGTTTAGATAAGCATCGATATGCATGTTTTGTTAAAAATACTAAAAATAAAAAACAAGTTCAATTAACTTGTCTTCCTCCAACCTCAGTTGCTGCTTACCAACATCTTTAATTTACATCGCTTTTATATTTTCCGATCTTTGAAAATTTCCGTTATTTTGCAATAGTTTTACATTAAACAGGATCACAACTGACCCGTGGAGTAGGCCTACTGGGGAAACCACGTTAAAAAAAACGCGCTAAGTATACACTACCTCAGGTGGCGTGGAAACGTGTGCATATTATGACGATAACAACTTTTATAACTTTTTGAATCGTTATATCTCAGAAACGGTGGCTCGTAAGTATTAATAAATTTTTTATAGATAATTTTATGATCTACAATTTTTGTCTGAGGTACTTTTATGATAAAACTTACCGTTTTGCTGAAAATCGCGAAAAACTCATTTTTTTGACCTTTGACCTTGAATAAATTTTTTTCCATACACGGGAATGATGGGGAACTTCTAGACATTGTTTATAATTATGTTTTGAACAATTTCACAGAAATTCAGCTTGTTGGGACCTTATGTAACTTCGAATGTCTAAATTGACCGGACTATGTCTAATAAAAAAAAATTGACAGTGTAAAACAAACCATAATTTTCTTCAATATTTCCATTGAAAAAAATATATACAATATTGATTCATAAGAATCTAAATACCAACCATAAATTCATATTATTTAGCCTAGATAGTAAAAATATTAGGTTCCATTTAAAATAACAAAGTTGACGTCTACTTCCGGTATAACCGAAGTGCTACATTCAGGACAACATTATATTCGAACTCGTTGTCATCTAAAAACTACAGCTTCGTAATTTCTGATTTTTAAGATAACTGTATCCGCCATTACTTTCAATCAAAACTTTTCGCGCCACACCCTGTATATTTCGTATATTTCCACTTAAACTTTCGTTTTGGTTGACTGAAAATTAACTTCTGAGTTCTTTGAATCGTTTTTATTGCACACTGACTATTCCTTCAAAACTGTTCCACCTATTCTCAAACACTGACATTTTATGTCGCATGCGAGATTATACTTTTGTCAATTAAGAATTATACAAAAAAGTACAATCTCGCTTGCGACAAAAAATGTCGCTGTTTGAGAATAGACCCCCTAGTCGTATCAAAAACATTTTGTTATGAGTATTATATGATTTCCTTTCGTCTGACCTTTTTTCCTGTGTAGCGCAACTTTATACTGATTAAGTTTCACCGTTGCTTAATAGGCAATGTTTCATTTCACCTTTACTACGAGATAAACAAACAAAGAATAAAATCAGAACTAAAGCACCTTACATAGATGTACAGTGACTAAAGCACTATGGTGAAATGTGAAATTGTGACTTCCCAAGCTCCATCTAAAAAGACTTGAAGCTAACTTGATAATTTTCTATTTTCTTAGTAATTTTTATACTGGCCAATTTGGTTGCATTGTAATGGTATTTGTGAAAAAGTAAGCCATATACCTTTTGTTAGGAGGTAAAGTATTGACTTATTATTAAGTGGTCGTGGACTAAAGTTATTTATTCCCGTGACCACATTGTGAAGCTATTGGTTGTATGGTTGCATTATTTGTTTTGATTTATTTGCTATCAATTCATGTGAAGTCTGTATTATTTTCGTATCGATTTCAGTATCATGGTAATACTCAGTTCCAAATATAGATACCTAACCTTTATATTTAGATATTAAAATATTAGGAAATTAAAGCTCAAGCCTGCTGTGTTCTAGGATGTACCGATAAATAACCGAAAAGTAAGCAATTAATGATATGTTTAATATTAATATTATGAACTGAGCGTAAGTTTTTGGAGTTCAGTTAACAGCCAATTAGTTATTTTGTAATATAAATTAAGTGATCACATTCTGTGGGCGAGTATACTGTTTAAAAATATATTATATACTCAAGTTTTACCTTCCATACCATCCTTTGTAAAAATAATTATTAATAAAATTTTAACCTAAATAGGAAGGAGTCATATTGTTGAGCCCATTAGTGGAGTTTGCTAGCTCATAAAAATAAATTCACATTCACACTTAAAACAGATTCATTAAAATTATACATAACATACATATATAACTGGAGAAACCTTAGCACAAAATATAATAATATTTAACCTAAGAAACTTTAATAAAATGTTTCTTCTTGCCGAGATACAGGGTGATCTATAAGAAATGGAAAATGATTTTAGAAAGTTGTTTTGAATATCAAGTTGACTGCTAACCATTTAGCATAACAAATAAGTATACAGTAGAAACGGAGGAGCTTTACCATCACGTGACCCTATCTATGATTTATGCAACACATATTTTCTACATACTATCTTCTTGTATCAATATAAATCAAACATAATAACGTACGAATGATAAGAAAATTCACTTAACTATCTGTAGCTTATATTATTAAATTCATATATCTCATGTGATTGTTATCTCTAATCTTCACACTATTATTAAATTCATATATCTGATGTGATTGTTATCTCTAATATTCACCCTCTTTCACATTTATTTTGATCTCCACATTCTCACGTTTCACTATTTGTGAAATATCTTGGCCACTAGTAGAATTATGTACGCGTGAACGAAGTTCCTTCAACTCGTCAATAATTAATAACTATGAAACTAATCATAGTAGGAAACTGAATTTTCGGGAAAGTGTTGAGGAGAGAATGATGAATATATTAAATAATAATAAAGTAATTTCACCGGGTTAATCGTGAATTACAGGGTGATTTCTGAAACTATGATATTTTGTCATTTTTATCATCGAAAATTTTCATGATCACCCTATATATCCCAAAGAGATCATGTTTATACGGTATCAGCTATCTTCGGAGGATGATAATTCACTTAAATATACAGGATGTGTACGAAAGAACCGGCCACATATTTCACCAATTTTTCAAATCATCCTGTACGAAATGTATGAATTGTGATAAATGATGGAATGAAAATAGTATATTGCATGCCAAAATAATTTTATCAATATTTCATTATTACATCGAATTTTGAGACATTACTAAAATGTTTTTATTTCTCACTCTGTACATAATGATATAATCTGCACCATCTGAATGATATTTACTAATAAGAAGGTACGTTGATGATAAGAGCGAAAAAAAATGCAGTTGGCACTTTCAAATCCCGAGGAAATAATTAAATAAAATTTACTGATCTTTAACTTGAACGCCCTGTATTTCAATATCTATCCATCAACGAACTTTGCGATTCTGCACGTTCAATCAGTACATCGAATACTACAATATACTAAAAATTCAGACAATTTCACCGAAAACCATTTTCCATATAAAAAGTGCGAGGTCCTTTAGGCATTAAAATTTACATAAAGTGACATGGATCAAACCAGGCTCAAATTAAGGCAATCAAATAGGCCACGCACTGATATAAAGAAAATGGCTAAGAACAGTAGAAGATACGGAGTTGAAAATGCGGATTCGGACTATTTCTTAATAGTGGTAGAAATGAAAATGAGGATATTAAGAAACACAAAGACGGAAAAAACAATGGAACATAGAAAATATAAAAGAAGAGCACACACAACAAAAGTATAGGCAAGTAATGATTCATACGGAAATATAGAGCAAAAATGGGAGAACATAAAAAACAGTATCAAAAGAAAAGCAGAAAAAATACTAGGAAAAGGAACAAAAAAATCAAGCACGAAAAAAACTTCTAAATACAGGGGGACAGGCAGAATACAAGAAAAAAAGAAAGAAGCAGATAAATTCTGTCAGAAGAAAAAAGCAGAGTTGATAAAGGAAATGATGATGGAACTAGAAAGTGATAGACAAGATAATAAAAGATTATATAACAACATAAGAAAACAAAGTAATAGCCAGAATCAACAAAAGAGAATGGGAAGCTAAAGGAGGATGAGGTTACAGAAGCAAATTATAAGGTAACAAAGAAGAGGAGAATCTTCCAACATATGCAGAATACGAAGAAATAATAACAAAGCTCAAACATAAAAAGGCAGCAGGACCCGATATACGAATTACTAATAAACATATGGGAAGAAGAATGGAATTTAGGACTGATAATGCCAATCTTCAGAAAGGGAGACCAAACAAATTGCTATAACTAACGAGGAATAACCCTGCTTAATACAGTATACAAGGTCATGACATCGCTCATAAGAAATAAAATAAATAAACACACGGAAAAGAAACCACTCCGTCGACTTTCTTTACTATTTTAAATAAAACAACTGAAATACCTACTTCAAACTTATAATGGTATCTACCATAAAAATAACAAAGCGTGTTGGATAAACGTTATGGGCTTATCTTGAATATTATCGTATTTCAAATTATAAAAATAAAACAAAAGTTGACGCTTGTATAATTGTATGACCTTAGCCTGGATGGTCAATAGAAGCAAGCAAAGTAGCTCTAGAAATTTTTATTAAATTCCCGCTCACCAAACTCAAAGACATTCGAACAATGAAAGAATTGCTTAATGACATGATCGTACTAAAAAGTTAAAAATATTCCAATCATTTATTTTCGTGGAATCGCACGCGAAGTCAGTATTTCGCGTTCTCAGCACAGTCCGCGAAATTTAATTTCGCGGCCGTTACCCATAGCAACGGCTGCGAAACCAAACGTCACTTCCAAATTTGACATTTCTAAAATACCTACTGCAAAGACAAGGATTATTTTTTATTGAATACCAACAAATACATAAGTACTTATATTATTTAGGATGAATATTAACATACAATAGCAGTTTGTATTATTACTTATATTTACTCCAGAAGTTGAATCAAGATCTGTCAAAATATTTTGTATATATTAAAACTTATCATTTCCATAGCACACATTGTTAAATAAATTGAACTGCTGTTGATTTTAGAGCAATAATATATTTATTTACAATTATTTAGTTTAATAATTTTATCAACTGCACGAAAAATAGTGTGTAAGCCATGGCCGCGAGACTTTTTAACGACCTCAAGATTATTTTGCCTCGGCCGCAAGCGGCCTCGGCGATAACTGTTCTTTCGGTACGTTAAAAAGGTATTTCGCGGCCTAAGCATACAAATAACTATTGGTAAATAATAAAATAATAAATGTTATATAATAGGAGATAATATATACTGTATGTCACGAAAACTTAAACAATGATATTGTTTCTGGCTGCGATCATTGGAAGTCCAGTATTATTATCCAAAAAATATGTGCAGCCTCGAAATGAAAGATAATTTCTAAGCTGTATAAACCTTTATTTTGTGGTTCTAAAATGTACCTCAAAAGTCTCGTGTCCGCGTCCTACGATATCAAAGATCAAAGGTACAAGCATAATGCAAGGTCCACCATTAGTTCCGATAAACAATGCACCGTATTAAGTCTAGAAATGGAAAAAACTAGTGGGGTTTGGACAATCAAAGATTCTGATGGGTATGCATAAGTCAAAGTAAAACTGTACTAAGAGTTTTAACAGGGATCCTAACGGGACATTGCCGCCTGAACGGGCACCTGAAAAAGCTCAAAATAGTGGATGAAGAAGAATGTAGATTCTGTGGAATGAAACAAAAAACTAGGTAGAAGTAAGTGGGCACAATATATCTTTCAGGTATCACTGAATGTCACCCCAATAAACATACATAGTATGTAGTCCTGCTCAAACATTATATGAAAATGTAGTTGGGGTTGGAGATTGCGAAATAAACTCCTGAAACCGACTAAGACAATATCACCACTAGCATCTTTGCACCTTTGTTATGCACAATTCGTCAAGTTAACAAAGCTCAATAAACCTGAGCAGTTGTGCAATCTTCCATCTACAAGTGCAGCGGCTCATCAACATATCAGCCATGTATATTATCAAATTCAAACTTGGTTAGGGAATGTTTTAGAGTCCCAAGAGTGGGGTTGGACACTGCAAAATAAACTCCTGGAACCGACTATTTCAGTCTCCACAATATTCATAATAGATACAAATAGCATTAAATCGACAGGAAGCCAGATATCTACAAAAGTTGAATGTTGCATAATGCGATTTATATGGTTTTTTAAATCTGTATGCTCGTAGGTGTTCACTGTCTGATTTAAAAATTTCGAATGGTTTAACCAATATAGACAGCATTAGATTCTGGACATTTAGTTTATATATCCCAGACTGTTTTAATGGGGATATTTTTATTTTTTATTTTTTATTTTTAAAGTAATAATCATCCTATGGCTTCAATTATTTTGAAGTTCATTAATACATCCTTCAATACTTATTGTATTAAAAATAACAAGCATAATTGTGATAACTATTATTCACTAAGGTGCCTGCCACACAACATTTTGTCTACCACTGTTAATCACCTGATTATAAATGAATTAATTTATTTTTTCTCTTTTCTCCAATTTAGGAGCTTATTATGAGCTTTCATACATAATTTTTTCGACGTTTCTGTCAACAAATTTGAGGTAACATTCATTTTAGTGCCTGATTCGTTTTCCATATTACATTTTCTAGTAATTCCAATTTAAGTTCAGTATAATAATTGAATATCTTGCAATTAGATATAAATTATTTGAAACGCCACTTTCTTATTTTTGACATCCTCATAACTACGCTTTATATACAACAGCTTGATAAATTATTATATAGTGCCCGTCTAAAGTCTCCCCCCCATCTATTTTATGAACCATAGAACTTAAATCAATAATTGTTTGGGTGCCGGAAATAGGGACAAATTCAACGTTTTTGATAGTATTTCGTGACGTCATCATCATCATTTTAATGCTCGTTCCAATTCCTGTTCAAGGAAGAATTAAGTAAAAGAATACAAATATGGTTGTTTCATTTGAAAAAATTAAGTTATTCAACATTTTTAAACTTGAAATGTTCATCATGTTTTTACCAAGCCTGTATACAAAAAAGAAGCTCGTCGTGAAACAGATATATGTATCTAAATATACAGGGTGGCGCACCGAAAACGAAACAGATGCATTTACTGGCAGATGATTCCTTTTTAAAAAAATCCCTCGGACCCGTCGATTTTGTTTTCGAGGGGGACACAAAATTGGCATAAAATCACAGTAACATTTGCAGCCCCCTAAGCGGGGGTGGCACCATCCCTAAAATCTTAAATGGAAAGGGGGGTCGAATGATCCATCATTTAAAAGGTCTTTCAACTCCCTTTACAATGATGTAAAATTCATGTACTTCAATTCAGTAGTTTTGGAGATTTATTGATTTAAAGTTTAAATACATCATCGTAAGAGGAGATCAATACATAGCAGCAAAGTTGTTAAAAAATAAAGAATGAACTGACCTGTCAGCCGAGTAAATGTTGAAAATGACCACCATTACTTTCCATGCAATAATAAAGATTTTGCTGAAAACGTTGCCGGACATTTTGCAATATTTGAGGAGTAATTTGATGGCACTCATTCACAATTCTTTGTCGCAAATCTTCTAAGGATGTTGGCTGAGTAGCATAGATTTTGCTTTTTAAGTAACCCCACAAAAAGAAATCCAAAGGTGATAAATCTGGCGATCTTGGGGGCCATTCAACGGCACCTCTTCTACCAATCCATTGACCTGGAAAGGTCTGATCTAAATAATGCCGAACTCTTAATGCGTAATGTGGTGGGGCACCATCCTGTTGGAACATCAACATATTCTCAACGTATCGACCATCATTCTGATTTTCAATTATATCTGTTAGCGCAGGATCTATGGCATTTTGCAGTAATTCCAAATACATTTCACCAGTCAAATTTCCAGGTAAGAAAAAAGGACCAACCAAATGATCGCCAAAAATGCCAGCCCAAACATTTAATTTTTGTGGCTGCTGTGTGTGTACCTCATGGTAAATTCTGGGATTAGAGTCCGACCAATATCGACAATTATGACGATTTACTTCGCCATTTAAAAAAAAGGAACATTCGTCGGAAAAGCAAATGTTAAATAAACATTGTTCATCGTTTGTAATTCGTTCACTCATAACTTCACAAAATTGTAATCGCTTATCAAAATCGTCTTCATTAAGTTCTTGTACAAGGTGAATTTTATACGGATGAAAATTATGTGCCTTTAGAATCCGTTGGATAGTACGTCGACTAACACCACACGAAGTTTGCAATTTGCGGGTACTTAATGTAGGATCTACAATAACTTGCCCTAAAACCCCCACTTCTGTTGCTTCGTTCCTTATAGGATTTTCAATATTACGTTTTTTATTGGCGACTGATCCAGTTTCCCGAAATTTAGCTACAAGTTCTATAACATATTTTCGGTGCACATTATTGTTCTCATGTCGCTCATTAAAAATTTGTGCTGTTCTATTAGCGCACTGATTATTTCCGAAAAATATTTCATTAATTTCAACCCTTTCTGCCGTGGAATATACCATGGTTAATTTATGTAAAAGCAATAAATGATATTTTAACAACAAAGATTGGTCAAATCAATCGCAAACTAATGTACTATTTCCTATTTAAAATAAGTACGTGGCATTCTCTACTTATCTTTCTTCAAGAAACAACTTTTTTTGTCACAAAGGACACTTCAATTGCTATTTTTATTATTAATAAACCATGGGCGTAGTAAATAAAAGCATTTACTTATCAATAAAATGCTTTTACTCAAATTTCTTCTGAAAGAAGTACAAACTAATTTGATGTACCTATTAAAGTCTACTTTAAACTTTAAATCAATAAAACTCCAAAACTACAGAATTGAAGTACATGAATTTTACATCATTATAAAGGGAGTTGAAAGACCTTTTAAATGATGGATCATTCGACCCCCCTTTTCATTTAAGATTTTAGGGATGATGCCACCCCCGCTTAAGGGGCTGCAAATGTTACTGTGATTTTATGCCAATTTTGTGTCCCCCTCGAAAACAAAATCGACGGGTCCGAGGGATTTTTTTAAAAAGGAATCATCTGCCAGTAAATGCATCTGTTTCGTTTTCGGTGCGCCACCCTGTATAAAAGTGCATTTTGGAAGGACATATCGAAGGTAATATGATATTTTTCCATCAAGTCGTATATTTATTTAGGAACAATCTAATGAAAAGAAAGATGGCAGATTACAATAAGTATCCAAAATACATACATGGAAAGTTAAACCCACTTACACATGATATACTATGAGGTGTATAGTGAATAATATTTAGTATGCCATCATTTCGGGATAGTGTTAATTATTTCATTTCATATATTAATCACTATATATTTCTATAGTTTAATTAAATCTAAACACAAAGTACTGGACAAGTTAAAGCAATATACTATTATACTGGTGACATTTTCAAATCAATAAATTTTCAACTGTATCAATACCAACCAAAATATATGCGGTAAAACCGCAACTAAGAAAAGTTCACTGAAAGTTATTGGCAATTTGGAAATCCAAGGAGCTCTAGAAGTCCTCAACTGCCAAGATGATATTATTATTATTTACTTTTCGGTGTTGAAGCTATGAAAAATTAAATGTCTTAATTTGATAACTTTAAAATGGATGAATATATTGATTTGACATTTGGCAGGTTGTTTTTAAATGTAAAAGGGCATATTTTGATGGTGGTATACATTTGGAAGAATATGTCACCTTTACCCTCCCATTTTTTAAGCCACAGGTATTGAAGCTATTTTAATTTTATTTTGTATTCTCCAATGGTTTTCATGTGGAAAACGCTGAATTCTGAGTGCTGATTTTTATGTATTATTTATAAAATATCATTAAAATTTGACCATCGATATTGCCAGACACTTTTCGTTGTCGGTAATTTTCGCCACATGCATCAAAATAAGCAAAAAATAGGGGAAGTGTTATTAGTGTCTTCATTTTTATACAGGGTGTCGCACAACGTATTGGGAGTCCAAAGTCTCGAAAACTGTTCACATTACAAGTATGAGATTTGCAGATATAAACAGTTATTATTTCCGCACACGTGACCCCAATAAAATTCGTTTAAATGGAACAACCGGTATAATATCACATTTTTTGATTAATTTTTCAAAACCAAGTTCAACCATACCACATTTGTCATAATTGGGGATTTTTGAAAGGTCTAGTTTGTCACATCCCCGAATGATTTTAAGAATAAAATCAGATAGGCTTTTCGTACCGCTAACACCTGAAATAATTATAGCAGCATGTACAAGAGATTTTTTAACAAGGTTTTATCACTGTGTCAATGTACATCATCAACGTCGTCAACATTTCTATTAATTTTTTAATCAAATATTCGTAATTTTTCATTTTTCTTGCAGCTCTTTGTATATATTCATTTTTATAATTTCTTCTTGTAAAAGTTTTACCAGTTCGGGAGCAGTCGGCTTTTTGGCCATTTCATCGAAAATACGCAAGTATATGAATGGAGCTTCCTTCTTCCATTCCACATATTCTACATTCGTTTTGCTTTGGTCCACTAGTTTTGGCTATTTGGGGTGCTCATTTAGGCGGTAGTGTTCTGTTAGGACACCTGTCAAAACTCAAAGCTAGTGTAGCTTTACTCTGGCTCAGGCATTAATTTGTTTTCGCCCGGATATGGTTTCCCAGGGATGGCCTTAGCCCTACTAAATCTTTCCAATGGCCAGATTTTCTCTTCTTTTCGGCACTACCTATTTGTTCCAATAGTGTAGTAGTTTTCTTTTCTTAGTGAAGGCTATCAAGATGGTTTTGGTGGGGTTGATGCTGAGTCCCACTTGCCTACACCAGCTATTTGTATAGTTCAGACCCTTTTGTACGATGTCATACTTAACACAATATGCTTTGGAAGACATGAAATATTTATAGATTATGCCAATATTCTTGCAAAATGATTGTCTATCCAGGCTATACTTTTCAGCGATTCAAAAAATGTCTATTTATTAACAATGTCATACTCATTATAAATTGTAATGAGTCATTGGAAGTTATTATTTGTTACTAACGAGAAAAACGAACATTTCAAGATAACGTGGAAATTTTTTAAATAATTACAACAGTTGGGTCATGACACACAAATGAATAATAATATTGAAATAGGAACTGAGTTATTTAAGAAAATAAATGTCTATATATTTTTAAAAAACAGTACGTTACAGATGTTTTAGGTCTCAGTGAATGTGTATATACCCCAATATACCTACGTACAGTAAAGTATTTATACACATGCATTTACGCAGACATTGAAATATCGAGTGTTATTTCTTGAAAGTAATTTAAAATATGTAAATCACAGAAATAAATTGATTAATTATACAGTGGTCCCAGACAGTTATCTGTGGTCCTAGACGTGTTCCTTGGCGTAGAAGAATCTCATTCAACAATTTTTTTGGTCTTTAAATAAAGAGAATATCTAATGGTCCAAAGAAATCCAATAACATTTCTTAAACTATATTGTCGTCCGCCAAAAGCAAAGACAAGCAGCCGTATTGATTTTTTATCAGGACCGGTCTTGGAAAATTAGTTTGTTTTGTTCATATCAAAAATTTCAGCCTGTATATGGATTTTTAAAACTCTAATAAGGATCTTGCAAAGTACACAAATAGACAACAAAAATGGAGTATTTGTTTTTCTCGCCACACGATTGCTCAATTTTTGGCAAGAAAAAAAAAATTTAACTATAGATTGAAATTTATTTAATTTTTCGTACAAAAATTACACTTTTAATAATTAGTAGTACCATAGCTCGTGCTATATTTTTAACAATACAAATGTTTCATTCATTTCCGAATCGGCTTTTCAAAAGGTATACACTGTTTTTTATAATACAAAACATCACCCTGTATAACATTTCTTTAATGATTCATCGATATTGTCATTGTATCGAATTATCAAAATTTTGTTTTACTTTTGCTCAAAATACAAGGCTACGGTAATACATAATTCAATTTTATTTTGATTTTAATTTGAGAAACTGCAAAATGGGGCCAAACATAAATAAAAATTAGTTAAACAACACTAAACAAGAAACATTGATAAATCAATTTCGTTCTCTAACCTCTCACCTCTCACCACTTATTAATACATATTGAAAATTCAATTATTGTATCTTAGGAGGCTGTGATGATTTGACATTTTCGTTGTTTAGGTACATAATTTGACTTTTCGTTTTCCATAGTTATTATTTGTTTGTGTTTATGTATTACACTATTTTAACAGTTTTTCATCGGATTTTAATGTAGTGTAAGTGATTTAAATTAATTTAATTGATTGGAAAATACCATATTAGTTTTCAATAGCAGAATACGCGGACATTCTTTTTGCTTACCGATTTTGTGACTTAAATGGTAGTAGAGCCAGTAGAGAATATCAAAGACGATTTCCACAACGTCGAGTTCCAAATCATCAAATGTTTGGATCAGTGTTTAACTATTTAAAAGAATGTGGAACATTTCCTAAATCAAAATCTGAACGAGCAATAGATCGTTTACAAGAAGAACATATTCTTGATGCAGTCGAAGCAGATCCAAAAATAGGTACCAGGAAAGCATACAATTAGGCATTTCTCATTCAAAGGTTGAGAGAGTTTTAAGAGACAATAATTTACACCCTTATCACATCCAACAGGTCCAGCGACTGCATCTAAGAGATGAAATCCCACGGTTGCAATTCGCTAGGTGGATTTGGAATAATGATCGCCTATTCAATGACGAAGCCCAATTTACAAGGGATGGAAATTGGAATAAATAACTCGCGCAACTCCCAAATTTGGGCAGATGAAAATACTCATGTGATTCGCGAATCTCGATCACAATATAGATGTTCAGTGAATGTTTGGATAGAAGTAATAGACAGACAACTAATAGGCCCCCACTTCTTTAATGGATCACTGACAGGTGCTGTGTACTTAGATTTCTTGCAAAATATTTTACCGAATCCGAGGTACCTATGTACTTTATGCACGACGGGGCATCACCACATTTCTCAGTTGCTGTTCGCCAGCATCTTCATGAAACTTACGGAAATAGGTAGATGGGACGCGGGGGCTCACATGCATGGCCACCTAGATCACCTGACTTCAACCCTGTCGGCTATTCCATATGGGGTCGATTGGAAGAAATGGTTTATGGAGAAAATATAAATACACCACAATAATCAATTGACAGAATGATTGATTCTTGTAATACCATTAGAAATTATCCCCTAATACTCAGGTAGTCAATTAGACATTTGAAAGTTCGACAAAGAAGTTGTTTAGAAGCAGGTGGACTTCATTTCGAAAATCTATTATAAATAAACAATTTTCCCTTTAGTATCTACAATTATACTGATTTACGTTTTATAGTTTAAAAAAACTAAAAAACACGCTTTTAGGAAATCGAACTAGAAAGTGAAAAATAATTCTTAATTTAAGAATAAAATGATTCATTAGAAAATTAATAATATCATGGTAATAGCGTGGTGTGATCAATATCAATTGTTATAATTTTTTACTAATTCTATTCCGAAATGTAGAGTCACTGTATAAATATAGTACAAAGCGCGCTATTAACATAATGAATTTTCTCGTTATTTTTATGTAATTTCTTGAAAGTACATTTTTATTTTGTACGTTTCTATCGTGTCCTTATAATTCAGTTGTCGCAATTCAAAGGAAAAGGACATCTGGCAAAGGGTCGGCAAGTTACCTTAGAATGTGATGTAATGTTAGGTTCAAATGTATCTTTTTAAGGTATTAATCTGAGGTATTTAGGCATAGGGAACATTACATGAAATAACAAAGTTCATCAATATTCCGAAAAAAAAGATCTGACAACAATGTAAATACCATCATAATATCGGCCATATCACAAGACACCAAAATCTATAAAAATTGTGCGATCCGTCTCAAAGATAATTGAGGCGTTCCATACTAAAAACTCACTCTGTACTTCTACCGTTGCGTTAAAATAAATAAATGAGTTAATTCAGAATAACTAATAATAACTAATAAAACACTGAAATTACTTCAATAATTAACTAATTAAAATTCCAAACGTAATTAAGAATATTTTGTTTAGATATTCTTATGTTGGAAAAGAAAATTAATACAGTACTGTTTTTTCAAGTACTGTTATTTAACCGATACCAAAACATCGTATAAACTATAATATACGTTTGTTACAAATTTGAATCTTTATAAATAATATAACAGTAGTTACTTGTTTGTTACTAAAATAATTCCAGTTAAATAAAAATTGTAGACTTGACGTGAACATACAGAATAATTTTAAAACACTTCCTTTTTGGAATGATACATAGAACAAAAGACTGAATTTCAAATTTTTTTGGCAAACTTATATGAAGCGGAAAAACACAAAATTTGAAATTGTAAGTAATAATTATCCACCATTTTTAGACATTCTTATCAATCCATATGATATTGATAAGTGTTTACCGCAAACCTTAAAAAACTAGGGATTCTAGTTACTCCAACTTTTTTATTTCTGGAGTTACAAGGATTTTCGACAAGGATTTCTCGAGTTTCCCGAACATCTCTAGAGATTTTGAAATTTTTAATAAAACGACTTTTTTTTAAAATTATTTCATCATAACAAATTATACTGATAGATATGATCAGTTAAATTAAATGGTGAATTTTCAGTTACCATAAATTGTAGAAAGGGTCAGACGGGCAAAACGGGGTAGGCGGGGAAAATGGTAAATTTGATTTATTTCTAGGCTGGTGGGGGTGGTGCGATCTATATGACACTCGAGGGGTTCACTTATTACTGACCTCTCTGTTCATTGCCGTGCGGAGCGGAATAAACCACCAGTGTCCAGTCGTAGCCAGAGATGTCCTAGCTCGTTCATTGCGTTCAGCAAGTGTTTGTTTTCTTTGTGCCACGTTATAAATATTATGTGCCGTTTGGTTCAAAGTAGGTATTAGTGAATTATTTATTATCAAATCTTATTAATACCCTTAGAAACCTATAATTTTTAAGATCTTTATTTGTAAGTGTAAGGAAAAAATACAGAATTTGGATAAAAAAAGATTATTAATAACCTAAAAAGCATCCTATTGGGCAAAATGGGTTACCCGTTCGTTGGGCAAAATGGGGTACCCCGATATACAATATTTATTCTTTTTATGTGAATTGTGGATTTGTTTTCAGATGGTTTATAATTACAAAAGAAAAACGAACAGGCAAAGTTAGTCAATAGAGTGCATGCAACAAGCGGTAAATGCTGTAATAAAAGGACAAATGGGCTATCACCTACCGTCTGTTCCATTTGCTGTTCCTTAAACTACTTTAACGTTAACGTTTTGTGAAGAAGCAACAGAATAAACCCAATAACATTATTTCGAGAAGCTTAGGTGGCAAAAAGGCAGTATTTAGTAAGTAAGAAAAAGAACTTGTCAGTTATTTAAAAGAAATGGAGGCCCGATTATTCGGTCTGATAAGAGAGAAAATTTCAAATAACAATTCTCTACATCCTGGAATCTCAAAGGAGAACGACACCAGTTTTTAGTTTGCAAGAAGTTATTTAAATCAAGAAAAAGTAACAAGAAATAGAGGCAAGACAGCGATCTTAACATCATCACCTTACAGGACAGAGTTAAAATTAGCTCATGATAAAGCTAAGCTGACTAAAGGAAAATCAGTGAAAAGAGAAATAGCAATTCTCTACATCTTGGTACCTCAAATGAGAACGACACCAGTTATCAGTTTGCAAGCCCCAAAGCAGTCTTACCTATTTCCTAAGTTATTTAAATGAAAAAAAGTAACAAGAAATAGGGGAAAACAGCGATCTTAACATCCTTACCTTCACCTTACAAGATAGAGTTAAAATGAACTGATGACTATAGGAAAATCGGTGAATAGAGAAATAGCAGATGATCAAATTCAAACAAAGGAATGAAAACCTCTTGAACTATCTAGACCCAAAAAAGTAGAATCTGATTCGGCGAGTGACGTGAGTAACACAGAGTGTTTGCAGACATGTATTCAAATTCATTGGAAGGATGGATTCGTTGTTCCATATGTCAAAAATCCATGTGCAGGTGTAGACGATGAAGATGACGAAGTAGTATTTATTTGTTATTAGCACTGTCAGTAATTTCTATTCGCCTTAACCTCGTTACCCCATTTGGCCCGGTTCGACAGACAAAACAGGATAAGTAATATATTTGTATTTCTCGTCTAGTTTTGATGTCATGTATTTGTTTGTGTAAGTTGTCACATTATTAATAAATGAAAGAAGTGGTTCCGTTATTTCTTTCACAATGAAAAAAAAGCAAATGCAAATATATAACCAAAAATCTGTCTCATAGCGCATGCTCCTGATTGAAAATTTCCTCCCGGTCAGCGAATTATTCTGATCGTTAACAACTGATCCGATACTGCAAATTTATTTCTACGCACAAAGCATTTCAAAATCACCCACTGCCAAATTGTTCCTAGTAACACTTTTTTTAATGCGCATCTCTCTGACTGTTTCTGATACTTTCCGACCTTTCTACGAGCAACCCTAATGAATTTACAATAAAACAACACTTCAAGAATGTCAGTTTTGAATCATAATTACTCATCAGAATATATAAACAAATGAATTAAGAGAAATTATCTGTAATAATCAATAATAATAATTATTATAATACACGCACTATCCAAGTAACGCCGTAGAGCTAATCGCACTGCCCCGGCACAAAGGAAGAAGAGGACTAATCGGTATAACTGATATAAACAACAGACAGATTAAAAATCTACAGGAATATTTTAACAGCAAAAGCCCACCAAATCGAGCAGTTACAACTGTAGACACCAGAAAAACACCTCTAAACCTCAGTAGACAAATACACAGTCACGAACATCAACAAACAAGTTATACAGAAGATGAACTAAGAACATGGTCACAAAAAACGATCCACTTTAATATCACACAATAATCACAGTAAAAAACTCACGTATAGATGGCTTACAACATCAAACACATAATAAAAATAGAAACATGCTTAACGATAGATGTAGAAAATGCCAACAATTCAATAGCACACAACAGACCGGACATAAGTATTTTTGATGAAAAAAAAACACATATCTTCTAGATATTGCCATACTAAATAAAAACAACATGGAGAACATAGCTAATACACGTCACTTGCTATAGAAATACAGCAGATATACAAGCCGAATAAAGTGAACATACTACCATTTATTCTATCACCCGAGTTACCCCTCACACATTCACACAAAATCTGGACAGGAATAACATATCATTAAACAGACACAAGCTCAAAAAGCGGTTATACTAAAAACATGTAACATCGTTAGAAAATTCCTTAACCCACGTACTTAAACAATAGCCCTCTATGATACCTAATCAATAGACCCATACAGTAGAGGGAATCACCAGGTAAAATAACAGAGCCTGAGAATATAGCAAAAATAATAATAAATCATCTAACATGGTTTTTAAATCTTAAGAATACCGTATGTTTAGGGGTTATCAGAAATAATTTAAAAATTTGGCAATCAATTCGAACTATCTCCAAATCTTCCAGAACTTTAAGATCCATCCTAACAAAAAGAAACAATAGATCTTTTAGGTATCAGTAAATGTCACCCCAGTATACATACAGTAAACGTCACGATTGTTTCTCGTTACGTCATACTTCCCAGAATGTATCAGACACTCTAATTTTATGTGGATATTACTGACCGCGTATGTCCAATTAAAACAAATGGAAAGGTACATACAATAATATGTCTTTTGTACCTGAATTACGCTATTACGTCTTTATCGGTTTGTCACTCTATCTTGTGTTGTGACAACGATTGTACTTAAAAAGCGAAACGTCACTTTATGCGGGAATCATTCTGTCACCATTGAAGTTCGTCGTCATTGTCATTACTTTAAACAGGTAATGTCATTTACATTTAGTGTGATATTTTTCGACAAAATACCCGGTAAACGTTTGGACGAAAGTAAACGTGAGTGTATTAGAAAATTACATGAATATTTCGAAAAGGAATTGGCTAATGGCGAACCACTTCACTTAAATACCATTCAAGAGGTAGTTTTAGTAACAATTTAGATATTTGTAGAATTTCAAATTGCAGTCTAACTATGGAATGTTAAATTTGATTTGCCGAACTCTCTAACAATGATGTGCCGCTGGTGAAAAACTGATTTGATTCGGATGTTTATGAGTTATGACGTAACGAGAAACATTTCTGACATTTACTGTACTAACAAAAACTAATCCCAAAAAAAATCTCTTTTCTCGGCATTGTACTGTTGTGGAACAACACCGAAACTGGTTAAAAAGTAATGCTCCTGTAAGCGACAAAAAGTGCAAACTATATATAGTTCGTAACTTATAAATATCGTCTCACGTGATCAAAGTGCCAAAAAAGAGACGTTCGCTTGTACTATGTCATTCTTTTGCTGCTGTCAATCAGTATGTTTTACAGCCATAACCCTAATAAATATTGAAATTTATAGGTCGCATGTTATCAAAAAATATGAATATATGCTTAAAGAAAGGTTTCGTAATTGATTTCGTATGTAATACAGCACGTGGGTTACTTAATTATTAAACTCAAACTAACATTAGTCGTACTAAAAACTTTATATGTTGGCAAAAATGCGCGCTGTTGCCGCGATTAAAATGGTTTATCTGGTACAGTTGATGTCTTGACATTTTTAAGGTTATGTTGTGACAGTTTAATATTGATCATTCAATTTTTCGATTATTTCATCTCCTTGTTATAAAAAACTGCGAAATACTGAGTAACTTTTCACAAGCAGTGATGAGTTGTCAAAGTTAACGTATAAATGAAACTTAATAACACTGCAATAGTTGATGTATTTACTATCCATCTATTCCTGACTATTTACACAATGAATGAAGCAAGTAAGTATGAGTTTAATATTATACTCAATCAACTGTATTTATTGTATTCTGTTACACTATTCATAATACTTAGCAATTATATTTTCACAATTTATTTACAGATAATCCATGTCACATTAGAATGTTACTGCTGCAATTGAAGGAAGAACAATTATTTAATGTAGAATGTTCCTAATCATAGTTTCCTAAAATATGACACACATCCACACAGTGGATTTCCAAGAAAAATAAACCACAATATGAATTTGTTTTTATTAAAATGAATCTTGAATTTTCCAACTATTTCATACATACCTTTTCAGGCCCAATAGGTTTTAAAATAATAATTTCTTACTTAGTGCTGTACTTTTCATACAAATAAAAGTTGTATACAGAAATAAATTCAAGTTTGTTTATATACAGTAACTATCAAAAACTAAACCTAACCTATAGCCAAATAAAAAGAAGAATATTTGATAACTTCATTTGACATGTACTAGATTCTCATACTATTTCAAGAGCTTGGCAACATAGTCCAGTTATGACAGATGTCACGTGGGTTGATATTTATAAGTTACAAACTATACCATGGAATTTTCGAAAATTTCTTTCCCACTTATGGTCTGGTGAATCAAAGAAAATCATATTCAGGCACGCACAGGATCCAAAACGTATTCAATGCATTAACAAAAATGTTCCGACAGTAAGCGCAAACTACAATGCGTACATTAAAATATAAAATTTATTGTACTTAATGGAAAAATAAACTTACACTAAGGAAGTTGTTAATTTCTTATTCGTTATAGAACATGGGCTCTTGATTTCTTTCATTAAACATTTCGCAACTATAACTTCGTTCCATTTATACCGGACATATTCGACCCACTGGATGATTCCAGTAGTCCATTCACTATTGCCACTACAAAATTTTCAGGTCTATAAAGACCGATATTTTCTAGGCCAAAGTCAAAGACAGAAATAATTTTCGATTTCTAAAATTTCTAGATGTTCCCGAATATCCAAACCAGGCATTGAAAACAATGTAAAACCTAAGACAACAATTAACCACTAGATTAGATCACAAATTATTCTGAATTACTCACTCAGATTAGATGCACGTTCGAGAAAAAACTAAGCCAAAGTTAATTTCAAATGTCAAAAACAATACATGTGACATTGAATTGACAGGTTTCGTCCATGCAGCAAACACGTAAATATTCAAGTCCCCTAGGGTATTTTAGTTTTTTCAGTAGCACTATTAATAGCCTGCTTCAGATATTCGAGAACATCTAGAAATCATCGAAATCAAAAATTATTTCTGTCTTGACTTTGAATCGTACCCTGAAAGGCCTAGAAAACGTTTGTAGTGGCAATACTGAATGGACTACTGGATCATCTATTAATTTGAAAATAACTATAAGTACGATGTCTAATACTCGTATCATAAGAAAAATCAAAAAAAAATAGTAGGTCGTCCGGTATTTATTCAAATTAAGTACCCACAGTGTTTTCAATAACCTTGTAACATTTCCATATTGCTAGTACATTCCTTTAAGGTGGAACAAATTGATTTATGCGGAGTTCGACAACTATAGAAAATGAAAGTGAGAATCGGAAACCGAATTAAGTACAATTAAATTGCGATAATGATAGACAGGAACTGTAAGAAAATCCATTAATACTTATTCTAAACGGCAAATACATTGTAAACTATTACGCTATAAAGATAACTTTTACGGAGAAAGTATTGTGTGTACATTTAAGTAGATAATCAGAAACATTTTTACTCATTGGAAACTTTTTACTCCAAATGATTCAATCATCAGGAATTTCGTATAATTTCTTCTGGTATAGAATTATTATCACGCAAATATTTGAGGTTTTATGGAAAGGTTTATAAGAGTAATTAATTTCTTTTCAGAAACGTTTGTTTAACTGTACTTTCTAATAATAAACAAATTTTAGCATGGGTCACTATAAAAATAATATTCATAAAAAATGACTTCCAATTGGATTTCTCTTCAAACTACACATTTTTATTATAATATTTGAATTTAGAAAACGCATAGAATCTGCATATTAAATTATTCGACAAATAAGCAGTAACATGAAAAATTCCAATTTACTATTCTTTCAAAATTAAATTTTTCATTAGGGACCTTCGAGTGATGACATTAGCACTAGTTTTTTTAAATCAATAACCAGCTCTCGAATACCCCTTTTTCAATTCTTAACATGCTTTTATTTAACTTGCAATGTATGTTTGTCCCGGTGGAATTTTGCAACTGAATTTCAAATCAGTTACATTTAACCGATTGTGCTGAAATTTGGTATACACGCTTATTTTGGATGACAATGGTTGCTTAGCTATGTGACGTCATTCTAATTCCAATATGGTGGATTATCCAAGATGACGGACTAGTTATTTTTTCTGCACTACCGCAGTATGCGTATCAGATTAAACGGCTTGCTGACGAGAACACGTTACATTAAATCCAAAATATGCGGGAGGGTTAAATTGTTAGAAGCTCTAATTATTGAAGGATTAGACTGTATTGAATTTACAGGCTAACGACCATGTAACAACGACGCATTATATGAAATGTACAGACTTAGAAACATTCCCAATTATAACTAAAAAATAAAAAACAAATTAATGATAAGAAAAACTTTTTAAATACAAGTTTTCATTCAATTTCCCTAAGAAGAAAATAAACTTTAAATTAAATCAAACCAATTAGTTTAGTAGGTACATGTATTAAACAATTTATTAAATGATATAAAAGCTTGTCGCGAGGTTACGTTAATTTCGCGACAAGATTTTATATCATTTAATAAATTTTGTAATACCTACATGTACTAAATTTATTGGTTTGATTTAAATTTAATTTAATTAAATAAAAGCTTATTTTCAAAAAGTTTTTTTTATTAATTCATGTGTATTTCTCTTAGCTGATTCAAAAATGTTTCACAAGTTGATTCAAATTACTTTAAATTTTCTTTGGTTTGTTTTAGTTAGTGTATGTTTATTATTTATCAAGTATTTTCTAAATTATAAATATAAATTGTCATAGACGGCTTTTGCATTTTTATCCACCCGATACCAATTTGAATTACACAGAGAAAAAAAAAGTATTGAGTCAAACAAAATATATTTCAGTCAAACAAATTTGTTGTTTCAATATGGCGAAATAAAACTGTTATTTAAAAGAAAACGCTAGTTTATTTGGATTCCAACACCAATATTTGTTTGATACAAGAAAACATTTGATGAAGTCAATTGTTATATTTCTTCCATTCAATTCTTCGGGTTCATTTGATGCAAGAATAATTTATTTTCATCTAAGAATGTATTCCACTATGGAAGCAAATAAACAATTTTGTATATTCAAGAATATTAAATACTCAAATGA
This sequence comes from Lochmaea capreae, assembly GCA_949126875.1. Lineage (NCBI taxonomy): Eukaryota > Metazoa > Arthropoda > Insecta > Coleoptera > Chrysomelidae > Lochmaea > Lochmaea capreae. Next base: position 13,976,549 of record OX421411.1, read on the forward strand.
AACAAATAGTTCCTTATATTTTAGAATACTCATTGCTTGGTTGAATACCAGACTGTTGAAATAAAAAAATTGTTATTAATTTTGTTTAAATAATCATTTAATTTCAGAATTCGTAGTATTGAATCAAGAATATTGCTATTTGAAACAATTGTATAATTAGGAATTGATTGAAAATGATACTGGAATGAAGGGTATGAGTAACTCAAGTGAAACAAATATTTATTCAATTCAAAAAATATATTGCTTTTGTGATATTATTTTAGAATATGAAATGGAGAATAGTCATTTGAACCAAAGAAATAATTAGGTAAATTAAGAATTGATAGAATTCGTTTAAAAATATAAAACACTTGCCTGAAAAATGTGAACCCTGTTTCCGAAGTATTTCCAATGGACAGGAGTTGAATAAAAAATTAATTTTTCCTAATACTTTATTTATATTTTATAAAACGACAAACGAAAACCATTTTTGCAATTACAATACTTTTAGATAATATATAAATTTGCTACATATTCGATATCTTCCAATTAATGTGTAGTTTCACTTCTGGAACTAGAAGAGGTTGATTACACTGGAGATGAATCTACAATATACTTTAGAAGAGTAATAGTCTGTTCCTCCTCTTCTATTTTTCTTTTTTTGCTAGGGGTTCCATCCACATTTGACTGCATTATTATTGTTTCATCCTCTGTGATCTGAAAATGTATTGAGTTTTACACATTGCAGTTATTTTTTACCACATGATTTCAGAGGTCATATAAACCCTTCATCAATTTAAGCAGATTGCCCGACACAAATGAAATAACTACTCCATATAAAACGATAAATAGATTATTGAAATTCTTAATCAGAATAAATGAAATATTACATCGAAACAAATGAAATACTAAATCGAAACAAATGAAATACTAAATCGAAACAAATGAAATACTAAATCGAAACAAATGAAATACTAAATCGAAACAAATGAAATACTAAATCGAAACAAATAAAATACTGAATCGAGTGAAGTTTAATACATACTCTAGAATAGACATACTACAGGTTGTACGTTAAGTAACAGATCAGACGAATAACTAGAAAAATATGCATTTTCAGTGTACAACACGTTTAAATGGGAAAGTAATTATGAAGCCTTTTTTTAATGAAGTACATCTAGAAGAGAACAACTTTTTCCAAGGCTTTACTGAAATTTCGTACTATTCGATTACAAAAAAGGGGGCCCTATGGGACCCGAGAAGAATTTTTTTAAACATATTCAAACATAAACTTTTCCGTTCAGTTCGAATTAGTTGTCAAAAATAGGATGTTCCATTCCAAAAAATTGTTGTGGTCTCATGCAAGGACCTAAACATAACCCTTGGTCAAATTTGTATGTCCCATCTAGTGGAGAAAATAATTCTGAACAACTTTCTCATTACATGCGTTTCACTAAAAATGCATATTTTTCGAGTAGTTCGCTATTCAAGGTACACCCTGTATAGTATAAAAATAATACAATACAACTTTGGACAATAAATTGACAATTAACTTACCTTCGAAAACACTTTCTAAGTCCTGTAAATTATGTTCTCTAAGGAATTCTCTTACTTCTCCCATTTGCACACAGTGAGTATCGCAGACATAGTTTAACAACGACACACGACGCACTACTGATGGTTAGGATACTCGACTTGACGTAGGTCGGTAAACTTTTGCGTTCATAGAAAAATTTCATTGGTTCGAATAATTTTTCAGACCGAAATTGAAAAAGAATATATTATTTGAGTGAAATAAGCCCATTTATTTCATTCCAAACAATGATTTTTGAGTGAAATGAATATTACTTAAACCATGTATTTTGAAATCAAATAAATCGAAATACTACATTCAATCAAATCATTGCATTGCTTTGAATAATTTTCGAAACCTAAATTGAAGTAAACCTATTATTTGAGTGAAATAAACCAATTTATTTCATTCCAGACAATAATGTTTGACTGAAAAGAATATTACTAAAACCAAGCATTTGTATTTCAAATAAATCAAAATACTAGATTCAAACATTCCTTTTTTTCTGTGTAGCAAGAGAAATCTACAAATTGAAAAAAGGAGGGTGATTAATTTCAAGAAACTGGTGCTGGCGTCATAATTAAAGGTCATCCACCATCTATAATAGATTATTCTTAAAAACATGTAAAATAAGATTAAAAAAGGGTCCTGCTTCGTAATTACTGTTTATTTAGCTAATAACTAATGTATGTGTTACTTTATGGACGTACTTTAATCATAAGTAATACAAACTATAGGTTTGAAATGCCAAACCTTTTTAATGTACAGCTAAGTGCCAGGAAGTGAAGTATCTGGATATAATTCTGAATGCTAAGCTTACCTAGAATTATAAAAATAGGAAGTAAACACATACATACCATTGGCATCTACAGGGTTGTGCATGGTATATGAGGAAACATGGTATATAAGGAAACAGCATTATATTGGAATGTGAAGCACTGATTCAATTGAGATATACATTCCTAAGACCTTAGCATCCAAGGGAAGATTCTAGTGGAAATACTATTAAGCCTAATAAAAATAACTAGTCTCTTCACATAAACGATACAACCTAGAGCACAAACTCTCTGACTGGATTTATCAATGGGTCTGAATGGCTGGAAATAGTAACTTTTTAAAAGTTGTGTAACATATTTCTTGAAAATTGTTCCAAATACTTTGGCTGATGTCTAAACAAAGAGTATATTAGTGTAAAATAAAAACTAACAAGTAAATTCGAGGGGAAAATATTTGAAAATATGTATTTTTCTAAGAGTTGGAAGTAAATTAAAATAATTTTTAATGTTAATTGTTTCAACCCTCAAATGTTATTGATTATTTATTTTATCTCATAATTTTTAATGTATAAAGATGTTTATTTTGTAAGATGTTGGAAAGTTTGAGCAAAATGTTTGCAAGTTTTTGGGTTGTGGGATGAAAAGTAGTCTTGAAAAAACCATAAAGCAATGTTAGGTTAGTTTTGATTTCTGGTAAAATATTTGATTTATTGACAGAACTTTTTTGCTTTTTCTAAATAGGTAGTGAGCTGAGTGTAGAAGATGAGGTTTCAAAATTTTTCATTTTCTCGATATAAGAATTGTGTAAAATGACAGTTGCATTTTATTCATCTGCCAGGAAAATGTCAACATGTTCTTATTTTCAAAGAGATCTTTTAGGGCTTGCCTTTCATAAAAAGTTAAATTGGATGGTGGGGTTTCTAAAGGACGAAGGATTCGTGAAGTGTCTTGAGGATAATTTTGGCTTCTTCGAAAGGAAAGCTGAAAATTGCCTCTTTGTTTGACAAATAACATTCTATATTGAAATTGGTTTAGGAGGTATTTTAAAATTGAATTCTTTCGTTATACTTTTAGGGCTGTGTCTTCAGTGGGAGTGCCTGAAAAGTAGTGGGCAAAAGTTTAAGGATTTACAGATGATGATGTTCGCGGATCTGATTTTTGATAAGTTGATTGAGTTAATCTTTTGCTCTAAAATGTTTTCTGATCTTTTATGGATGATTTGGTAAACGTGTCAGTTGAGTTAATCAAAAATCACTTCAACGAAAAAATATGTTTTCAATACCCTGGATACTACGATTGACAATATCATAAGCAAATATTAAATTTCAAATGATTTAATTGCTAAAATCCTCAAATTATTTCTTATATATCTAAAGATTGTAATTATATTATCGTAAAATATTTGCTAGTAGGAACAAAACTATGGTTTTTATTACGTAGTAACGAGAACGTTAAATTAAAAACCACATCCCTCGATATTCGTGATTAATATTTCATTAAATCCGTTAAAAATAACGTCTATATATTGAAATGATATTTTGCATAAGGTATAACATATTCCTCTAAACTTTCTAAAAACTTTGATGAATTATTATTTATCGTGCCCCCATAAAACTATACCGATACAGAATTTCTGTTAAATGTGTTTGCTTGCATGTATTGATTTATTTCGAAAAGGTGAAGTTGTAATTGATGTCTAGTTCCGCTATTTTTAGTTTCACTTGCCAAAGTATAAATAAATAAGTTTTATGGAACATCATAAAATTGGCAGATGATGCAATTTCAAATCAATAATAATAATAATTACTTGATTGTTTTCAACAAGTGTATTTAAACAAATATAAATATACATTGTTCATTTGAAAATAAAAGACGAAGTACAACTTTCACAATGATAATATGAAATTATTGATAAAATCAAATGATTATTGTCTAAATATGTTTAAATAGAATACTATGAAACAAAATATTACAGAAAACAGTAAATTAAATGAAGGAATTACTGGAAAATTGAACACGTGGAAAACGATTAAAGAAAACCAGAAGTAGAAATAGAAAAGAACATACTGAGGTTTGGTTTAGTTTCTGTGAGTGGTCTGTTCAGAACCGTGCACGGCGACAATACTATCTATTTTGCCTCAATCCAAGTTAGATTATCCCTTTATGCACAAATTTCCCAAGGAAGTTGATAATATTTGATGGAGTAAGTCTATCAACATTCTTCGGCCGCACAAACTCGTTCAGCAGCCTCACAGTAGCAGTGTTCCACCGATCACATATTCTTCTAGGCAGGGTCGACACTACGATGTATTCAACCAGCCCTATTCTGCTTAGATGAGTTCAGCCCGTAGTGTCCAGTATTATAGGTCAGATCTCATCCCTCTCTATATTCAGCAAGGATTTTAATTCCAGTTTTGAAGTTCCTATCATAAAGGCCTCGGCAAGTCCTAAGCCTGGTACCTCATTCCAGCAAGCACTTGTTTTGCATTCCATCTGAACTGAGATAGTTCTCTTCACCCGATTTTAAGGGATTCCCAGTCGGTACTCTAGGCCTATAAATTAGAACCTCCTTATTATGAGGATGCGAAAAACAATTTTAGAAAAGATAGAAGGGATACTACCAAGACAAGATTTCCGAGAGCAGCGGTTGAAAAAGAAAAAGAAAACCAAAATGGAAAATTACTGAAAATTATTGAAAATTAGCAATCTAAATGAAGAACAAGTCGACACAGAAAGGAATTACGTAACAGATAAAGGATCAGTTTCAAGAAATTTCAATTGAAGTTTGGTTGCTCTTGTTGATTTTATCATTTTACGATTTTACGAGAACTATTATATTGTCAAGATAGTATAAATATATTTTAAAGGGGGCGCTAATAGAATAGACTGATTTCTCCTTTTCATGTTCAATTTAAAACCATCTTTCAATAATATTTATATCTATTAATCCCAATCACAATAAAAAATATAGTAACATTAGTTTTTGTTTGTCGACATATATATATTATTATGTCGATATATTTTCCACAAACATTCAAGCCATACTTAAATAAAGTAATAACCAAAAATTCCACAACAAAACACAGAAATTAACAATATTTTTGTTAAAAAGTATTGAACATTTTTTTTGTTAATGAATATTCAGTTGTTTATATCATTATGATGCATTGACTAAGAAGGATACACAATTTAATTTCTTTCTTTATTATTTCCTCTGCGCAGTAAAAGCTATATGAATCACCAGCGGTGCATGAATCAAGTTGCAGATGATTAGTTTAATAATTGTTATTGTTTTAATTCATTAAATACCGGTAAATAGATCTCTGTTAACGTTACCTACTGTTAACAAAAGATATTATTACTACAATTGCATTTGTTGCAAAATAGATAGATTGTTCTTAGTAAACAATTTACATCGTAAGTAATCATGTAGTTGTCGTTAGGACCAAAACAGATTTTTTATTATTATGTTTCAGTTGGTAAATGTTACATCTCAGTTTGGCAATATGTTTGATTTAAACGCCCCGCTTATTTAGCAATCTAGAAGGTTCAATAGGGTCGAGCGCTAGTAGAGCTGAGTTTAGTCTTTACACGTCCAAATTTCTCATAATATTTGGTAAGTTCAAGTTGGTGCAAAAACAACAACTAGAATAAGAGCTTAACTATTACACACACGGTACAATTTGCAGGGTAATAGAGAGATTGGAACGATTGAACACCCAAATAGTCGGGAAGTCGGCAAGCAGATTGGATCCTGTGGATTGCTACGAAAGTAGGGTGCTACTAGCAATCTGCAAGGTACCTGCGGATTATCTCGTGTGTATTTTATTATTTCCAATTTTTCAACGACTTTCCGGTATCGGCTAGTTGGGTGTTCAGTCGATCAAATATATCTGCGCCCTTCTCCAATATCCTGCAAATTGTACCGTGTGACAGTCCAATTGGTATTTGGATTTTACGTGACGGAAAAGGTTAGGTTGTTAAGCATGCTGTGTCCAGTAAGGATCCCGGTTATAGACCTGGATTCCTCCCTGTCCATGTTCACCAAGACTTCTGCTGAGTCACACATATTTGGCTAGAATGGGATGTTAAAACGATATCTTGCTATTGGTATTTTATTAAAGTATATTGGTACCACTATGCAAAAATTAATTTAGACATTTTTTAAACCGAATATTTAATGAGATAACTGGAAATTAAGAATTCCTGAATGTTTGCAACTTTCATTACAGACACGTCACAAGCTCAAAGATTAAGTTAGTCACTTACTGATTCAGATGTTTTATGAATCAATATCCAGTTTCAAAAAAGGCCATTCGAATTAGAAATTTGAAGAACTGTCGAAGTCTATAATATAATATGAGTGTTTTGGTTTTGTTTACAGTTTATTCGAGTTTGACGTTTCAATATTACAAAAAAATTGTGTAAATATTTTTCAGTTAAGTTTAGTTAGTTTTTAGTTGGAATAATGTCAATGTTATACGAATCTTGTTTTGTATCATATTGCACGAACACAATAGTAAAGCCTAGCCTAGGCGTATTATAATAAGACTGATTTTACCATTAGCCTGCGACATATTTATAATTAATATTATATTTATATCACTTTTTCTGTTCCACACCTAGAAGTAATATTATCCAAAGTAAACAACATATTAAAATGTTTATCTTTATATACCTATAATATACTGATAGGTAGGTCACTTTGGTGTTAAGTAATATGAAAGACTGGAATTTGTAAATAATATCAGTATTAGTGATAGAATAATATAACAATGTTTCCAATAACAACAATTAATTGACATTTGTTATTATTGTACACAATAATACAATCTAACTGCTTTTAAATCCGACTTTCCAGAATAAAACTTTAACATACCTAATGGTCAAAAAGTATGCATTCACATTGTAAAACTACGAGAAGAATATTTATTTAGCCAAAACAATAACAAATTACTGATTGTTTAATATACTACCCGCAATTGAATTGGAAATTTTGTATTGTGAAAAACTGAATGTGGATATTGAACTTTCTAATATGAGAAAGTTAATTATCAATGATAAGAGTGTTGATCGGCATAAGAATGGGGAGGATTTCAAAAGTTATCCAAAACGTATACTCTGATCTTTGTTAGAAACACGAAAAAATAGTTCTATGGTCCAGTATATTTTGTTATAATGAGTATGCGATCTTGAACCGAAGTCCGAGTATTTTTCTAAAATATATTTTAGAAAAAGGGACAAGTTAGATTTGTGTGTTAATCACTGAATAGAGCATTATGCATCAAGGAAATTTGATTAGACAATTAGAAGTGATTTTCATTTGTAGGAGCATAATTTATTCAATGTTGAATACCTACTGTTATTTCAGTGATTGTAGTGAACTTTGATTCAATTGATTGTACCTATTCGGGAACGTCTAACACAACAACAAAATAAAATTTGTACAAAATTCAACAGCATACCTATAAGATATAACATCTATAGCTACTTTATATTCATGAATGTTGGTTTTACTACAAAAATGTATAGTTTAAAACAGTAGTATAAAAAAACCCCAACTATCGGTGACAACTGATAAGACAGTCAAGATGTATTTATTAGTAACTAGGATGAAATCATTATTAACCTCTTCCTGCAACTCATTTTGGAATGTATAAAAATAATTTTATTATGAACGTATTTTTAAAATCTTAAATTGTAACATGAGTGTGAACAATATTTCATTGTGAGCAGGATAATAAAAAAAATAAACAAAACATTTTCATAATCTACGAGTTTTATATCAGAAAGAAGTAACCTTCTATTTATTAATCTATAGATGTTAGTGTGTTTAAATGACTATTTTTTGCATGTTGCAGTCGGCATATAAGAATGTAACTTGTTAGTTTGTATTAAATTATACTATTTTATGATAATAAAATAGAAAACCTTAGTAAGCCTTAGTTAATTTATCGAGAAGATTAAGAAAAATTATTCAAACAGGGATACAGCGTTGAAAAAATGGCCGCGTAATTTGAATAACTGCAACTTTAAACGTCACTGGCAAAATAACAAAAAGTTATGTACTTAAAGAATTCGGTTATGTTTAGTCTCGGAGTAGTACTGTTTAGTAATCCCTAGGTTATTCTGAATAATTAAGTACTCATTTTCTCCGCGAAAAAGTTGTGTTCGAAATGACCAAATTTTTGAATAAAAAATCGGCTTATAACCATATGAATTGACTACTATAAATAGCTACATTTCTGATTAGGCATTTCGCATTTATATTATTTTTTAGTATGAAGATTTTCAAAAACTTGATAATTAAATACTCACAAAAAGGGGACTTCAAAAAGTTCACAAAAAGTAGCCTAGGTATCTACAATATAGGTACCATTATTATGAAAAGTGATATTTTCATTTGATAGTACATAGGAATTTAATCTATTCATTTATAATTATGAACGGGTAAACACAAGACGTAAGTACACTGATGTATATGTAATGAAAGGTAAATGTTTACTCACTTTTTAAAAGTTGATTCATAGCTTTTGATTTCTTTCCTAGTGAATTCATGGAATTCGGTGTATACATTCACCACCCTGTATTTGATTTTCATCTCGTGACCATTGTCGAGAGCATCATTAATTTCTTGCCTTCTTACCAAAACCTGATTTAATTCTTGATCAGCAGACATTTTTCTGTATGAAGCGAACTGTTTTAATTTTGTTATGAATAAAAACGAATAAGAATGCCGGTGAAGAAAAAACACAAAACACTGAAAATTTTGAGAATCAAAACCAGAAAACGTACACACGTGAAAGGCGAATTAAATGCCAGACGTCAACTTAGTTGCGATGCGACGATCATGAGAATTTTAAAACGAATAATAACATTGAAGTTGGTTTCAAAGTGATTGTGGTAGAACCATGCCGAGATTTAAAAATCGCGCACGCGCCAATATTAGCGGATCGCAACATTCTCACGTGCGTTTGGAATCTTTGATAAACAAGTTTTGCTTTCGTTTTCTAATTAACTCGAAAATATTAACGACTTTATTCCGCAGGCGTGAATATTATTCGAAAAACCTAGATGTAGTCCACATTATTTAATAGAAAAAAATAATCAAGATTAGTAGTTTATAAAGAACCACCAACAATAATTAAAGTTATCTCAAAGGGTAGGTGTCAAGCAATAAAAATTATAACTCGTACTTAGATGATCGAACCGGATTTCGGACATCTAAATATTTGTTTGCCCTCTACCTAATAAATTGGTTGTTCATGCTATGAAACACATTCTGTTGGCGACAATACATTTTTTGAAATATTAAGAGTGAATTAAAACTAAAAAGGAAGATTATTTTTTGATTATAATTGTTAAAAGTCAGGAAGGTCAATTTCACCAGTTTTCAGACACCACAGACTAATTTTCAGACACCTATGTAGGTACCATTTTCCGGACAACTGCGGTCGAAAAGCAGTATTTTTCGAAATCTATGAATGATGATAACAACAAATTGACATAAATATTATGCCTTTATACCAATATAGGCCAAGCAATCTTATAAAATACATTAAGTAGTATTATTTTGATATGTTTTGGACACGCAAATGTTGTTCAGTAATTTGTTATAAATATTTTAAACGAAAAAAACCTACTTTTTTTAGTTTTTTTCATATAGCGTAAAACGTATTGGAGCAATCTCAATGGTATATATGTTTAGTAAAAGTTTTTTGTTATATTTTGCTATTTTTTGGTTTATTCCTTAGGCGAAAAACAGTTGTGTCACACATGCAGGAAACGCTTTAGCAGCCCTTATAATATAACTATAATTTTAACTATGCTGATTTTATTACCTATTTGTGAACTCATGTCTGCCTATTAGGCCAAGCAACGGAGCATGCGAGTATAGTAATTTTTGACAAAAATCCTAGTAGAAAACGGATGATGTCATCTTATAAAAGACATTACGTAGTATCATTTTGATATGTTTTGGACACGCAAATGTTGTTACTAACATTTGAAACGAAAAAATCCTCCTTTTTTTAGTTTTTTTCATATAGCGTAACTCGTACTGAAGCAATCTCAGTGGTATGCATAGATAAATTGTAGATAATTGAAATACGAACAAAATCAGGGGTCGAGAGAGTCAATCGGATAATAAGGAACCGAGAAAATCTGGAAAAACCGGAAAATTAGTCATTTTTTTGAAAGTTCATATCTTTGTCATTTTTCAATTGCAAGAGCTGAAACTTCTTCGTAGGCCCTTTATATGCGCAAAGAGCAGACGCCAAGTGACGGTTACTTTTATCACAATTGCATTTTTAATTTTTTCATACGATAATTTTAAACGTGTCTGGATGGGTGGTTGATTGTCCGATTTTAAATTTGAAAACGGTTTTGAAAAGTGTAAATATAGAGCAGCAAAACATATATTTTCGATTTGAAATCGAGTGATGCGAAGTCGGCCAGAAACGCCAGGGCACATCGTCGAAAATGACTGAGAGCTGGAAAGCGGCGAGAGATCGGTGACCGAAGAGAGGTATTATACATAGATACGCGTTTGAAGTATTTTGACTTTGACATTTAATCGAAAATCATCTGTCAGTGTCACACTTCTCCTTATTACGGCTATGTCAGCAACTGGAGTGCGTAGAATGACCGTTGGTCACGCCAGACAAAACGGGAAGAGAGAGAAGAGACGCCGTGATTCATCTGCCAGCTGCTCCGAACAGAAACTATAGCTCAAACTGAAACCATAGAAATGCCGCGCATTAGCGCGCTCTTATATCTATGTATAATACCTCTCCTCGGTCACCGATCTCTCCCCGCTTCCCCCACTACTCAGCCGCTTTCCAGCTCTGTCATTTTCGCCGATGTTCCCTGGCGTTTTTGGCCGACTTCGCATCACTCGATTTCAAATCGAAAATATATGGTTTGTTGCAATATGTTTACACTTTTCATAACCGTTTTCAAATTTAAAATCGGACAATCGACCTCCCATCCAGACACGTTGAAAATTATCGTATGAAAAAATTAAAATTGGAATTGCGATAAAAGTAACCGTCACTTGGCGCCTGCTCTTCGCGCATATAAAGGGCCTACGAAGAACTTCATTTGTACCAAGTTTCAACTCTTGCAATTGAAAAGTGACGAAGATATGAATTTTCAAAAAAATTACTAATTTTCCGTTTTTTCCTGATTTTCTCGGTTCCTAATTATTCGATTGACTCGCTCGACCCCTGATTTTGTTTGTATTTCAATTATCTACAATTTATCTATGCATACCATTGAGGGTGTGTTGTATCTCACACCTAAACTCGGTTTAATTATAACTGATGTTTAGACTGTGAAGTATTGATTTATTTATTATCATTAATTACATCAGTCTAAACATCAGTTATAATTAAACCGAGTTTAGGTGTGAGATACAACGCGCCCTTAGATTGCTTCGGTACGACTTACGCTATATGAAAAAAACTAAAAAAAGGAGGATTTTTTCGTTTAAAATGTTAGTAACAAATTACTGAACAACATTTGCGTGTCCAAAACATATCAAAATGTACGTAATGTCTTTTATAAGATGACATCATCCGTTTTCTACTAGGATTTTTGTCAAAAATTACTATACTCGCATGCTCCGTTGCTTGGCCTAATAGGCAGACATGAGTTCACAAATAGGTAATAAAATCAGCATAGTTAAAATAATAGTTATTATAAGGGCTGCTAAAGCGTTTCCTGTATGTGTGACACAACTGTTTTTCGCTTAAGGAATAAACCAAAAAATAGCAAAATATAACAAAAAACTTTTACGTACACTGACGTTTAATTGAAAAATTCACGTGAAACATCCAAATAATCAACTGACATGGTGAAAAACTTCAAAAATCGTAGCGTTATGAATTTTCCGCCATTGGGATGCTAAACAATACTTTCTGACCTATTTTCTGTGTTCATAATATGATTGGTTTTCCCGTAAGGTAGGCGGAAAAAATGTTTTTATTTGCATAATGGTACAGAATTTCTGCAAATAAATTTTTTTATCCTACACTATGAGAAAGTTGAATTTTACCAGCTTTACGGAGACGAGAAAATAACCCTTTCTATGCCTAGGAGAGAAAATAAATTTTACGTTTTCACGCTAGTTGGCGCCCCAATTGACAAATTAAATAAAAATTGCTAATTTGATTGATATCCCACTTAAAATAGCATACCTAAGCGATTTCAATCACATCAAATTCAGAAGAAACAAAAATGAATCGCTTGAAATAAATAACACCATTAAACGTCAGTATAAAATAAATTGTTAGCAGTTGTCAATGTCTGACGCAAATACAATCATAAGTTGTTGTATTTCGATATTTGTTTGAAGTTTAACTTGTCAGTTATGGAACCTGAATCAGATAAAATAATGTAACAATTATTGTGTAGGATAAAAACGGTAATGAATTTCATATTATAAAATAAAATTTTTATAGAAAGAATAATACCAATAATAATTGTGTAGGATAAAAAATTATGTGTAAACCCCGGCAGTAAAATGCCCTTTTTTAAGACCGACCAGAAAATATACACATTCTGGACAATTATTCGTCCAGAAAATAACGTTTTGTCGATCAAGACCGGAAAATGGACGGGAGGGACCGGCAAAAGCTTTATACAATCCTCTATACAATCTACCTTGATTTCGTTACTATGACAACAACGTTTCGATATATTGTCGAGTGATGACAGTTCGTTGATTTTTAATTTGTAGTTTATATCAAATTTATTTCGCGAGTGCGCAAATTTAACAATAATATGAATTCAGATTTTGAATTATCTGATAAAGAATTAAATGTATATCGAAGTGTCTATCTTAAAAAAAATATTGTACGTCACGCAACCGGAAATTAGTGTTTTTCATATCAGGTCTCTCTGCTTGACTCGACCTGAAAAACACTACTTTCATGTCTTGTAACGTAAATTACTATTTCAGGCATCGGCATCGCTGAAAAGCTCTTCATAGAGAGTGCATACAACTAACTTTACTTGAGCTCTGTATCGTATTTTATTTTATATTTGTCGTTGCTTTCTTTTTCGACTTTTTGGTTGGTCGTTTTTGTCTTTTTCGTTTCCTTTTTCATTTATTTTTTGTTATTTCCAATAATTGTGTTATTAGTGTTTTATTTTTAAATGAGATTATTTATTTCCCTTCCAGTTTTTTTGTCGCCTTCGGTTTCAATACTTGCTTCGTTTCTATTGCATTTTTCATTTTTTATCTCGATTTTCTGTTTTATTTTCTGTTGAACGTACAATTCCGAAGTCATCTGTCTCAATAATAATTTCAAAATGATCTTTTTTTTCTCATTAATAGTTATTTTTTCATGCACCATTTGAAAAAGTCCCAATTCATAGGGACATTTTGAACGACTGCTTTAGGTGGCCTTACATAGGGATATCTAAGAACTCTTTTCGGTTATAGGTTAATTAAACATTCTTCTATTGAACCAATTGTTTATCGTGGCGAGAGAGAAACTTAGATCTAAAATGTTGCCAGTTCTATAACATATAAAATCTTGAAGTTATTATATTAAAACACAAAGCATTTCATTAACTTTTAATGAATGAAGTAGAAAAGTTTTACAAGCATTAAACTGACAAAAAGTGTTTAGGTACTTCAACAAATCTAAACAGGATATACCACTAACTGAGGAATGTATTACCACTGATGCACTGAATGAATATGGACAGTGATCTTCTCCTTTTCCTTGCCAGACTTGATTACATATCAATTTGCCCAACTTTTGGCGCGAGCAAATTACCACTATTAGTGCATAAGGAAAATGCTGACACAAGTTCGTAGAAAATTCTATTGGGGTCATCTAGCACATCTAGAAAGTTGTTATTTTCTAAATATTTTCGTAAATTCCAGAACCAAGATCGAATGGATTCTTCACTTACTGATGCTCTTGCTTTGTTAATTCCCTCTGCCTCTCTTTTCAAAAATCCCTTATACCACACAATCCCAAGTTTGCCATTAGGACAAAAATTGGATTTGCCGGCATAGGTACCAATTTTTGCTACAGCTTCCATCAGCTCGGTTTTCTAGATCGGGAAGCCACAGTTGGCTATTTTTCTCTCATCTGCAACAGTCAGCAACGATGCAGTTCAGTTTTTTTCCTCTCGGCTGAATATTTTTCTACATATTTATCGTGCAAGGTGGCTCTAGAGATACCAAAACACCTACTGGCTTCTCCTACAATTATTCCATTTTCTCGAATAGTCTTCAGGGCTGCTGGAAGTGAAGCATTGATGTAGGTTACGTTTTTTTGCCTTCGAAAATTTTTGGTTTACGCTTTTTTGGATGCCGGTTTGCTTTTTGCCATCTGAAAAACCAGTCTTTTCAGGTATAAATAATCCAGTGAAAAACGGTATTTTTCGGACGCCTATACAAGTAATGGAAATCATATATACTACTGTAAATAATTCTATAGCGTCTGAAAACTACCGTTTCTCGGACGGCCAGAAAACAAGTGCTATATTTATCTCGTGAACATGGAAAAAGGCGTCTGAAAACTGGTTGCCTTGTTCTTTATATATAATTGAGTAGGAAACGGGAGTGAGGCGTACATATTGTTATGGTGAATTTGATACAATTTATTACAACAGATACATATAATAATCAAAACCAAACAATTACTTACTAACTTAAAATGAATACGAAAATACAAGAAAGAAAAATAGTCCCAAAAAAATATAAACACTCCCACACCAAGAGTTTTACTCTCTTTTTAAAATGTTTTTCTTCTGCGCTGTTTCCCCCTTTATAGCTGTCTTCTAAATTGTTGATTTTCATTTGTGAACTATATATATTTTTGGGCCCTTCAACTTATTAAATTTTTCTTACTTTTGTGTAATCCAGTAAATAATTAGTTCTCTTTTCTTTTTTCCAATTGTTCTCCAACCCAAATGCAAAATTGAGATTCTGTTCTTAAAAAAATCCTTTTTCTCTTCTTGACAGCTTCATTTCTTCCCTCCTCTTTCAAAATTAACAACCGTCCGAACCACCGCTTGATTTTCTATTTTTCAATTAAATTAAATTTCAACTAGCATTCCCTCATAAATGATTACAATATAATTTTTTATAATATCTTGTAATGACCATAACATTACAATAAATAGAACTATTGCATGTGTTAGATAAAAATAGATCACCGTTTTCTTTGAGAAGTAGGGAAAATTGACAACTTGGCGATTTTTTTCAAAATCCTATTAACAGTCCTATTTCAGATTCTGATTGGAAGGTAGAAGATCGATGGAGAATCTTAGTTATTTAAGGGTTGGCCGACAGCCGGAATATGTCAATGTTATGACATTAAAATTTTACGAACAGCGTTCTAAAGTTTGCTTAAATGTTAAATTCAAGTTGTGCAAATACAAAAATGTCATTGTTCAATAAAAATCATGGTCTTGTTTAGGTCACATTGAAAATGAATAATCCAAACATGGTGAATATTTCGGTGCATAAGCGAGATACATCAAGAGTGAAAGTGAAAAATTATATCTTAACTCAACGGAGAAAGTCAAAAAAGTTTTTTCCGCCTACCTCTATCCAAAGTATACATTTAATGGCCTCATTGTAGGGAGCAAAGTCGTATTTTTCCGTCGTGACGTCATGGTACGTCAACCAATGATATAATTTATACGGCATTGACGACCTATACTAAAGTATACATTTTACCGTTTATTCATAAATCGTATTTTGCAAAATGGTAGAATGAGAAATGGAGGTCAGTGAATTGTTATTTTAATTTAACGATTTTTACATTAACAATTTGACTTCAATTCATAGATACATCCGGTTTTCGAATTTTGGACAGAAATATTATTCAGCATGCTATGGTCCATTGACAGATTAACAGTTTCCAAGTGTTACGCTATAATATATCTACAGTGCTATTCAAAAGTCCTCTCCCCCCCTCGTATCTTTTGAACGGCTACACTTACATTAGTCAAATTTTGTGAAAATAAAGTGTTGTAAACTTCTCTACGAATGGTAACAGGTGACGTAATAGTAATAGATGACGTCACAGTGCCACTCTGGCCAATAATTTTAAATAGGACCTTATGGCAAGTGATATCTCGTTTGAAAGGCATTGACATTGGCTGTTTAAACCCAAACAAAATTAATATGGCCATGTAGCCAATATCAATGCCTTTCAATCGAGATATCACTTGTCATAAGGTCCTATTTAAAATTATTGGCCAGGGTGGCACTGTGATGTCATCTATTACTATTACGTCACCTGTTACCATTCGTAGAGAACACTTTATTTTCACTCTCCAAATTTTATTAATGTAAGTGTAGCCGTTCAAAAAATACGAATGGGGGGGAGAAGACTTTTGAATAGCACTGTATAGAAAGAAATTGTTCCTCGAAAACCGCACCTCCCTATCGTTTCCGAATTCCGAGATTTTTACAGTTAAAATAGGTCAGAAACTTCTGGGCACCCGGTATTATCACACATATTATGACGTCTTTGGCAAATGTAACAATTGTTTTCGTTCATTTTGTATTGTTTCTCTTGAAAATAACTAACAGATACGTAAATTGAGAATAAAGAAAATTTAGCAGTAGGTACAACAGATTTAATTTTTAAAAGTTGTTTTCTATATGCGTCAAAACGAAATGGTCAATACTTAGAAATAAAAGTACATAATCAGACAGTGAGATACAACTTACAACCTGCACCTCAGTGCACTTCAAGTAATGCAATTACAGCTAGTGTGTTGAAACGTGAGCATTTTAATCTGAAACGCCATCCGGCATGAATGAAGTGTCACTAGTGGTCATATTGTTTTGCGCTTAAGCTGCAATTAGTTAATCCAGGCTGAAATATTAAACTCGTCTCTCATTTTGTTACCATTCTCCACAGATGAGTAATTAAAATATATTTTTAAAATGTCCGGGAGGCTCTCCTGATTATAAAAGTATAAGATGACACTTGATATCTGTTGTTATTGTTTAAACAACGAAAAAAAGGTTTTTTGCAATGAATAATTTTTTTATATTCTTTAGACTATTTTGAATCGAAACAGTTATCACACTCATCACCGTATCTTCAACCCATGGATTTTTATAAATTTTTGAAAATTTAAAATCGTGTAGAATCGTCATTTTGTTGAATTAAATAGTACTCCTGAAAAAATGATATACCTTGATTTCTATTTTTTTAATCAAATGTTTAAACTATAATAAACAATATGGCGTAATCAGATTTCAGATATTTAATTAATTATTATGTTTATTATTCTCAATAACAATATGATTTTAATATACATGCATCGATATTTTTGTAATCATAAAATTTTATAACTCAGGTAAAACTACTGCGTATTCTATTCAGTTTTTATTGTTTACTGTTTACTGGTAAACAACGGATAACAGTTAGACTTTAATTAGTAAAAAGTTCTTGAAATTATCTAAAATCCACCGTTTTGTAGTGTTAAGTGTGGAATGCGGGGAGCAAGAGATAGGATATTTTTTTTATTTTCGGCTGTTTTAACCAAGCGAGGTCGCTATTTAATTGATTGAACTCAATCTGTTGCTCTTGAATCAAGTAACTCCTCTGTTGTTTGCTTTTTCGTTGTCTGGCATTTCAATTATTACTTAATTCAATTCAGAGACAGTTTACTGCCTGCGCTATGTGTTATTTGTAAAGTTTTTATATGTAAATAAAATATATATTAAATTGACATTGTTCTACAAAGTCTGTCTGACGACCAACTGACTTACACCACATGTCAAAACACACAAACTTCAACTCCAGCTGATCGAAGGACCCTGTTCAATATGACCGGCTTGTCAAAACCAGGTGTTTTGGAATGGTCTATGGGGGTTAAGGTTATAATTTAGACAACCTTAATTTGTAGAATGTGGAAAATACTTTAAATATAAAAGTCCTAAGTATTCCTTCAAATCATCATAATATGACAGTAGAAAACAAATGACTATCCGAAAAGTAAAAAGTCACTATGAACTTCGTTATAGACTAATCCTAATTATTCCACTTCACATTCATATTTAAGAATTTAAGATGATACATTAATTATTCACTTTTTAATAAATTTGTAATAATAAAGATAATTTCAAGGCTATTTATACCATTTTATAAATAAAATCAAGGCTGCCCATTGGAGCACAAATACCCACAAATTTATTTTTCATGGCTAGCAGAATTTATAGGAAACATTATTTATTAGCACTCTTATTGATATACTTATAGGTAAAAATTTCCTTCAAAGAAATGCATTTTGGTTTTAAGTATTTTGTTGCAAGTACGATAAATGGGCAGATGTAAATTGCAGCGCTTGGTTATCCTTAATCCGTATACCTGATAAGAGTTGATAATAGAATCTGTAAATTGCAGCGATGGTCAAATTTGAGATTTTAATCCGACTTGTAAATTGCAGCGATTAAATTATTTTAAGAATTTCACTAAACAGGTGTTACAGCTTATCTATTCCTGGAGTTGTTTTGATTAAGAACCTATCTAATTGGTGGCGCAGCTCGGTGCCGCCCCCGTTATGGGGTTGTCCGCCCCTTTACCTATATATAAATAAGTAGATTTTATATTTTATCATTAGTTTTTGCTATCTAACATGAGCGAAGTAACATACATTAGGTGCAATTCTGTAAGCAAATGTTAAATTTTAACGTATGGTTAAAAATTAGACAATCTTCTAACTCCATTTTACTATTCTGTACGCATAATAATCTTTAAAATATGAACGGAGAACACTTAATTGGACATAAAATCTGTTAAAATTCAAATCCTAATCTTGACTATGTATAGATTAAAACATTTCTAATAGCGTAAACTTCGTCAAATATAACGGCTTGCCGTTAATTTCTAACCACAAGGAAGTGCACCGCCAAGATCTACAGCATTGAAGATGGACCCGAACGGATAATTTCAAGGAAGAGTTTGGAACATAATCATCAGAGTGACGAGAATAAAATTCAAAAGCATATTGTGAGTGTTTCTTGTAAACGTAAAGCGACAGAATATATTTCTGTAAAGCCAGCAAAAATATGCCGTGGCATTTTAAAAAACATTTCGGATGTTCATCTTGCCGTTTCTGATGTGAATTGTATCAAAAGGAATATTTACAATTCCCCACCGCTACCGAAATCTATTATGGACACCCATTCTGCTTTGGAGTCAAACATTTGGAACACAAATTGTGGTGAAAACTTTGTGTTATTAAACAACAGCAGTGACAACATTATAATATTTTCGTGTGTAACCAATTTAAAGTTTTTATGCAACTTCTGTGACTTTATTTACGCCGATGGAACATTTTCATACTGTACTCGCTATTTTAAGCAACTGTTTACAATTCATGGCTACAAAAATGGCCACTATTTACCTTTGTTGTTTTGTTTAGTAAAAGATAAAACATGCGACTCCTACAAAAAATGTTTAAAATTTATTGTAGATATATGTGCAAAAAATGACTTGGTTTTTAAGCCAAGCAAAATACCTATTGATTTTGAACAAGCTATCCACTCAGCCGTAAATAGCATATGGTCCGATATAAAAATAATTGGATGTCGTTTTCACTTAAGCCAATCATGGTGGCGCAAGATTCAAGAACTAGGTTTGGCAAAAGAGTACAAAGATAAAGATTCCGAGATTAAGTTTTTAAAATATACTTTTGGTCCTCAGTATCTTACACCCGCCGAAGTAGAAGATTGCCTTGTTTTTGACTTGGGAGAAATACAACCACCAGACAGTAGGGTTACCCAACATGTCGACTATTTAGTAAATGTGTGTGGCAGAAAGTGCCCTTTTTCCTCCTGAAATTTGGGCATCTGCTTCACCTAGTATTTGTCGGACAACCAATGCATTTGAATCCTTTCACGCTCATTTTAATGATAATTTTTATAGTAATCACCCATCATTTTACATATTTCTGGAAACATTGTTACAATTTCAAATAGATACTTATGTTAAAATAAATAGCATTGATACTGTTAAGCTTCCAAATACTCGAACCCGGAATAAATTTAATATCTTAGATATAAAATTAAATCTGTATTATAAAACAAAAAGTATAACGAGATTGCAATTTGTAAAACAAGTATGTCATTATTTTGGAAATGTTTGAGCACATAATATGTACATTTAGTGTAAATATTGTTTTTGATTTTATTATAGCGCTTATAGTATACTCGTATGTATGTGTAATGTGTATTTGGTCATCAATTAATAAATATTAAAAAGTATTTTTCTTTTCTTTAGTATAGATAAGTAATGCAGTATAAATAATCTACGGTTTGTTTCAAGTTTAACTCAGTAGGTTTTCATAAATTTTGCCGCTGCAATTTACAGGTAAGATTAACGCTCTTTGTTGGCCGTGCGCTGCAATTTACATAGTTACTATGAACCCATACATGACCATTCGCTGCAATTTACATGTAAGGATTATAGAAACTCTGACCGCCGCTGCAATTTACAATCGCCGCGATAAATAGTTGATAAAAAAAGTAATTACCCAGGTAATAATACATAATAATATAAAGATAATACGAGTAGTTAATAGCCAACAGTTGTACAAAAAATGTTGTTTGTATTTCGCGCACATTCGTTTTTTAACGGAAACCTGATATACATCGCCATTAGCTATTATAATTTCTGCAGGATGAAATAAAAAATAAGAACAATATTATACTTTTAAATTTACTAATAATTAATCTGGATTTTATGAACACATTGTAAGGAATTTGACAATAGCGAGTTTATTGATCAATGGTACGTATAATTTTATATGTATTATGGATTAAAAAAGATTTTTTGTAAATAAATTTATTTTGGAATTATTAAATTTTACTGAACCCTTACAGTTTCAGAAACATTTGAATAAATCCCAACCCTACGTTTGAATGTATAGGAAACCATTATAAAGTTCATTTAGATTTTCAAGTAAAATTAAAAATACAGGGTTTTTCTAAATTAATGCGGTTATTGCTCGTATGAAATTAAGATGAGTCTTTCCCATAACAAAATTTCCTCAGCCCATCCCTTTCCGAGACATCACCCTTAAAAGGTGGTGACTAAAATTAAGATTTTATTTTTTTTCTAAAATTTCAGTAAAGCTAGAAATTCAGTAATTTTCGTTCACTCGCAAAGGACTAACCACGGGTATTTTTTCAATATTCCTGTTACATTATACGGGGGTGAAATTAGCAACCCTTACTTTATTTCATATCAAAACTTTTTTTCGAGATGAAGTTTTATGAAATAAAATTGAACTTCAAATCCTTGTTTTATTTAAAAATTATTTTTGTTCTTAAATTTTTTTCCCAAAACCAGTAGCTGCAGAGAAAAAAAAAGTAAACACTATCATTTATAATTTTTTTAATAAATTGAGTGGAAAACAGTAAAGATGTAAAATGTAATACGATTCATAATAAATGCTGGAAAGGACCACCTCTACCTTGTTTTTAATTACAAAGTTTAGAATAGTTTCTAGCTTTACTGAAATTTTAGAAAAAAAATAAAAACTCAATTTTAGTCACCACCTTTTAAGGGTGATATCTCGGAAAGGGATTGGCTGAGGAAATTTTGTTACAGCTTAATTTCATACGAGCAATTACCTTCTGAATTTTGTTGCATGAATTTAGAAACACCCTGTATATATTAAAAATAAATGTAGAGTTATCCATTTAGAAAATATAAATTTGATACACCGATAATTTTAGAACAATTTGTATATTCATAAATATTTTTAAAATATGCAATATGTTGTTCACACAAAATTCGATGTCCGATGTCAGAAGTATGCGCCACCAGGTATAAATATTATTTTGATCATTAAGGAAACTTAACGGACATAAGATAAGATATGGAATAGTGGCATGGGGTAGTGCTGCTGATACGAGAATTAACCAGGTAGAAGTTCTTCAAAGGCGATTCCTAAAACTAATACATTCAAGAAGCCGATTATACAGCTCAAATCTATTATACCGGGAATGTAATGTTTTGGATGTGAGACAACTTTATATCTTATGCTCGAGTGTGAAGTACTTCAATAAAACTCATAAATTAACAAGCCATACCTACCACACACGAAACAGATCATTACACATTTTCCCGACAGTAAAAAAAACTCTAAGTCAACGATCGTTTTATTACCTTTCCCCAAAAATATTTAATATTCTTCCTGAGACAATTCGATCCACTAAAGTACTTCCCAGATTCAAAAGACTTGTGAAAAAGTTCCTGTTAGAAGTACCAAGAAACCTCTTATCCAATATTTTCTAACATCAATACTTCCTTAAATTCCTGGATGCTATTATTATATTTTATTTGTGTAGTTTCATCCATTTTATTTATTTGTTTATCTGTTTTATCCGTTTTATATTTTATATATTATTGCATTTTATTTTATGGATTGATTAATTCTCAAAACAAGTGCTTTGCACTTATTGAGTATCAATTTATTCTTATTTTATTGTATTTTAATGTGATATATCTTTGTGCTTTTTAAGAATAAATTATTATTATTATTATACGGAACCCAAATGTCCATTTATCCTCATTGTTTAATTTAAATCGGTTACAATAATAAATGTTAAGCATAGATTTCCAAAAATAATATGTTGTTAGAAACCTTATCAGTATTCTTTATTTGCTTATTAATGTGAATTAATCACATTTGGATATCGAAAACCACATATTATAGGTAATGTTCAAATCTCTTTTCACTTTCATCCAACCGTGAATATTGATTAGCCGATTATTTTTTCCGACTATACAACTAAATCCACTTTCATATTTGATCATGATATATCACTATATCAACCGTAAGCAATTTGCGTTCCTTTGGTTTCAAAGGGTTGAAAAATAAACTAGATTAATGAAAAAATTCAGATGAGTTTTAACCAATGACGTATTAAAGATGAGTGTGACTAGAGGTCCGCCGGTGGAAGTATGAATTTTAAAATTAGAATTCCGCCTTGAGGCGGAAGTTTATAGCAAATATACAGAAATCGACGAAAATGGTATAACTTGCGCAAGCGGCGGACGGCTGACGTTTAATACCTAAATTTCCTCTAACGGCGGACTAAAGTTTATTTTTTCAAGAATTCCGTCCGAGTTCCATTTGCTGTCAGACATAAAACCAAACAAATAAATGGAATTATAAACCCATTCATATATGATGATATCCTTACATTGTGTATTTGAAGAAGGGGAAGGAAATATAATCATTGCATTCACCCTTTCGCTTAGAATAATTTAAAGTAATACTAAACCAAATTGGGAACGAATTCTTACAAAAATAAATTTTAATCCGCTGTTGAACGAAATTTAATCATGAAACCTGAGTTATTAGTGAATAACTCCGTTTGCGTAAATTATGACGATCTCGGCGGATTTCTAGATATGTTAATCTTGATAAACTTTAATTTTAAACTCACAATTCCGCCGGCGGAGCTCTAGCCACAGTGATTAAAGATACACAAACCTTGTTTACAAATTGGTTGTCTCCAAGATACTATCCTGATATTATGACAAATCTCGTATAACAATAATCGTTATTAATTATTATACAGGGTTGGGATAAAGTATGGAACCAAGTAAATAACTTTTAAACGAAAAGAACGATATTTATGAAAATTTGCAGGTAAGTGCAATGGAACAAAATGCATCTGATGTACATTTTTCTGTTAATAATATACTTCCGGTTTAACCGGAAATGCCATCAACTTCTTCAATTTAAATGGGACACCCTATATATTTTTACAGATTTTGAAAGAGCTTGTTATTTTGAATTCATACATACTGAGTTTAGTGTGAAAAAATTTGTAAAAACGAGGAATATAGCACTTTAATCAACCTCCTTTAAGTTTTTTGCATTAGAGCAAAAAACTATTTAGATAAACTAATTGATGTTGTTTGTATGCAAAGTAATAAATAAACGAGTACTGTTTAGTACATCTTTTGTTCTCCAAGTGTCAAATTCTAATTGACGGAAATAAATTTTACAATTTAGAATGGTTCAATTAAGTGAAAAAGAGCGTATTGAAATTTTAATGATGATCGGTTATGGTGATCGTGTTAAAACTCACGAAGAAGTGTGTCATATTTTTAATAATTTGCATCCTATATCACGCTCAACAGTAACTAAAACATTACAACGTTTTAATATAACTGGGATGGTAAAAAATTTGCTAAAACCTGGAAGACTGCGGACTGCAACGAACGAAACAAAGTATTGCAATCGATTTAGAAGAATCACCTCAAACTTCCACCACAACTTTGGCACTAAACCATGGTATCAGTCGACGTTCTGTAGGAAGGATATTAAAAAGTGAAAAGTATCATCCGTATAACGTACGGAGACAAAAATTGTCAGACGATGTTTTTGTAACGGATGGAGTTTTGCGAACGGCTAATGGACATCTGTGATGTCGACGACAATTTTGCTTCCAACATAGTTTTTTCCGATGAGGCAACTTTTTGTTTAAATGGAGGTTGATTAAAGTGCTATATTCCTCGTTTTTACAAATTGTTTTACACTAAACTGAGTATGTATGAATTCAAAATAACAAGCTCTTTCAAAACCTGTATTAACAATAAAATGTACATCAGATGCATTTTTTTTCATTGCACTTACCTGCAAATTTTCATAAATATCGTTCTTTTCGTTTAAAAGATATTTACTTAGTTCCATACTTTAGGGCAAGAAAAAAAGTGAAAAGCGTTTTAAAATTGGTATGACCAGCCTAAAGTCCAGCTAATTATTATTTATGAAACTGTCAAACAGTTCGATTTTGGGCGTTACTTTATGTTGTAATCCTTGTTATATAACTGTAAATACTTGTCGAGAACAATAAAATATTGAATATCAATGTTTAAAAATACTCATTATTTTTATTTCACAATATTTTATAAGTTTTACAAAAAACTTAAACCCGACCGGTTTCGATGTTTATACATCATTTTTAAGGGGTGGAATGAAAACATTGTTTATCTTGTATTATTGGAACCGAAAGAGCTCTGTGTACCATAGAGTTATAAGCATCAAGCAGACTTGATACAAGAAATAAATATTATTAAACAAATAGCAATATCTAATGGATATACATACCAAATGATAGATTCAATAATAAAAAAATAAAAGGTTACAAAATGGCAATAGATTTGATCTATCCAAAACAACTCTCAGACAATTCAAATTATTTCTGCTTAGCTTATTTAGGAGAAATTTTAAATAAAATTTCAGAAATTATTTCAAATGCTATTCCAGCATCTAATGCAACGTTTAAAACATATAAGAACGTTGGTTCAATTTTAAGTAATGTTAAAGAGAAGACGCCCTCACTTGAGAAATCTGGTGTCTATAAAATCAACTGCTCTGAATGTGATGCAGTATATATTGGTCAAACAAAAAGAAATCTTAATATGAGGTATAGTGAGCATCTTGGAGCCTACAGAAACAAGCACCGTGACAGATAAAATTACGCAAAACATTTGTTGGAACAAAACCACAAACCAAATTTGAACAATCAAATACAGTTATTACATGACTGTCAGAATTATACCAAACTTAACTTTTTAGAGTCTTTAGAAATAAGAAGGTACTCCAATGATCCTCAGTATACTCTTGTAAATGAGCAAATAGATACTTTACAATCTCCTTTGTTAGACTGTTTGACCGATATATTTTAATGTGTTTCCACCTATCTTTTCTAAATTCTGGTTATTCGAAAAATTTGTACATATATACACCTTTTAACTTAGCTAATAATACACTTGTTTACTTTATTTAATTTCACTATCTACATGATACCTATTACTACCCTACCCTAAAAGTCTTCCTTCCATTTTCTTAGTTACATAATAAACATTCCACCCCTTGAAAATGATGTATAAACATCGAAACCGGTCGGGTCTAAGTTTTTTGTAAAATATTGTGAAATAAAAATAATGAGTATTTTTAAACATTGATATGTATGAATTTCACAGTGTAAGGGTTGAAACTATCAATTTATTGAATATATATGATTATTGTTTTAATTCTCAATTTTACTGTTTATCAATTTAATGAACTTTGATTTATTCATTACTTTTGTAAGAACAAAATAAAAAACCTTTCAATCTTATATCAACATGTTTATAATCTGGTATTGCAAAACTTGTTTTAACTTTAAAATCCTTTGTAGGTATGTTTTAAAAGTTCACCTATCTATGTGTTACGATTTTTTTATACAATTTATACTCGTTCATACGAAAACATTATAACGTGCATCATTTAGTCAATACTGCATATAAAAATGTTTTTCCTAAAATAGTTTAAATAAACCCTTCCAAAATGATACTATATGGTACTCGGCCTGATTTATGTTGGGACCAAAACATTTTATAGGCAATAATGTGTGAAGGCCGGTCTATCTTTAATCTGCCATTAGGTGCAAATGTTAAATTTTAACGTATGGTTAAAAATTAGACAATCTTCTAATTCCATTTTACTTTTCTGTACGCATAATAATCTTTAAAATATGAACGGAAAACTCTTAATTCGACACCATATCTTGTAAAATTCAAACATTTCTAATAGCGTAAACTTCGTTGTAATCTGTTGTACAGGTTATTTGAAAAGTTATAACGCTTCAAAATCGTAAGATGTTCAACACCATGTATAATTCGATGGAGTAAAGAATAATATTCTATTGAAGCCAAATATTTTTAATGGTTATCTAAATTTACAAACACGAATAATTGTTCCAAGCGGTCCATTTAAAATTACCTCTACTGCCAAAATAATTTACTTGAGTGCCGACTCACCATTAAATATTAGCAAAATCATTCGTGTTTATAAATTTTGAGAACCATTCGCTTCAGTAGCGATTTAATTATAAAGTGCGTTAAACTTGTTACGATCTTTTCAAATACTTTGTATAGCAGATCACAACCTCACATTGTTGTAATGGGGAAGTGAGGCGGATTTCCTATTTAAAGTAAACTATACGATGTTTAAAAAACCAGAGTTACGGGACATCCTATAACTACTAATTTTAAAGTATGGAGCTTAAAGATATCCTCAACTTTGATAAACGACATTTTTTTAGTATCTTTTATGATGACAGACCTACTGAGCTTTATCATACTACCTGTATGTTTGATTGAATTTGTGTTATTCATAGTTTTTTTTATTTAGTAATAGGTACGCATAGACCATGGATGTCATAAGCGTCGTTGGGGTTTTCAAAAAAGAAAAAATGGTTTACGTGTGAATGGGATCTACAATTTTATGAGTTTCAGAACATCATTTAACTTAAGAAACACCTTTAAATTTTGCACATTACATGAGGACCCCCAAAAATTATAGGGTGTTCTATTTAAAATAATACATATTTTCCCCTTTGAATTTGACCAACATTAGTAAAACACCCTGTGTTGATGAGATGAAATGCCAGTCAAGCTTAAAAAAATCTCTTTGATAAACTAGTGAAACTAGTGAAAACCCCATCTATTTGGAGCAATTAATAAGCTGGGCATTTATGTTTAAAATCAGTCACTCGTATTTGGGACACCCTGTATAACGGCTTGCCTTTAAGTTTTAACCACTTCTTATAGAATTGACCCTATTGACGTCTAAAATGGTTCATTTAGATTTAGAGTGAATGTTTCTTTTTTCTCGCAATATGGAAGCGAAATAATAAAGGTGAAATTGATGTTGTATAAATATTTTCATTCATGGGTACCATGGGAATGATTATGGCTACGAGTGGTTTAAGGTAGTTCAATCGCGACAGTCGTAGACAAAAGTATCGCCTAATAGTAAGTACCAAAAGTTAGCGGTTCTCAATGCTTGAAAATATCGTTTATTTACGAT
The DNA here is from genome assembly GCA_949126875.1 of Lochmaea capreae. Classification (NCBI taxonomy): domain Eukaryota; kingdom Metazoa; phylum Arthropoda; class Insecta; order Coleoptera; family Chrysomelidae; genus Lochmaea; species Lochmaea capreae. The sequence continues at coordinate 14,004,752 of OX421411.1, forward strand.
AAAAAACGATGATGTTGCAAAACAAAATTTTGTCACGTTGCCAAACTTTATTTTTTTCTTTACTTCAAGAAAACTAGAAACGTCAATTTGGCAGTCCTTTTTTAATGGCATGTGCCTAATGGCCATATGCACCGTTTTAACGCTAAAGCGATGCTTAATTAAGCTGGGATGAAATAGTAAACTGAGCTTCCATCACAATATTATAAGCCTGCAGCACAATTTTACAACGTCTTAAAAACTGACAATTAACAATCCGCCTAGTCTGTTTTTAATCATTTGCTGTGGAGAACTTGAGTTAAAAATGAGCAATGTTAAACGAGTTCCTAACTTCACAAATTCCGAAAAAGGACATTTAATGCGTATAATCGCAAATAAATTCGCTAACAGAAGATAAAAAGATTGATAGAGTATCTTCAATGAAAAAAGACAAAGCTTGGCAAGCTATCGAGGACGAGTTCAATTTATCTTGTAGCAATACATATAGAAATGCAATTTCTTTAAGGAAATGTTACGAGAACAGAAAAAAAAATTAAGAAAAACATTAGCAGAAGAAAGGAAACAAGTGCTACTTACTGGCGGGGGTCCTCCTCAAAAAATATGAAGAATGAAAGTGATGATATTCTTCGTTCCATTATAAATGAAAAAACTTTTACAGGCCTTCACAATCCTTTTGATGATGATGCTGATGTTTTGGTAGTAGAAGTCGTGCTGCAAGAGAATGATACAGAAATTTAATATGTGTTGGAGAAAGGAGATGGATCACAAATATTGCAGGTAAAAATCTCTTTAGTTTGTTGGTTTTCATATCTATTTGGTTGTTAGCAAGTTTTTAAGTTTACATATGCGCAAATGAGTGACTAATCAGGAGTTTCTATACAGTACTGGGATGTAGGTCAAATTTATTTGTACTTTGAGGTTGGTAATTTTTACAAATAATAAATATATCCACCAGTTTGTATTACTTCCATATCAACATCCAAAACCCTAATGTGCAAATTCTATTATGTATCTCATAATTAATCACTCTTGAGTATATGTTAATGTCACAGAACTGTTGGTTTGTCTAATTGTGCAATTGAATTATTTTAAGAGCATCACAAACATCACTAATTTCGATGAAGAAATAATACCAGTGACTGAAACTCAAAGTGTTACAAATAAAGAAAATTTTATGAAAGCAAATACAAAAGAAGATAATGTACATTCCTGGAAAAATTATAATCCTGAGAAATTACAAACACCTATCAGTACTCCACTATGTGTTGCACATGTACAATCAACTCAAAAGGTATGTGTATTTCTAGATCTAATGTTTTGAAAATGCTGAAAATGTTTTACTACCTTTAGCACTTTTTTAACAGATATGTTTATATTGGATCGGTAGAAGTTGACAAATGTTTATTTTCAGACACCTCAAAAAAGTTCATGGAGAAGTCCAACAACCATTCTAAAGCCAATGACTTCATCTGATATAGCTAAAAAGTATGATTTATTACTTGATAAGAGATTGCAAGTCATTGAAGGTCAACTGAAACATATGGAGACTGAAAACAAATTAATAATAAAGAAACACCAGTTAGAAATTCAATTATTTGAGTAAGAAATAGAAAAGAAAAAGGCAAAACTTTAAAAATGTCTAGTTATTTTCAGATGTTTCAAATAAAAAAGTTTTAGTTTTTTTTTGTACATTTATTCAAGTGCAACTAGGAACCTAGTTATAGTGAATGGACATAAATGATTTTTATACAGGATTTCTTATGCAACGTAAACCAATTTAATTGAAATGAAAATTGCAAAATACATTTTATATATTGGCAAAATGATTATTCACAATATCACTCCTGAAATCATAAAGAATATTTTGGTGTAAATTAACTGCAGGAATTTGCACTTGTTCTATAACATAATCTAATTCCTCTGCATTTATGCCTACAGGAGGTGGTGGAACATTTTCATGCATAGATAGAGCTAGGTTGTGCAGTACTGCTATGGCAACTATCACTATTGTTTCTAAAAATAAGGTAAATTGTTTAAAATATCCTCTTTTGAAATCTTATATTCACAATTGGCACATTTTAACTAATCTATGTAAAACTATTTGTACTTTAGGTGGATATAATTATATTTCAACTATTTATATAGGTTAATTATCATAAATTTACTAACAAATCATTTTCAAATTCCTTCGATTAGCTCTAAAAGTGATATCACTGTAGGTTTTGTTAATCTAAATCTCCGAAAAAAGCTCAGGTCGTCCATATCTTCTATGTAATTTGGTCTAATGTGAAACCTTCGAGGAAAACCAAAATCTATTGTGTCCAAGACATCAACATCATTATCTACAAATAATTAATCTTCTACCTCCATGCTATTACAGCTTTCCACCAATTGTATCTATATATTTCGTTATAAAAAATTATTTATTTCTCTAAATAAGTTATTATATTGACAAAGCCAAGTTTAATAATTTAAGCCGTCAAAATTGAAGGCTTATATTTAAGCGAGCATATATTTTATTTTAAATTCCGTGCATACCAAAATCATGAGATAAGCGAGCTTAAATCCTAAACCTGGCTTATTTATATACGGTGAATATATGGCCCTTATAATGCATTTGTTGATGTTGTTTATTTACAAATAAAAGGCTCGTATAAAAGTCTCAGATTTATTTATTATAAGTATTTATTTATGTCAAAAGTGTGGACAAGATAAAGTTGGTTTAAAACCTCATGGGTGCTACGTCACAGATGTGCAGATGACCAAAATCGGTACAACGCGGCAAAACCGCATGTAAAGTTAAAAACATCGTCATTTGTAGTTGAGTCGTGCTACAGAACGCATCGAATTTGTTAGATATATAATCGTGTTTCGCAAGTCTTGGGTAACGCGTTTAATTGATAGCTTTGTTAGTTCTTGCTCGCAGTTGTCAATATACTATACATTATTTTCATTTTTCCAATAAAAACACATAGGTACGTTAAATATATCAATTCTAGTGTAAACAATGTTCTCAAAATAATAAAATGAAGTAACCCAACTACCACGGGATATGCGATGTTTTTGGAATTGACGATTTGCCGATTGACGGCTTCACTTGGCGCACGGAGTTGCTGTTCCATAGCCCATGAGATAATACACTAACTCTACAAGAAACAGTAACTGCACGTGAACTCTGTAACAGAATAGAAAGGAAATTTCTTTCTATGCTAGGAACACAAAACAGTCTAACCCACAAAACAGAATAAAGGTTGGACTGTTTTGTGGGTTAGACTGTTTTGTGTTATTAACATAGAAAGAAATTTCCTTTCTACTCTGTTACAGAGTTCACGTTCTGTAATCACTCTCTATAAAAATATATATTAAGTTCAATTGACGTAACCTAACATTATAAACTTTCAATATTCTACGTTTAAATAATATATAACATTAATATTAATAATAATGAATGTAAATAGTATAACGTAAATACGTCTCTTACAGCAATAAGCGACAGAAGCGGGCCCCCACTTCGGCATTTTCGTTCAGAATAACTTAACAAAGATGTTACTATCTCTTGACATTTACTGCTTAACATTTTGTGCCTTTTAATGCGTTTAAGTATAAAATGCAGATTTGTCTGAATAATTCAGTATGAAAATAACTGTTTCTTTTAAATCCTACAGAAACAGTTAATTCCAAAGCACCAAAAATACTTGTTAATACTAAGACGAATTTTGCCAATTGATCTGACACCTTCTTGAAGTTTTTCCAAAACATGTAAAGTGTAATTTGCCCTATTCCTTAACAATAAATTGTATTTACGGATGGTAAATTTATATTTATTCTAATAAGAGGAAAGTAACTAAAAATGACAAATGTCGTCTTTTTATCGCAAATAAACCATATTATTTTTGTAGGAAACTATACACGACACTATATGTAAATTTACACACTGTGTTCATTTGAAAAAGACCCACCCTCAATATTTCACACGTCAACTTTTAACCTGAGTGGGACACGTGTTAGTGCTAATGTCATAAACTTCAGATTCACTCCTCCCTACTGGAGATACCGCTTAAATTTTTTCAAATGGCGTTACGTATCAAGAAATACCTCATTTAAGAGGTCTGGTAAATCTCTACTAATCTCTATTCAATAATTTTGTTCTATCTTTGATACCAGCCTTCCACTGTTATTTATTCATTGATTAAAATTAGCTTTCCTTCAACACTTCGTATGCCCTCATATTATGTTATGACAGAATGACTCTTTAAAGAATAACAAATTTACAAATAGTTTAAAGACAACTGTTAACAAAAAATATCTGGTATTCAATAATGTATTCAAAGTGACCACCATTTACATTCAAACAATATATATACAATATATTGTATGCCTAGGCCGCGAAATATCTTTTTAACGTACCGAAAGAACAGTTAACGCCGAGGCCGCTTGCGGCCGTGTCAAGATAATCTTGAAGTCGTTAAAAAGTTTCGCGGCCATGGCATACATACTATTTTTCGTGCAATCGATAGAATTATTAAACTAGATAATTGTAAATAAATATATTATTGCTCTAAAATCAACAGCAGTTCAATTTATTTAACAATGTGTGCTATGGAAATGATATGTTTCAATATATACAAAATATTTTGACAGTTCTTGCTTCAACTTCTGGAGTAAATATAAGTAATAATACAAACTGTAGAATTAATGCTAATATTCATCCTAAATAATATAACTACTTATGTATTTGTTGGTATTCAATAAAAAAGAATCCATGTCTTTGTAGTATTTTAGAAATGTCAAATTTGGAAGTGATATTCAAATTTGGAATTGACGTTTGGTTTCGCAGCCGTTGCTATTGGTAACGGCCGCGAAATTAAATTTCGCGGACTGTGCTGGGGACGCGGAATACTGACTTCGCGTGCGATTGCACGAAATAGTTATTTGTATGCTTAGGCCGCGAAATACCTTTTTAACGTACCGAAAGAACAGTTATCGCCGAGGCCGTTTGCGGCCGAGGCAAGATAATCTTGAGGTCGTTAAAAAGTTTCGCGGCCATGGCATACACACTATTTTTCGTGCAATCGTTAAAATTATTGAACTAGATAATTGTAAATAAATATATCATTGCTTTAAAATCAACAGCAGTTTAATTTATTTAACAATGTGTGCTATGGAAATGATATGTTTCAATATAGACAAAATATTTTGACAGTTCTTGCTTCAATTCTGGAGTAAATATAAGTAATAATACAAACTGTACAATTAATGTTAATATTCATCCTAAATAATATAAGTACTTATGTATTTGTTGGAATTCAATAAAAAATCATCCATGTCTTTGTAGTATTTTAGAAATGTCAAATTTGGAAGTGATATTCAAATTTGGAAGTGACGTTTGGTTTCGCAGCCGTTGCTATTGGTAACGGCCGCGAAATTAAATTTCGCGGACTGTGCTGAGAACGCGAAATACTGACTTCGCGTCCGATTGCACGAAAAGTCTATTTTCACATTCATGTCGTACTTTTTGAAATGTTTCCTTTTTCACATCGCTGCAAACTTGAATAATGCGTAGTAGTAAATTTCAAATATCACCACAAAAAAAATCTAGTGGTGTTAACCTTTCAACGACGGGAATAAATTTTTGTGTGTAAAACTAGTAGAAACAGTACAATCTATCAAAATTGGTTTATTTTTAATGTATTTACAATTTTTTTAGCAAAAAGTTAGTAGTTTATAAAAAAAAGTACTGTTACATATAAGTACCTAACGCTAATTGTTTGTGGTATACAAAATACCTACTTTTTATGAAAAATCAAATTACACTACTACTAGTGCTACATCCTTCTCCAGCACAACAGCGCCTTTTATTATTGGGGATACTGGTTAGCAGATGGTCAAATCGATCATATCTCAAATTGTCCGGAACTCCACTGAGTGTTATGCTGGATTTGGCAGTTGCCTGCTTTCCACCGCCTAAAGCAGTAATTTTGTGCAACTTCTCCTCGAAACTCTGATTGAGTGAGCGGTGTTAAATTTTTGCACTTTTTTTGAAATGGACCAAGCGTTCAATACGGCAACATCGAGGAGCCAGGAAAAATTTGGCCACCTTCACTTCTTTCGTCGAATGGAAATTCTATACCTGGATATATGCTGATCCATCAGATCAGTTCCACCCATGCAGCGATTGTATTCAGAAATTAATCTGGGTTGTGAGATTTGAACGATTTTTTTCTCAGCTCGAGAATAACGCTTTACTTGAACGGTTGGATTTGTCCCATGACATGTGTCCACCCATTTCACCAGAATAATCCCATCCTCTTTATCAATCTTGGAAATCGTATCACCCCGTTTATTGGTCTTAGCAATCTGACTCTTCTGTGGCAATGTACTGTACAGGTCTTTGGAACTCTGTTTTCCCTCATCGTTCCCGTACCCTCGTAGCCCATTTGTTTTGGGTTGAAAAGTAAGTTAAAACTTATGAAAAGGTTGTCCATATAAAATTTAAAGGTAAGTTTCTTCATACGAGAGAGAAGTTCATCTATCATGCACATCAATGGAGCAGTACACTTTCCAAAATGATTTTCATAGATCGTTTGCCTTTAGATTGTTTCCCTGGTACATGTTGAAGTTTATCAAGTAACCCGATGCAGAATTCAGGCACATCTTGTACCCGAATCTTATAGGCTTGCCTCGTATAAACTGTTTACATAAATGCCTTCCATAACATCTAATCATAGATTCATCGTAATCTAGTTCTTGTTCGGGAACCCAATTGTTAATAAATTTAGATTTTAGCAAATCCATAAACGGTCGTAATTTCCACATTTATCTTTAAAATTAGGCTGAAGGTTATCAGCACAGTGCATATATTTTAGGATCTGACGAAATCGGTCTCTTCTCATGATATCACATCCCAGTAGAAATCTCGCCCTGTCAACTCATTATAGCCTGTAACAATAAGAATTGCGATAGTGCATTTAATTTCCTTTTTGGAAATGTTTGGATAAGGTTGGTTACAGAAAAAGGCATACTTATTGGATTCTTCGACAAGCAGTCCAATTACTTCATCATCTGAAAATGTTTCAAACATTTCCACATAATCCATATTCTCATATTTCCTCCAATCCGGTTCAGGAAAGGATCTTGCTCTTTCCTGGAAGTCACCGTTTTTTCATGTTATGGTTTCCAGTCCGGGACGACGAAAAACCTGACTAGTATCGGAATCATTATCAGGATGCATAAAAATTTCTTCCGATTGGTCGTTACCATCGGCATCGGTTAGGGTAGATGGAAGCACTAACTCAGCTTTTGGCCATAATTGCCGTCCACTAAGGTTATCCAGTAATCCACCACCATCTTCGTCCGTTAATATATTTGCATCAGATGGCTCAATATATATTTCCTGGTCATCAATATCAACTTCATATGCCATCTGAATTGCCCCCTCCAGAGTTAATCCACGTCTAAAAACAAGACATACACAATTTAGGAAATTTACAATTTCTTGTATACCATAAACGGCTAGCGTTACCAAAAGGTAACACTTGTTTTAACGGCATTATACACAAAAAACTATACATCTTTTCAAAATCATAGCATAACATGCAAGGCTGACTCTAGTTTCATTCCCTATAATATGGCGCTGTTGCCGCGTTTTACATTAGTTCTTTAGCGTTATATATAAGTAACGTTAGTCGTTGAAGGGTTAATACTGGAGATCCAGGTGGCTACTCTATATCACCTCTTCGACCAAACCACTTTTTGGATAATTTTGGCTTAACCAATCTCTCACACGGAGGTGGTGGAGCCCCGTCATGCTGAAAATATAAGTTCGATATAGAAAGAAAGAAATTTATTCATCTACAAAATTTAAACAAATTTTATGAACAAAAAAATGTATAAAAATTATCGGACTAGTCACATTAGTTATCTAAAAGTTGTCGCTAAAACAAATATTATATACTGAAATTTGCTTATTTATGCTTATTTGCTTATTGCTTATTTGCCATCATTTCACAAAATTCAATTCTACGATTGGGATCATCTTCGTTTAGTTCGAGCAATAGGTGTATCTTATACGGGTGAAATATGTGCATATAAAGAGCGTTATGTACAGAGCCTACGGAAAGATATATTGAGGCTGCTACTTTCCTTATGAATGTTGTTAGATCCATAGCAAAATTTCCAATTACTTCTATTTGTGTGTTTTCATCTAGAACTCTTTTCACCTCACGCGTCTTATTCAAGACAGAATCCGTTGCCAAAAAATTTTTGACCAACATTAACACAACATAGACTCACATAAGAAGCCACCTGAAGTTTGCCAACGATCTTGCGCAGAAATCAAAATCGCCTCGTAACGACCGTTTCATGCCATTGGCGTTACAAACGATTTTATCGAACATCGCCAATCGTTAATTGAAATACCAAGTATTTTCATATACCAGTGTCTATTGTATGTGAAAATATTTCGAACAGCTTCAAAGAATTCCCAAATATGTTTTATTTAAACTATACATTATGATAAATACATTTTTAATATTCTTATTTCGTGAAACGGAGTCTACTTATGATTGACATGTTTGTCTGGGTGTCTTTCATTAAATACAGTAGTTCTTTTTCTAGCACTTTCGTCACATTTTCCGTAAAGAAAAATGATTTCGGTCTTCCCAGGTAATGTAAAAACCATAAATTGTCAATACCAGCCTTGATTATATCTCTATACTCAAGGATACCAGCGATAATTTAAGATCGACAATTTACTAATAAAGACCACAATCCTGTTATTGTAATTATCACTGCTACTTTTTTAAATGTCATTATTGTTTTTGTCACTGTTACTGATTTTTTGATTTTTTAACATAATACAAAAAATTGAAAAAGAGCCATTTTTAATCAACGATTAAATAACAATGGAAGGCTGAATTCTAAGGCAAACTAAAAGAATTAAATAGAGATTTACAGGATCTTTTAAATGAGGCATGACTGGATACCTAATGCCATTTGAAAAAATTTAAGGGGTTTCCCTAGTAGGGAGACGTTTATGACATTAGCGCTAAAAGATACCCACCTCAAGTTAAAAGTGTTTCGTCATTTCTTTCTAATACGCATTTCTGAAACATTGAGAGTGGGTCCTTCTCAAATTCAGGAGGTTTTTAAATAACATTCCAACAATTTGGTTGATATCGTATTAGTTTTTAAAAAATATTGTAAAAACTGTTTGGGAGATATTCCTTTCTCTCAAATGCATCAAATGCAATTTTTTAAATTAATTGAAGTATTGCTTTCAGACAACACGAAATATGACTAAACCAAATGCGTGTCTGTTACCGGTATCCTGTCTAGATCACCCTTTTGTTTAATAATTTTTATATACTTCCCCTATCACTTCCACTTAATTATGAGGGTACTATTGTATTTTAAAACGATAGGCGCCACACTGTAGGTCAATTTCCCGGTTAAAAATATCTACCAGATTTTTACGTAGTAAATTTTTTAGGGAGTCAAAGCAATTAGATCATATTCTAGTCACATAATAATAGAAAGTGTGTAGTAGATAATCTGTAGGAAGTACGTATTTTTGTGAAATACAAGACTTTTTTTATTGAAGAGCTCTCAAAAATCACTTTTTGTCATCTTACTTTTTTTTTAAATTTATTCCGATTATTCCCCGGCAATGTTGATCGACTAGAATATATTTTGCATTAAATTTCCAATAAAAAATTATATCCAATGTTATGAACTTTTTTCAACGTTGTACTTTACTTTGATTAATAAGGGAAATCAGTATATTAAACCGGATTTAGCTTTGGTCCTCTTTATTAAAGTTATATTAAATGCCGAATATTATGTAGGTGTTCTCTTTAAACTTGCCGAACATATTAGTAACAAATAGATCATTATGCCCATGAATTAATTAACAACAACAATTAATTTTTTCTTTCTTATCATAGTTAAGATGATTTGTTTACCGCTGAGAAAGTGAACAATATTGTAATTTAATTTGACCTATAATTATTATAAAGAAAACCGTAATTAAAAAATTCTACAACAGAAATATAACATTCATTACCCGGTTTCACAAATTATAAGATTTGCATTATCAGGAGTATAAATTATAAAAAATGTTAATTACTGGTTTTATCTGATAACTATGGAAATATTTCACGTAGTAGGGATGAAACAGATGACTTGTTATTTGACCTATTTATTCTTAGTTTATACAAGAAGCTGGCACATTCTGAGTGTTCGGTTAATTTCCTTCGCCAATGCATGAATAATGGAGTCATACCAAGAGGACTAAGGTTACATCCTGCCTACGGAGGAAGAAAAATAACCAGAATATTGGAAAAGGCAAGTTTTGCTATGGTTCGAGAAAGCCTTCAGCACCATAGATATAAAGTATTCAATATCGAACAAGATATCGTAGGTATTGAGGATTTTCTTTTTGATACGGTAACTAAAATTTACTTCGATAAAATAATATCAAATATAAATATAAAAAAAACCACAAGGTATGAAAAACAAAAACAAATTCAAATCCGTAAGTTTGAAATATTATTTGAACAAAAAATTCAAAAAGAACTGAATAATTATCAACAAAACAATGTACCGAACACAATCATTAATTTATCAAACAAAACTTCAAATTCTTCAGACGTATTAGTTCTTTCAAAAGGATTAAATTTTGCTTTGACCCCAAAATCAACACCAAAATTAGACATAATAAGTTCAATAGAACAAGTAAGTAGTGAATTACCTGAACACGAAAGAGAAGAATATAGAGTACGTTGTAAAGTCATATTAGAAAAATCTATTCATTTAAAAAACAATACTACAAAATCAGAACAAAAATCAATTAAAAATCTCAAAGAAGATGATTCTATTATTATTTTACCGGCTGATCAAGGGCAATTCTACTGTAATTTTAAACAAAGTTGATTATGATTCAAAAGTAATGGATTTATTAATAAATGGCCTTATACTAAGCTACCAAATGATCCTACCAAATCAATTGAAAACAAAATTTATAAGACACTTTTCAAATTCAAGAGCGAATTTGCTAACCGTGAAAGAACAATGTTAACACCTAAATACAGTAAACCACCACATTTTTATGGTCTACCAAAAATTCATAAACAAAACATACCATTACGACCAATTTGTAGACAATTAATTCCCCATGCAGCAAACTATCAAATCATATATTAAAAATCATTGAACCCTTCGAAGGACAGACAGATTCATACATCAAAAATAGCAATCATTTTTTAGAAAAACTATCAGATTTAAAGTTCAACAAAAGCCATTATTTGGCTGTTTTGATGTAGTTAGTCTCTTCACAAATGTACCGGTACAGAAAACAATAGAACTTGACAAATCAAAATTAGAAATTGATCAGACCCTTACAGAAAGGACCAAATTAAGCGTAACAGCAATAATTGAATTATTAAAATTATGTATAACAAAAACATATTTTCAACTCAATAATGATTTTTATTAACAGAATTTTGGTCTTGCCATGGGCTCTTGCCTCTCACCAATTCTATCGAATATTTACATGGAACATTTTGAATCCAAAATAGTAAATGATGAAAAATTAAAACCAATCGTCTGGTGGAGATATGTAGACGACATTTTTGCAATATGGCCTTATGACTTAGTATCTCTGAATGATTTTTTAACAAATATAAATGAAGGAGAAAAATCTATAAAATTTGAAATTGAAAATAACAATTTTTTGCCATTTTTAGATATTCTTATCAATAAAACCCTACAGGGTATGAAACAAGTGTTTACCGTAAGCCAACACACACTAATAGGTATTTGAATTTTGAATCAAATCATTCTACAAGCGTTAAAAAAGGAATAGTAAAATCTTTATACAATAGAGCCAGAATCATTTGTTCTAATGATAATCAATTCACAAAGGAGAAAACTTTGCTGAAAAATGTTTTAAATGCCAATAATTACCCGGCAGAATTTGTAAATAAAGAAATTAAGAATATAGAGAAGGGCTCATTGTTAATACCCCATAATAATAACAATAATATTAATAATTCAGCTAACATAATTTTTAAAAACTTGACAATACCGTATGTTAAGGGTTTATCAGAAAGAATTAAGAAAAATGGTAATCAATTCAATATTCGAGCTAGCTTCAAATCTAACAATACGTTGAGATATATACTAACTATACTAACTAACTAACTATACTAACTATACTAACAAAAACGAATCCAAAAAATGAAGAACAATCTTCAAAAAACTGTTTATATCAGATATCTTGTGAATGCGACAAATTCTATATAGGTGAAACATCTAGACCATTGAAAGTCCGAATAAATGAACATAAAAAATATATCAAAGATAGGGAGTTCTTTAAGTCAGGTATTTGCAAACATGCTTGGGAATAGGGGCATAAAATTCAATGGGATTCGACAAAAATAATATTGAAAGAGCCCAATAATAAAAGACGAAAAATCAAAGAAAGTGCTTTAATACAACTAAATGCAGATAAATGTGTAGCTAGTATTTCAGCCGAATGTAGTCAAATTTGGTTACCAATGTTAGAAAGAGAAATTTCCAATAATCAATTACCTGCGTTATCAGGATAGCATCAAAAGTTTTTATCAAGGTTTTCTTATGATTTATCTTTGGAATAGTTGTTAATCGATACACTCGTCAATACACAAAATCACCAAACCGAGTTATACATATTTTGAAAACAAAATAATCATTCACAAAAAAAAAGCGCTCTTCACTGGATTCCATTTCTAGTGGACTACATATCGTTAGAATGTCATAAAATAAAATATTTTATTTCACATTTTACCAGAGGTGTGATCTACTATGAATGGACCTTAATAAAATTTGACAACAAAGTTTTGTAGTCTTAAACTTCAAAATATTATTGATTGTCTAGTTGTCAAATTTTTTCGTTGTGTCAGATAGGGACCAAAAATTATTTCTTTACTATAGTTAATCTTGACAACGGTAGTTGGAACGCTACCGAAACGTCGAAATAAAAAACAATATTGTGGTCTGATTCCCAAAAAAATAAGAGAAAAAATAATGAGTATTCTCTTATTTTTAGCCGAGACCGTATTATGACAAAGGGTAGTGTTTTCCATTTTTTCTACCAACAGCAAATAGTGACTCATAATCAAGATTGGTGATTCAAAGGGGTTTTTGTTTAGTGTAGACTGACGGGCAATGAAACATAATTTTTGTGTACAGAGTGACACATTTATCATAGTACGTACTTCGTCACTTCTTGAATTTCCTAATTTGTCGTTACACCTTACATTTTTTCACGAGTATTTCAATTTACTAAACATTAGAAACGAATAATTTGAGTTAAAATAACCGAAGAAGCCATAAAAGAGAATACTCACCCTTTAATAGCAAGTACTTGGCTTAATTGATGGGTATGAAAAATGATTTCCTTTTTTATCGACATACCCATGACAAGAGTACCTGTTTTTATAATATAAATTGAAAGTGCAGTCATATACAAACGATAGGGATTGAATTATTGTGGTGATAGTTGACATTTGAGCATCTGAGACATCAAAGCTGAATATTCATCCGTCTTGTAATATTTATGTTTGGAACCCATTCAAATACGAACGCAGCAGAAACTAAAAAAAAAATTAATGTGAACTATTAGTTGGTAAGTATATGAAAAAACTGCCTTGGTACCACCTATCGATAATAATGAAATTATTCAGTTAAAAAATCGGCGTTTAGCTTTTTCTAGAATCTGCTTATGACATTCTGAATAAGTAGAATTACGTGACTAAATATTACGTTTTTTTTATAATCGATGTGTTAAATACTTTGTCGCCCGCCTTACCGGTGAACCATTCGGTGATATCCGAACTGCGTACTAAATTTTGCCAGGTACAACAGTAATTACTGAAGATTATCTAGGTTACCGAATTGCGTACCGGAAGATATCAAAGGGGTTTAAACTTGGCAGGTAGGTAAATTGCGGGAGGTCGCTTGCAAAGGATTAGCGGCATGCGACACTTGGAATTACACAATTAGCTTAGCTTTAAGAAAAGCCGTACAACAAAAGTCCCTCAAAATTAATTCATTTGGAAATAAATGAACAAAAGGATACACTAACCTTACCTAACCTATAGCTAATTGTTCATCTCCTCATCCAAACCTACATATTTTTCTTATAAAATTTTCTAATAATTATGACTCTTGTGAAATTATTGATTTTTTTAAATAAAGGCTCACATTTTCAAAACGCTCTTTAAATGAACTATTACCTCCCCTGTGCTGTTCGTGGCGTTGTTCCCGTATTCCGGCGATGGTGAAGTTGTATCCCCCGCTAAGATACCCCGCAGGGATAAGTGATTAAATGGTACGCAATTCGGTCAGTGGGATTAAACGGTACGCAGTTCGGACACACCGAACCAATCATATGAACACCAAAAATTGCGTGGAAAGTATTGTATAGCAACCTAAGGGAGGAATAGTATATTGTGTCACAAGCTTTAGCAGCCCAAGAATATTAGATATAACAAAAAACTTTGACTTACTGACGTTTAATTAAAAAATTCACGTGAAACGTCAAAATAATCAAGTAACGGATGGTAAAAAACTTCAAAAATCGTGGCGAATTGAATTTTCCCCCTTTGGGCTGCTAAACAATACTTTTCGCCCTATTTTTGGTGTTAATATGATTGGTTTTCCGGTAAGGCAGGCGAAAAAATTGTTAAGGCCCCGGTTTTTGAAGTTTTTCACGATCTGTCACTTGTAAATTTGATATTTCACGTGAACTTTTTAATAAACATCAGTGAACTTCTATGTTTTTTTGTTATATTTTCCTAATGTTTGCTTTATTCGGTAAGCGAAAAACAATTGTGTCTTATACATACAGGAAACGCTTTAGCAGCCCTTAACTATCAGTTGCTATCGCTTCACTACACACGCTCGGGCATCTAATAGTCTCGTGCTTCTAAAGCACTTGTGATAGAATATACTATTTTCGCCCACCTTACCGGAAAACCAATCCCATAAATTCCAAATATTTGGTGGAAAGTATTGTGTAACAGCCAGGGCGGAGAATTATCGCCATGATTTTGTAGTTTTCCGCCATCTGTCTCTTGAGTACATTAACATTACACGTAAGTTTTTGATTAAACGTGAGCGAAAATGAAAGTTTGCCATTATTTTGTAGCAGCCATTAGGCTTTACACATAAAAAAAATTTAAATTTCCACGGTTGGCATTTGTCATCAACGATTGTCCGATTATGTAAGGTACAAATCGATTATCAAAAAACATTTCGAGATAAATTTGCTATCCTGTGAATGCGACAAATTTTATTACTTAAGCCAGGTATTTCCAAACATGTTTGGGAAGAGGGGCATCATATAAAATGGGATTCAAATCAAAGAAAGTGCTTTAATACAACTAAATGCGGATAAATGTGTAGCTAGTATTTCAGCCTAATGTAGTCAAATTTGGTTACCAATGTTAGAAAAACAAATTTCAGGATAGTATCATAAGTTTTTATCCAGGTTTTCTTATGATTTATCATTGAAATTGTTGTTAATCGATACACACTTCAATATACAAAATCCCAAAACTGAGTTAAACATATTTTAAAAACACAAAAAAGTAACAACAAACGTGTTATTATTATCATCTCCGACATAAGCATAAAGGCGCTATCCCAATAAAACCATTCCTGTAGCGTGCACTTCACTGGACCCCATTACTAGTAGACTATAATATTGTCAGAATGGCATACAATTAAATATTTTATTTGACATTTTGCCAAGTATATGATATACTGTGAATAACTCTTAAAAAATTTGATAATATTATTTATGAATACTCTAGCCCGGATTGAATTTACTGTGTGGACCCTTACTTTGTGGAGTCTACTCATATTACTTTTTTAAATGAAACTAACTGTTTCTAAATAATTCCACTTTACTGAGAAAATCCCCGGTCAAGCTTCCAAAAGTTATTATTTGATTATTTATAATGACGACCCAAACATTCAACTTTTCAGAATATTGTGTCCTATACTCCTGCATCCAATAGGGTGCAGTATTGATACGTCTGGCGGTTTACATGGCCGTTGAGCATAAAAGTTGCTTCATCTGAAAAAAGTATATTTTTTATGAAATTACGATCTCTGTTACATCGTTCCATAATTGTTTCACAGAATTCGATTCTCCTATCAAAGTCATCTTTTAACAGAATTAGAAGTACTGCATATATTTGTGATAAGAAACAAGAACTATACCTTGTTTTTAAACTAGGAGGAGCATTTTAGGAAACTGTGTGGATATGATTCTTCTCTTTGTTCAGAATATTTATCCTTAGGTTATTTAAAGAAAACAGCTTATTTTAATAGCTTTTTCTATTGATTTTATTTTCGTAACAATACAAAATTAGTGGACTGTATATTATTGACAGCTATGTCATAACAAACTAAAAACCATGGTGATAGCACCTTAGGCTGGTGGCTATATTAAAACAGGAACTAGATAAAAAAGATTGTTCATACCGCCGCCCTTGAAAGTACTGCGGTATCTTTCAATAATTTAAATGCTGGGTGCATAATGTAAATTTTTATCACTGACACAAGTAAGTCCATTTTTGACTGCGAATGTCCGTGATATAGGTGGGTCTATGGAAGTCCTTGATCTTCATCAGATATGGGGAGAGGGCACACCTTGACAACACTTCGTTTTAAAATATTGCCGTTCGAGGTACGTACACTAACAACACGTGTGATACCGTCCTTGCCTGGGTGTAGACTCACTATCCTTCCGGTTGTCCATTTGGATGGTGGATTGTTGTCATCCTTCAAAAGAACCAAGGATCCTTGAAGCTTTTCCATATCGGTTTTGAAACGCCATTTTGAACGCTCGTGGAGTGTATGTAGATACTGGGTAGACCATCTGCGCCAAAAGTGTTGAACCATGGATTGTAACATCTGGTATCTCGTGAAGTGGTTCATAGGTGTTGTTTGAATGTCAATGTCAGGTATGAGGTTAAGAGGATGGCCAACAAGAAAGTGTCCAGGAGTGAGGGTTTCGAGGTCGTTAGGGTCATTAGTTATTGGTAAGAGAGGTCGAGAATTTAACACTGCTTCCACCTGAACCATAAAAGTATAAAATTCCTCATAAGTAAGGGGGTTTTCGTCAGATACTATACGACGTAAATGATGTTTAAAGGATTTTACCGCACTTTCCCACAAACCTCCAAAATGCGGAGAACCAGGGGGATTAAAATGAAACTGAATCATATTATTTTTGGCATAGGTTTCAAATTCAGTTGATTGACAAAGTTTATAAATTTCACGTAGCTCGCTATTTGCCCCAATAAAGTTGGTGCCATTATCGGAATATAAGTGCTGACATAAACCGCGGCGAGAGACAAATCTTTTAAGCATGGCCAGGAAACCTTGAGAAGTCAAATCGGTAACCAGTTCCAAATGCACTGCTCCAGTAGCCAAACACACAAATATGCATAGATAGGCTTTGATGAATTTCCGGTTACGCAATTTCGAATCTTTTATCATAAAAAATCCAGCATAGTCCATGCCGGTGTGAAGAAATGGTCTTGATGGGTTAATTCTTGGTTCAGGTAAGTTTCCCATAAGAGTATGTAAAGGTTTAGGGTTTTGTTTATAGCAAGTTATGCATCTATGAATAACATATTTTACAGCTGATTTTCCCTGTATGGGCCAAAATTTTTGTCTCACAAAAGAGAGAGTAGATTGTGTACCGGGGTGGAAGTTTATTTTGTGTATGTGAGTTATGATTAAATGAGTGAAAATGTGACTCTTTGGTAAAAGTATAGGATGTTTGGCTTGATAGTCAAGATTGGAATGTTGGAGTCTACCACCGACTCGCAAAACTCCAGTTTTGTCAATGAATGGGTTCAAGGATTTCAATTTACTTTGAGGCTTTAAGTAATTTTTGTTTTTCAATTGTACTAAATCTTTAGAAAATGTTTCACCTTGAATTATGGTAATTAGGGTAGTTAATGCGTGTTCACGTTCAAAAGGTGTTAATTGTCCTATTTGACGGGTATGTTTTGATAATTTCAAATTTTGAATAAATCGTAGGCAGTAAGCAGTCACATTAATCAGTTTATTGTAGTCAGAAAATTTTTCAAATAATGAAAAATACGATCTTGAAGAAATGAGCAAAATAGATTTAGGGTTCAATTCTAGGGTTTCAGAATCGAGTTTTTTACGTTTGTAATTAGAGATATGAGTATTATTGGGCCAAAATTCCTTTGGCTTGGATAAAAAGGCTGGACCATGCCACCACATAGAGCAGGTTTTGAGGTCCTGAGGACTCATGCCCCGAGATATAATATCCGCTGGATTTTCAGCAGACGAAATGTGATACCATGTATTCGGATCAGTAATTTGCTGGATTTCTGAAATTCTATTACAGACGTATGATTTCAATTGTCTAGGCTCTAAAGAAAGCCAACAGAGAACAATAGTAGAATCAGTGTAATAGTACACCTTGTTTGGTTGACAATTTGAAGCTTTTATGACTTTATTCATCAATCGAGATAGGACTAGGGCACCACATAGTTCAAGACGTGGTAAGCTTACGGCTTTTAAAGGAGCTACGCGGCTCTTAGCAGTTAGTAGATGAACAGAAATATTGCCAAAAGAATCTATAGAACGTGAATATATGCAGGCTCCAAAAGCATTAATGGAAGAGTCACTGAATCCGTGAAGTTCAAAAGCAACAAATGTTTTGATTGTGACTTGGCGGGGAATTTTGAAATAATCAACTAAGGATAAGTGATAGGTAAAGTTTTTCCATACTCGGAAAATGTCTGTGGGTACAGGATCATCCCAAGCGATTTTAAGTAACCATAATTTCTGTAAAAGGATTTTAACTTGTAAAACCATAGGTCCTAAAAGGCCAAGAGGGCGAAAATCTGTGAAATAAGTGATAATATGACACGTTTAGTTACAGGTGTAGAGTTAAGATCGATGTTAGAGTTATAGATGAAAATATCTTGTTCGGAATTCCAAGATATGCCAAGGGTTTTATGGTGATGAGATTCATCAAGTGTTAAGGATTTAGATTGAGTAAAGAGCTCGGTTATGTCAGATATTACAGATTGGATATTGGAAGAAAATTTTCTTAATTCAAGTCCGTAACTTTCAAATATCTTTATAAGATTTTTGCGAATATTTAAAAGAGCTTCTTCAGTAGATGCACCGGTGATGACGTCATCGACATAGACATCATTTCTTATGATTTCACTTTCTGTGGGATAAGAGTCCAAGGTGTCTTCTGAGATTTGGTTCAGACAACGAGTGGCTAAAAAAGCACTGCTTGCCATTCCATAAGTGACTGTGTTCAATTCAAAATGTCCAATATTGTCTTGAAAGTTGTCACGCCACAGAATTCGTTGGAGGCAACGTTGCTGAGGTTCGATCAAAAATTGGCGATACATTTTTGCAATGTCCCCTGTTAATACAAAATTATGCTGTCGAAAACGCAATATTACGGTAAATAAATCGTTTTGGACAGTAGGTCCGACTTTTAAGCAGTCATTGATAGATACTCCTGAAGACGACGTAGCAGATCCGTCGAAAACGACTCTGAGGCGAGTAGTTAGGCTATCACTCTTTTCCACACAATGGTGTGGAAGATAATAAGAGGGATATATAGAGTTATGGCTGGAGATATCTGAGTTTATTTCAGACATATGTCCAAGGCTTTTATATTCTGAGATAAAGTCGCAGTAGGATTTTTTTATATTAGGATTCTTATTCAGTTTTTGCTCAATTGCAAGAAAACGTTTCAAGGCGGTTTGAAAAGAGTCTCCAAGCTGAGAAACATTAGGCCTGAGAGGAAGGCTTACAATAAATCTTCCAGAGGAATCTCGATGTGTAGAGGCTTTAAAATGGTTTTCACAGTCGATTTCTTCTTGGGAATATTTATTTTTAGATATTTGTTCGGTGGTTTCTTCGCAGTTCCAAAAAAGCTGCAAACTATTTTGAAGATCGTTGTTTGTACATTTTAAGGAGTTTGTGTGTTGATTATTTGTTGTCAGTAAATCAACTGGGCCACTTACTACCCACCCTAGTTTGGTGTCTTGTAAGATAGGATTATTTTTGCCCAATTTAATTTGGTTAGCATTAAGGAGGTTGTAAAAAACACCTGCGCCTAGAAGTATATCTATATCGGCAGGTTTGAGAAACTCAGGGTCGGCTAGGTGAATATTTGTTGGTATATTTAAATTTGTGATGTTTATAGAGAAGGGAGGTATTTTTTCGGTTATTTTACTTATCACCAAGGCTGGTATTTTGATAGAAAAATTATCATGAATTGATTTTATTTTGAGTAGAGTTCGTTTAGAAATATTGGTGCATTTTTCGCTAATTCCTGAAACGGACATTTTAATAGGCTCAAAAGGTAAGTTTAACCTTTCAAATAAATTCTGAGTGACAAAATTGGATTGACTTCCATTGTCAAGTATGGCCTTACATACTATAGGCTGATGGTTTTTGTCAAATACCTCAATAAATGCGGTGGAGAGTAAGACAAATGAGTTTTGGTTTGCATTAGAACAATATAAATTTTGAGAGTGGTTATCTTCAATATTTACATTGTTTACATTGGGTAGAATTCGAAGATTCTCGTGTGATTGAGAGGTAGTTGGATTGTTTGAAATGGATAATCGTGAATGAGTGGTGCTATTAGTATGAGCGTTAGTTTGGGTGTTATCATGGCATGGTCGATTGAGAGGTTTCATATGATTTGGTTGCATGTGTAGCAATGAATGATGCTTGTTTTGACAGGTC
Organism: Lochmaea capreae; assembly: GCA_949126875.1. Lineage (NCBI taxonomy): Eukaryota > Metazoa > Arthropoda > Insecta > Coleoptera > Chrysomelidae > Lochmaea > Lochmaea capreae. The sequence continues at coordinate 14,025,569 of OX421411.1, forward strand.
TTGCAAGTATAAGTAGACTTGCAATCACTTTGGCGGTGTCCTGGACGCAGACAATTGGTGCATAAGTTCGCACGTTTTGCCTCCGAAAACCTATTACTTATAGGTAAGTCAATAAATTTTCGGCATGAATATATAAAATGACTGTCTTTGCAAAGTGGGCATGAAATAGTGTTGTTGTTATGGGAAATTAATGTTTTACGTTCGTATTTTTGAGGTTTATCAGATACAAAAGGTTTTTTAGTATTCAATTTGAAGTCAAGAGATTCCAAAAAACGACAACGTTGAGATAAAAAAGTTATAAAATCTTGAGTTGAAGGATTATCAATATTTCTTGAGAAATGTTCCCATTCTTTACGACTATTATAGTCCAATTTTGAGGTAAGTAAATAAATTAAAATGCTGCTCCATTGGTCTACAGGTTCATTTAAGTTCTGTAAAGATTTAAAATGATTTTGAAAACTGTCCAGAAGTTTTCTTAAACTGAGATGAGAATCATCTTTCACTTGGTTGAGTTCAAAAATACATTTGATGTGCGAGTGCACGATTGCCTTTTTGTTTTCGTATCTTTCCTGCAGAAGGGACCAAGCAGTAGCATAGTTATTCTCGGTTATGGCTAAAGAGTTGATTATTTGAACAGCTTCTCCCTGTAAGCTGGATCGTAGATAATAGAATTTTTCAATTCTATTGAGCTGAGCGTTTTTCTCAATGAGCGTGATAAAAGTATCTTTAAAATTGGTCCAAGTATCATAGGATCCGCTGAAATTAGGTAGTGGTATAGGGGGGAGACGTGAACCGTACTGACCATGTGCCGATGGCAGTGCTACTTGCACTGAAGAGCCAGTAGAGAGAGCACTTGGGGCAGCCTGAGCGGCATTAATTTTGTTTATAATCAATTTTGCATTTGAAATATTCGTGAAATATAAATTTTCAAATGATTCGTATTCTCTATCCTGATCCTTTATTTCTTCATATTCATTATCTAAACAGAGTTTCTCAATTTGAATTTGGACATGCTTGAATTCATCAATCAAAGGTTCAATCCTATTTAATCGAGTGGTCAGGTCTATCAACAAAATAGGATTATTTAAATCATCGCATTTCAATTCCAAAAAGGTTTGAAATCTATTTATTTCGTTAGTGACAGCGTCGCGACGAGCTACGAGATCATTATAAATGTCAATTTTTTGACAACTGTCATCTTGATGGTTACCCCTTTTTGATTTAGGCATCTTGAGGGATAGCAATACGGATTAGTTGAGAAATAAAAGTGTTACACCCACGGTAGAACAAATTGCTACACTTATAGCGTATCAGAAGGATCGATATAGCGGTTAAAATCACTTAAACACGTTAAAAAATGGCTTGATTAGCCGTTTCGCGGAAATGACCAGAAAACAGCTCGAAATGGTTCAGATGGATGCGATACTAATTGAAAGTTAGGTTAAGTTAGATTAGGTTAGGTACCTTGTCTTTGTCAATTTGTCCTTCAGATTTCATATAACGATTGCTGCACAATGCTTCTTGGAATATGGATTCAACTGGGTAAACTGGAAGGCTTGACATCCGTCACGGTCCTCAAATTGATTATGGAATGGATATCCGGCTCGAATCGATCAAAAAATGTGTGGATATGATTCTTCTCTTTGTTCAGAATATTTATCCTTAGGTTATTTAAAGAAAACAGCTTATTTTAATAGCTTTTTCTATTGATTTTATTTTCGTAACAATACAAAATTAGTGGACTGTATATTATTGACAGCTATGTCATAACAAACTAAAAACCATGGTGATAGCACCTTAGGCTGGTGGCTATATTAAAACAGGAACTAGATAAAAAAGATTGTTCAGAAACCTCAACCACACCACTAAAAGTTACTAGATTGGGAGTGTGTTCCGGAAGGGTCGTGTTCAGACTTTTTGAACTAAATGAAAATTACGTGAAATATGTAATGTGTCTAAATATCGAATGATGATTGGCCACAGGTCATTGCGAAAGTAAAGTAAACAAATGTCACATTATTGTGAAAAGATGTAAGGTTATAATAAGTAGTTTATGTAAAATGTTTTAAGAATTTGAGGATTCGTGAGAATATAGAAATGCAATTGTATGATTAAATTTTTTTTTAACATTTGAGGCTTTGGTGTAGCAAAACTAAAAGTGAAAAGAAGTTTTGTTATCGAAAAATACCATAATATAGTACTGCAATGTATGTAAAACTTGATGTGAAAGTTATATTATTAAGAAGAAAAAAGTAGCATGGATTTTTTTCATAAAAGGGAATGAATAATAATGAAAAATAGCAAATACCTTGAGTAAAATATAATACTTTGTTAATAATAAATACTAAACAACAAACGTGGTAGTAATGAATGAGGTAATGACAATTTTCATATAAATAAAAACAAAACTGACAAATGTCAGTGTCAGTGGTATCAAAAGAGCTGTGTGAAACTAGTGGCAATCTGACCAATCACTAGGCAGCAGAAATGCCAACTTAAATTCAAATCGCTCCTCTTAGTTTAAAAACAAGGTATAGATTTCCTCGAATAAATTTGAAATTAGAATAAACCCACAATATGAAGTCGTCACAGATAAATCTAGGGAGCTCTCTGTTGAAATTGATCAATAATCAGGTGCCTTGGATTAATATTTGGTGTAACCATGGTATAATAGTAGATAGATATAAATGTCAGATTTGATTGAATTGAAGTTTTATATTCGATTTAAGTAGCTGTTTCTAATTAAAGTTTTGTATCGTCCGAGTTTGTATTACTGTGCACCTGTTATCCAACAGGTTATGGGCCCAGAGTTCCTGTAAAGAATAATATATAGTAAATTTTACGTTTTTTCTATCGAGCTCCTACGAAAACCGTTGCAAAAAATATGGCGGGTGAATCGAGTATGGCGGCAAGTATTGAAAAACTAAAAGGACGAGAAAACTATTCAGAATGGAAATTTCAAGTGACTGCTTTATTAAAACTAGATGGATTGTGGAATTGCATTTCTAGGCAAGTAGCAGTAACATCGTCAGATGCAGATATTGCGGCAAATGCACGACGTGAAGAAAAGGCGTTGTCAAAAATAATATTATCATTAGATAAATCAACGTACCCACACGTAATGCAAGCCAAAACCGCAAGTGAAGCATGGACAGCACTTGAAAAAGCTTTTGAAGATAAAGGGCTTCATCGAAGGTTGAGATTATTGAGAAGTTTATGCTCAATCAAACTTGAAAACTTTGATAACATGGAAGATTATGTGAATCAAATAATGTGCCTCTCTCAGCAACTAATGTCAATTGGAAAACCCATTGATGACGAATTTCTTGGTGTGATAATGTTACAAGGGCTCACTGAAGATTATGAACCCATGGTAATGGCGCTTGAAAATTCTGGGGTGGACATAACTTCTGATTTTGTGAAAACGAAATTGCTACAAGATAAAAAGTGGCAAAATGGAAGACATGGAGGTGATTCTGCTCTAGCTGTGAGATATAACAAGTTTAAGAAATCTCCATGGTGCTGGTGCTGTAAGCAAAAAGGGCATTACAAAAATCAATGTCCCCAAGCACATGACAAAAAGGATGTGACACCAAATAAAAATAAAAACAAACAAATTGATAACCGAGCTGGAAATAAAGCCTTGTTTGCTGCTGCATTTGGTGTAAATATGAAAAATAATGTTTGGTACATTGATAGTGGCGCATCTTCTCATATGACAGGTAACAGTGATATTTTAATGGAATTGACAAATAAAAATTCTGGACAAGAAATTTCCATAGCAAATAATAATAAACTGTTCGTTAGTGGTACTGGCAATAGTATTGTAAAGCTAAAACAAGATGGAATTGAAAGGAATATTGTTGAAATTAAGTATGTTCCAGATCTTTCAGTTAATCTTCTTTCAGTAAACTCGATGGTGTCCAAAGGTTACAGTGTATGTTTTGACGCTGAAGGCTGTAAAATTATTGAACAAGAGAAATGTTGTATTAAGGGAGAACCCATAGCAACAGCCAGTAATATTGATGGTTTGTATAAATTGGATATTTTTTCGGAGCAGGTGAACTTAGCGAAAGCAACCACTTCTCATATGCTATGGCACAAGCGACTAGGTCATCTTAATCACTATAGTATGAGTCTACTAAAAAGAAGTCTAGCAACAGGAATGGTATACGAAGAAAATAATGTTCCTGAACACTGTGAAAGTTGCATTAAAGGAAAACAATCAAGAAAACCATTTCCTTACAGAAAGGACAAAGAAGTTGTTAAAAATAAACTTGACCTGATTCATTCTGATTTAGTTGGACCAATGGAAGTAGAATCATGGGGAGGTAAAAGATATATTTTTTCTCTCATTGATGACCATACAAGGAAAATATTTTGTTATTTTCTTAAATCGAAAAATGAAGTTCCTGCTATTTTCAAAGAATTTTGTTTGATGGTAGAAAATCAAACAGAACGAAAAATAAAAGTACTAAGGACTGATAATGGGGGTGAGTATTGCAATAAAACATTAGATGCTTTTCTCAAAGATAAAGGAATTAAGCATGAGCTGACTGTACCCTATAGTCCTGAACAGAATGGTGTGGCTGAGAGATACAATCGTTCAATTCTTGAAAAGGTACGTTCTTTGCTTATTGAATCAAACAGCCAGAAACAAATGTGGGCAGAAGCAACAAACACCGCAGTTTATCTTTTAAACCGTTCACCTACGAAGAAAATACGTGGTGCAACGCCAGAGGAAAAGTGGACTGGAAAGAAGGTAGATCTTGGCCATCTTAAAGTGTTTGGATGTAGTGCTTTTGTCCATATACCAGATATAAAAAGAAGAAAACTAGATGAAAAGAGCAAAGAGTATATTTTCGTTGGATATTCTGAAGACAGTAATGGATATAGATTATTGGATCTTGAGAATCACAATCTAAAAATAGCAAGAGATGTTGTGTTTCTAGAAGAAAAATTTCCAGAAAAGTTGCACCCTCCGAAGTTAAGCACTTTCTTTCCACTAAGTGTCAGTACTTCAGTGGATGAAAACTCCAGTTCACCACCTTCAGAATCTGGTGAATCCAGTGAAGAAGATAATAGAGCTGTGGTAGTAAGTGATAGTGAAAATAGTTCGGAAAATAGTGATTCCGAAGTAAATATTCGTGAAAGTGATTGTGAATCTTGTGCTTAATTCAAGGAGTTCGCCGTAACGAAGTTTGCTGGTTTGATTCCTTAGCACATGTCTTGAGCGGCTTCAAGATTAAGCTGGCCAAGTCCAATTGGCAGAGGTTAAATAAACAAAGCTACGAAGGACCAGCTGGCAAAAGCGCCAGCAACTTTGAATAATCTGATGTAGGTGGTAGGAAGAAATAAAATGCAGTATTTAACTAACTGATATTTAACATGACTAAATATTTAACTGTAGTGACAATCGAGATCAATAAAGGTAATACTGACAATAAAAAAACAATACAAGTGCATCCATTATGGATATATATTAAATTACCAATAGCTGTAGGAAACAGATCAGAGAGCGCTTCCTTGTTCCAAATCTTAATAGGGATTGCATAAATGTGAAAATCTAAAGATGGTTGGCACACAAGTCCCGAATGGCAACAGCGCGACCATACCGGTTAAAATATAAATGTGAGTTTAAGAGTGGATAAATTTCACTGTACTTACAGTACCTATACCTGGACAAATCACTGACTCTAATTTATTATACATTATTTGAGTCACCTTTAATACAAAAGAATGAACTATTGCAATTAATATTTAAACATTATAAAAACCTAATGAACTTAGTTGCTCACACTTCCACAGTCACAAGTAGAGAGAGAGAATATGGTCCTATCGACTCCAAAGGTACCACGTTCGGGTCGGATCGATACGACTCGTAAAACAATAGACGCGGGAGCGAACCCATGTATGAATTTATAGGAAATTTATACATACTGGGGGGGGGGGAATGAAAAAAGGATTTTCCTCGAAGAGGAATTAATAAGGGGAGAACCAAGAGGTTAGGTTAGGTTAAAATTCAAATAACGAAAACTAAAATAAATGTTCCTTTCTGTGAAACTCAATCTTCGCAAGGAAGAGGGGCAAGTTTAGTTATAGGGCGAGTATATACGCCATCTTGCGTTTTCACTCGGGCGGCACGGACCTTGCCATCTTTACCAGTAAGTAAATCCACTACTCTGGCAAGGGGCCAGTTCAAGGGAGGACGATCTTCAGCTTGCACCAGCACAAGTTGGTTAATCTGAAGGTTAATTGAAGGTCTGCACCACTTGGGTCGATGCTGCAGTCGATGCAGATAGTCAGTGCTCCATCGTTTCCAGAATTCCTGTTTCATTTTAATGCAATTTTCCCAAAGGGTTAATCTATTAACAGGTTTAGTTGATAGGTCACGGTCGGGATACGCAATCAATGCACCTCCGATCAGAAAATGGCCAGGAGTTAGGGAAGTCAGATCGTTGGGATCGTTAGAAAGGGGGTATAATGGTCTGCTATTCAAGATAGCTTCAACTTGGGTCAGGACGGTGGAAAGTTCCTCGAAGATCAGACAAGAAGAGCCTATAATTTTGGTGAGGTGGGTTTTGGCACTTTTCACTGCCGCTTCCCATAATCCACCCCAGTGGGGCGAACGGGGTGGGATAAATTTCCAAGAAATTTCAGTGACGGATAAAAAAGACTGTATCTTACGAATATTGTCAGAAGATTGCAAAAAACGGGAGAGCTCCCTTAACTGGTTTCGAGCCCCAATAAAATTAGAACCATTATCGCAATATATGGTGTGAGGATTTCCTCTTCGACTAACAAATCTTTTCAAGGCGGCAATAAAAGCTTCTGAAGAAAGATCACTCACCAGATCAATATGGACAGCCTTAGTCACCATACATATAAAAATAGCGATGTACGCTTTTTGTCTGGGAGCTTTCCTTAAGGAAGAAGATTTAATTAAAATGGGTCCAGCAAAATCTAGGCCAGTTTTGTGAAATGGACGAGATTCTTGTACACGATCAAGTGGTAGGGGAGACATTATCTGCGAAGAAACTTGGGCATTGAATCGGAAACAGGTCACGCATTTTTTAATTAATTTTTTGATGAGACGGGTGCCATTCATTGGCCAATATTGTAGTCGTAAATTGCCTAAAACATTTTGGGCACCGCTATGACCAAGACGCCGATGTTCACGGGTAATCAGCAAATTAACAACATGATCATCCTGGGGTAATAATAGCGGGAACTTTTGATTAAAGGGCAAGGAAGAGAATTGCAGACGACCACCTACTCTCAATAGATCGTCGTTATCCATAAAAATATTCAAAGGGATGAGCTTTTTATTTACAATGGGCGTGTTTGTTTTCAGACAATGAATCTCTTTCGCAAAGTGTTTACGTTGAAGTTCTCTAATTATAAAATCATGGGCAACCCTTAGATCTTCAGTGGATAGATGTCCAACCGTTCTAGGTTGTTTTTTAATTAGATTTACAAATTTGAATATTTGAGCTATGACCCTCACCAGAGTATTAAAATTTGAGAATCGGGAAAATATTGACTCCCAAAAGCTTGGGATAGTCCGGGTTACGGTCAAATTGATCTTTTTGCATTCGGGCAAATCGACTATAGGTTCAAACGAGTCCATCGTATCCACTTCTTTTACCTCGATTAAAAACGAGGGACCCTCGAACCAGAAAGGAGAGACTTGGGGAGAAAATTTACCGCGAGACAATAAATCGGCGGGGTTCAAATGAGACTTGACATGTCTCCAAATAAAATTTTCACTATTATTTTGTATAATTAACACACGACGGGAAACAAAAGGAGAAAAATCATTTGCATTCCGTTTCACCCAACAAAGGGCCACCTGGGAATCGGACCATAAATTTGTAGAAGAGAGTTGTATAGATACAGAAAGAATTTGAACTATCTTACTAGTTAAAATGGACAAGAGTTCCATCGCACACAGCTCTAGCCTGGGAATAGTTAATTTCTTTTTCAACGGATTTACTCTTGATTTAGCGGTAATCAATCGAGAAGATCTAGAATTGTCAGAGTAAACCACTACTAAATAGAGGCAGCCGCCATATGCCTGTTGGCTAGCATCACAAAATCCATGAAGGGAACAAGACACAACAACCTTATTTTCAAACAGATGCCTGGGAACCTGAAGATGAGCCAACTCGGATAACGATGATTGAAATTTTTCAAACTGGTTAATTATGGATGTGTCAGAAATGGGGACATCCCACCCAATCTGTGACTTCCACAATGATTGCATTAGGAGTTTTCCCGAGACGGTCAGGTTATTAACGATTCCAAGCGGATCAAAGGTACTAGCAAGGACGCTCAGTATCTTTCTTTTAGTTAAAGCAGAATTATCTGATAAACGTGCAGTTTTGATATGTAAACAATCAGAAGTAGGGTTCCATTTAAGCCCCAAAATCGTACTTGACGAATCGTCAAAACTACGATCAACGTTAGCATTAGCTGATTCATTTATTGATTTTAAAAATTCAAAAGAGTTAGACTGCCACTTATGTAGTTGAAATTCATGTTGTCCTAACATGCTATTCAATTCATTATAAAAAATAGGTAAGTCATTTTTATTATTAGTCCCGGTTAAAATATCGTCCATGTAAGTCTGATGAAGGATAGCGTGCTGCGCCTTAGGGCAATCTGGGTTGTTTAAAGCAATGTCCTTTAGGACTCGGGTAGCTAAGAAGGGGGAACAGTTTTGCCCGAAACTTAGGCGAGATAACTGAATACATTTGAACGAGTCATTGGGACTGTCTCTCCACAAAATATTTTGCAAATGTCTTTGCGAAGGATTGATGTCGATATATCGATACATCATCTTAATGTCGGCACAGAGGACATATTTATAACCCCTGAATCTACATAGTATGTCGAAAAGATTATCTTGAACCCGATAACCCTTAGAGGTTAAATCATTAAGGGAAAGGCCAGAATCTGTTTTAGAAGAAAAATCAAACACTACTCGGAGTTTGGTGGATGCGCTATCTTCGCGTATCACCGCCCTATGAGGTATGAAATATTTGAACTCGTTAGTTATAGAGTTATAAAAAGACAAAGGTACTACTTGAGCGTGATCGAGTGAGATATATTCGGAAATAACTTTTTGATATTCCGCAAAAAGAGCAGGATTATACTTGAATTTCTTCTCAAGAGAAGCGAAACGTTGGGAGGCTATACCAAATGACTGACCTAATTTTTTAGAATGATTTTCAATGAGCGGCATATTCACTTGATAACGACCGGAGGGAAGAATCACCGTTGTATCATGAAATAATTGCTCCACGAATTCGTCGCTGGAGCATTGCGATTGACTTTCAGAGATTTCTTCGAGCTCCCAAAATTTTTCCATTGCTAGCTGGAGTTTATTATTTTTATCGTATTGATCATTACAAACAGTTAAAAATGAAGAAGCATATTTATTTAAACTAGTTGGCCGCCCAAACCTGTCTAATTGGATAGGACCGGCTATAACATACCCAAGTTGCGTATCTATGAAGGAAGGCGAAGTGGGACCCGTATTAATCACGGTCGCTTTAAGCAGGAAGTGGTACAAATCACAGCCAATGAGAAGGTCTATTGGGCCAGATTCAAAAAATAAAGGATCGGCAAGTTCAAACTCTATTTGAGTAGGAATTTTCAAGTTAGAAGGGGATATAGTAAATTGAGGCAAATTATTTGTTATTTTATCTATAACCGAGCAAGAAATACTAAATTTATTGTGAGTTGCAACTTGAGAAGTGAATGTGATATCAATCACTTCTCCACTATGAGTGCAATTATTACTACCCAAGCCAGAAATGCTTAGAGTTTGTTTTCGTGAAGGTATATTCAATTTTTGGGCAAAGCTGCGGTTGATAACGCTCATTTGGCTAGCTGAGTCCAGCAAAGCTCTCGCAACGAAGGACCGGCCATGTGAACCGTTGACATTCACCAGGGCCGTAGGTAAAAGTACTATATTATCCTTAACGGACATCGCAGTTAAAACAGTTTGGGGTGACACCGAATTCGGAACTCCAGGTGGTTGAGTTGATAAAGAAGAATTTAAAAAATTAGATCTACTAGTAGTATTGGGAGGAGTATTTACATAGGACGGAGAGGACGCATTTGAATTTCCGGCATTGGCAGCTCTAGAAGAATGTTGATTGTGATAATTATTTGACAATTGATTATGGTTATCGAAATGTAAGTAACTATGATGGGACTTATTACAAGTCACGCATCTTCTAAGAGATTTACAATTAGCAGTAATGTGGCTACCGTTCAGACAGTTAATACAAAGCTTTTTGGTTTTAACAAACTGGTATCGATCTTGAGGTGATAACGACATGAATTTAGAACAACCATATATAGAATGAGACGGATCCGAACAATGAAGACAGCTAGGTTTGTTAGCCCCGGCTCGTGATATATGTGAATGATTATTACTATTAGAAGAATTTGAACTAGAAACAAGTGTTACTTTATTTCTGCTAGAATCAGTATGTTTAGTTTGAGATTTAACCTTTTTATTGGTTTCAAAGAGGTTTAAATTTTCCAACATTGATTGACGTTTCTGTAAGAAGTCGAAAAAGTATTCCGCGGTAGGAATAACTTCCGGTTTCCGCTCACTTTCAAAGGCTCTTCTGGAGTTAAAATCAAGTTTTTGCTCCATCAAAAATATTATCAATGACTCGAAGTTCACTTCCGGTGCCAGTTGTAGATTTTTAATCAAATCAAATGTTTTACGAGTAGATACTTGGAATTCGCGCAACTCAGAAGGAGTGCTTTTAGAAACGGGATTTTGATCCACTAAGGTTTGGAACAAAGAGTACAGAAGCTTATACTTATCGTCATACGCATTTTTAAGAATGTTTAAAGCAATATTCAAATTCTGGTTGGTTACTCCCAAAGAGTCAATCATTTCCAACGGAGGCCCGCGTAAAAGACCTTTAAGATAATAAAATTTTTCACCATCTGATTTTAATTTATTATTATTGAGGACTAGTGCTGAAAAAAGATCGATGAAAGATGGCCACTCTTGTGCCGAGCCAGAAAACGGCTTAATATTAATTTTCGGTAAAACGACATTGGATACATCGTTCGATTCAGAAGTATGAGCATTAAGTACTTCTTTTTGTTTATTTCCGATAAGAAGTTCAAGTTTAGCAATACACGATTCGAACCGATCCGCGACTACGTTCTCAACAACACCATCTGAAGAGGTACCATCTTCGTCGGTATTAGCTAAAGAAGAAATTTCCAATTGAATTTCTTGATAAGTGTCATAATGACCAGAGATATTTTTAAGTTTCACGTTAAGTAAATAAATTTCTTCGGAACCATCGAGCTCCTCTATGAATCTTTCAATACGAGTTAATTGCGATTTACAACCGCGTCGTTTATTTTTTAAATGAATTAAGGCCATAATTGAATCTAGGTATAACCAACCCAATTTAAAACTCAACTATATTATAAACACAAATTTGAAACTAAAAGTGAATAAAACTTTTCAGTGTAGAAAGTTGCCTACGAAAATACATAAATAACTTTCAGATTAATCCGCAAATTATTTCAAAAAGATAAAGTGTATCAACAAATTTTTACAGTGTAGATTCGTATGTGAGCGAGTACCTAATAGATAGAGAAAATTCATAAATGTAAAGGATACCATAAAAACAGTTCAATAAATACCTACCTAGAATGAAGGCATCTAAATGTAAAACAATATCTGTTTTCAACGTAATGCATACATATTTCAAAAAATAAAAATACCATCAATAATTTTTTACAGTGTAGTAAATATCCAAACGAAATCTTTAAGAAATTGACAACATACTCATTATATCAATACTTCAAAAGGTTATGAATTACTTTTTTACATCGTAAACTCATGTAGCAATAACCTCAAAATAGTTTCAATTACATTAAAATTCAAAACTCAAACATAAAAATTCAATTCACTAAACACAAGTGAAATAGATAGAATTATTATTATAAAGATTCTACGATAGCAAGATCGAAAGCGTGAAAAAGAATTTCAAATACTTAATTCCACATATTATGTTACAAATAAGAAAATATAATAATTTTCTATACCAAATAAATTGAAAATAGTATCTTTAACACTAAAAGAAATAGCACACAAATCATAAATTTTTAAATGCTTAGACAGAAATCGTTGATAAAAAATGTAGATACAGTTGTCGGCAAAACGTGGAAGATTACCCCCCTACTTAAAGGCAGGTGTCGATGTAAACACAAACCAAGCTCCAACCGTCAAGACGTCGCCATGCGATTCTTCACGCGCTGTTGCCAATACGCTCAAATTTTACCGAAATGTTCGATTTTGTTCTTTCGCGATAAAGTATTTTCAAAAAATGTTTTTCACAAGCACTAAGATGATCGTTTCCACGGACACACACGAAAGTATACAATCAATGCACAGAATGTTAAGGGTATCAAGTTGAATTAATAGTAGAAAATGACAGCTATGGCCAAACAACAGGAGAGATGTCAATATGACAGATAGATCCGGCTCGAAGGACCAACAAAAACTATGTGCTTAATTCAAGGAGTTCGCCGTAACGAAGTTTGCTGGTTTGATTCCTTAGCACATGTCTTGAGCGGCTTCAAGATTAAGCTGGCCAAGTCCAATTGGCAGAGGTTAAATAAACAAAGCTACGAAGGACCAGCTGGCAAAAGCGCCAGCAACTTTGAATAATCTGATGTAGGTGGTAGGAAGAAATAAAATGCAGTATTTAACTAACTGATATTTAACATGACTAAATATTTAACTGTAGTGACAATCGAGATCAATAAAGGTAATACTGACAATAAAAAAACAATACAAGTGCATCCATTATGGATATATATTAAATTACCAATAGCTGTAGGAAACAGATCAGAGAGCGCTTCCTTGTTCCAAATCTTAATAGGGATTGCATAAATGTGAAAATCTAAAGATGGTTGGCACACAAGTCCCGAATGGCAACAGCGCGACCATACCGGTTAAAATATAAATGTGAGTTTAAGAGTGGATAAATTTCACTGTACTTACAGTACCTATACCTGGACAAATCACTGACTCTAATTTATTATACATTATTTGAGTCACCTTTAATACAAAAGAATGAACTATTGCAATTAATATTTAAACATTATAAAAACCTAATGAACTTAGTTGCTCACACTTCCACAGTCACAAGTAGAGAGAGAGAATATGGTCCTATCGACTCCAAAGGTACCACGTTCGGGTCGGATCGATACGACTCGTAAAACAATAGACGCGGGAGCGAACCCATGTATGAATTTATAGGAAATTTATACAAATCTAGGTATCCGAAGCGAAATAGATGTAAGCCAAAATATTTGGATGATTATTTTATAGATAATGATGTATCTGATAATTCAAATTTTGCCATGTTAGCAAGTATGTTAGCTATATCTAATGATTCAGAACCATCAACTCTTTCTGAAGCAATGTTAAGTACAAGAAGTGCTGAATGGAAGCATGCTATTAAAAAAGAATTAGATGCGTTTAAACTTAACAATGCTTGGGAATTGGTTGATAAGCCTATTAATAAAAATATAGTAAAAAATAAATGGGTTTTTAAAACCAAGTTGGATCAAAATGGAGATATAGCTACATATAAGGCTAGGCTGGTTGCCAAGGGTTTTACCCAGAAATACGGCATAGATTATTCAGAGACGTTTTCTCCAGTAATCCGGTTTAGTAATTTAAGATTACTTCTTGCAATTTCAACTGAATTAAACTTGGAAGCAGATCATTTAGATGTGGAGACGGCGTTTCTGAATGGTGACATTGATGAACAAATTTACATGAGTCAGCCAGAAGGTTTTGAAGAACCAGGGTCAGAAAGTAAAGTGTGTTTGCTCAAAAAGGCTATTTATGGGTTAAAACAATCATCAAGATTATGGTATGAAAAAGCTCGTAATGTACTTGTTGATTTAAAATTTATCCAATCAAATATAGAGCCTTGTATTTTCTTTAAAAATATTGGAAATTCTATAGTTATAGTTGCACTTTACGTAGATGACTTCTTTATCTTTTACAATAATCTTGATGAGGCCAATTCATTAAAAATTGAATTAAATAAACATTTTCGTGTAAAAGATCTTGGACCAATGTCACAAATATTAGGTATGAAAGTTGAGAGAAACCGTACTAAGGGTGAGTTAAAATTATCTCAGGAACAATACATTGATAAGATTCTAAATAAATTTCAAATGTCAGACTGTAATACAGTCGGTACTCCTTTAGAACCAAAGCAAACTTTTAAACCTGATGAAGTATTTTATGATGCTCCTTTTCAACAGTTAATTGGGTCAGTAATGTATCTGTCAGTGTGTACAAGACCTGATATTACGTTTTCAGTATCATATCTAAGTCAATTCAATATTAACCATTCAAAAGAGCATTGGTTAAGTGCTAAAAGATTGCTTAAGTATCTGAAAGGTACAAAAAATGTAGGTATCACTTTCAAAAAATCAAATAGTCCTGTAAGCGGTTTTGTTGACTCTGATTGGGGTAATGCGATCTCAGATCGGAAGTCATTTTATGGTTATATTTTTACTTTAGCTGGAGGGCCTATATCATGGGAATGCCATAAGCAAAGAACTGTAGCTTTGAGTTCAACTGAAGCTGAATATATAGGTATATGTGAGGCAGCAAAAGAGTCTTTATATATAAAATCTTTATATATGTAGTGAAATTTTTGGAAACAGCAATATCTGTAATTTCCTAAATATGAAGATGCCTGTCACTATTTACAATGATAATCAGAGTGCCTTGATGTTGTCAGAGAATCCTAGTTTTCATAAGCGCACTAAACATATACATGTTAAATACCATTTTGTTCGTGAGTGTGTAAAAAATAACGAAATTAAATTGTTGCACATGCCAACTCAAGAAATGGTAGCAGATATTCTGACAAAATCTTTAGGTACTAAAAGACACAAATATTTATGTGAAAAGCTGAACATGATATGAAAGTATTACATAATGTTGTTTTGCATATTTTTGTATTTGTAAAATTGTTGGCACCCTTTTATTGAGGGAGAATGTTGAAATTGATCAATAATCAGGTGCCTTGGATTAATATTTGGTGTAACCATGGTATAATAGTAGATAGATTTAAATGTCAGATTTGATTGAATTGAAGTTTTATATTCGATTTAAGTAGCTGTTTCTAATTAAAGTTTTGTATCGTCCGAGTTTGTATTACTGTGCACCTGTTATCCAACACTCTCCACTATTAGATTGTCTTCTTAAAAATAACTATTGTAAAGATCTGCAGATATAGTTTTCTTTGGTTTCCTATACCATTGTGTTATAATATGTAAAAGTTGGTAACCCTGACAGAATTCATGTCACTCAGCCGATGTCACTTGTTAGTTTTCAGTTTCCTATGAGCAGCACTTGTAAGCTGTCGTACTTGCAAAATACTAAATGTTCCCGCCAATTACCGGCTTGTGTATTTATAAGTTTTTTACATAATAAAACCTGTACCGTATTTGTGCATTATTTCCACTAGTTACATAACATTGGTTATGGGCCCAGTTATACACAATACGGGAGAATAGATCATAAATAGAAAAAGCCAATAGTGAGGTTAAGTTGAAGAAAGAAACAAAAAAAGGGAAAGAACTAGAAAAGGGTGATAAAAATGGAAACTGGAAAAGACCAGATGCACGAAAATAAATATGGAATAATACCCTTCAAAGGTAACGGCTTTGATAATTGGAAATTTCGAATTGAGTCAGTTTTAAGGGCCTCTGACGTACACGTGGTCATCGAGGTCACCAATGATGGCGATAATGGCACACAAATTCAAAGAAGTGAAGAATGGATTAAAAAGGACAATAAGGCAAGAAACATTATAATTCAAAGCGTAGCAGATTCCCACCTTGAATATATCAAAGATATAGAAAGTGCCGTCGAAATGTTAAAAAAATTAGAAAGCGTATTTGCAAAGAAAGGTACATGCTCCAAGTTTTTCCTTTTAAAAGAGTTAGTTAGTCTGAAATACAATACGCAAGAAGACTTACAAAGTCACTTTACAAAATATGATAAGATAGCAAGAGAACTAAAGGAACTGGGAGCTGATTTCTCAGAATCCGACATGGCCTGTTTCTTGCTATTGTCAATGCCCATTGAGTATGAAAATGTAGTGACTGCAATAAGAACAATGTCCGAAGAGGATGAACTAAAACTCACAGCAGTGAAGAAAAGGCTGTTAGAATTCAAAAATAACAAAAGAATAGTACAGAAACCAAAAGATTCCTCTTCAGCATCATTTGTCGCTACACAACCAAATATAAAGTGTAACCGTTGTGGTAAGAATGGACACTTACAAAATGTATGTGGTATAAAATGCTTTATTTGTAACAAGTTGGGCCATCGAGCAGCAGAATGCCGAAATAAGAGAAAAACAAACAATGGTAATAGAGTGCAAGCAAACTATGTAGCAGATACAGAAGTTGAAACTGTGGCTTTCATTTCAACTCCAACTATGGAAGAAAACAATAATAAATATACCTGGTGGTATGCGGATTCTGGAGCATCTCATCACTATATCAATGATGAGAGACTTCTGATAAATAAAAAACAGTTGGAAGTGCCGAAGTCAATACAGTTAGCAGAAAAAGGAAAATGCATGCTAGCAACAAGTTATGGTGATGTGAAAGTGCTAAGTGTAATAAATGGAAAGGAAATAGTGATTAGTTTAAAAAATGTATACTGTGTGCCTGAATTACGGGTAAATTTATTGTCCATATCTAAAGTAGAAGAAGCAGGTTATGATGTTATTTGCACTGCTGGTACCATATGCATAAAGAAAAACAATGTAATTTTTGTGAAAGGTAAGCGAATTAACAATTTGTATAAATTAGCATTCAAATTGCTGGATGGAACCAGCAATGCAAATTTAGCTATTGAGTCAAATGAAAATATATGGCATAAAAGATTTGGTCATTTAAACTATGAATCATTAAGTAGAATCAATAACCTTGGTCTTGTTAATGGCTTATGTTTCAAAGGTAACAAAAATAATGTCATCTGTGATATATGTGTAAGGTCTAAACAAAGAAATCTACCTTATCATTCAAAGACTTTAAGGTCAAACAGAATATTAGAATTAGTTCACACAGATGTATGTGGACCAATAACACCTACATCACATAATGAAAACAGGTATTTTGTTACTTTTATCGATGATTTCTCTAGATTTGTTATTGTATATGTTGTAAAATCAAAAAATGAAGTTTTTGAATGTCTCAAAAATTATGTAGCCAAGGTAACAGCTTTGTTTTGCGGTAAGAAGGTAGCTAAAATTAAATGTGATAATGGGGGTGAATATAATTCATCATTGTTAAGGGACTTTTGTAGTAAAAAAGGAATTCAAATTTCATTTACACCTCCTTATACACCTCAAATGAACGGAGTTGCAGAGCGCATGAACCAAACCCTCATGAACATGGCAAGAGCAATGATAATGCAGGCAGGCATGGACAAAATTTTTTGGGAAGAAGCCGTTTTGACTGCTGCATATATAACCAACAGAACTCAGTCTCATCTAGTAAAAGATAAGACTCCATACGAGCTCTGGCTAGAAAGGAAACCAAATGTTTCAAATATGCGTGTCTTTGGATGTGTATCTTATGTAAGAATGCCTGACAGTACAAGAACAAAATTAGATGATAGAGGCATCAAATGCAAACTTGTAGGGTACACTGAAAATGGCTACAGACTGTGGTACGAAGAAGATGGTAGAATTATTCATAGCAGAAATGTTATCTTTGATGAAGAAAAATAAAATAAAAGAAGATAGTGAAGATGAATATGATGCTAGTGAAGAGACCAGAAAGATGAAAGAACATAATCAAGAAGAAAGCGAGGAAGGACAAATTGAAGAAATAACAGAGAGACAGCATGAAAATGGAATTGAAAATAGTGGGACAACTGAAGAGAGACCTAAACGAAATATAAAGTTGCCATCTCATTTACAAGATTACGAAGTAGATTTCGGATGCATGGCCTTACTTAGTGGTCTCTGTGACACTCCAACTCCAAAATCATACTTGGATGCCAAAAGAAGTCCAAAATGGGATCTATGGAGCAGGGCAGTTGATGAAGAAATTAATGCATTAGAAAACAATAATACATGGGTATTAGTAGACAAACCAGAACATGAAGAAGTAATCAGCAACAGATGGGTGTTTAAAGAAAAATTAAATAATGAAGGTAAAATCATATACAAAGCAAGATTAGTTGCGAGGGGATTTGAACAAGAGATCAGTGATCTTTCTCAAATCCATGCACCCGTAGCTAGACTCTCAAGCTTTAGACTATTATTGTCAATTTGTGTTAATCATAAGTTACATTTAGAGCAACTTGATGTAAAAAATGCATTCCTGAATGGGGCTATAAAGGAAAAGGTGTATATGAAAATTCCAGAAGGGCTTAAAGTAAATGAAAATAATCAGTATAAAGTATGCCTTTTAAATAAAGCAATTTATGGGTTGAAACAAGCGCCAAAAATTTGGAACAACAGATTTAATGATTTTATGTGTAGCTTAAGCTTTAATCGATCAAAGTCAGAACATTGCTTGTTTTCCTTCATTAAGCAAAACATAATGTGTTATCTTCTGCTATATGTGGATGACATTCTGATAGTTTGTAATAACAAAAACTTCCTAAACTATGTTAAATTAAAATTATGTGAAACCTTCAAAATGAAACATATTGAGAATGTAAACAATTTTTTAGGTATTTGTATTAATCAAAGTGTCCTTGGTGTTGGCAAAATTATTACCATTGACCAGTCATGTGCTATTCAAAACCTTATTAAAAAATTCAATGTGATTGACTGTAAAGAAGTCAAAACGCCTATAGAAAAAGGTTTAAATTTAGAAAGAAATCAAAATATAGACTGTAAGACAAACCTTCCATATAAAGAACTATTAGGTAGTTTAATGTATATAATGATGGGCACTAGACCTGATATTTGCTATTGTGTAAGCTATTTTGGCCAATTTCAGGACTGTAAAACGGACCAGCATTTTCAAAGTTTATTAAGGGTATTAAAATACTTGAAATCTACAATTAATTTGAAGTTAATTTTTAGTTGTTCTGATAATGATCTTGTTGGGTATTCTGATGCAGACTGGGCGAATGATTCAACTGATCGAAAGTCAATAAGCGGTTTTTGTTTTAAAATTAATGATAATTTAATTTCATGGTGTTCCAAAAAACAGTCCATGGTAACCCTGTCTAGCACTGAATCAGAATTTATTGCTGCATGTGTAGCAAGTTGTGAGCTATTATATATTAGAAATATTTTGGATGACTTGGAAATTAATTATTCATTGCCCATTACTCTATTTGAAGACAACCAAAGTACTATTAAACTAATTAAAAATTTTGAAAATAATAAAAGATGCAAACATATTGAAGTAAAATATCAATTTATAGTTGATCTAATGCAGAAGGGCATAATTAACCTAAAATATATCAATACTAATGATCAATTAGCTGACATATTTACAAAGTCATTGGGCCATGAAAAATTCAAAAACCTGGTATCTATGTTGAACTTGGTTCAGTAACAAAATGAATGCTGTCGGGCTTAAGGGAGGGTGTTATAATATGTAAAAGTTGGTAACCCTGACAGAATTCATGTCACTCAGCCGATGTCACTTGTTAGTTTTCAGTTTCCTATGAGCAGCACTTGTAAGCTGTCGTACTTGCAAAATACTAAATGTTCCCGCCAATTACCGGCTTGTGTATTTATAAGTTTTTTACATAATAAAACCTGTACCGTATTTGTGCATTATTTCCACTAGTTACATAACACATTGCACAGTTATATTGATCTTAAATGATGTCCAGCTGATAATACCTGAGCTTTAATATTTGTAATATCATATCTTATTATTTTTTCTATTCATATATAGGTATTAAGCCAATCTCAAGATAGGTCACTATTTGGTCTAGCCAAAATATTAAACAACAAGTACCTAGGCTTTACATCAAATGTAACTTCTGTCATTCTGGCGATGATATTCTACATATCGAGATAATTATCGAGATTATTTAGAATTTTCATACATATTTTCTCAGTAAAGTGGAATTATTTAGAAACAGTTAGTTTCATTTAAAAAAGTAATATGAGTAGACTCCACAAAGTAAGGGTCCACACAGTAAATTCAAACCGGGCTAGAGTATTCATAAATAATATTATTATCAAATTTTTTAAGATCTATTCACAGCCAAATGTCAAATAAAATATTTAATTGTATGACATTCTGACAATATTATAGTCTACTAGTAATGGGGTCCAGTGAAGTGCACGCTACAGGAACGGTTTTGTTGGGATAGCGCCTTTAACAATAACCTTGATCGACCTAATAATCAACACGACAAGATGTTTTTCATTTGGTATTGGGTATGTTCACACAGAATTTTCAATGTGTAGGTTAGGTTGTCAATTTTTTATTGAAAAAATCAATATCTCAATAAGTATACCTTTTAAATATAGAGTATCCACACAAAGTGACATTAAAATTCAATGTAGATTGCGAAAAGTTAATAGCATACAAGATGTTACATTTAAAATAACAAAGTTGTCATTCGCCTTCGGTTGTAGTATGTTGTTATATATTTCCAATGAAAAAAGTTTGGCTTTTTTTGGTAGGTTGCATACCAATCTGATATTGTCCGAGCCCAGTGCTGTGTTTTTTCTTTGTTTTATTGTGTTTTCTAGTTCTTTAATATACATATATCAGATTTTCGAAGATTTATGTTTCCACAAGTTCCTGTTAATTCCGTGAATTATTTTGGTAGAAGGTTGATGGCGGAGATATTCTCTCCATTAACTTTTCTTTCCAGTCCTTACTGCTGAAATGTATGCCTCTGCTGGTATGAAAGTTTCTTTTCATTTTCTTGGCCTGTTTCCAATTGTCTAATTGTTTTTATTCAGATTGTTGCAGTATGCTCTCCATGAGGATCTTGCTTTTCCTTTCAAAAATCTTTTCGCACTTGCTTCTATTTTTTGCACTATAATGATAGTCCATTGAAATGTTACATGAGCTTTACATTTTTTAGAGGACGCAATTTTATTTTTGAGACATGTGTGGGGGGTCAATAGAAGCTTAACCACAAGTTTGTGGGGTTGCTACCATTATCCCCCGGCAGCCATCTTGGAAAAAGGGTGCAAACACCTATTTCGCAATATCTCGGAAACTATGTGTCCTACAAAAAATTTGTGAAAACATAATTTGTAGCAAATGGCTTTGCCTATAAGTATGTTCATTTAACTTTTTGCCCTCAATTTGAAATTAAAGAAGTTATAAGCAAAAAAGTGAGAAAATTACTATAAAAATTTTCTTTTTTGCTCTATAACTTTTTCAAAAAAAATTACCTCAGACTAATCTTGTAGATGGTCTTTTGAGGAACATTTTTCACTCAATTTTTTTTTAATTTCATTAATTTAAATCGCTGTTACAGTGCTCCAATGTTGACCGGGTTCATCAATGCTCATGAGAATCAGGTCAAAACTAAATGTTTAAAACTTAGTTTTATGATCTTTTTTTTTATTGTAAATACATTCTTGAAAAATTGGCAGAAGACATTGCCATTCTTGTATTTCTCACGGCATAGCATTAGGTAGAAGACAACCTAACATTTACTTTTCAAAACCTTCAAAAGGGCGCACATCTGGTTGGTTCTATAGCCCTTCAAGTTTTATGTATGGAGATCTTATAGCACAGAATTTGCTGTTTCTCCATGCTTTCTCAGGCTGAGATACAACATCAGCAGCCTTTAATATGGGGAAACTAAAATTTATCAAAATTTTGGAGAAACATCCTGAATTAGCTGGTAGTACCGCGCTATTCCTGAGTGAGAAAGTCGATCCATCTTTACTCACACTTCTTGGCGAACATTTTTTCGTAGCTTTATACGGCGGATAACCATTATTACATCCACCATCGGCAAATTGCCAGAATCGCCTTTTAAAAAACTTTTTTCTAACGAGACCATTTCGGATGATTAGATTTGCGTACAAAGCCGTTCTACAAATTAATTATTACACTAGTTTTGATTCAATCGATTAAATTTTTCAGGGTAACTATAAATGGAGCAGATTTATTGGAATTTTAACCTATAATGTAAATGGCCCCATTTCCCTTGCATCTGCAGAAAATTAATTTCACGACGACATTGGCATCCAAATGTTTCCATGCTTTTTGCAGCCCCAATCTTCAGGATTTTGATCTTCCGAGCCACGAATGGACCTGGTGATATACTCGGAGACTGAAAACGAGCTGCATCTTGAGTTGAAGGCAGCGATGATAAACTAAATGAATTTTTGGTCACTGTCTTGGCAAATCGTTTGTGTCGCATGCTGTCTAGTGAGTCGCCTTTATTACCGCCGTATAAAGCTACGAAAAAATGTTCGCCAAGAAGTGTGAGTAAAGATGGATCGACTTTCTCACTCAGCAATAGCGCGGTACAACCAGCTAATTCAGGATGTTTCTCCAAAATTTTGATAAATTTTAGTTTCCCCATATTAAAGGCTGCCGATGTTGTATCTCATCCTGAGAAAGCATGGAGAAACAGCAAATTCTGTGCTATAAGATCTCCATACATAGAACTTGAAGGGCAATAGAACCAACCAGATGTGCGCCCTTTTGAAGGTTTTGAAAAGTAAATGTTAGATTGTCTTTACCTAATGCTATGCCGTGAGCAATACAAGAATGGCAATGTCCTCTGCTAATTTTTTAAGAATGTATTTACAATAAAAAAAAGATCATAAAACTAAGTTTTAAACATTTAGTTTTGACCTGATTCTCATAAGCATTGATGAACCCGGTCAACTTTGGAGCACTGTAACAGCGCTTTAAATGAATGAAATTAAAAAAAATTTGAGTGAAAAATGTTCCTCAAAAGACCATCTACAAGATTAGTCTTGTTGAAAAAGTATTAAAAAAAGTTATAGAACAAAAATAGTTATTTATGCAACAAGTGCAAAAAGTGGGTGCAAAAAACACGTTTTGCACGAGTTGCATACAATATTTTTTCTACATTCATGCAAAAACTGAAAAATTAGAATATAATATGTTAGGAACTCAAACTTTCTTAATATTAAAAGTAAAGGAACAATTTGTGTAATTTTCAATATTAATATTTCTTAGTGAATTATTTTTTAATTCTACTTCTTGATTTGTAATGTACCACTACTAATTGTAATTTGTACATCTTCATTATTTTCAAACTGAAATATTTGTTTAGCAGCATTAAGTTTGCTTGTAAGTGATTCCTCTACATATCCCTCCGCTACTGTCGACGATTTCCATCCGCTATGTCTTTTAAGCTCTAGTATATTTGCTCCTGTATCTGCAAGAAGTGTTGCGGAGGATCTCCTAAAGCAGTGCCCTGTATATAGCTCAGGATTTAATAAATATCATAAATATCATTTACCATGTCAGAACTCAAAATGTATTTTAACCGTTCTTCTTTTTTTTGTATCTTTCTTTATGGCCTCCACCTTGTCTGTACTTAATCATAGCTGGTTTTCGCTTTGACCATTTAAATTTTAAATAATCAAAGATTTTTGCAATAATTGTAACTCGTTGGGACTAAGTAGTAAGATATACATATATTATTGCTGTATTAGTGCAGGATCAGACACTTGCTATGCATTTTTATTTTATTTAAATGTTTATGTTTGTCATAAATCATCACAAGAATGACAGATGAGTGCAACAACAATTTTGTTGCACTAGTGCAAAAAAGAACCACTTTTTCTATTAAATGTGTTTTACAAAAGTGTTGTTATTTGCATGAATGTAGAAAAAGAAAATTTTTATAGTAATTTTCTCACTTTTTTGATTTTAACTTCTTTTTTGCTTTTAACTTCTTTAATTTTAAATTGAGGGCAAAAAGTTAAATGAACATATTTATAGGAAAAGCGATTTGCTACAAATTATGTTTTCACAAATTTTTGTAGGACACACAGTTTCCGAGATATTGCGAAATAGGTGTTTGCACCCTTTTTTCCAAGATGGCTGCCGGGAAACAATAGTAGCAACCCCACAAACTTGTGGTTAAGCTTCTATTGACCCCCCACACATGTCTCAAAAATAAAATTGCGTCCTCTAAAAAATGTAAAGCTCATGTAACATTTCAATGGACTATCATTATAGTGCAAAAAATAGAAGCAAGTGCGAAAAGATTTTTGAAAGAAAAAGCAAGATCCTCATGGAGAGCTTACTGCAACAATCTGAATAAAAACAATTAGAAAATTGGAAGCAGGCCAAGAAAATGAAAAGAAACTTTCATTCCAGCAGAGACATACATTTCAGCAGTAAGGACTGGAAAGAAGAGTTAATGGAGAGAATATCTCCGCCATCAACCTTCTACCAAAATAATTCACGAAATGAACAGGAACATGTGGAAACATAAATATTCGAAAATCTGATATATATTAAAGAACTAGAAAACACAATGAAACAAAGAAAAAACACAGCACTGGGCTTGGACAATATCAGATACCCGATATGGTATGCAACCTACCAAAAAATGCCAAACTTTTTTCATTGGAAATATAAAACAACATACTACAACCGAAGGTGAATGACAACTTTGTTATTTTAAATGTAACATCTTGTATGTTATTAACTTTTCGCAATCTACATTGAATTTTAATGTCACTTTGTGTGGATACTCTATATTTAAAAGGTATACTTATTGAGATATTGATTTTTTCAATAAAAAGTTGACAACCTAACCTACACATTGAAAATTCTGTGTGAACATACCCAATACCAAATGAAAAACATCTTGTCGTGTTGATTATTAGGACGATCAAGGTTATTGTTTACATGTCGAGAAATTTTTTGAATACAGGATTTTTAAAAAAATGACGAAAGGTTCAACTTAAAAATGTTAAATATATTCATTTTTTTAAATAAAACAACCATATTTTTATTGTTTTACTTAATTCTAAGGCCGAAAATAAGGGCAGTTTATGTTCACTTCCCTATACAGCCCCTTTGAAAACCACGTACTCCTGTTAAGTGTTTATTTTCTTCGCTTCAGTAATGTAAATTGTTCCTATCAAACATTCCGCTTTTCGTAAATTTTGATTCATTGCACCATATAGTATTTATTACCAACACGAATTCTGCAGATTCTATTCTTCTATTTATAGTCTGTTTGCTACAAACTTTGAAGTGGGTTGAAAGATTAGGGAAGAAACTAGCGTTTTTTTAATTCTTTGAATGGATACCACTAGTACACCTAAATCTCTCACACCACAACGTAATGATGCATTGGAATAAGTAGCATAGTATCAAAGAACATTGATTTCATGATCACTATTATCTACAACAGGCTTCACTTTCTTAACTTTTGCTTGAAAACAACCAAATTGTGTTTAATTGTTTAATATTCTCTTAACTGTGTGACGGCTGTGTCGGTGACGATCTGGATATTTTGTAGCAAATAAAACACATGTTAGTCACAGTCACCATATATTAAAAGTAAATCTAGATAATATTCATTGTTTAATTCCAAATGAGCGATTTCTATCACTGTACGACAATTAATACTATTTAATTTTGACAGCCTGCTAAAATATAAGAATAAATTACCGGCCTACGCCTACGCAATCATAAGGCTAAAATAATTAATATTAAAGTGTGATATTAGTACACAATTTCATGATTATTGAAAAAATTAATGTTTTTTTTAATTTTTGACAATAATTGAAAATAAAAAGTAACTGCTGCAATTGATAATTGTTTTTAAGCTCCTTTTAAATTATACATGGCGTTGATCTTCTTACGATTTTTATAAAAAAGTGGTTATAACTCCATAACTTCCATTTAAAAAAATATAACTTTGGTCTGGCACGACGTTATAAAACATCCCGTAAGAACTAATTTTAAAATAAAACGCTTAATGGTGACTATGAACTATGCAATTTTTGTTGTAATGTCTAGAAGGACATAGGAGATACTGGACTTTATCGCACTAATCAATCACCCTGTATATTGTGTGTACATTATTTGTTTTTACAATATAGTTTTGATATCTACACACACGTGTTTGCAATCTCAGCATAACATTCGTCACTTAGTTATTAGTTACATTATTAACAATTAACACAGCAGCGGCTCTATTAGGGGGGGCTACAGTGGCTTTAGCCCTTCCGTGTGACCCTCTAAATAACAGCGACCGTAAATATAAAAAAAAATCTTGAGAGAAAACACACAATATAGGTACAAAAAGATAATTTCGTAAACGTATATGATACTCATAAAATAATACCATAATATTAGTTTTCTCCCTATACCTACAAGAAAATAATGCCAATAGTACGTACTCTTGAAGAGCTAGTGAATGATCAAAATGCCAATACTTCCAGCAAAACCGCTGGGTTTAGCTCCTTGTTAAAACGATGCGATTTTATATCTTCATCGAAGTGACAGCTTCTCTGGATCCTTCAGGACCTCTTCTTTCTTGTTCAGGTACCACGAACATTCCTCGGTTACATCGGTCAAACAAAGAGCAGACGGTGGATCGGCCTCGGTGGTCATTGGTAGCGGGTTTCTGGACAAAGCATCGGCTACACGGTTTAGCGCACCTTTACGGTATTGTATCTCGAAATCATACTGTTGCAGAAAAATACTCCACCTCGCTAGACGTCCCGACGGACTAGATATGGAATGCAGCCATCTAAGAGATTGATAATCGGTAACAAACGTGAAATGGTAGCCCTCTAAGTAAGGACGCATCTTTTCAATCCCCCAAACAATTGCAAGACATTCTTTCTCGGTGACGGAGTAGTTTTTCTCGGTAGGACTCAGGGTGCGACTTGCATACGCTACCACGTGTTCATGACCATCCTTCTTCTGGATAAGGGCTATTCCCATGCAATATTCGGAAGCGTCGGTCTGTAGGATGAACGGTACGGTAAAATCAGGACAACTTAGAACGGGTGCTTCAGACAGACAGGTTTTAATCAAAGCGAAAGCGCCCATTTCCATCGCTGAGATTTGCGGAGCAATTTTGTTAACGGAGCCACCTTTTGAGAAAACGATGGCACAAACCTCCTATACCAAGAAGCAACTCTCAAGAATCTTCTCAGTTCTCGGATGTTTCTCGGGGCTGCATGAACGGTTTGCTCCTTGTCATCCCCTAATACCAGGGAGGACGCAGAGACTTCGGAATCAGATCTTCCTTTATTAACCCCTAACAACACCGGGGAAAATTCGGAAACTTCAACAACGGATTGCTCCTTGTCAACCCCTAACTCCAGGGAAGACGCAGAGACTTCAGAAATAGTTTGCTCCTTGTCAACCCCTAAGTCCAGGAAATACGCAGAAACTTCAGAAATAGTTGGCTCCTTGTCAACCCCTAGCACCAGGGAAGACGCAGAGACTTCAGAAACGGACTGCTCCTTGTCAACACCTAACTCCAGGGAAGACGCAGATACTTCAGGAACGGACTGCTCTTTGTCAACCCCTAACACCAGGGAAGACGTAGAGACTTCAGAAACGGTTTGCTCCTTGTCAACCCCTAACACCAGGGAAGACACAGCTACTACTTGAACGGTGTGCTCTTTGTCAACCCCTAACACCAGGGAAGACGCAGAGACTTCAGAAATAGTTTGCTCCTTGTCAACCCCTAACACCAGGGAAGACGCAGAGACTTCAGAAATAGTTGGCTCCTTGTCAACCCCTAACTCCAGGGAAGACGAAAAGACTTCAGAAACGGTTTGCTCCTTGTCGACCACTAGCACCAGGGAAGACGCAGAGACTTCAGAAACGATTTGCTCCTTGTCAACCCCTAACACCAGGGAAGACGCAGAGACTTCAAAAACAGACAAATTTCGGAAACAATTTCTTCCACCAACACTAGGGTGGGTATCTTTCTTACAGATGATTGGGACATCCGCATCGGATTCTTTTTCGTATAAGTTCACGACCTCGAATATTCCAACCGGACTGGCTAATTGTGAACGCTGTACTACTTCATTTTTCACGTATATTTTTCCGGTTCCTAACTCCAGCCGGAAATCATACTTTCGGAGGACATCATGTCCTAATACCATGTCGGTTGTTAGTCCAGGGAAAAGCTCCAACGAACCGTCCATAGTGACGTCATTGATCTTCCATTTAAATTCATATCTATCGGTGATAGAGACTAAGTTTCCGTTAGCTAAACGGGCCTTCATACCTTGACGGGCGGTTGTTTGCTTTCTTTTGGAAAAAATCTTAGCTAGTTGATCACCAATATATGATTTCGCTGCTCCGGTATCCAACAATGCCCGGAAATTGTGATTTTCAATTTCGACGTCTACATGCGGTCGGGGGTCGTCCATTTCTGCTAGCGGTTCGGTATGAGAGACAAAGATTTGCGGAAGCTGTCTCGGCCTCTCCTCTGGACAGCTTCGGCTTAGCCTCCTGCAGAAACAGTCTCTGGAAAAGACTCCTTCCTTATGGCAACGGGAGCAGAAGATCTTCATGGAATTTAGACAGTTGTTTCGGTAATGTCCAGTCTCACCACAGCGGAAACAGGTGGGTGGACGGGAAGATGATCCAGACGGATGCTGAGTAGTATCAGGCGGCGAACGGCGAGGAGTATCGGATGACGGGGGGGGAGTATGGGTAGGTGACGGTTTGCTGGGACCGATGGAGGGCTCTCTGGATGGACCAAGTGTCGAGTGGTGGGACCGTCTAGATCTTTGTGTTTCTATCGGCTGCGGACGGGTTGGTGCACGGTTCGGTCCACTGTGGCTGGGTACATTCTGGAGTTTCTTCCTGAGGAGCTCATATTCCCTGACCACTTGACAAAATGTGGAGAAATTCTCGAAGTCCCTTTTTCGGATTTGCAAACGGTATTCGGGCGGCAACAGGTTACGGTACAGTCTGGCTAACTGTTGTTCGGGAGTTAGCCTTTCATGTCGTCGCATCAGGATTTGGAGTTCGGTAATGTAAGTTGCGGCGGACTCATTTCTCCTTTGTAGACGACGGCCTATATCGGCTTCTAAGTTGTCTTCGTAACTTACGGGATAAAAGAAAATTCGGAAATCGGTTTTAAAATCGTTCCAGCTGGTAAATCTGCTTCTATTATTCCGGTACCATAGTGCGGATTCACCGAATAGTAAGTCAGGTAGCACCGGAGGCAAATAATCTTTTTGAACACCCTCAGCGGTACAGATTTCTTCAATTCTTTCGATAAATGCGACCGGGTCTCCTCGGTTTCCAAAACATACCTTCCAGTCATTTACATTCAGCGGAGGGTTGGCCAAAGTGATCGGAACGGTTACGGTATTGGAAACATTTGACATTTGCCCTTTGGTCCTAGACACAGCAGTCTCTTCTGACAAGCTTTTTAACTCAAGCCAAAAGATAACTTTTAAAATAGCAAATAACAAAATTCTGAGACTGGCAAAACAGTCCATTTCAAAAAAATATCAACAGATGAACAATCTTTTGTTTTCTTTAAATAACCTAAGGATAAATATTCTGATCAAAGAGAAGAATCATATCCACACAACAGATCACTCTCAAAAATCAGGAAAAACAAAAAATATATATCGGTCCAGCAACAATACGCTCTTTTTCAATACTCAATACGGAAAAAACAAACCTACAACTCAACAACACGGACTTTAAAAAAAACGGAATGACGGACACTGTGGAATTCAACAATCAGCTCTCTGCACCAATACGGTAAAAAAACGGAATGAAACGGTTCCTACTAATCAACAGTCAGGTCCCTGCACTAATAATAAATAATGAAACAGAATAAAGTGCTTCCTGCTTATCGACAGTCAGGTCCCTGTTCTAATCAACAATACGAGAAAAAAACAATCTAAAACGGAATCTAACGGTCACTGTTTTTTCAACAATCGGGTCCCTGCTCGGGTGCCATTTTTGTAACGCGTTTTCTTCCTTCTACACGTCACTATGGACACCCTTGATGTTAAATAATTACTCGGAAAGCTCGGGCGCCAGATTTTTATCGCGGTTTGCTCCACGGCCCTTTGACACTTATCGTCAAGAGTTCCAGATAGCCTCAGGTGGAGGTTACGGAAAATTCCAGCGGTCTTGTTGATTTATTTTAACTACTAATTGCCAAATTTCTATTACTACTCTGTGGTCGATTTTATGGATACTTCTCCAGGTACGAGCAAAAAGAAAACGGGGAAAAGAGCGTAGCGGACGTAACGGCCAGAGCAGGCAAGGTTATCAACACAACGGAAAACTACTATTGTTACACGAGTCGAAAACGGTTTAAACCTGCCGGGTAATCAAACAAATTATGGCTAGGCCACTTCCAAGTCTGATTAGCTCTTGAATTTAGAAAAAACCGGCAAACTATTATTCCGAAGAAAAAAAAATTATAAAAGGATTGTATCACGGAGCTTGGAAAAACGATTTAAATCTGCCGGGTGATCAAACAAATTATGGCTAGGCCACTTCCAAGTCTGATTAGCCCTTGAATCTAAAGTAAACCGGCAAACTATTATTTCAAAAAAAAAAAATTATAAAATAATTGTACCACGGAACTGGTAAAAAAAACGATTTAAATCTGCCGGGTAATCAAACAAATTATGGCCAGGCCACTTCCAAGTCTGATTATCCCTTGAATCCAAATTAAACTGGCAAACTTTTATATTTAAAATGTACCCGAGTTTTGACACACAGAGTAGGGACAAAAGAAACCGGAATAAAATGAAAATGCCCCAATTCTCATAAATCTTAATTGTATATTAACGACCTGTGAAGAAAAAAATTGGAAACTCAATATAGAACCGGAGAACAAGTACTACTCAACAAGAAAATATTCACGGTGGTAATAAAATAAAATTCTACGGCAAATCTCCTTTAACTATAAATCTTTATTCTTAACACTATTAAAACAAGAAATAAATAAACTTCTTCAACAAAAAAAACGGAAAGGAAAATTTTCCAGATAAGAATTCAAGCTGCTTAAACTATCTCAACGGCGGTACGACAATTTAGAATTTTTAAGTGTATTACTAAAATATTTTTACCTTTCAAAATCACCCACTTTATCCCGGAGTACACACTTTCCGGGCACTTATCGGAACCACGAAAACGGTTTTCTTTTAATTATACTGTCGGGTACTCGGTCTCTCTGGTCGCTTTTTTTCGCTCTTCACGCTCTTCACTCCTTCACTTCTTCACTTCTCCACTTCATCACTTCTCCACTTCTTCACTTCTCCACTTCTCCACTTCTTCACTTCTCCACTTCTTCACTTCTCCACTTCTTCACTTCTCCACTTCTTCACTTCTCCACTTCTCCACTTCCTCACTTCCTCACTTCTCTCGGGAAATCCCAAAATCCTCATTTTATATTCTCATTATAGGTGTTAAACTTTAATTATGTCTAACAAAAAGTTTGCCATATACTTACTGAATGTCTTTCGGAATTAATTAAAAGGTATATATACCAGACGTCTTTTTCGGTTGGAAAATTTTAAATTTTGGAAACTACTAAAATTTTATAGAATTCGAAATCGTGTACCTCCGGACTAATAATTAAAAATATAACGGTAATGAAAAAAATCTATTCGGAAAGTAAGTAACGAGTTATATAGTTACGGAAAAAAAACTAAATCTTAGATCGGTGACAACAAAAATAACTCGTTACAATATTCATATGCAGTTTTCAGTTTTGTAACGTGCATCAACTGTGAATCTTCAATTATTATCAAACCGATTAAGGCTTTGGCTTTCTTATTTTTATTTTCCCAAGTAACATCGGTAATCTCGGGCTTCTCTTTGTAACTATGTCCCATACTTCTTCTTTCATAAGTATAAGTTCCATTCTGTATTTCCAGGTTTCGTAGTTTTGGGGGTTCAATCTTCTTATTCAGGATTTTATGTCATCCATTTTTTTGTGTAATTGTTTGACCTTTCCAATCTTGTTTTTTTAACTGATAGACTGGTTAGACTGGGCCCATAACTTGTTAGAGGTTGTGATTTTATCTTTGTTTTCTAACTAAGTATGGAATAAACTTTGATCCATTACTTGTGACAGTTTTTATTAATTAATTTTTGACTATTAATGTCATAATACATATCAATAAATAGAATAATAGTATATTATTAAACGAGCAATTTATGATAGCCATTATTCACGCAGAGTGACGTTTGCGTCTCGAGCCGTAGGCGAGGGGCGCAAGTCACCCGAGTGAATAATGGCCATAAATTGCGAGTAGAATACTATACTTTGTCCACGACCCTTGATTTATTTATTAAATAAAGCTAGTGTAGAACGGAAAGTAATAATTTTGTATTATTGACAATTCTAACGTCAAAATTAATAAATTTCAGGAGTACGTCAAATGTGACATATAGAGATCGGCGATACTGTATAAAGTATCGATACAACGTACCGTTATAAATATAATAGGGAACTTGCCCATTTTTTTTTTATTCTACTAAAATGTGTGTTTATATATGAAAACACATTATACCAAATATCAGTCCTTAAATCGCAATACTTATTTCACAATAAATAATTAAAGTTGGAATCGCCACCGGGTGTATTCAAACGAAGAAAAATGCGCGGCAGTGGCTGTGACGTCACAGCGCACCTCGCGCATCGGTAACCGCAGAAACAGCCATTTGAAGCATTATTGATTTTTTATCGAATTCGAATCGTTAGCGTCAGTTTCTCAGTTATTAAGTGTTGTTTGCATTGTCGGTTCACAATCGCCTGACTCGAAAAGTGCGGTCTGACGTCACAACCAATGGCAGCGCGTTTTAAGAGCAGTTCAAATTATTCAAATTTTAACCCTTTATTTCTCAGGTAATTTAATCGTTATTGGAATTTTTCTTTTTCTACGAAGTTCCTTATGATAATATCTTACGATTTTAATTGTTTTTAAATGATTTTATTTTTTTGGCAAGTTCCCTATTGTTTTAAAAATATAATTATTAAAAAATACCGTTATGAAAAGTATCAATACTAAAAATTTCGATATTTTATCGATACGATATATTTGAGAAACAAATTTCCTAAACAAAATACGCATATTTAATAGTTTATTTCATATTGTACCCCCAACTCTCACCTATGTACCGAAATTTTGTGAGTGTTGAGTTGTCATGGCATGTTATTTAAATGCAGAAGCGTGAATTATGAGTTCATAATTCACTCTAGTTAATTATTACCCACAATTCACTCTAGTAGATATATGGGTACCATATACCTTTTGTTAGGAGGTAGAATATTGACTTATTATTAAGTGGTCGTGGACAAATGTAAGATTTAGTCGATTCCAACAATATCGGATCATCAAGTACAGAAGAATATTACGGAATAAACCTATTTATACCATTTGTGGATCATATAACTGCTCAAATTGAATCCCGTTTTGATATCATATGCAATGCACTCGAAGGCTTGTATGTATGTAATGTATGTATGTATGATGGGGTGACATTCACTGAGACCTAAAAGATCTATTGTGCACCCTTATTTCAGCTTAATTTCTAAGGAACGTTTCTGAGACTAGTAGCTCCCTTAGTCCTATCTCCCTGAGGAATTTAAGGATATCTGCAGTCTTCAACGAAGGTAAATGACTTTCTTCTATCCAATAATCTCCTAGGTGCTGTGCCTTAGGATTCTGAATTGCTGTGCAATTCGTAAGTATATGGATGGAGGTTTCTTCCATGCCACAGAATTTGCATTCTTCTTCCTCCACTATTCTGAGCTTTTTCAGGTACCCGTTCAGGCGGCAATATCCCGTTAGGATCCCTGCTTAAACTCTTAGTGCAGTTTTACTTTGACTTATCCAACGGGTTCCGGTCCCAACAGGGTCTTTCAGCCCCCCTCTTTGCTAGTCCATCTGCTATTTAGTTTTCTTCTATTCCAGTGTGTCCTGGAATCCACAGTAAGGTTACTATATTGTTCTCGCCTAGTTCATTGAGTATGCCTAGGCATTCCCACACCATTCTGGAACTGATTACACTAGAGCTCAGTGCATTAATGGCTGCTCGACTCTCCGACATTATGATAATTTTCTGTCTTCTATAACCTTTGTCAATTTTTAACCGGGCACACTTTCTTATGGCGTGAATTTCCGCTTGAAAGATACTTGGGGGCTTCCCAAGCTTTCAGAGTGTTTGGTTCCTGGCACGTACACTTCTATCCCAGTTCCTTCTACTGCTTTTGAGCCGCCTGTATACCATTGAATGGCATTTGGATCCAATTCCTACTTGTTGCTTAATTCCGTAACGAATTTCTTTGAAAAGTTATTCCTTTTCATCACACCATCTTGTGGCATGATCCAGGTTTTCTGATTTCTATGAAGTAAGGAGGTGGTTTTTTCTCAAAGATTCCGTCTCTACTTATCTGTATCTTGTTCTTTCTGCAACACTTTTCACCACAATATGTAGTGGTGTGAGGTGAGAATCACTTCCATGGCTGCCGTTGATCATGATCTCATTGCTCCTGTAATGCATATATACAGGCTAGTCTTTGAATTTTGGAGAGGTTCTCTCTCGTCGTCCATAGACTAGCTCTGCTATTCCACGCAATGGCTCCATAATTGGTCTCACTATGGCAGTGTACATCCAGTTCAGGATTTTTGGGTTACAGCCCCAATCTCTTCTTGCCAGATTCTTGCACACCATTAGAGCCATTTTTGCTTTGTATATAATCTCCTTTTCGTGTTTGTTCCACAGGAGTTTACTGCCTAGAGTCAAACCCAGATACTTGACTTCTTGTCTCCATTCTACCTCTCTCCCATCAAGTTTAATGGTTTTGAGGTTTATTTATATGGTCATCCTCCTGAAAAATGTAAGCCATTTCTAAAAATAATATTTTATTATAATTCTTTTCTCTTGATAGGATTTTAATTCCTTCAAAGTCTATTATATGATCTAAAGAGGAAGCATGATTAGCAAGAGAACATCTGTAAGGATGTAATCTTATATCGCACTTTTATGGAGAGATATACGACTTGAAAGTTTTTGAGAAGTTTGACCAATATATGTAAGATCACAGCTATTGCAATAGAGTTTATAGACTACATTACTATTGTCTAATGTAGGAATTTTATCTTTTAGGGAATTATAAATAGAATTGATAACTAAGGCACTTTTACTAGCAAATTTAACATTAAGTAAGTATTTAGAGAAAATTTTAGTAAGTCTGGGGGTAACTTCCCTAATATAAGGTAAATAGACAATTGAAGTGATCGGAACATTTTCTGAAACCGAAGGAGCATCCTGATCAGTTATACTTGTTTCAACTACAGAGTGTGAAGGAGTTTGTGTTAAAACAGATGATAAATTGAAGATAATCTTTCTGAGTAACGGTTTGGGATAGGAATTATCAAGGAATAAATTAAAGAGTATATCACGGTTCTTATTCTTGTCAATGGGATCAGAGAGATTCATATAACCCTAGCATAAAGGTGAACTTAGTCAAACAAATGACAGTATATAAGTAAAAATGACAAATTAACTAAGTTACAATGGAAATGCTAAATTAAAATATTGTTATTATTTTCAAAACTATTGTACATAACTATAAAAGAATTTTTATCCGCAACAACATGAACAAATCCCTGAACTGTCATAGAATATATTTTCCATTCTGACGGATTATTTCTATGATTTAATGTATTAAACTTTAGATGTCAGTTCAATATTTTTTTTGAATTTTGACATACAGGGTGTTCTTTTTATAACTGTATATTGTTGGAAAGTGTATGCTTATTAAGAATGAAAATTTTATTACAATATATCATCAGCAAATTGTAATATTTTAGTGTCTGTTTCTAATAAACCTAATTCCTGCGTGTATATTATATAAAGCAGTGGGCTCAAGATACTTCCTTGGGGTAAACCTATCAGTGAGGTCTGTACTAGTTCTGACATAGAGCAGGCGTGTTGAATTTATTTTTACAATATTCATAATGATTGTCTTTGATATTCCAAGAGCCATCATTTTTGTAGATAAAATATCAAGGTATACATTATCGTATGCTCCTTTTATGTCCAGAAATACGGCCGAAACTGAATTGTTTTTAGTGTAAGCTATTTGGATATCAGTGACCAAATTGGTTAAACTCTCTTGTGTTGATCGTTCCCGCCTGAAACCGTATTGTGATTTTGGTAATAATTGGTTTTTTTCTAACCAAAATTCTAAGCGATTTTTTATTAACCGTTCATACGTCTTCAAGATACAAGTTGCTAAGGATATGGGTCTATATGATAGGTAATTATCACGTGGTTTGTCCTTTTTTATTATTGGTATTATTATGTAATCTTTCCAATCTTGTGGTATTAAGGATTGGTGGGTCCAAATGTAATTAAACTGTCTGAGGATTTGTTCTTCTGAGTTTCTGCTTAGATTAGCTAACATAGGGTAGTGTATTTGGTATTTTCCCAGTAATGAGTTGTTATTTTTCTTAAGAGCTATATGTTCTATGCAGAAAATCATTTGGTGTTTCAGGTACTTCCATACCAGCCTCCATCTTCGGTACCCAATCTGGAGCCAGCTTACTATGAAACTCGGGAGTCCACTCATCATCTTCGTCAATAGTTTGGTAATTTTCCTGTCTTCTACCTCTATATCTATTTATTCGCTGCCACGCTTCTTTAATAGTAGTACCACTGTTAATAGAACTGCAATAATTCTTCCAAGATTCCCTTTTCGTTTTTTTGTTATTTTTTTACTAAGGCGTCACTGTGTTTGAAATCCATTATATTTTCAAGATTAGGACTCTCTTTGTATTTGTTATACGCGAGTTTTCTTTTCTGGACTGCCTCTTCGCATTCATCATTCCACCACAGCTTTCCTCTTGATTTGATTGTTTTGGCTAATTGTTGGGGTATCGCTGTTGATGCTATTTTATTGATAAGGTTTATTACGTCTTCATATTTTGGATCCTCTATAATATTTCAAAATATTTCTTCACTGGTTTCTGTATATTTACTCCAATCTGCTTTTAATATTTTCCATTTTCTGCGATTATTGAAATTGAAACTATTTGGCTTAATGAAGCAGTTGATTATAATTGGTAAATGATTAGAACCACAAGGATCGTCATGTGTTTTCAATTGGAATAAGTGTGATATCTGTGGGCTAGTAATTGTTAAGTCGATGGCGCTGGCTCTTGAATGCAGATTGTATTGAATTAAAGTGGAAGATCCATCATTTAGACATATGAGATTGTTGTCTTCTAAACTGCTTAAAAGTGTGCTCCCATAGTTGTCATTCCACTCACAACCCCATGCTTTATTATTACAGTTAAAGTCTCCTCCAACAACAAATGGAGGCGGTATGGATGAAAAAAAGGAATTCCACAAATTTACATCAATATATGTAGCAGGTTTTATATATAAAGATACAAAAGTAATACTATACGAATCACAACTAATAGGTACGCATTTATTTGGTATGTCGGGAAAAACAGGTAAAAATACGAGTACTTCTATATATTTAATTTTTTTTATTAGAATAGGTCCCCTACCCCTTCCGTCAGGACGGTCGGAGCGGAGAATATTGTAAAAGGGAAAATTGACAAAGACTCCTGGCCTGAACCAAGTTTCTGATAACAATACTATAACTGCATTAGTATTACTCAAAAGGTTTGATAAATTCTCTTTATTAGAAATTGCAGACCTGCAATTCCAATGGCAAATTTTAAGTTCCGCCATTGTTATATCTATTATAGGTTCGTTCTTTTTCGTTTTTGAGTATACTAAACAAATCTAATTCCTGTATATCGTAAGTATTTTTGGATGTAAGTTTTTCAGCTATTGTTTTTATTATTTCCAAGAATTGAGGTGCATTTATTAATTATTTTACATCTTCATTTATTTCTTGTTGTTGAGGTCTGAGATTAGATAAATATCTATTCGAAATACAGGGTGTTGAAGTTATGAAAAATGAAATGTTTTAATTTGATAACTTTAAAATGGATGAATTTATTGATTTGATATTTGGCAGGTTGTTTTTAAATGTAAAAGGGCATATTTTGATGGAAAAACGTTTCAATTCTTGATCCGGTAGTGTACATTTGGGAGAATGTGTCATTTGAAAACACCCTGTATAACATAATGTACAGCATGACGTTCATTATTATTTACAGTTGAGATTCCTGACAATCAAATTAGAGCCTTATCACATTTTGAAACCAATAATATAATATCAGATTGATAATAATAAACAGCTAGCTTAGTAGTATCGACGTTTCGTTACCAACGGTACAGTAGCTAGTTCAATCTTAGATGTCTGCGTGATAGTGATGTGTAGATATTATACACATCATTTATATTTAAAGCGTTTGTCCATGTTTTGTCGTTTATAGGTTAACGCTCACTTCCCAGCTAACCAGATGACGCATGATGACGTTAGAAATACGTCATTTTTGGGTCATTATTCATCATATTGGTCATTCGTCAAAAGATGACGAATGATAACGTCAAAAAGGCGTAATTTTTGTAATGTTCCCACGACGTCATATTTTGACGTCAGGTTGACTTTGTTTGGCAGTCATTTCATGACCAATGCTTTTATGTTTAAAATGTATGAATACAAGAATAAAATTTCTTACATATTGCAAATTATTGAGGATATTAGATATTATGTGAAAGCTCATATTATCAGACTAAAAACAATAACTCTAAGGAAATCTTTAATTTTTAGACAAAACTATCAGTCTATATGGATACGATATATTATTGAAGAATGTTCATTATTTATTCAGTTATAATTAATCTGTATTTGCTTCATACTTTTATCCCAACGGGATAACTTCTAATTATTACTTTAAAATCGATTTGTGCGTTTGGCGGTCACCTTCTGACGTCACCAAGGTATATCAATGGATGACAGATGATAAACGTCAGCTGCTAACGCCACCAAGGCGTCAATGGATGACGAATAATTAACGCCAGCAGCTGTCGTCACCAGGATGTGACTTTTTCACGTGATTGATATGTCATAAATACGTCAGTTGCTGACGTCAACTTGGTGATCTGATGACGCATAAATGACGTTCTTTTGGCGTCATCTGGTTAGCTGGGTTGTCACGTGACAATTATGAAAAACTATTAATATTAATTATTTTCATTTTTGGGCAGAAATTAATTTTTTTAAAAGATTTTAAGTAGTACTTTTCTTGCTTGCACTTCAAAACGACTCGAGTTTGTTTGAAATTCACAACAAAAACGATTTTGCATGATAATGCCACCGTTACTATTTGTTAACATATAAATAGTAACCTATGATTTCTGTACCCATCCATTCGTACCGCAGAACTCGAAACCTCATACAATCAATCAAGCAACTCCTATAATAGAATATTGCAAGAATTATATGAAGGAGAGTATAAAATATATTATACTATTTTATTATTTATGTTAGTGTGTTTAACCAAGCTTTCCCTATTTTACTACGGGGAGAAAACCCCACAAACACCCAGAAAAATAAGAAACTACAAAATACAAGGCAATTGGTTCGTTTTGGTCACTGGTACCTCTTTCTACGAAGTCTCCTCGTTGCCTATAACAAGCAATACGCCAAAGTCTGGTAACTCAAATAGTTGTTTGTATGTTTAGGCCACGAAATACCTTTTTAACGTACCGAAAGAACAGTTATCGCCGAGGCCGCTTGAGGCCGAGGCAAGATAATCTTGAGGTCGTTAAAAAGTTTCGTGGCCATAGCATACACACTATTTTTCGTGCAATCGTTAAAATTATTAAACTAGATAATAGTAAATAAATAATATTATTGCTTTAAAATCGACAGCAGTTCAATTTATTTAACAATGTGTGCTATGGAAATGATAAGTGTCAATATATACAAAATATTTTGACAGTTCTTGCTTCAACTTCTGGAGTAAATATAAGTAATAGTACAAACTGTACAATTAATGTTAATATTCATCCTAAATAATATAAGTACTTATGTATTTGTTGGTAATCAATAAAAAATAATCCTTGTCTTTGTAGTATTTTAGAAATGTCAAATTTGGAAGTGACGTTTGGTTTCGCAGCCGTTGCTATGGGTAACGGCCGCGAAATTGTGGTCAACAGCAGCTTCATAGTTCAGGAGGAAGAATTGAAAGCAAATTTAGAGGTAGACACTTATCTACATAATTGTGGTTGTTTTGGTACTACAGTTCGCATGGTCCGACTACAAGAATTATAGAAAGCAAATGAAGAGGGAGATTAGAAGAAACCTACAGCAAAGCACATTGAATATCTAGGATTGGTGGGAAATTTTTTTATAAACTTTAAAGGTATATTCTGTTTTGTGGTTATATTTGATATTTTATTTAAATTTGTTTTATTGATTATGAGTTAATTAATTGTAAACGTCCTCGAGTGATGGAAATTCAGTAACTTGGGATCAATTTAAGAGTCGATTGAATTTAATTTTAGAAGATATACGGAAGAATAGTAAGCGAGTGTTAAAAAAAGAGGTTCCTTAAAGTTCAGAAAGTCATATAGATATAATAAATAATTTGAGTAATTCATTTAATAGTTTTTTCAGTTTAATAAATAAGAATTGGCATAAGTTAGATGAGGCTCAGCAGAGTGCATGTATTTTATATTTTGACAAAATCAGGGATAAAGTAGTAAAATCATTTCAAGTACTTGTTTGAGCAAAAAAATTGAAATTTCGTGACAGGCAGAATATTTTATGACATATTTGTCAAAACCAATAAATTAGTAATATTGCCTAGGAACAGATTCATGAAGTTCTTTGTCGAAATAAATATTAAATTGTGATAACAAATTTTCTTAAAATGAATGTTTTTAAAAGCTTGTAACTAAGCGATTGTGAATAAAATAGTATACATACCACG
This sequence comes from Lochmaea capreae, assembly GCA_949126875.1. NCBI lineage: Eukaryota > Metazoa > Arthropoda > Insecta > Coleoptera > Chrysomelidae > Lochmaea > Lochmaea capreae. The sequence continues at coordinate 14,066,470 of OX421411.1, forward strand.
CGGGAAGGATCATTCCAGCCACGGCTTTTAGCGACCCTCGGAGCCACACGCCTCGGGTCTCTAAGAAAGCCTGGGCTGTAATGATTCCCCGCTAGGTATGTAATATACTTATTAGGGTAGGCCAGAAATGATTTTTAATTTTTTTTTTCTTAGTTACCATGAAAATCTCATCCGACATGACAAAAAAAAAGCTCTGGTAAGACCTGAGCTCTTAATATTAATATTAAGAGGTGCCTCACTGCTATTTTTGATTTCCCATTTAAATAACACAGGAAATTTTGTTTTTTTTGTTTGAATTTTTACTGGACACAAACAAATAATTGTTTAGCGTGAATCAACACATATTCTTATAGGAAATTTACCGATCTACAAAAAAGGTTTAGAACATTTTTTGGCTGAGTCAACTCATTTAAAGTTATTTGTTGTTAAAGTCCAACAGAAAATTATAAAAAATGATTTCCACAATTTTTCATCCTATATTACAAATTAATGGCTAACAAACATAACAAATCATATTTTTCGTAAAACTTATCGAGTGTTTAGAGACTCAACCATAAAATTTTCACAAAATATCGATAATCGTTTAATCAAATCAATTTTTCAAGTACTTAACTTAAACAAAAACTTAGAACTCTACTCTGTGTAAGTGATGACTTAGAAACATTAATCGTTTCCTGAAAAAATAATGTGTCCTATTTGCTTTTGACTCTCAGGAAATGTAAATTAATAAGGGTTGGGAGCACCAATTAAGTAAATCGGTTTGCAGCTCATTTTTAGAAAACAGCAAAAAATTGCAATATTAAAACATTTCACTTTTCTGTTACTAAAGACAATAATCAACTACGAATCAAAACGACACAAAATATCAGACAGTAAACAAAGTTGGAGAGATTGACGTAACTTTGAATAATATTTATTTACTTATATTGCCACATAGGTGTCGCTAAGATCGATAATTACAATGACTTAAGCGGTAAAATACAAACATAGTAATGAAAATTAACAATTAAGTTCAGCATGATAAGATTGCATAAATTTTTTTTATGAATTAATTAAATAAAAAGAAGATAAATCGAAAAAATATGATTTGTTATGTTTGTTAGCCATTAATTTGTAATATAGGATGAAAAATTGTGGAAATCATTTTTTATAATTTTCTGTTGGACTTTAACAACAAATAACTTTAAATGAGTTGACTCAGCCAAAAAATGTTCTAAACCTTTTTTGTAGATCGGTAAATTTCCTATAAGAATATGTGTTGATTCACGCTAAACAATTATTTGTTTGTGTCCAGTAAAAATTCAAACAAAAAAAACAAAATTTCCTGTGTTATTTAAATGGGAAATCAAAAATAGCAGTGAGGCACCTCTTAATATTAATATTAAGAGCTCAGGTCTTACCAGAGCTTTTTTTTTGTCATGTCGGATGAGATTTTCATGGTAACTAAGAAAAAAAAAATTAAAAATCATTTCTGGCCTACCCTAATACTTATCTTCTGTAAGTTCCTTGTGGCATTACTTATTCTTTTTTCTTATTTTTTTGGGAATGAAACCACAATAATGTGTTTTATTTTTTATTTCGACTTTTCGGTAGCGTTCCAGCTACCGTTGTCAAGATTAACTATTATAGAAATAATTTTTTGGTCCCTATCTGATACAACTAAAAAATTTGACAACTAGACAATCAATAATAAGAAACGTATGAATGAATGAATGATTGAGTCTTATTCAGGGTGATTGATTAGTGTGATAAAGTTCAGTGCCTCCTTTGTCCTTTGAGATATCAATTTGAAAATTTGAGGGTTTATGGCCAGCATCAGTCTCCACATTTTTAAATTATTTACAATCTTACAGGGTGTTCCAGAATGCTTCGCCATATCAAAGTTACATTTTTTTAAATGAAACACCCTATATTTTATTGCATATTTGGAATCAGCTTGACCTCCCCATCACAATATTATAGGGTTATGATGTGTTCTACAGGGTATTTAAAAATTTATAACCAATTTTCCATAAAAATCATAACAAGTTCAATACCCTGTACAATGTAAGAGAAATTCAAATTCAAAAATCTGTTGCGGTCAAGGCATTCGAATAGTAGTAAAAATTCTGGAAAATTAGTTATTTCGTTAATATTCATTGAATCTGATACAGGGTGAATCAAAATACGAATACATTATTTTCTCGGTTTTTCCAAATGGATCACCCTGTATTTTATGTGAGAATCGAAGAGTACTACCAACGTACTTCTTTTTTTATAAGGCATTCCCTATACCTGAAACTATTGGTTCTTGAGATATTTTGATTTTTTTATGCAAAACATTGATTATATCAAAAAAATATGGTCCTACTACATATTCACCAACAATACCCCCACACATTCAACGACCATCAAGTTTGACTGTGTGTCACTATGTGATATGAATTAGTTTATGAATAATAGTGAAAGTTATGCCTATTAACACAATTATTTTTATGATTCGTGGCTCCTTACTCTTGTGTGTGGGTTTTCAGTAACTGCCAGCAAAACATTAATTTCATTTTCTTCTGTCACAGAAGTTTTTGTTTTGTAGGTTGCCGCCTTTCAGGAAAACGTCCATGGTATACGCTTGTTGATAGTAAGGCGTTTTTATGGCATTCTCCCAATATCCAGATCATATCAATCATTTCATCACTAGTGAAATTCATTTTTGCCCTAGTTCAAATTCTTCAAAACACCAAAAAATGTACCAAACCGCTTAATCAAAAAACACTAATGTACCTACTGCCATGTCATGTTATTGTCAAATATCAGTTTATGACAAATCACAATTAATTGTTACATAATTAGATGTAATCAATGTTTTGCATAGAAAAATCAAAATATCTCAAGAACTAATAACTTAAGGTATAGGGAATACTTAATAAAAAAAGAAGTATGTTGGTAGTACTTTTCGATACTCTCATAACATACAGGGTGATCCATTTGAAAAAACGGAGAAAATAATGTGTTCGTATTTTGATTCACCCTGTATCAGATTCAATGAATATTAACGAAATAAATAATTTTCCAGAATTTTTATTGCTATTTGAATACTTTGGCCGCTACAGATTTTCATTATTGAATTTCTCTTACATTGTACAGGGTATTGAACTTGTTACGATTTTTATGGAAAATTGGTTATAACTTTTTAAATGCCCCGTAGAACACATCATAACCTTATATTATTGTGATGGGGAGGTCAAGCTGATTCCAAATATGGAATAAAATATAGGGTGTTTCATTTAAAAAAATGTAACTTTGATATGGCGCAGCATTCTGGAACACCCTGTAAGATTGTAAATAATTTAAAAATGTGAAGATTGATGCTGGCCATAAACCTTCTAATTTTCAAATTGATATCTCAAAGGACAAAGGAGATACTGAACTTTATCACACTAATCAATCACCCTGTATATGGAAGCCTATAATTCCTTCCTGAATTTCAGAAGAGGAAAAAATAAATTAATTTATAAACAGGTAATTAAGTCGTGGGCAAAATATATTCTACCCACACATAATGGCTATTCACTATTATTCACAGGTGTTTATGTCACTATAGCCTTCGACCCGCGACATAAACGCACTATCATCAATAATGGCCATCATTATATGCCCGTTGAATAACATACTATTATAAGATAGTCATAGATTTTATTTGGTGTTTCCATTTCCATGATCGAAAATACAGAGTTAAGTACAAGTAAAACGCATCTTGTATGTATAAAAATATATTCATCTTGTGTGTATACAAATATATAAACGCAGTCTTTGTTTTAATATAAGCATACAGCATCTAATGGCCACCTCAATTTAACTCCTTCAAATATAGCTCTAATCCAAATACCTACAGCATGCGCTCCTGGATCCGGGTATTTTTTATTCTTTTTCGTCATAGTAATGGCTTCTTCACAAGATTCTACTGCATTACCAAAAGCTATGAGGACGTGGCGACCACTTTCCAGCTCCTGCTTGGCAGTTTCACAAAATCTTGAGATCGGGTCATAAAGTGTACCGTCACCATATTGAATATTTCCATATCTAAAAATGCGATTAAATTTACTAATCTATTTTACTACCCTTTTCCACGCCCTATCTTCAAAGTACCTTTTATTGCACCGATTCGTAGTAGTCCGAGAGCTAGCCACGTAAAACGCATGTTAAACCCAAAAAAAACCCAAAGCCAAATTTCTGCCCACAGGTCGGACTGCAATAGGGTGTGGCGGGGGGTTAAACACGACGTTTTCATTAGGGCGATTGAGCACATGTGGTTCCACTCTGCAAGTTGTTTCTATGTGTAGTCTAGCCCTCCATTAGAACCGGAAAAAAATGGCAAAGCATTTCCGGGCTGCGAAGTGCTCGGCAGAGTGATGTAAACACGACGTTTACATTGTGGCGATTGAGGTCATGTGGTTCCACTCTGCAAATTTTTTCTATGTATAGTCTAGCCCTCCACTAGAAGCCAAAAAAAATGGCAGAGCATTTCCGGGCTGCGAAGTGCTCGGCAGGCCTCGACGGCGGCGGCCGCGGTGATCGAAATTCGACTAGCGATGAAAAAAAAAATCAATCGGTACCAATCTGCAAATTGTTTCTATGTATAGTCTAGCCCTCCACTAGAAGCCAAAAAAATGGCAGAGCATTTCCGGGCTGCGAAGTGCTCGGCAGGCCTCGACGGCGGCGGCCGCGGTGATCGAAATTCGATTAGCGATGAAAAAAAAAATCAATCGGTACCACTCTGCGGGTTTTTTCATCGCATTTTGCACACCCCGTAGACCAATATTTAATTATGGCAGAGTAGTTACTGTGCGGCAAACACCTTGCCAGGTCTCGGCAAAGGCAACCGATCAATCATTTCATCACTAGTGAAATTCATTTTTGCCCTAGTTCAAATTCTTCAAAACACCAAAAAATGTACCAAACCGCTTAATCAAAAAACACTAATGTACCTACTGCCATGTCATGTTATTGTCAAATATCAGTTTATGACAAATCACAATTAATTGTTACATAATTAGATGTAATCAATGTTTTGCATAGAAAAATCAAAATATCTCAAGAACTAATAACTTAAGGTATAGGGAATACTTAATAAAAAAAGAAGTATGTTGGTAGTACTTTTCGATACTCTCATAACATACAGGGTGATCCATTTGAAAAAACGGAGAAAATAATGTGTTCGTATTTTGATTCACCCTGTATCAGATTCAATGAATATTAACGAAATAAATAATTTTCCAGAATTTTTATTGCTATTTGAATACTTTGGCCGCTACAGATTTTCATTATTGAATTTCTCTTACATTGTACAGGGTATTGAACTTGTTACGATTTTTATGGAAAATTGGTTATAACTTTTTAAATGCCCCGTAGAACACATCATAACCTTATATTATTGTGATGGGGAGGTCAAGCTGATTCCAAATATGGAATAAAATATAGGGTGTTTCATTTAAAAAAATGTAACTTTGATATGGCGCAGCATTCTGGAACACCCTGTAAGATTGTAAATAATTTAAAAATGTGAAGATTGATGCTGGCCATAAACCTTCTAATTTTCAAATTGATATCTCAAAGGACAAAGGAGATACTGAACTTTATCACACTAATCAATCACCCTGTATATGGAAGCCTATAATTCCTTCCTGAATTTCAGAAGAGGAAAAAATAAATTAATTTATAAACAGGTAATTAAGTCGTGGGCAAAATATATTCTACCCACACATAATGGCTATTCACTATTATTCACAGGTGTTTATGTCACTATAGCCTTCGACCCGCGACATAAACGCACTATCATCAATAATGGCCATCATTATATGCCCGTTGAATAACATACTATTATAAGATAGTCATAGATTTTATTTGGTGTTTCCATTTCCATGATCGAAAATACAGAGTTAAGTACAAGTAAAACGCATCTTGTATGTATAAAAATATATTCATCTTGTGTGTATACAAATATATAAACGCAGTCTTTGTTTTAATATAAGCATACAGCATCTAATGGCCACCTCAATTTAACTCCTTCAAATATAGCTCTAATCCAAATACCTACAGCATGCGCTCCTGGATCCGGGTATTTTTTATTCTTTTTCGTCATAGTAATGGCTTCTTCACAAGATTCTACTGCATTACCAAAAGCTATGAGGACGTGGCGACCACTTTCCAGCTCCTGCTTGGCAGTTTCACAAAATCTTGAGATCGGGTCATAAAGTGTACCGTCACCATATTGAATATTTCCATATCTAAAAATGCGATTAAATTTACTAATCTATTTTACTACCCTTTTCCACGCCCTATCTTCAAAGTACCTTTTATTGCACCGATTCGTAGTAGTCCGAGAGCTAGCCACGTAAAACGCATGTTAAACCCAAAAAAAACCCAAAGCCAAATTTCTGCCCACAGGTCGGACTGCAATAGGGTGTGGCGGGGGGTTAAACACGACGTTTTCATTAGGGCGATTGAGCACATGTGGTTCCACTCTGCAAGTTGTTTCTATGTGTAGTCTAGCCCTCCATTAGAACCGGAAAAAAATGGCAAAGCATTTCCGGGCTGCGAAGTGCTCGGCAGAGTGATGTAAACACGACGTTTACATTGTGGCGATTGAGGTCATGTGGTTCCACTCTGCAAATTTTTTCTATGTATAGTCTAGCCCTCCACTAGAAGCCAAAAAAAATGGCAGAGCATTTCCGGGCTGCGAAGTGCTCGGCAGGCCTCGACGGCGGCGGCCGCGGTGATCGAAATTCGACTAGCGATGAAAAAAAAAATCAATCGGTACCAATCTGCAAATTGTTTCTATGTATAGTCTAGCCCTCCACTAGAAGCCAAAAAAATGGCAGAGCATTTCCGGGCTGCGAAGTGCTCGGCAGGCCTCGACGGCGGCGGCCGCGGTGATCGAAATTCGATTAGCGATGAAAAAAAAAATCAATCGGTACCACTCTGCGGGTTTTTTCATCGCATTTTGCACACCCCGTAGACCAATATTTAATTATGGCAGAGTAGTTACTGTGCGGCAAACACCTTGCCAGGTCTCGGCAAAGGCAACCGAGGTGCAGAAGCGGTGCGCACACTTGGGTTCGGTGAAAAAAAAAGAAACGAGAGTTGGTTCCACTCTGCCGTTTTTTTCTTCGCATTGTTTACCTCATAAACAATGTATTTGAGCCCCAGCAGACAGTTTTCCGTTGATCCTGGCCGCGGCAGACCCGACCGAAGGCGATATGTAAACGTCGTGTTTACATCACTCTGCCGAGCACTTCGCAGCCCGGAAATTTTCTGCCATCTTTTTCCGGTTCTAATGGAGGGCTAGACTACACATAGAAACAACTTGCAGAGTGGAACCACATGTGCTCAATCGCCCTAATGAAAACGTCGTGATTATCCCCCCGCCACACCCTATTGCAGTCCGACCTGTGGGCAGAAATTTGGCTTTGGGTTTTTTGGCTCATAGAGCATCGATTAAAAAAAAATCTAGGTGGAACCGTTCAACATGCGTTTTACGTGGCTAGCTCTCGGACTATAGTGCTTAAAACGATCGTATATGGTTAGAGTGCAAACATATTTTTGAAGTTTAAACTTCTTTAGGCGCGTTGAGCACTTTTTGGGTGGAGAAAAAACATTGAACTCACGTCATCGTCACTCAACGCATTCCATGTATGGTAATTTATTTGTACAAATTTTCTCCCATCATAGACGTATGATAAAATATTTGAAAAGGGGTTCGTTTTTGTCTAAAATTTTTCATTTACCATGGGAGTACCATACAAATTTTTAAAGGGTAACATTTATTTGCAAAAATTTATATCTACCATGGACGTAATAATAGGGAGTTCAACTTCAAGTTTTGACCCCATGTTTTTTTAGGTAATTCGAATATGATAAATATCCAAAACTATGATTATTTTAAATTTTGTCTCCAGATTAACAAAAAAAATTAAAAGATATTTACTGAAAGTATGCAACTTATCATGCAGACACGTCACTAGTGTAAATCTGAAGTTGTCGATAGTTTCAGTTTGTTGTTCTATGTTTCAGGTTGTTCAGGACAAAAAAATCATTATATGTTGACATTATTTTGATAAATATTACTGAAGTTTCTATTTTTTTGAAGCATCATTTTCCGGTTTTATTCTTGTGTTGTCAAGATAATTTTAATAAAAGTAAAATACATAATTATGGAAAATACCTAGTGATGAGCAAAGCAGGACCAAGACCAACTTTACTCATCACTATAAAACGAAAACACGAAGTAGTAATAAAATATAAACTAAAATGAAACGACAAGCAAATTCAAATAATTTACTGTCACTCTAACCTTAATTACTTTTTTTTCTTCAATTTTGGTGACTACACTATCTTATGATTATTTTGTCCCATGTCAAAGTTTGTGCCTAGCTTCAATTTATACAAGTGATGTCAAAATGTAAAAAGCGGATTTCAAAAATACGATTTTCTAATTGGGTATAGAAACATAACACTATCAAATTTTATAACATGGCGTGACGTAATTTTTTCCTTTAAAATAAACTATCATCTATGCATTAACAAGAATCCATTTTTAGTTGATGTCGTTAGCTTATGTAAAGGGTGAAATGAAGTTTACGTTATTGCACTTTCTCTTTCTCACTTTTTGAACACCATAAACAGCCGTTTTAAGCACTACAATCCGGTGTAATACAAGATAGAGCTTAGAAAAATTAACACTTTGAAACGAAAGAAACAATAATTATTTTTAGAAAATTAAACCACAATATTTTTTTTATATTTTTATTTTAACGTGTCTATAGGGTCATACATTTTCAAGAAATTTAATTATTCTTGATAACGTAATGAAAATATGAAAAAGATTAACTTCCTAAAAATAATAAAGAGAATAGGAATTTGTGACTGAGATTTTTCACATCCAATATTTTTTATTCACCTACATTCATTATTTCGCTAGCCATGAAATTTTCACACCGATGAATTTAAAACAAAAAATGAAGGGATACTGAGTACTGTAAAGGTGGATTGTTCATAACGACTTAAGATTATGATGTACAGATATTTGGACCGGTTTATGCTCAGATTTAACTTTTAGAGAACGTCAATAAAAAAAAATTGTACTCTGATTTTGATGTATTCGATTAATAATGGGCAATAAGAAAATGACAAAAAATTTTGGATACTTAGAGTGTTAAGCTACATCCTCAATCAATCTCCTAGCAAAGAGGAACTTCGGCACGCGTGCATCAAAACGGATACCCATCCTCAATCCTGTCAATTCAGTTAGCCTGAATGAGATTGCACATGCGCATTTTCTTTTTTATTGCTACTTTATTATTTTGCATGCGGAGTTTACCTTGTGAATTTTCCTGTAAACTGTAAATAAATGTAGTGAAAAATGGTTGATAAAAATCCAATAAATGATGAGTTTTTGCTACAATGTATAGCAAACTATAGACCCTTATATGACAAGTCAGACAAGGGCTACAAATCCGTGATACAAAAAGAAAATTGTTGCTTAAAAATAATTGCTCTCCTTTAGTACTAATAATATTCCGCTCCATACTTAGATACCAACTACTTATCAAAGACAACACATCAATACAATAATGCAAAAATAATAAAATAAAATAGGGTTATAGTACCTAAATAATGTTTTTCATGATAAAATGCGCGTGACACAATTCGGCACGCACCGAAAAAGCTTGCCACTTCGCCACTAAATTTATTGGGGATGTGCCTTTAGTTTTGCTTTTGGCACTTGACAATTTAAAGCCCATGCGGGTTTCATGTAAGAATCCTTACATCACCTTTTACATGATCTATGTTAAATCTTAAAATCCTACATGGTTATAAACCGATATTGTATAACTAAATGCGTAAACCTTTGTAAATCATACGTGATAAATGTTACATGGTACATTTTATGTGAATTATGCCAACCATAACAGTCGATTGATTCTAACTCAATTTAACAATAAGATTTTTTTATTTTTCAGCCAGTACAGTAGATATAATACCGTTTAATTTGCGCGAATTTTCCATTTTATCGTACGTGTTTTTCATAAATAAAATGCAGTAATGTTCGTTTCCAAGATCATGGATAAAATTGGTTATATTAAAAATCGTGCAAAATTACCTACTTGAAATACCATTAATGCAATTTATTGAAATTGAAATTACCACCACAAGAGGTTTTTCTACTACTGTATTTTTATTAATGAGAGTTGAAAACTTCTCATTATATTCAGTTTAACTCGTGGTGTGATGTAGAGCTAAAATTAAGGATTAACAAAAATTTGTAAGGGTAAATACGCACAAAAGTTCCTAACGTGTAAATGAAATTCGGATTAAAGTAGTTGCGCGGTACAATATCAACGATTAGTTTTGGATCATATCCTTGATAACATTAGAGGGTCTTGTAGAATATGCCATAATTTTCATTGCAGACTGTGCCCATAAAATACTATACTCGCTTCAAATTTCATTTACGCCGTCTCATATTTACATCTTCACAAATACTATCAACAATCTTCAATATTCGGCAACGTCGCTCGTGTTTACTCCCAGACCGTTTGAAGTGTGCCGACAAATTATAAAATTTTGCATACAGTACAAAATGTATGTGCCCTGTCAGAAATTGCAATAAATGTGTTGAATGAGCCTATTAAAAATTATTTTAAAATACTAGAGGCTCGGAACACAATTCACTCGTTGTTGGAGCACTGCAATATAAGTTCAGAATTTTTAATTTGACTGGTTGAAACGGCAAAATAATTTGGAGCAAACTCTTAAAGGTTCTGAACTGTTGTTGGAACAAACCTTAATACACTATCCATGTCTATAAAACAATAATGAAGCAAGAACATACTTTTTTAAGGCTGCTCCAGCAGCTTCAAAAGATTCCAGCCACATCTCCGGAGTAACATTTAATGTATCTTTGAATTCTCCAAATTTTTTTGCTGCAGCTTCGAATAAAATGCTATATATACAACCACTCGTACCACCTAGACTTTTTTCCAAAAATTTACTCATAGACTCAAAAAAGGTAAAAGGAAAATTCACTATCACTTTATCCTGTCCCATTCGTTTTGTTAAAAGTTCTGCAACTATTTTCATTCTTGTCCCAGTATCACCGTCATCTGTAAATTACAAAGTCAAGTTGAAACTAATTTTTGTTGTCAAGAATAGTTTAATTGAACGAAATATATCGTTTCGAAGTAATATAAAGGTGTCGGTCCTTAGCCAAATAATGTTTTTAAAAAAAAAAGGCTCAACAGAAAAAAATCAAGTAGTAAAATGTAAGATCACAACTGCCCCTTCTACTTGTTTATTTGTTTTTAGGAATCATTAAATATTAGTGAAATAGCCATGGTTATTATTTATATGAATTAACATTTGAAATCAGTAAAGTTTGCTTTTAAGAGGGCTTCTAAAAGAGAACGTTTAAAAAAAATTATTAGTAAGTTTATTATTCAATTCTTGGTTACGCCGTTGGAAAAATCATCCCCTGAAGCAGTTGAGAATACATTTTGACCGATGTCTCCGATGTTAGCCTGGATAAATTATTTTTTTTATTCTTGAATATCCCTGTATGTTAATTAAGGATCCAGTTGGAGCTACAAAGCAGTTAAGTAACACACAAAAGTTTGCTTGCCTATGTATTACGTGGGCCATAAAAACCACTCCAGCAAATGCGATGGAGGTCCTGCAGAATTTACCACCACTATACATTTTTAAACAAGGCAAAGCCAGATCTGTAACACAACATTAACCCTGGCAAACGATAATAGTAACTCTTAAGTGAGTACCGGGGCATAATGGTATTATAGGCAATGAAAAGGCAAAAAACTGCATTCACTGGTCCTGAAACAGTATTTGGGATATCAAAAACTGCTGCACATGGTTGTACATCTCGGTGGATTCAAACTAAACATCAGTCGTACTGGAGACACGTGCCAAAACAGGAACACAGCAAACCCCTGGTCAAAAAACGTAATATTAAACCTCAGCAGGGGCCAAATAAGGAAAGTGACGGGATTACTCACCAGTCACTGTACCTTAAGGAAGCACATGCATACAATCGGCATATATAGAGAGGAACCTATCTGTCGGTTGAGCATGGAAGAGGAGGAAACAGCCTCTCACATCATCTTCGAACGTGAAGTATTGTCTCATTGGAGGTATAGACTACTAGGTGAACGAGGTAATGAATCTCCTAGCAAAAACCGCTGAATTTCAAGGAATATTTTTTTGTAGCCGTCCGCATACCTGTAGAACTGCAGACTCTTGGCTTATTGTACTCTTCTCCCATATTCAGTCGACCCGTAGACCATATAGGTTCATTGGCATTCTCGAAAGCTATTCGTCTCCTTGAGTCCAGTACCTCACAGTCATACAAGATGTGGGTTATGAAGTCCAGTACCTCACAGTCATACAAGATGTGAGTTATGATCTCGTTCTCCATGCCACAAAGTCTGTAGCTGAGGTCCCCGTTCTACAGCAATATTTTATGCTGGTCGTATTTTACCGTAATAATTTTTAGCCGATTCCTCCCGTTATTTAGTAGTTCTTCCCCTATAAGAGTATTACTGTAGTCTATGTTGGCTTTGTACACATTTTTCAATTACTTTATAAAACGGTAATTAAACAATTATTATTGTAATCAATTATAATACTAACAATAACGGGCATTCTCAATGGCCAAAGTCCAATGACCGGACACCTGCACAAAATGGTGCAACGGAGAGCTTTCCTGCAGAGTTAAATGTACAGAAACCTAACCATATTATATTCTTTTATCCATATTATTTGAAGATGACATTTTTATCTTGTTTAATCATTATTAAATATATTTTTTAAATTCATAGTATAACGTCTATCAACAACCAATACAAACCTCTTTCTGAATCAATCACATTAAGTTGTTTCTCGCATGAAATTAATGCATCACAAGCAAACTGTATTGCAAAATATAGAGTATTGGTCGCTCTGTCACTTAGTTTTGGTCCTCTAATAGGTGGCACCAAACGGTCTTTCCTTCTTAAATTGCCTGTTATGTTAGTTTCGGTCGTTAATGATAATCTAGGATTTTGATTTACATTCATCCAACCTGAAAAGAAATACAGGGTACAAACAGATTGAAATATGTATTATATTGATTTTACTTTAGTCAAAACTCCTTTTAGGTTGGGGTTCAAGAATGTTTTATTTCAATCAAATTGTCCAGAAATTTTTCTAAACTGAATTATATTTTAACAATTAGAATTACATCACATGGTCTTTGTATCTAAGATATCTACTCTATTTCAGTATAAAGAATTATTATTGTTTTATAATTGTTATTAATATTATATTATAGTATAATATATAATACCCACCCCAATTGTTTTATTTTAAATGTAAAACAAAACAAAAATTCTAAATTTCCAAAATATCACCTATTAAATTTATGTCAAGGTATGATTCTGCACTATTGTGATTCAATTTTCATTCAGGATTTAAATAGTTTCTAAATTTTTCCTAATTTGAATAGATGAAAAGTTACTTTCCTCAATAATTTCTTCCTCTCACGAAAATTTTAATCGTCATACTATAAAGTTCTTTTTCTACTACCGTGCGTAAAGTATGTTCTATAGACACACATTCGAGTGCGTAAAACTTTATTTGTATGTAGTTATACCTAGTCTTATAAAAATACAGGTAGGTATAATAAACGGATATTAAATCTGAGTTTTTTTTTAAATCAGTGATTGAAAGATATAGAATTCAGTAAAGTACATACATTATAATTATTAGTAAATTAATAATTATTGGGTACTGGAATATAATAGAATAGAATAGGGTGCATAGGTAGGTATATGTACCTATAAGTTGGCTGTGAGTGACTGACATTTCTTCGTGCATTGAATCTGATATTTGAAATTTAAATTGAGATCTTCCGACTATACCTAGGGTAAGCAAAAGTATTTAACATTTTTAGGAAACTATAATGTTATTTTATACTTATTCTTTTTTGAGAAAACGGAAATACACATATAATTATAAGGATGGATTCCTCTGACGATCTATCAGAAAATTATTTCGCAAATACACCACCAAATATATTAGAAAATTAATTAAACTTCTGTATTTTGATAAAATTTTCGGTAGTAGAAAAAATATTGTATGCAATTCGTTTGTAAAGTCCCTTTTTTGACTCACGTGAACGTCGTATTCGCCTTCGGCTCAGGCGACAATATTCACATTCGTCAAAAAAGGGTTACTTTACACACTTATTGTTGGATAAATCACTATTTTCAATTATTTCTATTCTGCGTTTTATTTTGCTGAAGTCCAATTGTGATTCTAGCATTTTCTATTCTGCATATATTCCATCTTATTATTTATAATTTCAGTTTATTTCATAAATTTTTTAATTTGGTTTCAAATTTTGATGAGTTTTTCTTAAAATATCTTCCAAAAAAAACTTTCCTAGATTTTTTTTTCGATATCCCGCTTTTCACTTATAATCTCCCTTGCAGTAAATTTTTTTCACGGTCACGAATGTTTTTGTTGACAGAAAATTATCACGAGTGGAAGACGAGGGAAATTTTTTTTAAATTAATAATATTGAATGCCAAATCACCGTGACAATAACTGCCAAATGTCAAACGTTAACAAATGTTACTCAGAGCCAACTATTTACTCGTTTATATTATATGAATAATATTTAAATAAAAACGTATTATCAATTTTTCCTCATTTGTAAAATTAATATTTTTTAATGTCCGTCACTTTTTAGTAACAAAAAAGTGTTACTAAACGTCAAAGTAAAATTCTCTCGTGAAAAAACAATATGTAATATTTTTCTAAAATAATTGGTAATAATTTTTAAGCTTCAGTTGAAACTATGTAGACATAGTTTCAGATGTTATGGTTGGAAACGAATTAATGTTTTTAATTTTCCTGAAATTTTGGTAATAAATCTTAGTTACTAACAAGTAAAATCAACTTTTATTGTAAAAATATCATCGGAAATATGTTTTATAAGTTTCATTTGAAACTATGTAGACGCAATTTCAGATTTCATCATAATTAAAAGAAACTCCAATTTATGAAATTTGTAAACGTTTGACATTTGGCAGTTATTGTCTCGGTGATTTGGCATTCAATATTATTAATTATTGTCAAATCAATGTAAAATTCTAATGGTGTGTTGTATCTCACACCTAAACTCGGTTTAATTATAACTGATGTTTAGACTGTGACGTATTGATTTATTTATTATCATTAATTACATCAGTCTAAACATCAGTTATAATTAAACCGAGTTTAGGTGTGAGATACAACGCGCCCTCATAAACAATAAACAACTTCAAAACAACTATCTAAAATTAACCTGTAAGGGTGTGTTGTAACTCGGTAGGTTAAACCATTGTTATAGTTAACCATTGGTTAACTTCAAAAGGTTGTTGTAACACGAAATTTTAGACGTTCACCAACTGGTTAACCTTCGAAAAGTTTACCATCAGATCTCGGAGAGTTAACCTATGGTCAAACACGGATCAATGCAATTTTAGGGTGTGTTGTAACTCGGTAGGTTAACCCACTGGTCACGAGACCAGTGGTTAAACTATGTTTAACCACTATTCAGTAGTTAAGCCTTTTTCCGTTGTAACACGAATTTTTGATCAAGGGTCACGTAACCAATGGATTCCAGTTGATATTTCAACCTTTCGTTTCCGTTGATGTCATTAATATTTAGTAATTTAGTTTCATGCTGGGTGTTTTAAAGTGTTCTCGATTGTATTTGGTATGGGAAATAAGCGTTTTGTAGAATAATTTGACTAATTTTTTTTAATAATAAATATAGCTATTTCGGTTCAGTTTATTAGTTTTAATTTTCTCTATATAATGGGTAAGTTTCTAGAGGCTCTAGGAATCATTTTCGGCTCGAACAACTCATCATCTGTGAGTTCTTGTAAATCAGCTCATGCTTCTTCCAATTCCCCCATTTTGTTTATAACAATTCGTACTTAATGTTGAACGGGATAAATATATCTTGATATAAATTATTTTTTTACTTATTAACAAAAATAACTATGAAACGTCAATTGCAAATATAAATTGTCAAATTCAAACAGACAATCAGATAGAACAAGTAAAATTGCATTGTTCCGTGTTTGACCATAGGTTAACTCTCCGAGATCAGATGGTAAACTTTTCGAAGGTTAACCAGTTGGCGAACGTCTAAAATTTCGTGTTACAACAACCTTTTGAAGTTAACCAATGGTTAACTATAACAATGGTTTAACCTACCAAGTTACAACACACCCTTACTTGTTCTATCTGATTGTCTCTTTTAATTTGACAAAATTTATATTTGCAATTGACGTTTTATAGTTATTTTTGTTAATAAGTAAAAAAATAATGTACTTATATAAAGATATGGTATTTATCCTGTTCAACATCAAGTACGAATTATTCTTATAAACAAAATGGGAGAATTGGAAGAAGCATGAGCTGATTTACAAGAACTCATGGATGATGAGTTGTTCGAGCCGAAAATGATTCCTAGAGCCTCTAGAAACTTACCCATTATACAGGGTGTTTCAAAAAAAGGTAACACCGTCTCTAGGATAGGTAAAAAACTGAAAAATAATTGGGGTTTGCTTAGTAAAATTTTTTTCTAACGCCATCCGTTTTCAAGATAAAGGGCGTTGAAGAAAATAAAAAATTACACATTTCTTACGATTTTGCCGAAACTACTGGCACCATTGTAATGAAATTTTATAAGAATATGTTTTGGAAGCTGATATATCCCATGAATTTGTTTTTATAACTAACTCTCATAGAGGGCGCTAGTTACACGATTCATACAACGTATTATTCAACATAACTTTTTTAAGGGTAGAATTATTAGTCAAAACTCCAAGTGAACATAAACATCGTTTAATTTTACACCAAAAAGGTACTCTTGGTAAAACTCGATATTATGTACCGTTTTCGGAATATTTTGATTTGAAAATTATGAAGTAATAACCGCTCCTCGTATAAGTTAATGATAAATTTATTAATTAAAAAAACTTACAATAAGAAAATTAAAATAAAGACAAAGAACATAACATAAAATTCAATTAGAGTAAATGTTCAAAATGTCCTCCGTTCTCACGAATACACAAGTCTATCCTTTTTTCTAAAGAATCCATTAATCTTCTTAACGGTTGGGGATCAGCTATGAGGTCATTAAAGTGACGTTTAATTCTGTCTATTAATTCTTGACGAGAATTTACCTCTGTAGCATAGACTTTTTCCTTAATATACGACCAGACTGTGTAGTCCAAAGGATTAAAATCGCATGACCGAGGAGGCCAATGAATCGGAGCTTCTGCACCTCTACCAATCAATCGATTCCGAAAATTGTTACTCAACCAATTACGACACCTTCTATCAAAGTGCGGTGGAGCTCCATCATGCATAAAAAATAATGATGTTCGCTCATTTATCGATAAATCTTCTAATATCTCAAATAAGTGATTATTTAAAAAATCAAGGTACATATCACCACTTAAATTTCCAGGTAGAATATGATAACCTATTAATCTGTTACCTAAAGTTGCTGCCCAAACATTAACTTTAAATGAGTGTTGGTAATGTGATACCCTTTTGGCTTGTGGATTCTCATCACACCAGTAGTGTGCGTTATGGGAGTTAAACATACCTTGTCGCGTAAAGGTGGCCTCGTCCGTAAAAAGAATACATTTTAAAAAATTTGGATTGAGGGCTGTCCTTTCTCGCAATGTTTCACAAAAATCGACTCTAACCGGTAGATCGTCCGGCAAGAGTTCTTGAACTTGTCTGTAATGGTAAGGATGTAGCTGCTGCTCTTTAAGTATCCGCCAAGTAGTTGAAGAAGATGTATTTGTTTGTCTTGCCAATGTTGGATTTTGATCAACTAAATTTAAAATAATATTTTCTTTATTAATTGTTCTTGTTGTTCTTGGTCTACCTGAATTTATTTTCTTTGGTCTTACATTCCCAGTTTCTCGACAACGTCGTTCAACTGCTCTAAATGTTTTTTTACTTGGTAAGTTTCTTCTAGGAAACTTTTCTGCATAACGCGTAAAAGCTGCACTAGAGTTTCCTAAACACTCGCCTAAAGTTAATAACATGTCGGTGTATTGAACATTTGAGTAGGTACGTTTTGTTTAACAATATCTAATTTAACAAATAACAAGGTTTCAAAACTCTATTTATTGTTGACTTATTGTCATAACAATCAATAAATGTCAATTTTACATGGCAAACTTAGAGAAAAGCGAACTTTATCATTAGTTTATACCAGGAGCGATTATTACTTCATAATTTTCAAATCAAAATATTCCGAAAACGGTACATAATATCGAGTTTTACCAAGAGTACCTTTTTGGTGTAAAATTAAACGATGTTTATGTTCACTTGGAGTTTTGACTAATAATTCTATCCTTAAAAAAGTTATGTTGAATAATACGTTGTATGAATCGTGTAACTAGCGCCCTCTATGAGAGTTAGTTATAAAAACAAATTCATGGGATATATCAGCTTCCAAAACATATTCGTATAAAATTTCATTACAATGGTGCCAGTAGTTTCGGCAAAATCGTAAGAAATGTGTAATTTTTTATTTTCTTCAACGCCCTTTATCTTGAAAACGGATGGCGTTAGAAAAAAATTTTACTAAGCAAACCCCAATTATTTTTCAGTTTTTTACCTATCCTAGAGACGGTGTTACCTTTTTTTGAAACACCCTGTATAAAGGAAATTAAAACTAATAAACTGAACCGAAATAGCTATATTTATTATAAAAAAATAAGTCAAATTATCTTACACAACGCTTATTTCCCATGCCAAATACAGTCAAGAAAACTTTGAAACACCCAGCATGAAACTAAATTATTAAATAATAATGACAATAACGGAAACGAAAGGTTAAAATGTCAACTGAAATCCATTGGTTACGTGACCCTTGATCGACAATTCGTGTTACAACGGAAAAAGGCTTAACTACTGAATAGTGGTTAAACATAGTTTAACCGCTGGTCTTGTGACCAGTGGTTTAACCTACCGAGTTACAACACACCCTTATAGTGACACATTTATCATAAAAAGAAACTTTTACTCTAAAATTACATATCTATAAAGTTTATATCGATATGAAAAGTAAGTAGAACTTATTGAAATTGACATATTGTTGGAAGTTGTATTCTCACATTTAAAGTTCAACCAAAAGTATTTAAATGGAAGAAACCAATAGTGTCTTTGAAAAAAACATTTCAATGTACACTATCAGTCCCAAAAGGTTCAATAACTAGCAATAACATTTAATGAGAAAAACGGAATTTACATTTAATGTTACAGACAATTTACTAAAAGCACTCGTACGCAGGACGGCGATGACGCAGAGCTTCGTTGTCGCAGAAAGTCGCATCATATGCATATGTTTTGCAGTGCGCCCGCTCCAAGCCGTGCGTAGGCAGGACGGCGCACAGCAGGAATGATAACACAAAACCCATAAGTGATTGATATTCTAGAGATAGAATGGTCTGCTCAACGCTTGGATCTTAATTCTATTGAGAATACTTAGGACGAACTTAAAAGACTTCGCATACTTGCTCCAACATGCCAAGAGCTCATATTGACAATTATTGAAAAATGTATCAATTTTCCCCAAGAAGACATTCAAAACGTGCTGCTTTCCCTGACAAATTGAATGAGGAGTATCGTCTAGTATTGTTATGGCAAAACGAGGCGACCTTGTCATTTATTGCCTTTTTAGTTTAATTACTGTAATTTAAACTGATGGATATACATTTATGAACTATTATATTCTGCTTACATTGCCTTTGCAGCTCATGACAATGTCTGATGGCACACTAAAAGAACTATCGAATCCATATTACAACTATATCACGAACTAAAATAATGCAATTTTAAATATCGAAATATTTTATCAATTTAGAATTTTCATAAAGTATTTTTTATTGAAGTGGAATTAAGAGATTCCACAAAGTAAGGGTCCAAACAGTAAATTCAATTAAAATAATGCAGCTGGCATCAATGTGAAAACACACCGAATGGTACAAGCACTAAGCATTTTAATATCAACTCAATAAGTGATTAAATAATCATTTTAAAGAGATGGGTTCAACTTCTTCAATATCGTGTTTGATATTTGTACATGTATAAAAGTAAAATACTTTTTATGATTAAATAAGATTTTTTACCTGGTATATTGCCATAATGAGCATCTAAATGCTTTAAAATATTTTTATCTTCTACTTTCATCAAGGTGATTGTTAACAATGCATTCTCTGTGCATTTTATAAAATTTCCAACATAAAATCTCACAACATTTATACTCAATGCTATTAAATATTCCAAGATATCTTTAACACAAACATTTTCTTCGGTTTTAGTAACAACTGAGTTATTATTCAATAAAATAACCAATTTATCCCCTGTTTCAAGTTCCAGTTTGGCATTGTCGATTACACTTTTCGCATGATCGAATCTGTAGTTACTCGTAGTATCAGTTATGCTGATCAAATTTGCTAATGGTACCTACGAGGTTTTAAAAAAATATATTTAAAATGCAGTACATTATTTTGACGAAAGTGGAAAGTTGGTAAAACCCATCTTTCAACTCAAAGATCTGCATAGGACGAATAATACAGAATTTCGAAACGTTTTTGTTAAATATTATTGTTGGAAATGGGTTTCATGGTTACTCATAATATATTAAAAATATTATTATTTTTGTTGATATAGTTTTATGTCAGATTTGAAAGATAACGTTTTATAATTTGACTTGTCATTAAATATTTGAGGAGAAGCTCTTTCATTTTATTCCAATATTATACACAATAGTTTCTACATTTTGGC
Source organism: Lochmaea capreae (assembly GCA_949126875.1). NCBI lineage: Eukaryota > Metazoa > Arthropoda > Insecta > Coleoptera > Chrysomelidae > Lochmaea > Lochmaea capreae. Next base: position 14,087,371 of record OX421411.1, read on the forward strand.
GACCGTGACAGGACTACTACTATTGTGAAATGGAAAATCAAGATAGGTACAAGAAAGAAAGAGCTCTGTTAAGACGAGCGTTTATTAAAACCACTAAAGAATTTGAAACTGTAATACAAGACAGGCATTGGAAGAAAGAAGATATTACAGACTTAATAAACCGGCTCGAAGACAAAGTAGAACGTTTATACATTGTAGACCAAAAATTGAATGATATTTACTTGTCTGTAGACACCATGAGTGAAGGAGAATTAGAGCAAGAATGGGATGATACAGAGTTTTATCGCAATGAATTCATTCGCTACAAAAATAAAAGCTATTATCTTCTAAACAACAATCAGAATCATAGAGATGAAGATAATAGAAGTACTATCAGTACGAGTGAGTCTTCAAAACGAAAATTCCGTCTGCCGAAGCTAGAACTTAAGAAATTTAGCGGGGATGTTAAAGAATGGATTGGATTTTGGGGACAGTTTAAGAAAATTCACCAAGATCAAGATATCGACAATGAGGACAAGTTTCAATATCTTTTGCAATCAACAGAAGACAAATCTGCTGCACGAGAACTTGTAGCAAGCTTTCCGCCATCAGCAGATAACTACGAGAAGGCTATAGAACAACTTAAGAACAGGTTTGCACGCGATGAACTTCTCATAGAAGTATATGTTCGAGAGCTTTTAAATCTAGTTCTGAATCAAAAAGTAGGTATATCTCTGTCATCTTTATTTGACAAATTAGAAACTCAGTTGAGAGCACTTGAAACTCTAGGAGTTACTAGTGATAAGTATGCAGCTATGCTCTATCCTTTAGTAGAATCAGCATTACCAGAAGACATATTACGAGTTTGGGAGCGACACCGAAGTAGTAATTATCTTTCATTGAATAACAAAGATCAAACTAATTATCTAAATATGTTATTAGAGTTCCTGAGAAGTGAAGTTGAAAGCGAGGAAAGAATCAATTTAGCACAAAAAACATTTCTGAAAGAAAAAATGAAGAAGTCTTACAGTCAGATTACAGAAATAGCAAAATCAAATGAAACAGAACCTTGTACAGCAGCTAGTTTAACAGTTGGGATTAAAGATACTGGTAAGAAAATCAAATGGATCAGTAATAATTGTATATTTTGTAACAGAAAACATTTAAGTAAGGATTGCATATCAGCACAAAAACTTTCGTTCAATGAAAGAAAAGATTTAGTTTCAAAAAAGAACTGTTGCTTTGGATGTCTCAAACCAAATCATAACTTGAAAAATTGCAAAATTTTCTTGAAATGTATTTTATGTAGTAAAAAGCATGTACCTATTATGTGTCCCGATTTACAAATGAAACAAGAGCTAGAAAAAGGTAAAACCGAAGAAAGTAAAGTAGTTGAAAATACATTAGCTAGTCATAATCAAGTTAGTAAGGAAACTTTATTACAAACACTTAGTGTAAGAGTGGTCAATGAAAAAACTTCAAAAGTAGTTAGAGTTCTGCTTGACACAGGATCACAGAGATCATATATTTTATCAAATTTAGCAGCTGAAATGAACTTTACCAAAATTCGCGAAGAAAATTTAATACAGGGTGTTTTTGGAGGAACAGAATTAAATCCAGAAATTCGTAATTTATTTGAAGTTACCATACAGAGTCTAGATCGTTCTTTTAGCACGAATATACATCTTTTAGAACAAAAGAAAATTTGTAATTATATACCAAGATTAACAAATGAATTGGTCATATCGAATTTAAAGAAGAAGAATATTATTATAACCGATTCAACTTATGATTCTCTTGAAATTTCTATTTTATTAGGTGCTGACGTATTAGCTAGTTTATTTACTGGAACTGTAGAAAATATAGAAGAAGGAATTATCGCCATGCAAACCAAGCTTGGATGGACGCTAATGGGTAGACTTCACAACAAGATGAATTCTTTTCAATCAACGACTCAGACATTATTGATTTCAGACCTATGGAACTTAGAAGTACTCGGCATTACAGATCCAGTTGAGGTAAAAAGTAAGAATGATATGCATCATGAAGTATTAGAGCGATTTAACAATTCCATTATTTTTAATAAGAATCAAAGGTATGAGGTAATGTTGCCTTGGTCAGAAGGTCATCCAGAACTTCACAGTAACAAAGAAATATCTGAAAAAAGGTTAATTTCTGTAACAAGTAAACTTAGAGATATGAATAAGTTTTCTGAATATGAACAAGTTTTTCATGAATGGGAACAACTTAAAATAATTGAAGAAGTTACCAATGAATTTGGCAGTAATTCTTGTCATTACTTGCCGCATCATGCAATAATAAAAGACTCTAGTGCAAGTACTAAAATCAGGCCAGTATTCAATGCATCCGCTAAAGATAAAAGAGGTCATTCTTTAAATAGTTGTTTAGAAACTGGTCCTAATTTATTAGAATTAATACCTTCAATTTTATTAGGATTTCGAATAGGCTCGATAGGTGTAATTTCAGACATCAAGAAGGCATTTTTACAAATCAGTTTAGCCGAAAAAGATAGAGACTTCCTAAGATTTTTATGGTGGAAAGACTATTCAAAAAGGGAAATGAAAATTTATAGACATTGTAGAGTCGTATTTGGAGTAAAATCAAGTCCATTTTTATTAGCAGCTACCATAAATCATCATCTAGAAGCTGAAGCTGAACAATATAAAAATACAGCACTTAAACTAAAACAATCATTCTATGTTGATAACTGCGTTACAAGTGTAAATTCTGATGAAGAACTAAACATTTTTATCTCAGAATCTACATCTTTAATGACAAAAGGAAGTTTTGATTTAAGAGGCTGGATACATTCCTTTGGAGAAGGTAATGAAGATATAGCATGTAAGAATAATGTCACTTCAGTATTGGGTTTGTCATGGAATTTTAAAAATGACACGCTTTTTTGCGATATGCACAGTATAAATGATTTATCTGATGTTCCATCAACCAGAAGAGGGTTACTATCCATTGCCCAGAAATTATTTGACCCAATTGGTTTCACGTGCCCTGTATTGCTCATCCCAAAAACTATTTTACAAACTACATGGAAATTAAAATTAGGATGGGATAAAGAGTTACCTGAAGAGATTATAAAGCAATTCAAGAAATGGGTAAAACAAATTTCTTGGTTAAACTTATGTGTAATTCCTAGAGCTCTAAGTTACGTTTCTTTAAATAATTCCAACAATACTTTACATATCTTTTGTGATGCAAGTAGAATGGCATATGCAGCATGTGTTTTTATAAGAATGGAATTTGAGGAAAAAGTATCAGTCCAGCTTCTACAAGCTAAGTCGAGAATTGCACCAATGAAAGAAATTACCTTACCTCGTTTGGAATTGATGGCAGCATTAATTGGTTCAAGATTATCTAACTCTATAAAACAAACTGAAAATTTAAACATATCCAAGACTTTTTATTGGTCTGATTCAACAGTTGTATTGGCTTGGATAAAAACAAAGGGTGATTGGAATACCTTTGTTGGAAATAGAGTAAAAGAAATATGTATTTTTACCGACTCAAAAGATTGGAATCATGTACCAGGTGAAATGAATATTGCGGATCTTCCATCTAGAGGTTGTGATGCAAAACACCTCATGGAAAGTAAATGGTGGGAGGGTCCTGACTGGCTAAAAGAGAAACCTGAGTGTTGGCCGAAGTCAAATGATATATTATATCCTGAATATGAAATTGAAAAAGAACGAAAGAAATATACTACAACTGTAATATGTGAAACTAAAATTTTAACCAAGAATTTCAATTACTTTTCAAAGTTTACGAAAATATGTAGAATGATAGGATGGATTCTAAGATTTCACTTCAATTCAAAAAGTAATGAAAAAGGTAGATTGAAAAATGAACTGACATTTGCTGAGATAAAAAAGGCCGAAACTTATTTATTAAAAATGATACAGACCGAAAGTTTTGGAAAATTAAAACTTGAAGTAGTACACAATTTACAGGTATTTATCGATAAACAAGATTTATTACGAGTAAAAACAAGATTGTCTTACCTAGATGATACTGAACAATTTAAGTTTCCTATATTATTGCCCACTAACCACGAGATTGTTAATAAGCTGATTTATGAACAGCATATATTAAACCATCATGCAGGAGTAATAACACTGCTCGGAATTTTAAGGGAAAATTATTGGATACTAAAAGGTAGGAAAACTATCAAACAAGTTTTATCTAATTGTGTTATATGTAAAAGACATAGTCAGAAGTCGATAGAAACACCTTTTGCACCATTACCGGAAAATCGGATAAAAGACACTGCACCATTTCAAGTAACAGGGATAGATTATGCTGGTCCACTATATTTGAAAGAAGAAAAGAAAGCCTGGTTTGTTATATTCACGTGTGCTGTTTATAGGGCTGTTCACTTAGAGCTAGTAACTTCGTTGTCTACTGATACTTTCTTATTAGTTTTAAGAAGATTTATAGCTCGTCGAGGAAGGGTTTCAATTATTTATTCCGATAATGGTACCAATTTTATTGGAGCTAATAATCATTTGAAGAAAATTGATTGGGAGGAAATAGTAAATTATTCTTCAGTGAAGAAAATAGAATGGATTTTCAATACTCCAACTGCATCCTGGTGGGGAGGATGGTGGGAGCGCATGATAAGAACTATTAAAGAACTGTTACGACGAAATTTGGGAAAATCAAATCTAAATTATGAAGAACTTACTACTATTTTGTGTGACTGAGAATCTATTATCAATTCTAGACCACTGACTTACGTTTCGGAAAATGAAGAATTAATTCCACTTAGTCCAGCACATTTCATACAGAGTAATCCAAGCAGTGAGGTACCAGATCTAGATGTTATCGACAGACAGCATTTAATGAAAAGATATAGATACCTACAGAAAATCAGACAAGATATGCGAACTAGATTTAGAAAAGAATACTTGTCAAATTTAATCAACTATGGTTTTAGGAAAAGTAGTTTTAATCTGCAAGTAGGAGACATTGTAATCTTAGAAGTAGATAATGTGAAAAGAGTGAATTGGCCAATAGCCAAAGTTCTAGAAATTTACCCAGGAAAAGACAACGTATCAAGAGTCGCAAGGATTAAATTATCCCATCACGAATTAATTAGACCGGTTCAAAAGTTATATCCATTAGAAATTCGTGATTACACTATACTTAACAAAGAGAAGAAAACACAAGAAGAAAATGATGAAGAGCAAAGATTAGCCAGTCGGAGATTTAATCAAGAAGAAGGGAATTCATTAAGAACTAGATATGGAAGATTAGTCAGAAAACCTTCACGTTATGGCGATCCATGAAAATAAGAAGTTCTGCGAAGTTTCCTCTTCGCACAATGTGGGAGGATGTTGGAAATGGGTTTCATGGTTACTCATAATATATTAAAAATATTATTATTTTTGTTGATATAGTTTTATGTCAGATTTGAAAGATAACGTTTTATAATTTGACTTGTCATTAAATATTTGAGGAGAAGCTCTTTCATTTTATTCCAATATTATACACAATAGTTTCTACAATTATAGAAAATCTGAATGATCAAAGATATTCTCAAACAATTCTGTAAAAACTATAAGAAATTTAAAATAAATGTGTATTATCTTAAACATCCAATATGTAATTTTTTTGTGAGAATACTATGTTGTTCTTAAGCTCTTATTTAAACAAAATAAACTTTTCAAATGCTTGTTATGAACGTTCGTATTTTTGAATTACTCAAAGTATGCAACACTCCATATACTTTCAAAGATCTAAATCGCCTATTCTATATCAGCGTTCTTAAGTTTAACAAGGCTTTCTTAAAATTCTACTTTCACATTTTAAACCACTTACGGAATCGCAGCCTTCTAATTTTTCAAAAATATTGTCTCCGGTTAATTAGTAAGAAGATTGAAGTGAATTGGTGACATGTCATGTTTTGTTGAATACAAAGGTACCTATGTAATTAAAGTTATCAAAGTAGTTGATACAACTTAATAAAATTATCTAAATTTTAAAGGTATTTCAGAAAGTATGACTCTGTATAAAACTCCTAAATAATCTAAAACTTTTTACATACTTATGCTAATCTACGCTAAATTATATTTCGATGTTTTTCATAAAAGACAGCCCTGCTTCTTCTACAAAATTGGCTTATACAATGGCAATTACAAAAAAAATATAATGCGAACTTTTTTTATTGGTAGCATTACTTTTAAATTAAATGCAAGTTTGTAGTTACAAGAACACTTAAGTAAATCAAAAAAGTACCTTTATTGTTGCAATGGAATGGTCTTGTCGTCCAGTTGTTGTAGGTCTAACACTACTGTATGCACCATCAATGCATATACATGTTGAATTAGGTGTATGATTTGGATGAGGTAATTGTATTTCCATACTTTGAATATTTTGACTTATTTCAAGACAGTAGTCATATATTTCACACAAGGATTTTTTAGCTGCTGCCATAGCTCCTGCTATCTTATATATCAAAACTATTGCAGACAATGTCCTTTGTGACATTTTTGGCTGCTGATTATTAAAATAATCATCAGAAACTGTTAGCATTTTTACAACTAGATCATCATTCAGAGCTCTTTCAATTGCTAAGCCGAAATTTAAAGTACAGCCAGAAGAAACTGGTACTATTACTAAGCTACCCATAATATGATTGTTAGAAAGTTCTCGTAATGTGCGTAAAATGATACTTGAAGCTGGAGCTGTGAAATTGTCACCTACAACAGATAAAGAAAATGTGAAATTGTTCATTGATCTATAACAACATTATGCTTATTCCAAAAATGAAAAATCATTTAGTGGCATATAGTTAAACGTGAAAAAACATCAAAGAATTTAAAGAAATTAAAAAATTTAGAACTTTGTAACTTAATGTAACTTTTGATACTTAATTTCACTTAAAATATACATGACGTTTGGGTACATATTACATCTGGAGAGGTAAATAATTGTATCTCTAGTTTTGGTTTTGGAGTTCAGATAATAATATAACACCTTTAGAAATAATAGTATTTCAATTTTTCAAAGAGGTAAAGAGTCATACCTATTTTCAACATATGATCATGTGCATTCAAGTTTCATGAATACCAAACGTACAAACAATCGTAACTCCTTTGTTTACGCTTTTGGTTGAATCGAGTACCACAAAATGTGAACAAGAGACAAAAAATACTAATGGTAATCTTGCTGGTAAATATTTCTCCATAATTTATATAAAGGTTTGATTTCAGATGACAGCATGGGTAAGAATTTGATGTAAGAATTTAGTAATCTTAAATAAGATTTGAATGGTGTAATATTAGTTGGTTCTCAAGCTTCCACTTTTTCCTGTGATGGATGCAATCAGGTATAAACTGCAGTTGACAGGAAATTTCTATTAATGTCCAATGGCGTGCTAATAAATCCTTCAAATGCATAACATTGGTGAGGCGAGGGTTTTTCAATTATTTACCCTGAGATTGATATTCACATAATTATGGTCTGCCGATTTAAATGATTTTAAACATGAACTTGTCATTTACCTTGTATTGCAGCAGTCAACATTCCTTTCCCAACGAAATCTCCTATGTAATAAGGGCCTCCTGAAATTATACGTACACAATCATTATCTGTGTAATCTTTTTGAACAATTACATTTCCAAAGTTGAATAATCCGACTTCCTGATTCAAACTAGTGGCTCCAACTAAACTATTTCTAATTTTTAAAGATGTTCCATGGCTGCTAAGTACTTTAAAATCCATGCTTTGATGTTTAGTGTTAGTTTAGTTTAAATTTACATATTTTGATATTTGAAATTTTGTTTGTTTTGACCATATTGAAGAGGATCGTTTAAATGTAGCTCTTTACCAACGTTGCCAAGTGTAGTCCTAAACTAAAACGTTTGTGTTTTGGAAAGTAAAAATATTTTAATAATGATATTTATCACAGTTGATTAAAAAGCAATGTGTTAAGAAATCAATATTTGTCATTTTTAAAATTATGTTTAGCAAAACGTACTGAAAATTGTTCGAGTTTACAATACAGAATTATCATACAAAAAGGAAAACTCACGAATGCATAGATACATTTTCCCTAATCGAAAAATTGAATTGTGTAATTGACAGATTTTTATAATAATTTTCAATAATAACCTAACCAAAACCACCCTACCTTACCCCCTACCCTAATCCGAATCGAAAAATTGAATTGTGTAATTGACAGATTATTATAATAATTTTCAATAATAACCTAACCAAAACCACCCTACCTTACCCCCTACCCTAATCCGAATCGAAAAATTCTTCGTATTTTTAGTCAATTTTTGAAAAAAACAATAAGAAAATAAAAATAAAAATATCTTGACTCGGACACGACTCAAACCTGGTACCTCTGTGTTAGGAGCCCAGCACACTTACGCTGGGCTAATCTCTGCACACATTAATGATATCGTATAGAAGGTTAAAAGCTTTAGAACCGTCGCATGAAAACCGGAGATACTCGATGGCGCCCTTTCAGTTTAGGACTACACTTGGCAACGTTGGTAAAGAGCTACATTTACATGCTCCTATATTGAAGGGTTCCATATCTTCTTCTTTTTTAACTCGCTTAACAGGGCATATCAACCAACTGACAAGCTGTCACATTGTTGCAGTCACAGATAACATTTGCAGTTTAGTTGATTTGATGTCACCTTTGTGATAATGATAAACCTTTCTGGATATGGTTATCTATGGATGTGGTGCTGTTCTATTCATTGACAAGTGACTGATGATTGAGTAGCTACAATCCCTTCATTAATCTATGGTTATAATAAATTGTATATTTATTTACTTCCTTTCTCATTAGAAAACAAACATTTACTATTTGTTAAAATGTGCAGCAAAGCCATAAGTTTGCGTGTCCAGCTTCAAGGTATAATAGCTTCAGGAGGATCTCACAAAGATCAGGCTGAAAAGTATGTACACTTTTAAGTATTGTTGATACCTATTGTAAAAGTATATTATTTTTTATTTTAGGTATAGAGCTACTCTGGATAATATTTTCAAAGAAAGTGATGACGATTTAGTTGATTGCTTACAAACATTTATTGAAGCTAGTATGTATAGGTTTTCTATCATTACACTAAGTGGCTCAATCGGAATGACTCTTATTTCACAAGTATGAATGATATGCCAATGCTTCAAGTCATACTAATGGAATATAATCACTCCCGGCAAATTATACACATTATTTTTTATGTGGATATTTTCAAAATAATGCCTTACTTCAACATAAACTACAAAAATTTTAAATTTGATAAAGTAAAGGATTAATTTATTTATCAAAAAAATGTGAAGTCAATATAACTATTCAATTATATAATATATTAAAAACTAATTATTTTGACCAAGATTTGACTGTATTTTACCAACCTGCCTATTTCATGTTCAATATTTAATAGTATAAGTACTTGTCTTGTAACTGATACCATTTCATACAAATTGTATTTTAAAAATTAAGATTTATGAACTGTGAGGATTAATTTTCATTGTATGCCCAACATTCACCAATAAGACAAGTATTCCAAAAGCAGAGAGTCAAATATTTTGGAATAATACTTGTAGTAAACGGGATTAATAAATTTTCAATATTCAGAAAATTCCTTGATACCAAACATTTTAATTAATCCATTTCTCAACTGTCCAGATGTGTACATTTTGCTCCTTTGCATAAAAGTGCCAATTCATAATAATTGCATTTTGACATTTATATATACAATAATCCAGAAAATTATCGCACTTGTGAAATTTGCATAAACTAACAAATTAGAAATAAAATTATTAAAATTTGAGTGATGTAGGTTCTCAAGTTTTTATATAATCAGTATGGGAATATTTTTGAAGTCTCGTTTCGCATAGCATTATGGCACAATTTTGTTCAGCAGTGATATGGGTATTCTAAGATAGAAAGATTCCTCTTTTAGAAAAAATGAACCTATTATTAGAAAGAATAATTAACGATTAAAAGACTTACCTGTAAGGAAGTTCAATCGTAATTATACGATTTAAACCCATTCGGAACACCAATTGTAATAATGTTTCGGTACACGAAATGACAACACTGTTTAAACTAATTCTAGTAGCACCAGCTATCCCGCCGCACCGGTAATATTGGTCGTTAATGTTGAGTGGACATCACACTAGATCGCTGGGGTGCTAGGGTACGGCGGTGAATCGAAGATTTAGCCGGGTGGGTGTGTTCCGAATGGGTTTAAATCGTATAATTACGATTGAACTTCCTTACAGGTAAGTCTTTTAATCGTTAATTATACTTCTTAAACCCATTCGGAACACCAATTGTAAGTTGTTGAAAGTTTATGGCGATCTAGTGGAACCAATCATTAGCCCTGCTAATTACTAATAAGGGGTTGCTGGATATAGAATCGAGCATCCCAGTTAGTTCAATCACACATTTAAATTGTGAACAGTTATATTTAATACAATTACAAGTATATTATAAGATGAACATCATTTAATTATAATAAGATAACATAACAACTAACAATATAATTATTGATAATAACAAAGTATCTATTCCATACCCAAAATAGACCTAGCAAAAACGCAGTTATCTAGCAATGGTCTATTATAGAACTTTGCGAACATTTCTGATCTAGCAGTCCAACCAGCAGCACTTCTAATAACCTCTATATTAACCCCCTGCCTGCTAGCGGCAGACACCGCTGAATGTCTAGTACTATAGCTTTTAAATTTCGTGACATCTATACCGCTATTTTGCATTACTTTCTTTATCCATCTGGATAAGGTTTGTGTGGATGCCACATGGAATGGCCTCTTATGGGTAAGTAGTAAATATTTATCATTATTAGATCGTTTAGTTCGAGTAGCATCTATGTAAAATAATAATGTTGTTGCCACACAAAGCTCTGGTTTCTCCTTGAATATGGGAAACCTCATAACCGGTAGAGTTTTATTATGGTAAGATGTCTTTAACATATCTGTAATAACAATTTCTATCCTGTCCTCATAACTATGTACATTACTCAATTGAATTTTTGATAAAGTCTGCAGTCTGTGACCAGAAGCAAGAGCTAAGAGGGTAACTAATTTCAGCGAAAGCATTTCAAATGAGACGTCCTTTAACGGGTAAAACTGAGACAAATAATTTAAAACTGCCTGAGGGTCCCATGTTTCCTGGTATCTGGAGAAACAAGGTTTGAGTCTAAAAGCACCTTTCAAGAACCGCTTTAAGATATCCATATCTTCAGAAATATTGGTTACTAGCTTTATCGCAGAGAGTTATATGAAGCTCCTTCGGCCAAACAGCCATTCAAAAATTTTACTACTTGTTTGCTCTCGGACTGGAAAAAATCTAACTTATTCTCCCAGCAGAATTTCCACCATTTATTGAGAGACACGCTGTATTGCTTAATAGTGTTATCACTTAGGGAGGCCAACAGGGTCGGGAGACATTCTTCCGTTAAACCTCTTCTTTCGTAAGATTCCCGGATAATCTCCCTGCAACCAGGGTAAGGCGGTCCCAAAGAGGATGACTCTTCCTGAAAGGAGATAATAATAAATCCATCTTCGGTTTAACGTGAAGGGGCTTAGAAACTAAAAGTTTTGAGAACTTGGGGTACCAATTTTGAGTAGGCCAGAAGAGCACCACTACAATCCCCTTGGCACCATCCGAAATAATTTTTGTTATTACTTTTCCAACCAGGCAAAAAGGTGGAAAAGCATAAAAGAAAAATTCAGACCAATCTAGTGTAAAAGCGTCTACTTTAAAAGAGTTAGGATCTCGCTTCCAGGATACAAAAGTGCGGCATTTTGCATTAAGCGAGGATGCGAAAATATCAATTTGAGGAGATCCAAATTTTGAGATAATCTCTTGGTAAACCGAATTATTTAATGAATACTCTGTTTCCACTTTAAGTGACCTGGACTCCCCATCTGCTTCTATGTTATGGTGAGTATTAATATAAGAGGCAAAAATATATATATTCCGTGCCCCACACCATTTCCATAATTTTCTTGTGATAGAATTAAGCGTAGAAAACTTAACACTACCCATACGATTTATTAGTGATATTGCAGTAACATTGTCAATCCTGAGGAGAACGTAACAATCGTGAAGATTATTGGCAAAACATTTTAGACCATTGAAGGCAGCTAAAATCTCTAAATAATCAATATGGAAAGAGGACTCGTCCTCATTCCAAAATCCATGGGTCTTCTCGTTATTGCAATATATTCCCCATCCTGTGTTTGAGGCATCACTAAATATCTCTAGCTTGTAGTTAACCGGGCCAATATACTGCTTGCTGCATGGTAATTCTCTTAACCACCATCGCAGATCTTCGAGTGATTTTTCAGATTTTTCCATTTTCCTTCTTAAATCTTCTAGCAATCTTTTCTTTGCTTTCTTCTTAGAGTCTTCTTTCGATTTTCTTTTCATTTTAATATGATTCACAATAATTTCCAAAACTTTTGGAGATCGATTTATTATACCTTGTTGTCTCTCGTACAACACGAAACATTAATGACCAATATTACCGGTGCGGCGGGATAGCTGGTGCTACTAGAATTAGTTTAAACAGTGTTGTCATTTCGTGTACCGAAACATTATTACAATTGGTGTTCCGAATGGGTTTAAGAAGTATAATTAAAATACAACCAGGAACATACAAAAGAAGTTGAACATAAGACTAGAGCTTTAAATAATTTATATAAGTGGAAGGACAGTAATGGTGTACTGGTAACTTTACACAAGTAATATAATGATGGGAGACCCCAAAGGAACTGAAGAGGAAGCAATAAAAGTTAGAAGCAACCTTAGAACTTCAGTTCCTTTGGGGTCTCCCATCATTATCATATTACTTGTATCTCTTTATATATATATGACAGACAAAATTATAAAACAATGTATTGTAAATACAGATTGTGAAAATCCTTAGCTCAACATACGACTTGACATACAATTTACACAAGTACAACAAGGATAATATGAACAACACTATTTGAAAGAGAGAGAAGAATTGTTCGCTCGGTCCTCTTTACCAAAATAGGTGTTCACCTCTCTCCTTACTTTTATTTGTTGTGTTTTGGTAAAGGGGACTGATCTAATTGTGAGTTTCACAAATAGAACAATTCTTGTCTCTCTCTAGTAGTGTTGTTCAAATTATCCTTATACTTGTGTAAATCATATGTTCTATTTAAGTTTTTCGAAATCGTATAATTGAACAGTTTTGTTCCTTAGAATTGTTAGTAAATGGAGCCAGCTGTATTTCTAAAGGTTTAACAAAAATCAAATAGATCGTCTTGGGTAATTTTTTTTTTCGGTTTTATGTTGTTGGAATCTGACGACATTTCAACAACTTTCTAAAATATAAGGCTTACCACTATGTTGAGGTAAAAAGTTTTTTTTTAATGGGTATTTAGAATAATTATAATTTAATGTAAACTCCAGTGTTTTGTTAGTTTTTAGATATCACATATACACATATTTTAAAAGCTGTTGCCAGAAGCGTCAATGAACACACGCCCACCTGTTTTAGTAGAGGGGACTGAGCAAACAATTCTTCTCACTCTTTCAAGTAGTGTTGTTCATATTGACCTTGTTGTACTATACAGTGTGCAAAATACAAATGGAATAAATTAGTTATTGTCCATATTTATAGAAAATCATAAAACGCTGTTACAACTAAGAGGGTTAAAATTGGGGATGAACATTTATTTCAGGAATAAATCAATTCATAATCTGAAATTGGTGTGTTTCAGGATGTTTCATAAATATGTACAATAAATTCTAGATATTACTTACAATTTCACTGCAAAACATTTAATACTTATGTACTTATAAACCAAAAACTCAAATTAATCCATGGCAGAAAATAAAAACTGCTCTACATAAATAAACAACTTTTCTTATATCTTACAAACAACCTTCTTTCTTGAAATTACTCTCATGGCAATAATATTAATTTTAAATTCATTTAAAATTCAAATGTATATAGGTATACATTGAAGGTGTGTTTATGTCAGGTGCTGAAGAATGATTATCAACTATTCTTTGATGGCTTTTATTGAATATATTCAATAGCAGAAATGCTAGCACAAGAAAATGTATATTATTTATTCTACTCTTAGATAAACCCATAATTTGAAACATATTTTTGAACAATTTTTAGTTGTCAATGAAAATGTGAGCTTGGTAATATCACGTCAAATTTTGACAGAAATCAGTATACATTTAATGAAACTTCCTGATGATGTTTCAAAACCTGTCTCCCATTTTATGTTGGAAAAGGTTCAACCAAGAGTGATATCTTTTGAAGAACAAGTAGCCAGCATTAGACAACATTTAGCACATATTTATGAAAGAAATCAAATGTGGAGAGAAGCAGCAATTGTTTTAGGTAAGTTATCTCACTAAACATGAAATTGAAATTTTCATATCTTTTTGTTCACTGTGCAATCAAGAGAAACAAATTATTGGTTTCTTCAACGTTGAGGGTGAAAAATGTCATTATAAAACAAATGACCAGATTTCCTATTAAATATGAACTTTATAATATAATTAATAATAATCAATTGGAATTACAAGATGTATTTATAAATAAGTTGAAATTAAATAATTGAGAATGGGGAATGTAAGTCAGAATATTTGTTTGGTTTTTTTTTTTTTTAATACCTTTATTGCATTTTGTTGCTTGAGGACTCATTTGCTCAGTTTTCGTTACATTGTTTCTGTGTATCTCTGCTTTTCTATGTTAAGTAATATTCCATTTGCTGCATAAGTTAGTTGATCACCGAGCTGATCACTTGCTGGGTTACTTAAAGGAACTACATAAATATCACTTTTCCCAAAGCTTGGTTTAATGTAACCATTTTGGCTGATAAATTGTATAGATAATTGGGTTTGCAATTAATAAAGATTACCTAAAGTAACTATCTTTAAATTATTTTTAACTAGCAGACCCGACAGACGTTGTCCTGTCCATATTATACAAATTTTGACTATTTTTATTTTGAATGGAAAATATCACATTGTTACTTATTTTGGGTGGCAAAATCAGATAGTTTTGTTAATTTTTTGATAGAAGGAATATATTTCTTGAAAATTCGACTTTCCTGAATTTTCTTACAATTTTTTGGACAAACCAATTTTTTTGAAATGACTAAAAAAACTCCTTAAAAAAAAGTAATAGAGCAAATTGTTTTTTTTTTAAATAAATCCAACGCATTTACACCCAAAACACAAATATTGAAAGATCTCACGTAAGACTATGGGTGGGGGGAGGTTGTTCGAGAAAAATCTTACTGCATCTCACCAAGAGAGGACGGGGGTCAAAAAATCCTCAACAATACCTCACGTAATTAATGGACGCCCCCTTGCCATACATTCTGTCTTATAACATGCTGAGCCAAGACCTCTACAATTCGAGGAATCGTTCGAACGTTGATAGCCGTACATTATTACAACATGACATCTGGTTATAAAACAAGATTGCCGCCACCTGGGTGTTTGAAATTTTGTATTTATGTTCTTTGAACCTCAAACAGGAAAAATTACTGCCGTAATGGTACAAATCGTTCGAAATACGCATACAATCTTTCGATTCTGAAAAAAATATTGTGCACACTCGTCACCTCTCACAGGTATGGCATTATCAGAATTCTATTCATGATACAGAAAACTGGTAAAAAAATATATATGGGGTGGTACAAATCGTTTAGCAGAAAAAAATTTGCTCCTTTACGTTGGTATGGCATTTGGAACCGTCGGAAAAGTATGGTATATTGATTTTCGTGAATGGCTCGACGATGATTAAGTGTGCAAAAATTAGCCTGGTGCAAACGGTTTAATACTTTTTTTAATTAATGTCTGTGTTCTCGTTGGTATAGCCATTCCTTTCTCTTTAATTCTGGTCACACCTTTACACTTGTTTCGTAGTTTTTTCACAATTCTCCAAAGATTATCACCTCTGGAGTCCATGTTTTTCAAATAGTTATTTCAATTCTCGTTTCCAAGTTGTGTTATTTCCCTGTTTACTTCTTTTTGTAGTTGTAACATGTCTGTGTGTCTCGTGCTTTGCTATTCATTATTTACCAATACACTATCTCACGCGCGTTTTGATAACCAATTTATCTTCTTCAAGGACTGAAAGTAATCTTTACTTTTAGTGTTGGTGTTATGGTAGTGTAAACAGTGTTCAGTTTCAAGTATCGCCAACGGTTCCAAAACTTAATTCTTTCTTTGTGCTTCCATGTATTTTCATCTTTTTAGTAGTCGAGTCACTGATAATTTTGTTTAGTTAACCTACCTGTAGATTTACTTCTTTCTGGGCTTTTTAAGATTTCAGCACATTTCGCAATTGCACTCCTTGATCTTTTTAGGTGTTATGTCGAATCCGTGTCCGTCGACGTAGTGTTTTCTTACTGATATTCTGCTTTCTCTACATATGGCACTGTAGTGCTTTTTCATTCCACTTTAACTGCGTCTTATAGTCTGTCAACAGATTTACATCAGGAGTCCCTACTTTATGACAAAATTTTTGCAGGTTCGATGTTTGAGCTTTTCTTGTAAAGAATACTCGTAGTTTATCAATCTGTTTGTTATGTGAACTAACGATGTCACTGAGCGTTTTTCCCTACATTCTTCTTCCCTCATCTACTTTTTCTTCCCAGCACTTATTATTATTTTATTACTAACTTTGTATACCAATTATAGCAATGTTTCATAATTTTAAAATAACACTGAGATTTTTTATTTTGATTACTCATTGACCAACCAATTGAATCAAAATTTATTACATCTTAGGTCAGATAACAACATTTCAAAGGACCGCTTGTTGGTGCTTTTGGAGGACGACTTTGATTTTTTTTTTGATGTCTCTGCGATTGTATAAACTATACCATGCTTACAAAAATTATCGAAATTAGTAAAGGAAACGTCATCATTTTTTGGTAATGAAATTACTTGGAGATAGGCAGATATAATCTGTTAATATGACGGACACTGTTGTTTTTTAAATGTTAACGAGTATTTTTGCTTAGTACTAAAAAATATTGTATGACATAATTATGTTTTAGTGGGAATTCCTCTGGAAACAGGCCAAAAGCAGTATCCAGTAGATTATAAACTTGAAACCTACTTAAAAATTGCCAGACTTTATTTGGAAAATGATGATCCAGTTCAAGCTGAAGCCTTTATAAACAGAGCTTCGCTTCTTCAAGCTGAATCTCGTAATGAACAACTTCAAATATATTACAAAGTATGCTACGCCCGAGTTTTGGATTATCGCAGAAAATTTATAGAAGCTGCACAAAGATATAATGAATTATCATATAGGACTATTGTTCATGATGATGAAAGAATGACTGCTTTAAGAAATGCTTTGGTGTGTACTGTTTTGGCTTCAGCTGGTCAACAAAGATCTAGAATGTTGGCAACATTGTTTAAAGATGAAAGATGTCAACAATTGCCTGCAGTTGCTATTTTAGAAAAAATGTATTTAGAACGAATAATTAGAAGGTAAAATTTTCTTATATTTTGGCAATATTACATTATTAAGTTTGTCAATGGCTACTATAATGTTTGATTGAAAATATCAATTGCCTGTAACCAATAACCCAGAATATTTACGGGACAACCTGTATATTGTATAGCTGCTAGGTCTTTCTTTAAGCTACTCATTTCTAACTGTTTTTTAATTAGAACATTACCAAAAGTATTGTATATCGTATTGTACATATAATATATATAGTTTACAGTTGCTGGGTATTTCCTTTAGCTAGATAATCATTTCTAACTGTTTTTTCATTAGAACATTAACAACTATTATTTTCTTCGTTCATACCGATGTGTTATTACATTGTGGAACCACACACCATTGATACATACTAGAATTCATGACTTTCGCACAAAATAATCCAAATTTAGTACCAAAATAAACTTTTAACTTGCAAGCTGTCAAGCGTGATGTCATAAACAACGCTATTACTATTCTACCATTTTGGCGTGAAACTTTAATAGTATTTTAAATATGTAAATTTCCCCTTTAAAACTGCTATTTTTTCTTTGAAAAATCTGGAAACATCGTAGATCAGTTTTTAAAAAAAATCAGTCGTCGTTGATATGTGAATAATATTAAAAAATAATTGAAATGTATTCAAATAATGTATCCTTCGGGGTGAAATGTTTTATTTATAGACGGACTTGATTTTAAATAAATAACTACATAAACTATTTTTAGATCTGAACTCCGAGATTTCGAAGCATTACTTCAACCTCATCAAAAAGCTTCTACTATAGATGGGTCAACTATACTGGATAGAGCTGTTATTGAACATAACCTACTCTCTGCTAGCAAATTGTATAACAACATAAGTTTTGAAGAGTTAGGAGCATTATTAGAAATTGTGCCGTCTAAAGCTGAAAAAATTGCTAGTCAGATGATTACTGAAGGTAGAATGAATGGTTACATAGATCAGATTGATTCTATTGTTCATTTTGAAAGTAAGTATTCTAAAAGCTAAATATTTAAAATACCAGTTAAACTAAATATATCCTTTGGTAACAACAGATAGGGAAAATGCTGAATGAGTAAGGTTAGGAAGGCGTAACTCATTGCACCGCCTTGTTGAAATAATAATGCACACCCATGTAGCTCTTTATATATCTAGCAACCTGCAAAAGGTACAACAATATTCTATTTGTAGCGCTCATAGTTAGTAGTACGTGAATTTAAAATATTATAATAGGATCTATTGCTGATGAAGCATCATTTTGTTTCAATTCGGCCTATGACAATCGTTATGTTAACCAAACTAAATTGGTGCAATTACGATTACAACACGATAACTACCTGTTTCCGACAGTATACCGAAACAATCCGAAATTTGAACCACATTTTCCTAAAATACATATTCAAATCAAACTGAGACAATTAGACGTCAAAATTGGCCCCAAACAAACCATTGTCATAGAAGGAAATTTTGCACATATACAGAATATATCTATCCTCAAAAGAAAAAGTCTAGCATGTTCAAATTGTACGATATTGGTGACCAAATCACGTCATATCTGCAATACCATACCCTCAAATCGTTCATACAGTAACTTTTTGTGAATGCATTGTCACAGGGTGAATCTCATGTGGGTTAAAGGCATACTCACTAGCCCGTGAAGGGGCACGTTGTGCTCCCATTGGCCCAGAACCTTTCTGTGGCATAGCTATGGCGCTGCAAAAAACAAATAGCAGTACTTAGACAAAAAAGCAGTCTCAAGAATGGTGGAACAAGGCGCCAGGAATGGGGCAGGCCAAAGAGTTCATCAAGTAATCTCGCCAAAATTCACGAAGTATCTACTGAGCCAGAATAGGAAAACAATCAGGATTCTGGTTGGGCTCCTTACAGGGCATTGTAGACTTAACAAACACATGAATAACATCGGATTGGCAGGCACAGCCATATGCAGGTTTTGCCAAGAAGATGAGGAAACCTCAGTACACAGACTGTGCTACTGCGAAGGCCTGACTAGGCTTAGGTTTTCAATGATGTGAGAGGAGAAACAACATCCCTCCCAGTATATGGAGGACTTGAGGTTCGCGGTTCGAAGTCTAGTAATAATGACGGGCCTAGACAAGGAACTCTAGAATACCATATTTATCTCATCTCATCTGGTGTGGGCTGGTGTCGTCCCATATACGGCATTTTCGTAGTTCATGCAAAAATGTGTATCGTCGCTAAAGATGATTTTTCGGTCAAAATTGGAGTCCCCTTCCAACGTCCCGGATCCGAAACTCAATAAGTTGTGTCTATGATGGTCATCAACTTTTAGCTCCAGTTTCTAGTACGGGCACTGAAGCACATTTCAGGTACCTCGACGATGTTCTGGGCCGATATGGCGTTCCTAACCTTAGAAGTAACCTCATGATTGAACATCTTTTTCTTTTGTGTTAATCTACTTTTGATATCACAGTTAAATCTCCCATCACTATAAGTATTTCCAGGTCTGCACTTCATTACACAATCCTACCTGGATTTTTCCTAATTTAATTAATTCGTTGCCAAATACTAATAGTATATTATTAAACGAGCAATTTATGATAGCCATTATTCACGCAAGTCTCCCGAGTGAATAATGGCCATAAATTGCGAGTAGAATACCATACTTTGTCCACGACCCTTGATTTCTTTATTAAATAAGGCGAGTGTAGAACGGAAAGTAATAATTTGGTATTATTGACAATTCTAACGTCAAAATTAATAAATTTCAGGAGTACGTCAAATGTGACATATAGAGATGGGCGATACTGTAAAGTATCGATACACCGTACCGGTATAAATATAATATACTGTTTTAAAAATATCGTTATGAAAAGTATCAATACTAAAAATTTCGATATTTTATCGATACGATATATTTCAGAAACAAATTTCCTAAATTAAATACGCAGATTTAATTGCTTATTTCATATTGCGCCCTAGTCACCTATGTACCGAAATTTTGTGAGTGTTGAGTTGTCATGGCATGTTATTTAATTGCAGAAGCGTGAATTATGAGTTCATAATTCACTCTAGTAGATATATGGGTACCATTATACCTCTTGTTAGGAGGTAAAATATTGACTTATTATTAAGTGGTCGTGGACAAAGGTATTTTAGTTTGTTTAGCCGAAACAACTATATGGTTCGTGATTATTTGTCCTTTAAATGTTTTTCCTGGAAAATAAATTCCTCCAATATACAACGTAGGTATTATTCTTTTCTCTAGTAACAACCTTTCTTCTTCTTAGAACTAAACTAAACTGGCTCTTCTCTACATTCTTCGGTTAATTATACATGTTAAAATTTTGTTAATATCCAAACAACGCTAATGTTTATATGTATCTGTTTAGACTTTTTGGCATAGGATGAATATTAAACTGTCTGAAATCGCGTAGCATTTACTTCTCATCAGTTTATTACGACCCGATTATATAATTATACTTTGAAAACCACCATTTCGTCCACGCCAATCGCTTTTTCGATTTCAGATCCTACAAATGCAAATATAAGAATAATTGTATATTCTTCATTCTTCGCACAATCACACAATATTTCTGTATATTCCTTTCATAGAGCAACTTTTTTTGGCATACTTTCGAATCTCGGTTAGCTCCTTCACACTTCATTCATTAATTCGTTGGGTTGTGCTCAACAGCCCAGGCACTTGAACTGAATCTTTGTACTATTTCCCATGTTATCTACTACCATTCCAGAACCTTTGTGTCTATACAGGCCACTAGTTAGACTGGAATGATTTTCAGTAGTTGTAATGGTTGTATTATTTCTTCTCTAAAGTGGTTCCGTCTGAGTTCTTGTAAGTTCTCACAAAAGCAGAGTAGGTATGTGAGTAGGTGTTTCATCATGGAGTTTACATTTTATGCACATAGGTTCACTATAACTTTGCCCATTTTGAGCAGATGTTTCCTCAGGGTCACTCCCCGATATTTAACTTCAATGGATATTTCTAGATCTTCTCCAAACAGCAGTACTCTACCCTGCGGGAGAATTCTTCTATTCGTAAAAGCAGCCAGTTTGGTTTTTTTGGATTAACTGAAAGGTCCTCTTTAAGGCCACCTTTCCTCCACAATTCGTAATGCTTCTTGTAAGACCTCATAACTACCCCATTGGTCACAATCACTATGTCGTCCGCAAAGCACTGCGTCCTTATGGCTTGATCATTCAACCTGCAGATCAAGTCATCCACAATTAGGTTCCATAATAGTGGTAAAGGACATCCTTTCCTCTCCTACCCCTATTCTAAGTACACATTTTCCTCCCCCAAATTTAAGGAGGAAACTCATAGGTGCCCCCTAGTAAAAAGTACTTTTCTTCCCCAGGTGAGAAAGTACATCTTATATATCCTGTATTGTGGTAAAAATTAAACATGGTGGCCAACTAAGAACGGCCGTCGGCTTTATCTCGGGAATGGATTATAGCACAGGTTTGGGAAAAAAATTTTTATGATAAAAGTGGCCTCGAGAAACGCCTGGGAGTTATTTTCAGAAGTGTAGGTCCACCGTTAGAGGGTGTATTTGACAGTTGAAATTTTAGAATGAAATTTTTTTCAAAATGGCGTTTTTCGTAACGAGGTTCCCATTCTCCACCACCCACTATTTGGAGAGATAGACTGAAACTTATCAAATAAAAAATATGCAGAATTTGTCGAGGATCTGATTGTAATTGAGAAAATTTTGCATTTTAAATTTTTAACTGTCAAATACGCCCTCTAGCGGTGGACCTACAATTCTGAAAATATACATTTGTTTACATTTAAAAGTGAACCCAACTTATATCACATTCTAAGGTAACTTGCCGACCCTTTGCCGGATGTCTTACTTTTCCTTTGTACAGTTTCTCCCCTCTCCTTGAAAGTCAGTGATGAAAACATATGTATGGCGATAGAATGTTAGCCGCCTTTTCAGATAGTTTTATGAATGACTTGCGGACTCCATTTTTTGTAGTATTACTCTAAGGCTCTAATCCATTCCTGAGATATGGCCGACGGCTGTTCTTAGTTGGCTTCCAACTTATATATTGACAGAAAACCTATATGTTGCATTTATTAAACTTAATTGAATTATTGAAAAATAAAGAGCGATTCAAGTGATTTTGAATTTCCAAATGGGTTAAGTAGTATTAAGTAGCAAGGCAATATAGCGTTATATTAACCTCACTTCTACAAAAATCTACAGACAGATGAAAACCAATATAAGCAATCATATGGTATTACACCCTGTACAGACAACAGAAAAGTTTTGTAACTTACATGTATATTAGGACGATCTTGAACATTAAATATCTTGGAAGCTAATGTTAAATAACTGTTAATGCGTGTGCAAAATTTGAACAGATTTGATTTATTTTTACAGTATTAACAAATATATGATTTTCTAATGTGATACAAATTTGTTATAGTAACATTACCTTTAGTAACGCTGAAATTCCATAATTAATAAACTAATTTATTTTATAGCACGTGAAACACTTCCTCAATGGGACAAGCAGATTCAGTCCCTGTGCTACCAGGTGAATTCTATCATTGAAAGTATATCCAAACATCATCCTGAATGGATGTTAAAAGTCATGGACGAACAAATGGTCTCTTAATTCTTGTGATTTAGAATTGTTGAAATATGAAGTAGTTTTACTTCCGCTGCTATAAGATTTTTGAAATATTACAGTTTGATACACACAATTTGAATGGTTTAATAAAAATAAAGAGGATACAAAACTAAGTCGGATTTATTATTGCCTTACAACCACACATTTTTTTCACCTACTGAATATAAAATATACTTACTCTTCTCATTTTAGTACATAGGTACATTATCCTTTTGTTTTATTATTAAAAATGTATGGATAATGAATAAAACTTTTTTTTAAAAGGAGCCGTCCCTTCGCCGACACCACCTCAGCCTCTTGGGCTTATTGTGGATATGAATAAAACTTACTAAACCTTATTCTTCAAAACAGTTATTTCACGTGTTCAGTTTTCCACGGTTCTATTATTCTTTTGTAGATTGTTATTTTTGAATATTTTTTTTAGTATATAATTTGTTATAGTTGGCTCTACGTCAGGAGTGATTTCGTTAATCAGCCTAAAGAAGGCACGCACGAGTCGACTCGGCTCGGTACAACACGGCTTACTAAAAGAAGGAAAGGTTTTGCGGAATGTGCCACGGCCAAATTCATACTCACTTCTATATACCAACATGTAATATGCCTCCCGTCATTTCTAGCTTATAATATAAGTGGGGAAGTCGTTTCAAGGAAATGTATCAATTTTCCGATATATTTCAACCAGTATCTACACACTTGAGCATCAAGATTCCGCTCGCAAAGGTAGGCCAAGATGCAAAATATTCTATATTTTTCATGATTATTTTTCCTTCCCATTCATGTGCAGTCCAAAGTATTGGATATTTTCAATAAAGGGATAGGCAAATTACATGACTTCTATATACAGTGCTTCTGAAAAGTCCCCTCTTCCCCTTTTATTTGAACGGTGATGCTTAGACTGAAGAAATGTGGAGGGTGGAAATGAACTATTGTAAGCTTCTCTACTAGTGGTGACAGGTGACGTCACCAGGCAACTGAAACCAATAATATTAAATTGGACCTCATGGCAAGTGACACCTCGTTTAAAAGGTATTAAGGTATTTAGAATACCTATTAAATCATACTATTTTATTTGGATTTACGATGTTTTTGATAGGTTGGTGTTCCTTATATCTAGCCAGTTTCCGATTTCCCCTCTTATGTAATCCTTAGTAATTCCACAAAACGGTTCCGGACCTAAAAGAAGTCTCCTTCAGCTAACTGGTCCGCCATTTCATTATGTGCAATCCCATCATGTGATGGCACCCATATTAGACACTTTGTTGTCCCTTGCCAGCCCGTTAAGGGATTCCTTACAGTTTTCTACTAGTCTAGACCTAGTTGTTGGATTGCCGATAGTTTTATACAGAGCCTGGCTGTCAGTGAGTATTTTACTTTGTTGGCCGGTATATCTTCTAAGGTTTTCATTAATACATGCTATAGCGGCAATCGTCTCTGATTGATGAAACACAGACATATAACAACTAATGTTGAAGAACATTTTACATTTGTACCAGCCCCAGAGCCATGGTTTGTTATGGAACCATCGGTGAAACAGATGATTTCTCCAGAATAAAAATATTTGCTACAATTTATTTCCAATCCGTAAATTAACTTTGTAATTTTGTATGTTTATTTTAATATGTATTTATTTTTAACTTTAATACTAAAACTTCTTACTTTTATTACTAATTTTATCAAGACTGACTACTATGTATTAGGACTTCCTATATTAAAATAAAGATTCTATAGAATTACATGGGTGCATCACATGTTCCCTAGATGGGATGATGTTCACTCGCTCAATGAATATGTTCTCTGGTATCGTGCTATCAAATATGTGAAATATGTGTTCATCTAGTATTTGTATCAGTGTATCCTTCTCGAACATTTTTCGGGTACCACAAGTCTCCCGAATCGCCCTTACAAAAAGTTTCAAAGAAGGAAGTCCAATAAGGGCTTCTATTGATACCGTCCCGTGCTGTTAATTGCCCCGGTAATACCAAGAAGGGCTTGTCTTTTGATGGCAGTTCACTGCAGAGGACACTCTTCTGTCCTCCACCAGACTATTGTTCCATAGGTGACCGTTGGTTGGCCTTATCACAGTTGAGTAAAGCCAGTGAACCACCTCAGGTCGTATTCCCCAGGTTTTGCCCATAACTCTTCTGCATTGCCAGAAAAGCCTAGTCGTCCTGGTAGTAATTTTTGCCAGGTGTGTCTTGCAATTTAGTTTGGAATCAAGGGTTTGAATTTGTTAAAGAGATGGGTACAAACCTGCAAGTTTGTCTTAACGGTGTAAAAAGTTTTGCTTATACAGTCTCAGCAAATATTTATCTTCCAAATGTAGAATCTCATATAGGAGCAGTAGTGAGCACTTTAAATTAAATTGTATATGTCCAAGAGAAAACAGCATACTTCCCCTCTTATCTAGACATTGTCTTTCTGTTATTGTATAGCTTCCTCTCTTCCACTCACAGAATGGCTATACTGAGGGTATTTTGAAAGTGTTTTAAATGATATATATATATATATATATAATTTGAGATTAATTATTTGCCAACTTTATAATTAGGATTATGTTTATTGGGTATGTGGCAATAAATACCAAAGTGTACTCTTTTAAATATTTATTTTCCGAGCTTTCGAACACTATGTATTCATTTTCAAGGACTAAAATTAAAAATCTAAGTTATGGTAACATTTTTTAAAAAAGAATATCATATATAAAATACTTACATTATTAAACGAGATTAGTGGTAAAGTTGTAAAGTAAAAAATAAAGGTATATGTAATAAATCATTCAAATTATCTTCCAAAAAATTAAACAAACTTCAAAAAACATATATATATATAGACATTAAAAATAACGTTGTTAAGTTAATCCAATTTTGTTAATTTATCATACTATGATGTTATGATCAATAATTCAATTTAATAGGTTTTTCTAAAAATATAAGTGAAATTTAAAAATTTTTATTTTTTTATTTGTTGTTTTTCAAATTCTAATAGATACGCATAGATTACGCTAAGATTATTCAAGTCTGTTTTTTTATTTATGCAATCATCATCTTGATTGATATATGACGTTTCTAAAAACAGACGCTTTTTATAATTTTCTTCTGTTGTCAATACTTTAGCAGATTGATAATTCATGACATGTCCTTTATAAAATACATGTTCAGCAAGTGCACATCTGTCAGGGTATAACTTGCTGTCACTTTTGTGAGAGGTAATTCGATTAGAAAGTGACCTCTTGGACTGACCATAGTATTTTTTATCACAATCATTACAAGGAATTTCATAAACTATATTAGTCAGCTTGTTACTAGGTGTCTTGTCTTTGATTTTACTGAAAATTGAATTTATTGTAAGATGTGATTTGTTAGCAATTTTTATATTGTGATGTTTGAATATCCCAGAAATTTTAGGTGTTACTGATTTAATGTATGGTAAAGACACATAAATTGGCATATGATTATTGTCAGTTCTAGTATCACTGGAATCTAAGTTTGATGTTATGTTATTAGAAATGTCAGTCATTTTTTCTGAAGTATTATATAGTATTCGTTTTAAGAGATATGGAGGATAAGAGTTTTCATAAAAAAGATTGTACAATAATTTTAAATTTTTTTGATGGAATATTGGATTTGAAATTTGTAAGACTCTATTTTTCATTTGATGGATCAGGTTAATCTTTGTATTACGTGGATGATAAGAATGATAATTGATATATTTACCAGAACTTATAGGTTTTCTATACCAATCAATTAGAATTTTATTCTCATTGTTTCTAATAAATTTGGTATCAAGAAAAGGTAAGGATTGTTCTTTATTTTCCTTTTCTATTGTAAATTGTATATGAGGATCAAAGCTATTGAAGTAAAAAAGTATATTATTGATTTCCTCACAGGGAAGAGATAAAATTATATCATCCACATACTTTTTGATGAAAAACAATTTAAACAATCTTCTGTATTTAGACAATTATTATATAAAACAAAAAAATTTTTGAAAGAAAATCCAAATCTGATAGTCATACCATCTGATAAAGGAAATGTTACAGTTATAATGGAAAAACAACAATATTTAGATTTATCTAAAGAACTAATTGATAATAATATATCATATAAAAAACTTACTAATGATCCTACCTATAAAATAACTAATGATTGTAACAAATTGATAAAGAAATTATTTAATAAAAAATATATTGACAAGAATACAAAAGTTAAATTAACCAACTATAACGGTATTCCTGCAAAATTTTATTGTTTACCAAAAATACACAAACCTACGTTATCTGCTAGACCAATTATAGCATCAATAAACACCCCAATTGAACCTCTCACTCTTTGGTTAACTGAAATATTAACAAAATCTTATGATTATGACAATGAATATTACATTAAAGACTCCTTTGAAATTAGCAAAAAATTTAATGATATCATATTACCACCGAATTATGTCCTTCTAAGTTTAGATGTGGTATCCCTTTTTAGTAATGTTTACTTAAATATATGTTTAACAGCCCTTGATCAAAAATGGAGTGATATAAGTAAAAATTGCAAAATTAATAAAGAAACTCTTATAGAATTAATAACATTTATTTTCAATAGTACATATTTTTCATATAATAATATAAACTACCAACAAATATTTGGAACACCTATGGGCTCTTCAATATCTCCCATATTAGCAGATTATGTAATGGATTACATTTTAGACCTTGTTATATCTGTTTTACCATTTAAATTGTTTTTCATCAAAAAGTATGTGGATGATATAATTTTATCTCTTCCCTGTGAGGAAATCAATAATATACTTTTTTACTTCAATAGCTTTGATCCTCATATACAATTTACAATAGAAAAGGAAAATAAAGAACAATCCTTACCTTTTCTTGATACCAAATTTATTAGAAACAATGAGAATAAAATTCTAATTGATTGGTATAGAAAACCTATAAGTTCTGGTAAATATATCAATTATCATTCTTATCATCCACGTAATACAAAGATTAACCTGATCCATCAAATGAAAAATAGAGTCTTACAAATTTCAAATCCAATATTCCATCAAAAAAATTTAAAATTATTGTACAATCTTTTTTATGAAAACTCTTATCCTCCATATCTCTTAAAACGAATACTATATAATACTTCAGAAAAAATGACTGACATTTCTAATAACATAACATCAAACTTAGATTCCAGTGATACTAGAACTGACAATAATCATATGCCAATTTATGTGTCTTTACCATACATTAAATCAGTAACACCTAAAATTTCTGGGATATTCAAACATCACAATATAAAAATTGCTAACAAATCACATCTTACAATAAATTCAATTTTCAGTAAAATCAAAGACAAGACACCTAGTAACAAGCTGACTAATATAGTTTATGAAATTCCTTGTAATGATTGTGATAAAAAATACTATGGTCAGTCCAAGAGGTCACTTTCTAATCGAATTACCTCTCACAAAAGTGACAGCAAGTTATACCCTGACAGATGTGCACTTGCTGAACATGTATTTTATAAAGGACATGTCATGAATTATCAATCTGCTAAAGTATTGACAACAGAAGAAAATTATAAAAAGCGTCTGTTTTTAGAAACGTCATATATCAATCAAGATGATGATTGCATAAATAAAAAAACAGACTTGAATAATCTTAGCGTAATCTATGCGTATCTATTAGAATTTGAAAAACAACAAATAAAAAAATAAAAATTTTTAAATTTCACTTATATTTTTAGAAAAACCTATTAAATTGAATTATTGATCATAACATCATAGTATGATAAATTAACAAAATTGGATTAACTTAACAACGTTATTTTTAATGTCTATATATATATATGTTTTTTGAAGTTTGTTTAATTTTTTGGAAGATAATTTGAATGATTTATTACATATACCTTTATTTTTTACTTTACAACTTTACCACTAATCTCGTTTAATAATGTAAGTATTTTATATATGATATTCTTTTTTAAAAAATGTTACCATAACTTAGATTTTTAATTTTAGTCCTTGAAAATGAATACATAGTGTTCGAAAGCTCGGAAAATAAATATTTAAAAGAGTACACTTTGGTATTTATTGCCACATACCCAATAAACATAATCCTATATATATATATATATATATATATCTAATTTAATATGCAAAATTATTACAATAACTTTTTTCTATTATTATTACATTTGAAATCAAGTTTTTAAATTTTGGGTTTAAACTTCTCGCTAAAACGCTCATTACCAATATAGCGCTGCACTGATGTCAGTCCATAATAAACTTGTAAACAGTTAATGGGATTATTTAGTGTTTATTTGTTTTTGTGTTATAAAGCACTTTATAAAATGTCTGTAAAAAACAAGAAAATAAAAATACTGGTGCACTGCACACTACAACAATATAAATTAAATGCGGTAGTCGGACGTTTACTATTTAGTGACGTCACTAGCATCTGATCGTTTAAATTTAATCAATATTTTTTATTAAAATTATAATGTTTTTAACAAATAATGAGAAAAAAATGTTTGTTTTTGGCATTCTTGAGAGTTTTAGCAATAAATAAAAATCAATATAAATTTATTTTTTACCACTGTCAAATACCTACCCCACCAACCCTGTTATTTTTATATAATAAATATTACCTATCTTATTATATAATTAACTAACCTGCCACAATTTCTACCGAAACTCCTACACATAAGTTTCTAGCCAATACTTACTTGAATTTTATAAGTAGGTGAGAAAATTATGCCAAATATAAGTAGCTCATAGTATATTTTATCCTCTAACAAATACTTCAAAATTAATTAATTTCCAACTCAATTTCTTCAAAGAAAGTTTAGTTTGAAAGATGCCAATTGTCTGTTTCATGAAATAGTTGATTTTAAAACACTAGTTCTAAATCTGGATGTTTATCAATGTTTTTCATTTTATACTGGAAAAGCAAACCACCCACTGTATTACAATTTTTATTTTATCTATTTCAACCAACAATTTTATGTATCTAGAAGTTTATTTTCTTTTACATTTTCTATTGTGGTTGAAACACTATCTTGTTCAACAATTGATATCAAATTATATTTTTTATATTTAATAAAATCTGGAACAACTCCAATCAGTGCAATTCCTTTAATAACTTCAATAACTATGGAGACATTTGCAGAATTTAAATCTACTTTATTTTCAGAATTCACTTCTGATACTATTGCACCCACAGCCTGTACAAGTTCAATCCTATTAACATTATTATTATTTCTATGATTATATACTATTGCATATGTTGTAGGATTATCTTTAAAATATTTTAGTGCAAGAGGTTTGAATGCAGCACCTATGTCTTTTACATATGCTTTACAAGTGACTTCTATAGGAACAAGTCTTATTAAAAAGCGTGTCTGGTGAGAGCCACTAGATTTGATATCTGATATAATCTTGTGTGCTAGTTCTACTGGATTTTCCAAGGTAGTCTTTATAAACAAAACATTTTTTGCTCCAGATTCAACTTGCTGAAATTTCTTCTTAGATTTTAATCCAGATATTTCCATTTTCAACTCATCTTCTATGGACAATTCTGCATTATTGGATATCGAATTTTTTTCCAAATCTGGATAAAGTAATTCTGCATATTTGTTCAACAAGTTATATGCTTCTCTTACACACTCTTTTTCTCTGTTGTTGCAGCTGCATAAAAAGCCTTTCAAGTTAATGTCTATACTAGCCTTTCCATTTTTCCAATTGAACTTTTTATACTTGGATTTTTGTATTTGACTCATATTTTTGTATGTAAAACCAAATAATACACCAGCTTAACTAAATTATTTGGTAAGACTACCATAGATAAATAAGCGAAATTAATATATTATCAAAAACATTACTAAAAACTGTGTCAATCCTAATTCTGTGATTCTTGATAACCTAACTTTTTCCAATCTATCCCACAGTGTTACCACATGCCTATTTTTTTTCGAGCCAGATGATGTGGCGGAAACGAGCTAAATTCATACTAGAACGAGCTTTTTCAAAAATGTTATTATTACTAGTGAATATTTCTTTGGAAATACATATTAACAATACTACTGAACAAAAATGAAGCCAGATGAAGCTTTTATGCATCAAATAATTGATGATTTGCAAGATGCTAAGGAAATGGCGGAAGATACGACATACGATAAGAAGGATTTCTGATACACAAAATGGAAATAAGCACAAACTACATTGTAATCTTTCGTGTAAATTCATTCGTACGAAAAAAATCCATTCGACGTTCTCGCGAATAGTCGAACGTTCAAAGATACGAGTCCGGATCTTTTATGTCGATGTTAGTGAAAGCAAAGAATGATGTATTCTTTGGTATAAGTCACAAATTACTTAATAAAAGCAAAGAGTACACCAACAGGAACTCCGGGAAAAAAGAATCTGCAGAAGATATCTTTTAAATAGTCGTCATATGTCATACGATCACATGTAGGCCTCTTTCTTATGGATTTTACAGACCCAAATTTTATTAAACGAGCAATTTATGATAGCCATTATTCACGCAGGGTGACGTTTGCGCAAGTCAACCGAGTGAATAATGGCCATAAATTGCGAGTAGAATACTATACTTTGTCCACGACCCTTGATTTATTTATTAAATAAGGCGAGTGTAGAACTGAAAGTAATAGTTTGGTATTATTGACAATTCTAACGTCAAAATTAATAAATTTCAAGAGTACGTCAAATGTGGCATATAGAGATGGGCGATACTGTGTAAAGTATCGATACACCGTACCGCTATAAATATTTTGTTTTAAAAATATCAATATTAAAAATAGTACATTATACATATCATACTATAAGAGAGAGAAATGCGTTATTTTGGCAGAGGTGCAATTTAAAGCCCGGGGGCTACAATGCACCGAGGACAAAATAGCACCTCTCCCGAATGGTTTATACTATTTTTTCCACGGTCGGGAGTAGAAATCAGTTTCTATGACATCAAAATTGAAACAGATGTAGTCGATTATTCCCAAGAGAGTTTACATTTTGGAAAACGTGTTTCATTATACTCCCTTGGGAATAATCGACTACCTACCTACTTCTGTTTTAATTTTGATATCATAGAAACTGATTTCTACTCCCGACCGTGGAAAAAATAGTATAAACCATTCGGGAGAGGTGCTATTTTGTCCTCGGTGCATTGTAGCCCTCGGGCTTTAAATTGCACCTCTGCCAAAATATTATGAAAAGTATCAATACTAAAAATTTCGATATTTTATCGATACGATATATTTCAGAAACAAATTTCCTAAACTAAATACGCAGATTTAATAGTTTATTTCATATTGCACCCCCATCTCTAGTCACCTATGTACCGAAATTTTGTGAGTGTTGAGTTGTCATGCTGTTATTTAAATGCAGAAGCGTGAATTATGAGTTCATAATTCACTTTAGAGTAAAAGAAATTGATTAAATTTAAACGATCAGATACGAGTGACGTCAGTAAATAGTAAACGTCCGACTACCGCCATTTAATTTACATAGTTGTAGCTTGCAGTGCACCAGTATTTTTATTTTCTTGTTTTTTACAGACATTTTATAAAGTGCTTTATAACACAAAAACAAATAAACACTAAATAATCCCGTTAACTGTTTACAAGTTTACTATATGGACTGATGTCAGTGCAGCGCTATATTGGTAATGAGCGTTTTAGCGGGAAGTTTAAACCGAAAATTTAAAAACTTGATTTCAAATGTAATAATAACAGAACAAAGTTATTGTAATAATTTTGCATATTAAATTAAAGGTATATATATCCTTTAAAACACTTTCAAAATTTGTCAAATACCCTCAGTATAGACATTCTGTGAGTGGAAGAGAGGATGGTATACAATAACAGAAAGACGCAATGTCTAGATAAGAGGGGAAGTATGCTGTTTTCTCTTGGTCATATACAATTTAATTTAAAGTGCTCACTGCTGGTCACCTACGGAACAATAGTCTGGTGGAGGACAGAGGAGTGTCCTCGTCAGTGAACTGACAAGCCCTTCTTGGTATTGACCGGGTCAATGAACAGCACGGGACGGTATCAATAGAAGTCCTTCTTTGAAACTTTTTGTAAGGGCGAATACGATGATGGCAATTCTTGTGGTACTCCAAAAATGTTCGAGAAGGATACACTGATACAACTGGGACAAATACTAGATGAACACATATTTCACATGATAATTGGTAGCACAATACCAGAGAACATATTCATTAAGCGAGTGAACATCATCCCTTCTAGGGAACATGTGATGCAGCCATGTAATTCTGGAGAAATAATCAGTTTCACCGATGGTTCCATAACAAACCATGGCTCTATGGCTGGTATAAATGGAAAATGTTCTTCAACATAGGTTATTATACGTCTGTGTTTCATCAATCAGAGACGATTGCCGCTATAGCATGTATTGATGAAAACCTTAGAAGATATATACCGGCCAACAAAGTAAAATACTCACTGACAGCCAGGCTTTGCATAAAACTATCAGGAATCCAACAACTAGGTCTAGACTAGTAGAAAATTGTAAAGAATCCCTTAACGGGCTGGCAAGGGACAACAAAGTGTCTAATATGGGTGCCATCACATGAGGGGATTGCACATAATGAAATGGCGGACCAGTTAGCTAAAGAAGGTTCTAAAGGAGACTTCTTTTAGGTCCGGAACCGTTTTGTGGAATCACTAAGAATTACATAAGAGTGGAAATTGGAAACTGGCTAGATATAAGGCACACCAACCTATCAAAAACATCGTAAATCCAAATAAAATAGTATGATTTAATAGGTATTCTAAATACCTTTCAAACGAGGTGTCACTTGCCATGAGGTCCAATTTAATATTATTGGTTTCAGTTGCCTGGTGACGTCACCGATGCCTATAACGTCACCTGTCACTACTAGTAGAGAAGCTTACAATAGTTCATTTCCACCCTCCACATTTCTTCAGTCTAAGCATCACCGTTCAAAAAAAGGCACTGTATATAGAAGTCATGTAATTTGCCCATCCCCTTATTGAAAAATATCCAATACTTTGGACTGCATATCAAGTTTTCCTTGAAGGGGAAGGAAAAATAATCATGAAAAATATGGAATATTTTGAATCTTAGTCTACCTTTGCGAGCGGATTCTCGATGCTCAAATATGTAGATACTAGTTGAAATAAATCAGACAATTGATACATTTCCTTGAAACGACTACCCCACTCATGTTACAAGCTATCCCACAAAGCACGTATGGACCCTAATAGGAGAAACCTGGGAAAGCTTGATAGATGAAAATTTAACATAAAATTTAATTGACTCTAAGATTACAAGAAGTTATCCATAATAATGGAGCTATGATTATTTAATAATGAAAATTTTCTAGGCCAGAATTTGTTTTTTTGTGTTGTTTGTTTTCATTTGACGTCGGTCTGTTCCTGCTACCATATGGTCTATAATCTGTTTGTAAGTTTATTAGTTTGAATTGCTTTAATTTTGAATAACGTGGATCTCGTGCCCAGTTTGTTCAATTGTGAATTTTTTTCTTTTTTATTGAAATTTTATGGCACAATTCTTCAAATCAAGTTTTCTGATTCTTCTTGACGCTATTGTTACTGAAGCATTGAAGTTTACTGCAACCTTTGCACGCATGTCTTGCCGTCTTTAGGGGATTTTCCTTTAAATAATCAGTTGAATCTTACTCTAGCTCTATTCTAGTTAAAACTGGTCTTCCTTTCCAATTGTTTTAACAGTTTGATCCTTGTCCCACATTGTTTCAAGTCAGTCTTCTAATAAACCAACCATCTTCTATTTAAAAAAAAATTCAATGTATTATTTATGTATAAATGTTTAAATAAATTTTTATTTTTCCACCTTGTTTTAAAGCTTTACAAAATTTAATTCTATGATTACACCTACTAACATTTTTGTTGAGCTGGCATCACTGCTCTAGAAATTATACCATAACAATTAGTTTAGCATTGACACATTTCAAAAGATCCATTCACACAGTTAGAAAAACACTATTTTTAATTATTATAGTTGTAGCAGTTTTATATGACGCACACTGTACATACTGATATTCCGACTCCCATTGGAGGTCCAATTATTCCTATTGTACCTACCACCTATTATTAGGGTAGGTACCTACTTTCCACATATCACGTTTTCTGCCATATTGTCTTCTATTCTGCTCACGACCTCCATAATTTCTGAAATTGTTCACCTAACTAGTAACTCTCCAACCTAGTCTCTTCCAGGCGCTTGTCTCTGTATCCGATAACCTAGTACATTTCCTACATCTGGCGTCACGTCAAGTTTGCTGCCTCTGAGCTAACATTTTGAATAAAGGATTTTGTGGTCATCTCGGTGGTGTATTGTTGTGCCAAATTAGCGGGCATGCCCTTAGCCACGTAAGCCGCATTTATCTGCTTCACCTCCGGCGCGTAACTAAGTAGATTCTTATTATTCTGCCCTAACTTGGCTATCAACAAGCTGGGACTGTATCTTTTGATACTCTGGTGTAAAGTAAAAACGATCTTGTCCAACGTAGCCTCATTGCTGATCAGTGTTCTCGCCTTCCCTATCAACCTAGTCTTAACCAAAGAAACTGCATTTAACTTCCTATCCTGCTGCATTTGCTTTGACTAAAACCAATACATCAATAAAATAATTCTTGAAAGTTTAGCGCCTTAGTTTCTTCACCGTCACTCTCCTCGCTATTGATTTAACAAACGAAGTAGGTATCAAATACTTGCCTGATAAAAAATGAAAGTCCCTTACTACCTTATCCCTGAAGCAATCAAAATTTACTTTACAAAATTTCATCTACCTGATTCCAACATTTATTGCCTAACGATGTGTAAGCAATAAAATTAAATTAAAAATGATATCTTCCCCAATTTCCTTACATTTTGGCACCTGTTTTTTAATGCTCTCTTACTCGCTTCATTTATTTCAGATACTAAATCATTCAATTTTATTTCAACTTGCCCATGTCATTGCCTTGAACTTGAATAATATTGCAATCCTAGCAATTTCCATAACAAAATACAGTCTATGCGACATTTAGCCTACTCATCACAATATTTTATATATAGAACATAAAATCGACAGTAATAAAAATGTTTTCAACAAAATTACTGTTTGTCAGAATAAAATAAATCAGAGTGTAGGCTTATCCCTTTACACTGCCAATAGGTTTATAGCTAGACTTAATGCTCTCCTCATTCACTTTTTCTTCAACTGCCTTCTCCTGTGGGTTTTCCAAACAGACCATCCAAATTTTAGAAACAGAGTAATTATTATTGCATACAATAGTATACAAGCTTCATTACCAATTCTTACTGCCCGATCTTGAACTATGAAATTAGAATTTACCACTCCAGTTTCCTTTACGTCCTGCTTGATTGATTTTGAATTGCCCATTTTTCAAACTCCTTTATTGTTTTACTGGGATTATCTTCATACATATAAATTAAGTAGTATCCCAAAACCTAACGACTGTCCACAATTAGGGCAGATGTTGACTCTCAAGTTCATGTTTAAAGAATACCTGGTGTATTCTATCATCTAATTATCATTTTTATTGGCATGTCTAGTTAGTTTGTTGTAATAATTCAAGGTGGTTTTCTAATCAATTAATAATAATTGAGTCTTGGAATTCTTATAAAAACTATTATACTGAGTGTTAAATTATGTTAGAATTCACTTACACTAAAAAGTGAGGTTTTGTCAATAATTTTCCATTTTTTTTCAATTTCTTCCATATTTTCGTTTATTGTCATCGAATGAATCCATGAATTATGTTGAAAATGATAAGTCTCTAGCCCATCGAGTTAAAAACCATGTACTAAGATCCACCCGAACAAGAAAACCAAGTTAATAAAAATACAAAATTGTAAGAATTTTTTTTTCTCTAGTATATGTATAAACTTGATAATCTTAAAATGTAAACGAAATAGTATATTTTGCAATTCCGGGAATAAAATGGTCACTTTAGTCTCACATGTTAGAACCTAAAGTGTCACTTTTAGACCCAAGAGATATAAAGTGACAGTTAAAATACCAATGGATTTAAAGTACAATTAAAAACGTACCATAGTAACATTATTCTTTATTTGTTGCATTAATTTTGGAAATTTGCTGATGTCTATGTTATGCTTGATGTTAATTGTTGCTTTTAACATCGAGTAATATGAAATATAACGTGTAAGGGCAAAATTTTTTGGATTTCTCGTTGAAATACACCAACAACGCGTTTTCATTGTACTCCGTGACGTTTCTCATTGCACCACCTTACAAATAATTCACACTGTTGTTCATATAGTTTTCTCGATTTTTGTGGTATTAGTTCTTGAGTAATTGCTTCAGCAGCCCGATCTACGTTGGATTCTTCACTTTTATTCATTTTCACTGATTTTCTGTAAGTTTACAATGGCGCCGTTTTGACAGGGACTTTGTTTATCATTACCACAGAAGCAAACAGCATACTATGTTTATTGTGTTAGGGCTACAAATGTAAGTAGTATTTATTTTTATTAAAAATGTATGTAGAATTACCAGAATTGCAAAAAATAGCGTATACACCTCTCGACTAAAGTGACATTAATCCCTTAGGTGGATTGCTTCTAACACCACCCGCGGGAATAAATGGGTCACTTTAGCCGCTTGGTGTATAATATACTAATATTGTGTCACAAGGGGAGAAAGTGAGCCTTAGCAGCCGAAGACTATTAGATGCACGAGCGAGCGTAGCGAAGTGAGGGCAGCAGATAGTTAAGGGCTTCTAAAGCATTTTCTGTTTTTCGCCTACAATTTGAACAAAAAAAAAGAATGTTTGTAGGTATATTGGGGTGGCATTCACTGATACCTAAAAGTGTGTGGAAAATATAACAAAAAACTTTGACATACACGTTTACTTAAAAAATTCATGTTAAACGTCAATGTCATCAAGTGACTCGATGCTGAAAAACATCAAAAATCGTGGCGTTATAAATTTTCCACCCTTGGGCTGCTAAACAATACATTCCGGCCTATTTTTGGTGTTTATGATTGGTTTTCCGGTAAGGTTGGCGAAAATATATATGCAGCAACTACGATATCCGCGAAGCGTTTGTTTCGGTTTCTTGAAATACAAAAGATATTAAAGCACATAAAAAGTTAGACACACAATTTTTTCACTTTTATTAATATCACAAATATATTCAAGGTGTGTCTTGGTTTTTCACAGGATCAATGAAATATTTAGTTGACAATTGAAACAGGCCATCATTGACATTATCAAGTGAGTAATATAGATGACTGTAACACTTATTACAGTTTCTGATTTCCTAGTTTTCTACCACATACCTACTTTTAAACACGTGCCGCTGGATCGCATCACAATCGATCCTCCGCAGTATGGAAGTATGTTAAACCATCATTTAGCGAATTATTGAAAACTAACACAGATATGCGCGATTAGATAAGGAAGAGCATTCGAGTCGATTTAATGCATGGGCTTGCTATAACGAGTCACCAAAACTCCCGAAATGACCTGTAACTATTGTGAGGTTAGGTTTAAAGCTAAAAAAAACAAAAACGAAGTTTTAAAAGTATATATTGAAGGTGTAGTAATTTTGTTTACAATTCGTATTTTCTGGTACATTTAATTTGAAACACAATTTTCAAACAAATGAATACAGCCAATGAGGCCATTATCAGGTGTGACATATAGTAAATTTGCCAACGAAAATTATACTCCCGCTTACTAACAATAACGCGCCAGGAGAAAGACGTTTTTATTATTAAATAGACAAATTTTGTTAACTCACTAAAAAATTAATTTGTGATAAATGATGACAAAACACAACGTCACACATTTTTCATCATGTACTTTATACCCGAGTATAATGGGGCAATATTTAAAATAATCTAAAATGTACGTGTATATCCAGAACGAACTAATACAAGATGTTACTTAAATTACACGAACGTTTCAGACTAAATTACTCATGAATGTTCATTTTCAGGGAGTTTGATCATAAAAATAATGTATATTTCTATATTGACATAAATTGTTCCAAATTATGGTCAATATATATGTATAAGTAAAAAAAAAGAGTGAATTGGAGGAAACGGAAATAAAAACAACGAGAGTACAGAGTATAACACTAAAAGTCCCGTTTAAATAATTATTATCTACAATACAGCATTCTTAAATATATTTAGTGGGCGCTAATATGTATTGTGGAACAAGATGTAATAAATACATTTAAGCCTCCAAGTCTAAGGCCAAACCGATTTTGTGACCTCCTTGATTGAAGTTCTTACCATCAATGAGTGTAGACAAAGTGAGAGTAACGCCTAAAATAAAAAAAAAATACATTATTTATGTTAACTTGCATTGTATATCTCTACATTCGCTGCATTATTTATTAATTTTAATTGATAATGAATTTTTTAAATTGTTTAAAATTACTTCCTTTGAAGTTATAGCGGAATGAATTTTACTTTAATACGCTTTACCTTCTTAAGCCATCGAATCTTTAAGTAAAATAGTTTTATAATCAAGACATTTCATGACCCATTAGATAACCTGTAATAATTCTTAGCTTGTTCCTACTAACATTCAGTAGTTCTTCAGCCCGTTTTACACATATAATATCACCTATGAAGGTCTTACTGTGACCCTGAAGACATTTAGAACAAATAGAGCAAAAAAAATAGAAAATGCTAAATGTTAGTAATGGTGTAGTTTATACCCAATGTTTCTGTTGACATATGGATCATTTAGGTAGACACTAATTGATTACAATGGAATAAGTTACATGTCGAATATTAGGGATACGTTATTGTAATATGATAATATTTATCTCATCGTACGGGGCATGTATTTAGAGTAAGTACTGTTGCAGCGCTACAATCGGCTGTCCGCTCATACGCATAGTGATCCTACATCTGTTGACAAGCCACAGACGCTATTAGAACAATTGGGCTTATTTTGTTCGTATTTGAAATACTCGCGTCGATTATGAATCCAGCCGACTGTGAAGTAAGCAATGTTATCTTCTTTCTTATTGCTGAAGACATGAAAGCAGCTGAAATTCATCGACATTATGAGTGATGGAATGGCTTTTAAAAAATGGATGCAACAATGTTCTTGACGAGGATCGGACTGGGCGATATTCTGTCATTACCGACGATTTGATGCAAAACGTTATCGAAAATGTGAAAGAGAACAGGCACTTCACGATTTCCTCATTATCTCAGAAATTTCCTCACGTTTCAAGAAGTGTTCTGTATGTAATTTGGACCGAACGTCTACGTCTACGCTCAAGATGAGTTCCAACAATATGGACGGAATACAAAACCGATTTTTTTTCAATTTCAGACTAAATTTAATGTTATTACGTATTATACTCTAATTTAAAGTAATTGTTAAGAAAATAAAAGTATACTAACTAACAGCCTTATTAATAATAAATTTAGATTATTCTAACATGACTAACTAGTGAAAAAACATATTAATAAATACATTTAACATTATTTTAACATGCTATAAGTACGCTCTTTGATCCGACCCTGTGCCATTAAACTGGTAACGAGTCATTTAAATCGCTCTGTGTTTTTCTCAAGTAAAATCAAGTTATTACTTCTCAAAAATAGTTTAGTGTTCATAAAAGTGTACAAGAACTAATTAATAATCAATCCAGTGAAACGCAGTGAGTAGATTCGCCTATTTCTGTTGTAAATCTAATATACAGGGTGGCGCACCGAAAACGAAACAGATGCATTTACTGGCAGATGATTCCTTTTTAAAAAAATCCCTCGGACCCGTCGATTTTGTTTTCGAGGGGGACACAAAATTGGCATAAAATCACAGTAACATTTGCAGCCCCCTAAGCGGGGGTGGCACCATCCCTAAAATCTTAAATGGAAAGGGGGGTCGAATGATCCATCATTTAAAAGGTCTTTCAACTCCCTTTATAATGATGTAAAATTCATGTACTTCAATTCAGTAGTTTTGGAGATTTATTGATTTAAAGTTTAAATACATCATCATAAGAGGAGATCAATACATAGCAGCAAAGTTGTTAAAAAATAAAGAATGAACTGACCTGTCAGCCGAGTAAATGTTGAAAATGACCACCATTACTTTCCATGCAATAATAAAGATTTTGCTGAAAACGTTGCCGGACATTTTGCAATATTTGAGGAGTAATTTGATGGCACTCATTCACAATTCTTTGTCGCAAATCTTCTAAGGATGTTGGCTGAGTAGCATAGATTTTGCTTTTTAAGTAACCCCACAAAAAGAAATCCAAAGGTGATAAATCTGGCGATCTTGGGGGCCATTCAACGGCACCTCTTCTACCAATCCATTGACCTGGAAAGGTCTGATCTAAATAATGCCGAACTCTTAATGCGTAATGTGG
The DNA here is from genome assembly GCA_949126875.1 of Lochmaea capreae. Lineage (NCBI taxonomy): Eukaryota > Metazoa > Arthropoda > Insecta > Coleoptera > Chrysomelidae > Lochmaea > Lochmaea capreae. The sequence continues at coordinate 14,128,944 of OX421411.1, forward strand.
TGGGGCACCATCCTGTTGGAACATCAACATATTCTCAACGTATCGACCATCATTCTGATTTTCAATTATATCTGTTAGCGCAGGATCTATGGCATTTTGCAGTAATTCCAAATACATTTCACCAGTCAAATTTCCAGGTAAGAAAAAAGGACCAACCAAATGATCGCCAAAAATGCCAGCCCAAACATTTAATTTTTGTGGCTGCTGTGTGTGTACCTCATGGTAAATTCTGGGATTAGAGTCCGACCAATATCGACAATTATGACGATTTACTTCGCCATTTAAAAAAAAGGAACATTCGTCGGAAAAGCAAATGTTAAATAAACATTGTTCATCGTTTGTAATTCGTTCACTCATAACTTCACAAAATTGTAATCGCTTATCAAAATCGTCTTCATTAAGTTCTTGTACAAGGTGAATTTTATACGGATGAAAATTATGTGCCTTTAGAATCCGTTGGATAGTACGTCGACTAACACCACACGAAGTTTGCAATTTGCGGGTACTTAATGTAGGATCTACAATAACTTGCCCTAAAACCCCCACTTCTGTTGCTTCGTTCCTTATAGGATTTTCAATATTACGTTTTTTATTGGCGACTGATCCAGTTTCCCGAAATTTAGCTACAAGTTCTATAACATATTTTCGGTGCACATTATTGTTCTCATGTCGCTCATTAAAAATTTGTGCTGTTCTATTAGCGCACTGATTATTTCCGAAAAATATTTCAATAATTTCAACCCTTTCTGCCGTGGAATATACCATGGTTAATTTATGTAAAAGCAATAAATGATATTTTAACAACAAAGATTGGTCAAATCAATCGCAAACTAATGTACTATTTCCTATTTAAAATAAGTACGTGGCATTCTCTACTTATCTTTCTTCAAGAAACAACTTTTTTTGTCACAAAGGACACTTCAATTGCTATTTTTATTATTAATAAACCATGGGCGTAGTAAATAAAAGCATTTACTTATCAAGAAAATGCTTTTACTCAAATTTCTTCTGAAAGAAGTACAAACTAATTTGATGTACCTATTAAAGTCTACTTTAAACTTTAAATCAATAAAACTCCAAAACTACTGAATTGAAGTACATGAATTTTACATCATTATAAAGGGAGTTGAAAGACCTTTTAAATGATGGATCATTCGACCCCCCTTTTCATTTAAGATTTTAGGGATGATGCCACCCCCGCTTAAGGGGCTGCAAATGTTACTGTGATTTTATGCCAATTTTGTGTCCCCCTCGAAAACAAAATCGACGGGTCCGAGGGATTTTTTTAAAAAGGAATCATCTGCCAGTAAATGCATCTGTTTCGTTTTCGGTGCGCCACCCTGTATTGTAAATCACAATATTATCCACACCAAGTTTTTGTCAACTCGTCCCAATTCGATACATTCAATAGGACAGGACCGCACTCAGCGATGATTGGTAATTTCACTGCTTACCAAAATGGATAATCTGTCACAAAATTCTACGATGTCTTATTCTACCGCCTTAACACAACAACGCTACCCATCACGAAGTCAAGCCATTGTTCTTAATACCATTCCAAATACTAAATTACAAGATTATTTGTGTCAAATCGGCCCTCTAGTCGAACCGAAGAATATAACGCATATATCTAGAATTTCCAACAACAGGTTATGTATATTCCTGTCAAGTAAAGAAGTAGTTGATAAATTTATCAATGGGTATGGTCAAATCAAAGTCAATAATGAAGTAATTCAAGTGAGACGACTTATTACACCTTCTGAAAGACTAGTCTTGTCCAATGTAAGCCCTGTCATTCCAAACGATTTGCTTACGTATAAGTTGGAATCACTAGGACTTAAACTACTTTCGCCTATAAGCTCCCTGAGAATAAAAAGTTTTAGACGACAAATATATATCGCGCCATTAGAAAATGTGCTTATCCCAGAATTCATTGATTTAGAATATTACAGTCTCAATTTTCGAATTTATTTATCGAAGGATAATCAAAATTGTTTTAAATGCAAAAACCCAGGACATTTATCTTCACAGTGTCCTAATGTATTAATACCTACTTCAGTACCTTCATCAATACAATCTAATTCTGCTCTAGAAACCAATACTCAAGTTAACACTACCTCCAATACATTAACAGTCGACTCTCTTGATTCAAATGCAATAATAGATCCATCCCCACCAATGGAAACTTCTGCCAAGTTAACAGCATCGACAACTTCCCCCATTGCCCTTCCCATAGCAAACATAAACCAAGGAACTACTATCAAGGACCCTTCCCAATTATCGCAAGATATTGATAAAGAAAAACAATCAATGCAAACCTGTTCGATAGAAGAACATGCCACAAATAAAAGAAGTCATTCAGACGTTACCACACCAACGCCCGAGCACTCACAGGAATTTCTCACCCCAACAGAATCAATTACCTTCACAACTCCAGAAAACCCCAAAAAGAGAAGTAGAAAAATAAAAAGGAAAAACGTACGACAAAACAGCGAATTCAAACTAGAAGAAATAGAAAATATTCGAGATTTCATAAATAACCACAACCCACCATTCATATTAAACACCGATGAATTTGTTTCCTTGATGGAAGAATCATTTGGAGCTCAAGATATAGCTAGTGTAGTCAAAGATTATACTACAAATTTAAATGACCTAATTGAAATGCTGCTACAAGTTTACCCACAAATAAAAGACAGAAATTTGAAGACAAGATGCACAAAACTACGGAAAAAATTGGAAAGACAAACGGAAGCCGATCCTAGTAGTGACACATCTACAAACAGCTACTATTAAAAATCAAATTCAATATCATTTTACAGTGGAACTTGAATGGATATTACATCCATTCAAATATGTTACAACTCTTGATCGCAGAATATTCGCCAGATGTTATATGCTTGCAAGAAACACAATTTCATGTGAACAAAAGTAGCAAACCAACAAATTATACTGGATTCCTGAAAAATCGTAATGCTGAAGTAGCTAGTGGAGGTGTTGCAAAAAACACTAAATCACATATAACTGCAATACCAATAAAAATGAATACTCCGCTCGAAGCCGTTGCAATTCAATTAATATCTCCTAATAAGATAAGTATATGCAATATTTACATACCTTCTAGCCAAGCCATCGACCAGCTAGAGCTAGAACTACTAATTGAACAATTACCCAAACCTTTCATTATCCTTGGTGACTTTAATGGCCACCATTTTTCTTGGGGTTCTGAGAATATTGACACACGTGGCAAGAAGATAAAAGAATGGATTGACTCAATGAATATTTCACTTTTAAATGATGGAAGTGCGACTAGATTTAATGCGGGTACCAAAAACTTTTCGGCTATAGATTTATCTCTATGCAGCCCAAATCTTATTGCTAACTTGAATTGGAAAGTAGCTGATGACCTCTACAATAGTGATCACTTTCCAATAATAATTGAGAACTTGCAGCATAAATTTGAAACTAACAACGAAACAATCCCGTTGAAAAGATGGAAGATAAACAAAGGAAATTGGAGAAATTTCGCGAATCACATAGATAGAAACATTACAAATATAAAATTAACTTATGATATTAACGAAACCATTTGCAACTTCAATTCTATTATATTATCTGCAGCTGTCGACGAAATAGGAAAAACTGGTCATATAAAAAAATACAATCCTGTACCTTGGTGGAATAATACATGTGACTCTGCAATTAAAGCTAGTAAGCATTCTTGGAATAGGTTCAAAAGACATAAGACTACTGAGAATTTAGTGGAATACAAAAAGCAAAGAGCACATACTAGACGTGTAACACGTAAAAGTCAAAAAGACTCATGGCGAAAATATCTTCAAAGTATAAATAGCTCCACGCCATTATCATCGGTGTGGAAAAAAGTAAACAAAATTTCAGGAAAGAAAATAAACTACGGAATTTCGGCATTAAAAGTTAACAACAATACCATAATCTCCGATTCAAGCGAAATAGCCGAAATATTTGCAGAACAATATAGGCAATCCTCTAGCAATGTGAACTATGATGCAGACTTCCAAGCTCTGAAAAATGCAGCTGAATTAACCCCAGTGAGTATAGAAGAAAATTTGAACCCAATTAATAACCCTATTACAGAAGAAGAATTTGCAGAAGCATTGCAAAGCATGAAAGACTCCTCTCCCGGTCCAGACGATATCCCGACAGTATTTTTGAAAAATCTTCCGTATTCTGCCAAAAAGTACTTACTTAATATATTTAACATCATTTGGAATCAACAAAAGTTCCCTGAAATTTGGAGACGAGCGATAATTCTCCCTATTATCAAGCCACAGAAATCTCCACTGCTAGCTGAATCATACAGACCGATATCACTAACATGCAGTACATGTAAACTACTCGAAAAAATTATTAATCGAAGGTTATTGTGGTGTCTAGAAGCGAATAACCAATTATTTCCAGAACAATCCGGATTTAGGCCGAATAGATCTACTTCAGATAATATTATTGACTTAGAAAGTCAAATTAATGAAGCTTTTGTGAATAAACAGAAATGTGTTGCAGTATATTTTGACCTCAGTAAAGCTTTTGACACTACATGGCGCCACCAAATCTTAACTACACTACAAAGATGGGGATACCAAGGAAATATTTTGGCTTTTATTCAAAATTTTTTGAAAAATCGAATATTTCAAGTCCGAGTCAACTCTACTGTATCTCATCCAAAAGAACAATTGAATGGAACTCCGCAAGGATCAATTATAAGCCCCACTCTATTCCTAATCGCAATCAACGATATACTCAAAAATATTAATAAACCTGTCCAAGCTAGAATGTACGCTGATGATTTAATTATATTTATGAAGGGAAAAACATAGATAACATAACCACTATATTACAGAATCAAATCAATGAGATAGAAAACTTTACCAAAGTCAGTGGGTTTAAATTTTCGTCCGAAAAAACGGAATGCATAATATTTTCCAAAAAGCCAAATCAATTACAGCCAGCGATTACATTACAAGGTCAAACTCTTCGATGTAAGGCACAAATAAACTTTTTGGGAATTATATTTGATCAAACACTCAATTGGAAAGCTCACATAAAGCAAGTAGTTTTAACATGTCAGTCAGGCTTAAATCTTCTGAAATGTTTAGCCAATAAACACTGGGGAACCGATGGAAAAACTCTATTGATGGTATATCGAACATTAGTCAGATCAAAAATAGACTACGGCTGCATTGCATACGCTTCCGCAAAAGAATCAACTTTGAAGCCTCTTGATGTTATACACAATCAAGCACTGAGGACGGTTTTGGGAGCGTTTCGCACTACTCCCGTGAATAGTTTATACTGCGAATCGGGCGAGGCAAGTCTCAGTGATAGAAGACAAATTCTTAGTTTAACTTATGCAGCTAAAATATCCAGCAATAACCAAAACCCCACTTACAATAATACTTTTACAAATAGATTCCCAACTTCCTTCCAAAGTAAATACTGGAACCCTCCCTTTTATGAAAGAATTCGCAGATATCTGAAAAATTGTAATGCTGAATCATTTCCTTCCACCTTTCCAAACAGAATATCCTATTGCGATATTCAACCTTGGACACGCCATTTACCTAAAATAAATTCCCGCTTATCTTCCATTAATAAACATGAAGTTGGGGACCTTCTTATACAAGCAAAATTTAAAGAAATGATTAGCAAATATCAGGGATATACACATATATATACGGATGCATCCAAAAAGGGTGACAGTGTTGGAGCAGCCTTTGTAACACACAAGGACTTCAAAGTTTTTAGGCTTCCCAGTTCATACACAATACTTTCTGGTGAACTATATGCACTTCACAAAGCGGTTGAATATGTCAAACATCTACGAAATGGAAAGTTTATCATCTTCACAGACTCGCTCAATTCACTAATAATGTTAGAGAAAATTTTCGAAAGACATCCGATTGTTAATTTGATAAGAAATGATTTGGAACAATTGTACAGAAATAACCAGGACGTTAGATTCATCTGGATTCCATCCCACGTGGGAATCAAAGGAAATGAAGAAGCAGATCAAAAAGCACAAGAAGCAGTCTCTAAAAACTCGATAGACTGTAATTTATCGGTAGCAACCGATCTGAAATCATACTTTAAAGATGAAACTATAAAACGCTGGAATTCCCAATGGCATAATTCAGAATCGAAATTGAAATCTATCAAATTCAATTTTGGACCTTGGCAGATGTATACTGAAAACAGAAGAAACCAGGTAATTTTAACTCGACTTCGTTTAGGACACACCAGATTCACCCATCAGCATTTAATTACAAAAGACGATCCTCCTTTCTGTCATGTATGCGATGAGATTATCAACGTACATCACCTCCTAATCGATTGCCCTATGTATGAACTACAACGTAGGACCCATAAGATTCCGGATAATATTAATGAAGCCATTGGTAGTGCTACGAATTCATCAAGAGTTATTGCTTTTTTTAACAAGTGTTAATGCGCTATACAAAATCTAAACTGCATATACTTTAATAATACAAAATTGTTCATGCATCATATAATTGTAGTAACATTTGTAATTTTTTTTATTTTATTTTTCTTTTAAGAATGTAATATATGTATTACTGTGTAACCGCTAATGACCTTGCAGGTCGATGCGGATAATAAAAAAAAAAAAAAAAGTACGCTCTTAGTAACCATTAGTTAGTATGGTGTTATCGTCTTAATTATTAATAAGGCTGTAAATGTTTTTCGAAATATACATATGCTCAAATAAAAAAATTCGATGCACGGACACGGCTAGGGACTGACATTTGGGGGGTCATTGGAAAATATTTCATAACTTAAATGAAATTATTATTCAAAACAAAGCAAGGGTAATTAAAATACACATTTTTATCAATAATTATCTACCAATCTTATTAACAGAATAAATTCAACGACAACACGGCAAAAATGCTGCAGACATAGAGTTACCCAATTTTTATGGAATCACCCAAATACGACAATTTTACAGGAAACTGTAATAACGCTTAACTCTTATTTTCCTTGCCCACTAAAATCTTTAAAAATCATGCGATCCGTCTCGGAAATAATAGAGACGTTCCATACCTCACTATGTATAAGTAAACATTATTGAATACTGTTTAAATATCCAATGGCGGATGTTTTTTTTGGGTTTAAATTAGTGGCTGTCACGGTAAAAGGTTAAAATTTATTAATTTATAGAATAAACTTATCAATTTTTCTATTAATTTTATAGTAAGAGAAAACTAACAATTAAATAGCATACATTCTCGATGAATAATCGTAATGTAATCAACACTAGCCAATATTTTTTAAAGTATTATACAGAATGTATACTCTCTTTGGCATAAAAAATTGTGAAAAAAGATTTGCCCGTCTGACTACGATGTTGAACAATGGACGAATATCAATTTCCAAAAACATAGTCTGGGGTCAGTTGTCCGATCAAAAGTCCACGTCTCACCGAGTCCTTGAGGGAAAAAGCGAAATGGACAAAACAACAACATGGAGAGGATGAGTCTTATGTTGTGGTATGTGATTTCGCGAAGGACATACAAGATAGCAGTAGTAACATTTTTATGCACGATTTGTATGTCATGTCGTATAGAGGTCATACTTTCTATGATTGCAATAACATGAACTTATTAATACAAATTTGCCATAAAACCTACAGCCAATTATTTGTTGAATAAATGTAATTACCTATATTGAAAAAACAAAAAATTTGAATACTATATATATCATCTGGCTACCTACTGTATACTATAATTAATAAAACATACATTTTAATCTACCTCTACTTTAATGTGCAAATAATAACTTACCGTCACGTAGTTTTTGTTGATATCCTAAACCAATCTGGCTGGAGTTATTAATCTTGGCGCGAACTGAAGCTTCGCTATCCAACTCATATTTACAACCCAATCCGAAGTCGGTCTTTTCTCCACTAGCCGCCCAGCTCAGGTTAACGGCTGTTTCCAATTTTGGATTGATTTTTTGGTAGATGGAACCGCCAAATGTTTGACCATCGTCACTGTCATGTTCACTAAATATTAGAATAACTTACTTTAAAAAATGCCTAATGAATACAATTTGCCCATTAGGAGCTCTAACTTGAACAAATACTTATAGTTTTTAACTTAGTCATTTGACCTATTTTAGTATTTTCCTCATCTATATCAAACAATAATCAAATTGAGATATTTCAACAAGTCTTTGATTATTATCTGGAGACAAAAAATTAATGAAGGTAGTATCTAAGACGAAGTTTTTACAAGAGATTGTAAACAGCAAAAGGAATAATTTTAAACTTCGGACATACGTTTTCGTAATTAGTAAATTCTTTCTTTTTCAACTAATATATGTTTAGATACCATATTTGGGCCGTTACTTTCAGTTCTAATTAATGATATTCAAGAAGAGCAGATTTAAATGAAAAAAAACTTAAGGGTCATAAAAATAAAATTAATAATCTTTCCATTAATATCGACAAGACGCTTCTCATAAACAGTGGATCAGGACTATCTGCTTAACGTCTTTTCGGAAAAACGCACAATCTCACTATGTTTTGTGTTCCATATCTGCTAGCTGTGATAAGCTCCTCTCTGTTGCACTGTTTGTGTAATATTGATGTGCATCAAGTTAACCGAAGAATGCAGAACATTTTTAAATTCAGATAAAACAAGGATTGTTGCTAAATTGCAACAAAAAGAACATTAATTGAAAATAAAAAAGAGATAGATATTAAAGAAGGTTGATGAAGAGATCGTTGAAATCATTTGGAGGATTACAATTATGTGGACAAAAAAGATTCGATATTTCATAATGTAACATTTTTAGTTGTTTTAAGGAGGTTGAGGCGTTACAGTCTTAACCAAAAGTAAATTATTTTACTATTACTAATTAATTATTCAAGAAGATTCAATTATTTTGCTTAATAGATTGTTTTCTGTATTATCTGTATTTCAAAAATTCATTAAATTATAATAAATATATAAATGGATGACTCGGTATTAGAATAATTTAATATTGTAGTTTGGTATTATTTGTTTATTCTATTAAAATTGTTTGTTCCAAGAACAACTATAGAACGGGATATGAACACTCATGAACTTTTCAGCGCACTATCCCTGTTCTAGCCAACACATTACTTTACACGAGACGATTTCCTACATCTTATAACGCACTACACATCAATATTTATACGCTCTTTAGTCAGCTGGTATAGTTTTAATAAACAAAAATGAATGATATACAACAGCCAAAACATATGATACATAAAAAAAAATGTATATGAGTGAAAAAATGTGACAGAACCCTTTATTAAATCAGAGTTTGTGCCAACAAATAGTTGGTAGACGAGAACTGAAAACCAACGAGTTTCCTAACCTCCGACCGCAATAAACGTGGTTAATTAATTGTTTTATTTATCAAGAGTTCAATCAAATTGACATCAGTGCTTTACAAAGATAGTTATCGGAACCGCTGACATTATTTGATTTTTTACTAGAAAATAAATGAAAATGTATTTAGCCTCAACCTCCTTAAATGTACTTAACGGTGTTGTACTATTTTAATGCAAAGTCTATCTATATGAAGCAATAACGAAACACTTAAACTTAATTTATCTATTAAAATTTTGTACCATCATTACCTTTTAAACTCTATTTTATATTGTTAATACTTACACACACGTATGAAGTACAAAATCTGAAGTTGAGAAACCTAAAGCGAAATTGCTCTTGGCCAATTTGGAATTCTGTACGTCAAAGGCTGCTTGATAACCGGCTAACCATCCTTGATAGGCTACCACAGCGGATCCCTTGACAATAGGTCCATTAGAATTCAAGTCAAAATCTGCATTGAGGGCTACCCTCTCGTTGACAAACGATGTCTTTACAAGACCTGCTTGATATCTGAAATTTATTTAATAAATATGATAAAAAAATTTATTTACTGTATTGTTGGATGATAATCTTGTTATCAAGAAAACAAAATTAAGTTAGTGTTTGATCCACCTAGGTTTAATTTCAATAACTTTATAAAATTGTGAATAGTAAAAATGGTATGACTAATAGCTTTTTATCAAATGAAACTCCATTTTTTTTTATCAGTTATTAATTTTCAAAATACTTCAGGGCTCCGTTATTGAACAAACCTATGAGAGTCAAATCATGGCTTACGTTTATCATTTAGTTTATTTTCATTTGTGCTTTTATTGGAAACCTTAAGAGTAATATCAAGTGCTAAAATATCACTGAATGCCTTTTAAACCACATCCATATAAGTATTCAATATTTTTAGAAAATAAAATAGTTATTTTCCAGAAGATTTGTGTAGAATTTAGAATTGTTAGATAATTATTTTTGAAATAAAATTTTGCTAAAAGAAATACTAAATTTTTTCGAAAACAAAACATTTTCGTTTTCAAGTAAAAGAAATAATTATTATAGCATGTTTATAAGTAAAATAATCAAAAATAAACCGTAAATCTGTTACACTCGATAAGAGATTGGAGATAAGAATTGCATGTTATATCCAGAAAAAAAATATTATTTTAATATACATCACTCAACACTAATGTACACTGTATCAAAAAATGATACAGACCTGCATGGGAAGTAGAAACCGAAAAACCATTATTTGTCGAGTATACACAGTTGCTTAGGTACATTATTCGTGATTATGCTTGTAATCGACCACTTATTTGGTCAACTATTTCACTAGTTTCAAGGCTGCATGTACCAAAACGTGTCAACAACAAGTTGGCAAAATGCTGTAGTGCTAAGAACGGAGCCTTAAGCAATTTTAAATGATTAGCTAGGACAATAATTTTATATTATACTTCGTTTTGTATTGAGGTTTTGGTAGCTATTCACTTTCTACTTTGTTTATTGGATATTGGCATTTTTTTCATTAATAGCTTCGATTATTTTGAAATGTATACAGATTATTAAAAAATTCAAAGAAACAATTGTTTTCTACTTGGGTAATACTACACAAAACATTATAAAATTTCGTAGTGACCAAATGTAGAATTTTATATAGCCCACTTTTGACCATACCTGTTAACGTTTAAAAACATGTACAGCTTCGAGAAGGGCCAGTTCTAAAATGTTAAATAATTCAAACATTCTTAAAGTTATATCTTTTTTATGGAGTTTTCAAAAAGAGATTTTACTAGTTAAAACAGATACAAATAAGAACTGTAAAAGTAAAAATGTTGTTAAATGTACTTACATCTTATACTTTGATGAAGCAGAATACTTATAAGCATCAGTTTTATGGGAATATGATGCTGTGAAGGTAGGCTTTTTAAACCTGCGGAGGTCAACTTTGAGATATAATTTTTTTTATTAAAAAAGCAAAGCATGGAAAACGAATTTAATTAGGGACCCACAAATATCACTTTGAATTGAAAGAAACTACTACGAATTTATCAAATGGTAACTAGAACACATTTGAGAATACAAATACTAACGTAAAAGGGGTACCTATACCAACTTATTGAAAACGCTCAAGCATAAACCAACAAATACAGATAATGTACATTTAGTACTTACTATATTAATTTATTAGAAAAAGAGAAAAGTAGAATGCTTAACTCTTGTTTTCTACTTATTGACTCACATCAATCAGAAGAGCGCAAAGTAACAACTTAAACGTCAGAATGTTCTCGAATTATTTAAAGCCGGTCCCAGACACTACGTGTATTTGGCGAATAGGCCAATATTTATCATTTGCACGAATGTTTGCTTGATCTCCCACACGGTACCGTAGTATAGCAAAGGTACACTTAGTTTACTTCGCCGAACTACGGCGTCCTTTACTTCGTGCTAGTTTCCGATCAGCGCCGTGAAAATGACGAAGGACGAATATTTTCCAAAGTTAACTTCCCACACGCTGCGCGAATAAGTCCGAATACCAAATGTTTGCCAAATACACGTAGTGTCTGGGACCGGCTGAAGAGTATGATTGTTTAATTATCTTTTTTATTATAGGACGTTTCCGACCATAGGCTTGCCTATTATCTCTACTCAACCAATATAGTTATATTACAAATTAGTGTGGTTTTGTATACGAGTTACTACTGCTTTTAACGGAGTACTTCATCACTAAAATAAGTACTTGGAATGAATAAAATATATTAAATTGATACACAATATTTTTAATCCTACATTCAGAAATTACAGTCATGGCGTTTGACGACCCGGCAACGCCGCAATGTTTACAAAATCATGAAAACATCAGACTCAGGAAATCGAATATGACGCATTATCAATTATAACGTATGTACGGAGTTAAGTTTATCCAAGTTACCATTGCATACGATTTGTGGAAAATAGGTTCAATATCAACACTTAATTAGTCTAACATTCTTCAAGTATCTGTTTTTTATAAAACGTAATACAAAATAATTACTTCCGGCATGCAAATAGTTACACTCGATTACATTAATTTTTAACGTAAAGGTCTGCATCTGTCAATTTCTCATTAAAAAATCATACATTTTAGGTATAGGGTATTCTACACAAAGTGACATTTAAAATTAACATAAAATCAGAAAAGTTATCAACGTACGGAGTGGATTAACAAAGTTGCTGTTCACTTCCAGTATATAAATATTTTTTCAGTTTCTACGTTAAATTTTAATGTCACTTTGTCATTCTATACCTAAAATGTATCTTTTTTGTAATGAAAAATTGACGGCTGCAGACTTTTATGTTAAAAATTAAAGTAACCCGGAAATAATGCATTGTATTTTAATTAATCTGTCACTTGTATTAGGTTTAATAGAAAAGCAAATACCTGGGGGACCATTCTCAAACAATGACTTTTTTTGTCGGATACGAGATTGGATTTTTGTCAATCAAAAACTATACAAATTACAAAAAAGTAGAATCTCGCATGCGACTTAAAATGTCATTGTTTGAGAATAGACCGCCTGGAGCATCTTGCAGCCTGATATTAGACTATTGTAATTCGCAAAAAATAAAAGGATTGTCCAGAAAATAACCTAGCCTTTTTACTGAAATATTTTAATATACCATAATATCCGTATTAATTGAAAAGATTATTTATTATATATTTAAAAATATTGCTTATCCCAATAGCCAAATGGCTAATACAATTTTATTTTAATCAAATCAACCAGTTTACAAATTTAAAATGAATTAGTTGCTTGAATACGACGCAAATCATCTGCCAATTGTTACACTTGTGGTAATTTAAAACATATTTAAGTAGTAATTGCCAATTTAAGCATTAGTATAATTTTAATGTTTTTTTCAAAGTATTAGTCACATTTAAAAGATTTGACAACTAGCAACAAAAAGAAAAATGATCAAAAATGAACTTACCCTTCTTGTGGAGAAAAGTCCACGTTAGCAGATAATTTAAGACCTTTAATACCTTGGTCTGCTACGGCAATCTCGGTGCCCAGAGTATTGTTGGTGTTCCATTTTTCTGTGAAGGTGACACCGTAATCTTTGACATTGTATTTACTTTCCAAGGAACCGGAAACTTTTCCAGATTCTTGGTCCGATGTACCACCAGTGCTGAATTGAACACCACTAGCTGTTTGTGTCTTACAGTTCAATTTGATTAGACCGAAGTGGTAACCACTGCCGAATACATCTCTCGCTTTTTTACCGAGATCGGAATATGGAGGAGGAGCCATTTCCTAGAAAATTAAAAATATTTTCGTAACACAATATAAAAAAATATCAAAAATACAAAACTGCTTGGATATTCATAAGCTAACTATTTTTCTCCAGTTAGATGTACGTACCAAACTATAAAAAAATTATCTTGGTATTTAACAATGTCAATATTTCTTAAAGAATGGGTGTTTGCTCTGTATACGACTATTTCAACATTTTATAGGAGCTCATTATAGTGATGAATTTCAATCAACTGGCGCTTAGTGATGATCGTTTTTGACACAAAGCCGTTTGGAACTCCTAAAATGTTTTCTATGGTTTATGTTAGGGAAGTTTTCAACTAGAGCAGACTCGAGTCGCTCGAGTAGAATAATAGTGTTTTGTGATTATAACATTTTACAGGTATTTTGTACTCATATCCAACTTTTTAATTTCACGCCCTTAGGATGAACTAGTTTTGCCAGATTTTAATGTTTAATATTTCAGGCCAAACTAGTTTATCCTAAGAGAATCTAGTATATCCTAGGAAAAACTGATTTCGTAGTGCTTGATGCAATTAATGCTCTAATGTCTGTGCCTCGCTCTTGTCTAGCAGTTATTTTTTATAGGTTTGTAATATTAAGCCATTTAAAAAAAATAATTCATTACTTAAGTATAAAATGAAATTTTCAGTAATTATTTTTTTAACTCCTTCTCTCACAAACATAAGAACAAACTACTTGGTTTTTCCTAGGCCTGAAATATTAAATATTAATATCAGGTAAAACCGTACAAACCTAAAAAATAACTGTCAGACAAGAGAGAGGTACAGGCAAGTGTGCATTAATTGCATCAATCACTACGCTAGTTTGTCCTAGGATAAACTAGTTTGGTCTGAAATATTAAAATCCTAAGTGCGTTAGGATAAACTAGTTTGGACTATAACATATACATGGCTAACTTACATAAGTATTAGCCATAATAAGAATGTTTGAAAAAAGTACCACGGCTCTCAGACTATTATACTTAATCCATACAGACCAATTATCATAAAAAACATGCGAATAGTTTTCAAGTGTGAGGAGCTCGTTGTATAATGGCTATAAAAACGTTAATAACCCAAGACGTACAACAAGGTTAATTCTATAAGAAGTGGTTAAACGTTAAAGACAGGCAGTATATATTACGAAGTTTCTGCTATTAGAAATGTTTTAATCCATACAGTCAAGATTAGGATTTAAATTTTAACAGGTCTCGTGGCAAATTAAAAGTTTCCTGTTAATATTTTGAAGCTTTTATCATGCATCCAGAATAGTAAAATGGAGTAGGTACGCAGATTGCCTAATTTTTAACCAAGCTTTAAAATTTAGTAGTTGCTTATAGATAATTGCTCCTAATGTTATGTTAGATGTCTAAAATGTGTAGACAAATAAAATTAAATTAAGAGGAAAGAAAATATCACTCATCACACATCAAATGAATGAACATACCTATAGGTACTGAAACAAAAACGAGTGACTAAAAACAGGAAATCAAACTTAATTAAAATTATCCGACAATGGATTTTAATTTCATTTCAATAACCACAAATTCTCATTCCCAATTGATCCAAAAATAACAATGTTTTAAAAATTAGAAAAGTAACGGTTCTAATACTCACTTCTGTTAAAAAATGTATAGGATAAAGAGTTAAAACTCGACGAGTACTATGGATTTTAAACAATTCATACATACAACCGAAAATGAACAATGCTTCAGCGTACGGTAACATTGGTTTTCACAATAACAACACTTTTGAATCTTTATGTTGCACTAACTATTATTAGCAATATTTTGATTCATACAATAAATAATGTATTTTGCAAAAAAGCTTTGACAGGTTTCATTGACCAATATCGAAGAATTCAAGAATCAATTTGATCAGGTACAAATATAACGAATACCATTATGACTGTTACTTTTAGTAATAATTCTAATTATAAGAATCCCAAGTCAAATTCAACTGTGATATTTAATCAGGATTATCTCTTTCGGTTATTTTCTCAACATAATTATTAGAGTAACATTGACATTCAGTAAGTCAATAAACCTCAAATTTCAGATTTTCTGTCAAGCCATTATCGATATTACAGGTATTTGTATCTTTAATGGCCGTATGCACCGCTTACACTTAAACTATTATAGTTTATAATTTTGCACCATCAATTCTTGTTTTTAAATAAATATATTTCAAATACCATTATTTTAGAAAAAACTCTCCTAGCATAGGTTATATCGGGAGCAGTAGCGTCTACGAAAAACAAAATTGGCAAAAAAAGCAATCGACACACGAAGAAAGTTTGTAATTTTTCACATAGTATTGATCAGCAGCTAGAATAATTTTGGAAAATGGAAGAAATAGAATCAAAAAAGTTCCTGAAACATGAAGAAAGAGAATGCGAGGAGCTTTTCGTCAATACTACAAAACATCATGACCCTCTAAAGGAGGGAATTGAGAATATCGGACAATCGAGAGAAATTACAATATCAAGGTTTCATAAGTTAGAAACTAATTTAAGGTCAAATGAGAAAATAAAATAAAATACGTAAAATGTATGTCCGAGTATAAAAACTAGGACATATTATGACTGAAATTCCTAGACATGAAATTTCAAATAATGAGCTACAATACTACTAACCCCACCACGCTGTAATTAAGGGAGACAGTACGACTACCAAATTGAGGGTAGTATTTGACGGTAGTGCAAAAACGAACCTAAACGAGAAATTAAAAACCGGAACAATAATACAGGATTAATTGTATTCAATTATATTACGTTCTAGGCAGCATGGCTATGTTTTAGAAGCTGATGTGGACAAAATGTAATGGCAAATATGGGTAGACCCAGAACAAAGAGACCTGCAAAGGATTGTATGGACATCGGACCCAAAAATTGAGCTTAAGCACTATAGGTTAAATACATTGATGTACGGTACAACGCCGGCTTCGTATTTAGCTATACGCTGTCTTCATAAAGCAGCCGAAGAGCAGACACATTTATACCCAAAGGTCTGCAGTTAAGTAAAATCAAGTTTATATGTTGATGACCTAGACTGAAGCATCAACCATTGAAGAACTTATTACGCTGAAATCTGAAATAACTACAATTTTAAGTAAATAATAATACGCGCTAAAATAATTATGCAAGAGTTATGGAAAACGGGTATAGATTGGTACGAAGAGGTTTCTACAGATTTAGACAAATTATGGACATCGTTTTATGACGATTTAAATAATTTAAATGAAATAGATATTGAAAGACATGTAATTAATCAAAATTATGAAAGTTTGGAAATTTATGGCTATTGCGACGCTTCGGAAAGGGCGTTTGCTTGTGTATACGCTCCTTCGATAATAATGGAAAAATAGCCACTCATCTCTGTGCAAAATTAAGGGTAGCTCCTATCAAAACAGTAACGTTACCAAGACTGGAGTTATGCGGCGCATTATTGCTATCCAGATTAATAAATAAAATTGTGGGAGCTTTAATTTTGAACTTTAGTGAAGTTCATTGCTGGACAGACTTTCAAATAGTGCACTAGTGGTTAGCTGAAGAATCGTTCAACTGGAATGTTTTTGTGGTACAAAGAGTGGCCGAAATTGACAACAATTGACAAGTATTAGTAGTTGGAATCATGTCAGGAGCGAATAAAATCCAGCAGACTTGGTTTCTAGAGGGTGCGACACAAAACACCTTAAAAGTTCACAACTCTGGAGGCATTGACCGAAATGGTTAAATAATGAAAAATCTGGATGACCTAAAATTATTATTGTCCTTGAAAGTGGCGTTTCAGAGAAAATATTAACTAGTAAAATATCAATGGCATCTATTTTTGATCAAAATATAATATCTAGATTTAATTTTTTGCGACTACAAAGGATAAAAGCATATTGTTTAAGATTTTATAAACACGTATCTTTAAACAAAATTAATAAAATAAAAAAATCTATCAGCTAACGAATTAGAAGAGTAATTAATTTATATTGTCAAGATTGCTCGCTGATGAAATTCATTCTATCGAGGAAAATAAACAAAGTCGTAATTGTAAAATATATCACTAAATTCATTTCTGGACAGTCGAATAAATAAGGCAGCGAAACATTTTAACCAAAAATATCCTATAATAATAAATAATAACAGCGTGTTAAGTAATTTAATAATTAATTACGAGCACAGAGAAAACTTGCATTATGTATGCTCAAAATGTATTGTCTAGAAGTCAGTTTTGGATTTTGGGTGGCATCAACGCAATAAAAGATAGTACGTAAGTGTGTCACATATTTTAAAGTAAAACCGCTGCCAATCAATACTTTATTGGGTGAGTTACCTGAAGAGCGTCTTGTGCCTTCTAAGGCATTTTTTAATACTGGTGTTGATGACGATAGCCCGTTCAATATTAAATAATCTAAATTATGTAATAATAAAATTTTGAAAGCCTATATTTATTTGCTTTGGGTGTGCTTTGGTTTATCTTGAAGAGATGTCGGATCTAACATCAGATTGTTTTTTGAATGCTAGGAGAGGAAAAAGCAAAAATATATTTTATGACTGCGAAACAAATTTTATAGGGGCAAACCGCGAATTTCTTAATAATAAAGAATTAAAAAATAAAGTTGTCAAAATTATTTATCCCAGGATGGAATTAACAGGAAATTTATTCCACCGCGGTCTTCGCATTTCGGAGATTTGTGGGGAGGATAATGTAAAAAATGCGAAATATCATTTATTCAGAGTTGTTGGAAATGCTTCACTAACATTTGAAGAATTAACAATGGTATTTTCGCAAATTGAAGTTTGCATAAATTCGCGGCCGCTCAGTTCGTTGTCTAATGACCCCCAATGGTTTATTGCGATTAACACCGGGTCATTTTTCAGTTGGCGAATTGGCGATTCTTTAGTGGCACTGCCAGAATCAGAACAGGACGTTAATTGTAATAGACTTAACCGTTACCAATATTTGAAGCAGGTTCAGCATTTTTGGGACCGATGGTATAAAGAGTGTTAGTCTGAACTGAGTAAACGAGTTAAATGCACCAAAAAGGTCGTAATGTGAAAATTGGTGACTTAGTAGTTTTGAAGGGTGAAAATTTACCACCGTTAAAGTGGTCCTTAGGACGTATTAAACAGTTGTATCCTGGAACTGATTGTGTAGTTCGCGTAATTTTAATTAAAACCGTAATTTTAACGTTTCACATACATTTTTTAATTAGGTACATATTTTAATATTTTTTGGTTTATTCGGTAGGCGAAAAACAGTTGTCTGTCACACATGCTTTAGCAACCATTAACTATCAGTCTATGAGCTACGATTTTTGATATAATTTTAGTTGTGAGTAAAATTAATATGCACTGTTTCACAATTTGTCGGCGAGATACAGAAATCTGTAAGCAGAAGCGGTTTAAGGCAGATTTTTCATTATTGCAGGATCCCGACACACTAGCAATTTCTGTACTCGCTTTTTCCGATGAATAGCAGTTGTTTTACCGATAACTGTGATAAAGGATATTTTTAAAACTTTTGTCAATTATGTATTTTTTCAGCAGCTCAATGCTTTGACCCATTATTTTCTTGTTTCAGTTGCCTGTACATATTTTGTATCATATTTTTCGTAGATCGCGACTAGAACATACCAAATTTATATCTGTCTATTGTCTCAAATCCTTACTCTCCACTTTCAGAAATTTCAAAACCTTTTGTAAACAACTAAATACCTACTCATGTTTCATATATCAATCAACTATCAATCAACTTATTATATTGACTGCGACATGGTAGCATCTGTGGAATCAAGCAGAATAAATAAATAAATTTTGACATTGTTTATATTGTCTATGTCTCCACTCTTCTTGTATGTTCATTGTTCGGAGCCTATAACGATATCTTCCTCTTCGAATGGTCGCCAAAAAGCAATAACTTTGATTATTACCAACAAAATGGTTTTAGTCAATAAACTATAATCTCAATTACAGCACCATCTAAGAACACAATGTCTTGTAAATAACAGAAATGAACTAAGCCCACCCTGGGACGTTCACAGTCAATGTGGACTAACATTTCAAGTAAATTTTGGATAGACCAATCGGACTAACAGTACGAGTACATTTTTCTTAGACCAATCGGAAGCTACATTGCACCAATAAGAATCAATGGTTCGCTTGTGGGCAGATCAAGACTCGAAATGATTTATGGCTTTTTAATCATCAAAGAGACCTTGACGCAGACTGTTATTTTATTGTGAAACAGTGCAAACTAATTTTACTCACAACTATACACTCATCCAAACGAAAAATTAATGACTTAAGTACATTATTTTCTCTATACAAACGTTTTTCATAAAATAGTTTAAATGAACCCTTCCGAAATAATACGCTACCGTGCGTCGTACTCGTCTTGATTCATGTTGCGACCAAAACATTGTTTGGGAAATAATAGACTTAACTGATTGTCTATGTTTCCACTTTGGTGTTTTATAGAAAATGAGGTTTATAAAACTCCCCCGACTACTAGAAAGCACATCAAGGAGAGAATCAGAGCGGCATTTCGATCTGTTAACGTTATAATATGCTGAGAAATGTTAGTCAATCAATTGAACTTAGACAGCAGCATTGCTTTGATGTTAACGGTGAACATTTAGTTTATTATGACCGTTGGGATTATACTTTCGGTGACTTGTAATGTTTAGAATCACATTCATTAAGTGTGGTCGTTTGGTTAGCACGCACGTTTGCAGTACTCTTGTGAAAATGTTACTTTAAAGTAGTTAAAAGGGCCTTAATAATTGTGAAATTAAGTGTACAGTTTACTAGAAGTGCAATTAGTCGATACACGAGAAAAAAATACTAATACAAACTAAGTAAGTGGAGAAACTTGTTATTTTACAAAATAACATTAAATCTAAAGTGACAAATACCTATCTTAATATCAGCACAAGCAAATAGTCTGGTGGACAATCGCCTGATGTAAATGATGACTGACTTCGAATCATTAAAATTATTTATACAGGAACAAAACAAGGATCTTAAAATAGATTTAGTAGCGAAAATTACAGAAGTTAAAGACCTAGTGTCTCAAAGTTCTGCAAAAATTAATATTTTAGAAAAAAAGTTAGAAGAAACTGAAAAGAGATATGAAGTATTGGAAAAAAGGATAAAAGAAAACAATATAATAATTTATAATTCACAATACAAGAATGAGGAACTGTTAGATTTTACGGTTAAATTGTTAAACAATAAATTAGATTTACAACTAGCTTCATCTGAAATCGGAAACATATATGCTGTTGGGGAAGAAAGTAAAAAAGTGATTGTTGTTAAATTTGTCAGGTATCTTATAAAAAAACTAGTGCTTGTAAACTGTAAGAAATTGGCAGGTACTGGAATAGCTATTACTGAAGACTTAACACCTACGGAAAAAAAAGAAAGAAAGTTGCTGGTAGAATTTTTAAAAGACGCGAAAAAAAATCAGCATAAGGCTCATATATTTCGTAATAAACTTTATGTAAATAGCCAAGAATATACGTATGATGAGTTACTAACAATTAAAGCTCAAGCACAGGAGTGATTACACCCAAAAATCACAATTCGAATAAACGTCCTACCAATTCACCAGCTGACCAGGAAGCTGAAGAAGCTAACAGAAAAAAACCAGTCGCAATCGCCTCAACTATCGATTTATTTGGAGTAATGACCAGATCTAGGAAAAAAAGTAAATAAAATAGTTGTTCTCTTTATAAAGATATTATCATAATTAATAATAATAAACTCTAATAATTTCTAATTAAGCTAGTTTAATATTTGTTCTTTTTGGGTTTGGTGTTCATTTAATAATTAGTTGTATTATTTTTGTCTTAATATATAGGTACGCCACTATTTAGGTTGCTTATTAACGTTTATAAATTAATTCTGAAGATTTAATAATTAATAGTTGGGTATTTTAGGTATAGAATTAGATAAAATGAACCAATTTATCAGAGATTTCAACTACAATCCGGTACTAACTAAAGAATGTGATAATATTGTAGATGTTAATGTTCACTTAAATAAATACAAAAAATATTTTAATATTTTACTTCAAAATATACAGTCTGAACAAAAATTTCGATGAATTTCAAATACATTTGCAACAAATAACATTAAACTTTGATGTAATTGTTTTAACAGAGAGTTTCAAAATTCAAGACATAAATTGTCATAAACTTGAGAACTATGAGGCTCTCTATAATGAAGGAGACTTTAATAAAAATGATGGAGTTGTCGTATATATCAGGAAAAAATATGAACATGTATCAAAAATAATAAATATAGCATACTGTAAAGCCATCGAAATAAAAATAAAAACAACAAAAGACAAATATGTACTTATAACATCTGTTTATAGATCTCCTGCCGGGGATAAAGATGAATTTGTAACTGCGTTGAGATCTTATCTAGAAACAACAAAAAATAAATTAGTCGAACATCACTATTTCGTTGGGGGCATAAATTTAGATATTTCAAAAAAAGAAAAAAATGATTCTATCAGCGACTATTTAGACATAATGGGCGAATTCAATTTTGTCTCAATAGTAAATGCAACCACAAACGTACAGGGTGATTCCACTAGTTGCATCGATCATATTTTCGTTAAAACAAAAAATGAAATGCTAACAACTTGCTTATCTCTAACCTACAATTCCTCACTAAACAATCATAGAGCTGTTATTGGGGGCTTAAATATGGAAAATAAAAACAATAACAATATAAATAATAATTACGATAAATTTAAATGCTTCACAAACCACGAAAAACTAAAAAGCGACCTCTCAAATTTCGGATGGGAATCGTATTATTTATCTTTAGATCCAATATTTCTGTGCTCATATTTGAAAAATACTCTTACTACATTAATTAATAAAAACACTCTTAGAAAAAAATTAAAAAGATACCAACAACCTCGGAAAAATTGGATTACTGCTTCAATAATAAACTCTATAAAAACTAAAACTGATTTATATAAAAACCTTAAAGCTGATCCAGATAATATGATAAAAAAAAACAAGTACACGCAATATAGAAATACACTAAATAGGGTTATTGCTGATGCAAAATCAAAATTTTTCCAACAAGAAATTGAGAAAAATAGTCATAATACGAAAAACTTGTGGAAAGTTGTTCAAAATGTAACTGGAATTAATAATGAACAACGTATTAAAGAAATAATAACAAAAGAGGGGGAAATTTTGACAGATTCTTTATACATTGCTAACCATTTCAATGATTATTTTGCATCTGTAGGGGAAACCTACGCATTAAAAATAAAAAAAACCCTTATCTCCTAAACCAAAAACACTGTCTCTTCAGAAATCATTTTACTTGTCACCGGTTGATAAAAAAGAAGTTTTAAAAATAATAAAAAACTTAAAAAAGGGAAAATCCCCAGGCGAAGATAAAATCAAGAGTGAAACAATTGAATTGATTTCGGAAGAGATAGCTCCCCTACTTGTGCATTTAATTAATTGTATTTTCAAAAGTGGTATAGTTCCCACTGAGTTCAAGAAAGCAATAGTGGTTCCCATTTACAAAAAGGGTGATAAAACACAAATGATAAATTATAGGCCAATTTGTCTGATTAGTACATTCTCAAAAATATTTGAGAAATCATTACAAAGCAGGTTAAACATTTTTTTTGAGAAACACTCCGTCATTTCAGATTTGCAATTTGGGTTTAAAAATGGGGTTTCTACAAATGATGCGACTGCTCAAATAATTGCGGAGTTATATAATCGTATTGATAATAAAAAACCCACACTTTGTGTTTTTCTCGACCTTGCCAAGGCTTTTGATACTGTGGATCACCCACAGCTATTGGGAGCCTTGGAGAGGGCGGGTATACGCGGGATTGCACTCGATCTTCTTAAAGATTATTTGCAAGACCGCACACAAGCTGTAAAAATTGGAGAAGTTATAAGCTACGAAAAGAGATTAAACTATGGGGTACCACAAGGAACGGTTTTAGGACCTCTTCTCTTCTCAGTATACATAAATGGTCTACTTACCCAAAATCTTGCTGGAAAAGTTTACAGTTTTGCTGATGATACAGCAATTCTGTATTCATCAGACTCGTGGGATAATTTAAAATCAAATGCTGAGGAGGATCTAAAGAAAATAATTGATTGGTTTGATCATCATCTTTTAACCATAAATTTTGAAAAAACTTTTTTCATCCCGTTTGTGAGTTATGAAAATCATTTACCATTGTACACCTCCCTAGACGTCGATATGTTGGAAAAACACATAGAAATTAAATGTACGAATGATATTAAGTATTTAGGAATAACGGTTGATTCACATTTGAGATGGGACCATCATATCCAACAAGTTACCAAAACTCTTAGAATAATGTTGTATAAATTCAGATATCTAAGTAAAATACTAAATACAAAGCAATTGAAAATCTTATATCATGCCCTAGTGGAATCACGCCTTCAGTATTGTATACTAAGCTGGGGAGCCTGTTCTTATACTCATTTACTCAGACTAGATGTGCTACAAAAAAGAATATTAAAAATAATTCATAAAAAACCATTACTGTACTCATCGGACTTACTTTTCCACGAAAGCCATGTTTTGGACCTTAGACAACTCTATTTTTTTAATGTATTGCTGTATTCCTACAAAAACAAAACACTGCTTCGTAACATTGCTCATCATCATAACACAAGACAAAAAACTAACAACTTTGTAACAACAAACATAGCAAAAAAGACAATAGGAACAAAATGTTTCACTTACCTAGCTGCAAAATTTTTTAACAACCTACCTGATGTATATAAAATTTATTTTTTGAGAATAAACAGTCTTAATATGTTTAAACAATATTTCAAATCATATCTATTTCAAACAAATAGAAATGCAATCCATCAACTTTTTGAATAAAACAAGTCACCTTCATTAAAAACAAAAAAAAAAAAAAAAAAAAAAAAAAAAGCAAAAATAATGCTGTCACTAATATACCTAATTTTATTAATCTTCTTTTTTTTGTGTTTACTTTATTTTTTATTTTTTGTAGTTTCTTACATTATTTCGACCTTAATACACTGTTAGTTATAAAAAAAAAAATTCCCCTGCACAACCACGGTTTCTTGGGGATATCTTTTTTTTATTTCAATGTTATCAATGTGCTTAATCAATATAAATGTAATCAATGTAAGCTATTTGGAATAAAAATATTATTATATTATTATTACATGTTTGTTAAAATTTATTATTATTTACAATTTTTTGTTACATTCAACGATTGATTTGAAATAATAGGTTAATAATGATGATTAACAATAAATATTACTAATAATTCTGTTTTTATAAACTTTTGGTATGGGGAAAGCTTAATAAAAATTAAAGTTACATTCTGCTTGGCTATAAAATACAGGGTGTTCTATTTGACAGAAAATTAAAGGTTCGAGTTTCCGTCCACCCTGTACTCCAAAATAGAAAATAATTAAAATTTTATCGATTTCGGAGATATTGCATCATATTACGAAACTCTGTTGGGCAAAATAAAATTTTTTTCTTCAACGTACAGTAAGCTACAGAGTGTTGATTTACATACCATTTTCACATTAACGTGTCTATACCTTTTAACCTTATATCAAAAGATTCAAAAAAATGTGGGCAATTCTTGTTTGGATAGTAACGGAGTTATACAACACTGTATAGTTCGAGATAATTTCAAAATATGGACCCCCGACATTTTTCTCAATAACATTTTTTGATATCACTTACAATAACAGATATACCGAACTTTGTCGTAAGATTGGTACACCCTTTATATTTATAAATGTGTCTTATTCGCGAAAAGTAACAACAATTTAAACTTATATTGCATAACTATTCAACGCGAAGTTCAAAACTTATTCGCACCCCGAAACACACAACGGCAATATGCGAATATTCCAATTTATGGAGAAATACAATTTTTAAACAAGCTACCGGATTATATAAGAGTAGAAAATAATTTTAATTTGTTCAAGCAAAAAGTAAAAAAAATTCTTATCAGTTTCTACAGAATTGACAATTTTTTAAATATGTAATTGTTTTTTATCCAACGTTTTAATTATGCTATGTTTTTGATTATGTATATGTTTTTTCTTTTGTACTGTTCGTTGCATGTAACTAGATAAACCGGCAAATCCTATATCATTGTGAAGAAAAAGGATTGATAAATTATTATTATTATTGGTTTTCCAATGGTCACGAAAATTTATTACCCTACCGCATTAATGAATAAACTTTAAGGTTCGTTCTAGTCAAGATAATCGAAAAATATGTTTTCAAGATGAAATGATGTTTTGAATACCCAAAATTATAGGGTGTAAGCTAACGTACAGTTTAGGGCAGAAGTCATTTTAGAGCATCTCTTAATTCAAATAAAAGTATTATAAAGTATTTTGTTATTTTCACCAAATTTATTTATTTTTTACTTTATGACAAAGGCGCGTTAAAGAGCTGGTATTATTCTAGTTAGTTTCGCCTATCAAAAGGGCAACTAGGCTTCTTATTGAGGATATGTTTGATTATAATATTTCTGTAGAAAGAAAATAAATCGCACAAATAACAAAAAAATTATCTTGAATTAAAAAATGTACTCTTATTTCGGGCCTCCGTGTATATAGTTTCCTTATAAAAAATTGCTTATGTATAGTTTCATATTATTCAAAATTTAGTATTTTTAAACATTTTATATGTATATGTATATATGGCCTATTCCACTGCGACCTATAACAGAATCGAGGCATTGCTACGAATTAAACCTTTAAATACAATTACCCTTAAAGAAACAAAATGTTATTTTAGTATTGGAATAGTCTCGTAGTCTAAAGAGTTAAAATAAATCAGACTACAAACATTCGTAGACTTATAAAACGAAAAAGATAACTCAAATGCCAGAGTTTCTAATTTTAAAACTATCGTTCAAAGGTGTAGATTGGTAAGAGCTCATTATTTCGAAAACGCTGTTATACTATGAAAATCAAATACTGCAAAATTTTTGTGATAAATCGACGTAAAAATAAGTAAAGTAATTTGGCCAATGTTTTAAAAAGTACATTTTATATACCCACTATTCCTTAATTAAGTAAAATTGCACATAGAAGTATAGTAGATTCCCCACTTTAAAATATTACGATTTGAACCAACTTATTTCAAAAAAATTACAATGATAAGAAATGTACAGGCTGAAAGAAATTATAAATTTTGTTTTAACGGCGTTTTAGGGGTAAATTATTAACAATAAATATTAATCAACAGTGTTCGTGGCTGCATGGATTCACTCCTAATGCAAAAAAACCGACAGACCGTTATTGTTATTGCTGTTGTTTGGATTATTATTTGTTACTAATCGCTTTGTTTTATTATTCCTGACTTCTGCGTATAATATAAATTTGGCATGTAAAACTCGTCCACCACGCTAAAATCAACTTTTGGCAGATTTTCTGCACTACCCTTTGGAAACGTGGCTCCATTTCTTCCAATAATAGGTATACACGAACAACTCAAAAGTACAACAATATTCGAAAAGTAAATCAAACTAACTACCCAACACAATATACAACCACAAAAACAAAATTATCAGCTGAGGCTCTTCTTCGTTGGATGTTTTAGCCTCGACCGTAGTAGCCAACCACTATGACAAATACTGCCAACATAATTCCAGACTTTATTCCACGATGTAGGAATATCTGGTGCAATGACGCCTCTTGTTTATAACGATCCTAATCTCAAGATCAACTTTGGAAAGAAATAAATACCGCATAATGAAGTAATGCATTATATTTTAATCAATAATTCATTTGCATTAGGTTTTATGAAAAAATAGCAGAATATTGCTGGCAGATCTCGTACTATTACACTACTTATTCAGGAATGAACTCAATATATGGTTGTCTTTTTGAAAGAGATGGTCCTTTCTTTCTGGATGCTATAAAGCAGTCGTGTTTCTTCTCAGTATGCGAAAAAAGTTGTTAGGTTACACGTCAAACTCTTCTTAAAGCTAAAACCAAAGAATACACCAGCAACAAGAAGCTAAGCTTCCAATCATTTTTTTGAATGCGCATGTTTGAAAGGATACTTTTATCGTACTTCACGTCTTCGCTTCTTGTTAAGGTGGTGTATTCTTTGCTAAAACTGTTATTTTAAGGAAAATATCTCACCAAGAAATAGAAAACTACACAATGGGCATTTGTGTAGGTGGGAAACAGCTCGTAATATAATTTTGATTAGAAAAACTCACAACTTATTATAGGATTTCAACGAATATGGAAATTGAGAATGGAAATCCCCACAAACTCCACTTATCTACAGGGTGTTTTCAAATGACACTTACAACGTTTGCATGTAGATACCTCTCGTAAAATTGGACAAAATTATATAAGGATTGAGGGGTCCAGCCTATTTAATTTTCAAAAATACAGAGTGTTCAGGTTATGAAAAATTAATTGATTCAATTTGATAACTTTGAAAAGGATGAATATATTGATTTGAAATTTGGCAGATTGTTTTTAAATGTGAAAGGACATATTTTGATGGAAGAAACATGTTTCAATCCTTGATCAAGTGGTGAACATTTGGAAGAGTATGTCACCTTTCCCCTCCCATTTTTTACGCCACTGCCTTTTGAAGCTATTTTCATTTCATTTTGTAATCCTCAATGGTTCTCACATGAAAAACGCATAACCTTTACATATCAAAAAATTTGTAGTTTTCAAAATATTTAATGTTTTTTTGAAGTCTGCAAAATAACTTTTTAATAATGAAATAAAAAATAGCTATTTGTATAACAAGGGAGCAAAATGCTACTTTTCCTCCCGAGGATGAAGTAATAGTAATCAGTAATCATTCAAGGGAGGAAAAGGCATTTTACTCCCTCTCTCAAATAACAACTAATTCTGAATGATTTATTTATGAAGTAACAAACAAAATTTATTTACTTCCTCTCTTTAGAAGGTTTTTGCCTTATTAGGTTTATATCCCTGGTTTTGTCTTTTCAAGAATGCAATTAATTTTGGGTATTTAATACCTATCCACATTTTCTTTTATTTGAAGCATGGAATACTTGGACCACAATGTAGATGCTTTTAATGTATTTGCTAATAGCGAAAAGTACCCCAAAATAACATTTTCTGAGTAAGTACGAATATGCTTTTCTTCGGCCCATTGCTTGAAATGTAAATACTGCTTTTCGTATTTTTCTTTAGACTTTTGGGGCAATAGAGATTGTAATGTTACATTAACTTGTTCCAAAATATCCGGTGGTGTATTTATACCTTCAAATTCGCTTGAATCACTCATTTTTTAAATATTTTATATTTTGTTGATATATTATAGAGTACCACTCACTTTGAAACTGTTAATCTGTCAATGGACCATAGCATGCTATATAATATTTCTTTCCAAAATTCGAAAACCGGATGTATCTATGAATTGTCAAATTGTTAATGTAAAAATCGTTAAATTAAAATAACAATTTACTGATATCTACCATTTTGCAAAATACAAGGTGTTCTATGAATAAACGGTAAAATTTATACTTATTTTATATTATAGTATAGGTCGTCAATGCAATATAAGTTATTTCATTGATGACGTACCATGACGCTACGCGTCGGGCAGTAAACTTCATCCTCGGGAGGAAAAGTAGCATTTTGTTCCCTTGTTATACAAATAGCTATTTCTTCAATATTTAATAACTACCAAATTACAAGAGATGTTCAAAATTCTATCGATTTACATTTATACACAATCTACGATTTTAGAGAGTTCTTGATTTACCTTTATTTTTGTTTTGATTTATGGATAGTGACTTTATTTAAATATATTTATAGTTAAGCTATAGTATACTTAGTACTTATAATGCAGTGTAGTATTGAAAATTTATATATTTAGTAAAATGTAAGTATTCCAAATGGCTCTAAGGAATTGGAAAAAAAAAGAAAAGGCATAGCCAAGCAAAATGCGCGTGCAAATAAGTTTTGGTACGTATTTCATTTCCTAGATATTTTCCAACAACTTTGAATTTTACTCGACGGAAGAAAAGTTTTAGCTTATTTTTATATTCTTAGATCGACATAATTGTGAATGATCAGTAAAAATTCTTCATGAATTAACTCACGCCTTTACTGGTGTATTAAGAGAAGTGCTGATTGCAACGACAGCTATTATATTTCCTTTTCTATGGACACTTTTTAAGTTGTTAACAATCTCGTCAGATTCTTTATGTTTCTCAGGGCCGGTTTATCAATTGCAATTTATCTGTCAGATAACTCTTAACTAACAGTTAGTGCGGAAAGACGGGTTTATCGACAACAGGATAACTCCTATCCGGCAGTTAAAGTGTCAGATAGATATCTTTTAGTTGCAACTGGCAGATAAATCAGATAACTGATAGATAGCCCGTACATACCATAGAAACAGGAATGTTAGAACTGACAGCAGTGACATCTGAACCTAGTTATGTTTTGTCAATTCTATTTGAAGTGTGTATTGTAAAAGCCTAATTTAGTTTGATAAAATGGAGATTAATAATAAAAAACGAGGGATCAATTTCACTCTAGAAGAAAGAAATTTACTTTCAAAACTGGCCAATAAAGCGAAGAATGTAATTGAAAATAAAAATCTTGCATGAAAATCATGCTAATCCCATTTCTCAAAATTATCGACTCTTTCCCTCACTACGTAGGGCCTTCGTTCGTGTTGAAGGACTTCCACTATATCAAAGTCCTCATCACTATCTAATACGTAATCCACAAAATCCATAGTATTAAAATATAAAAGAAAGAAATATACCTAATAACCCTACAACGATCTAAAGTCGCCAATAAAGCATAACATTAAAATATAAAAGAAACAAATATAATAACCCAACAACGATCTAAAGTCGCAAATGAAGCATAAAATATAATTTTGAAGAATGCCAATATAGTAAAAACCATAGTGAAGCAAACAACCAATTAAATATTTTATATTTATCACTCACTATTACCAACAATCTTTATCTGACAGTTAATAAACTAGTGGATACAAAATATCTCAAAAACCCAACTGGAACTTTATCTGCAAGTTACTTTTATCTGACAGATACCTAACTGCTGGATAAAAACTGCAATTGATAAACCGGCCCTCATACAGTTAAATATCATAATTTAACTAAAGTCCTTTGTGAAATTTCATTTCTGAAAATAAACTTTTTAAAAACGATAAGTTATTTG
Organism: Lochmaea capreae; assembly: GCA_949126875.1. Taxonomy (NCBI): domain Eukaryota; kingdom Metazoa; phylum Arthropoda; class Insecta; order Coleoptera; family Chrysomelidae; genus Lochmaea; species Lochmaea capreae. The sequence continues at coordinate 14,159,880 of OX421411.1, forward strand.
GGGCAGTTAGTAGGATTTTCAGAAATTCGCGTATTGAACGTGTATTTTTCGATTGACGATTGACTGAACACCGAACTTAAAATACAGGAAACCAAATCTGTCGCAGAACCAGCACAGCTCAAACCCAAATTACCGAAATTTGGAACAAAAATCGTCCCAATTTGCAAAGAAGACACCCCTTTAGATGAGTTGCAAGACCTGAAGATTAATCTGTAGGAAAACCAGCCAGATATGTCATTTTCAAAAATTTCCAACACTCTAAGCAACTGGACTATCATTGTTTATGTATTTTTCATTATTCTTCTAATCTACCTTGCATACAGGTACATCATTCCAAGGTACTCTACCTTGCATACAGGTACATCATTCCAAGGTACTCTACCAAAAAGAAACCTAAAGAAGACCATCCAACCCTAGAACCATCGGCTGTTCAAATCCCTCGTTGGCCCTGTGGATTTGAATCTTCGAGAGAAGGAATTACCTCACGCCTTCACTGGTGTATTGTAAGAAAAGTGCTGATTGCAACGACAGAATATTATATTTTCTTATCAACAATCTTGTGAGATTCTTTTTGTTTCTCATACAGTTAATATCATAATTTAATTAAAGGCTTTTGTAAAATTTAATAATTTGTGAAAATAAATCTTTCTAAAAACGACTTCGGCATTCTCGACAAGTTATTTCATGCTACATATCTGATTTATTATACCTAATTGAAGTAAAAATTAACTTCATAATTTTTGGTTGGGTTCACAAGATTTTGACATATTTAATACATAATATTTTTAATTGTACTTTTTGACCATTTTTTTGCTACATTATTTTATATTATATCATAAACGTCGCCTCTAAACGCGGATATACACTCGGGTGTACAAACCAAAGTTTGGAATACTACAATTTTTTGGGAGTATAAAGAATTAATGCTAGAATTCTAAGCCCAACAGCTTAGAGAAGTAAAAAAATTAAAATAAAAACATGAAGCCAAAAATATAATACCAGATTTCCGATTCTCAAATCTGTAGAAATTGGATCCAATTGGAAAAATAAGCTATAGTATAGGGACACATTCCTTCACATTTCTGAAGAGCTGCTTCCAACACTATCAACCAAGGGAATAAAAGGTTTCCAAAAGGAAACACAATAAATGTGTGGTTATAAATAAGAGCACCCATTAAAAATACATTACAATAAAAGTGGAGATGATAGACGAAATTTAGAGGTTTCAGATGTTTTTATATAAATGTTATTTTCTTGAGATTTGGCAAAGTCTACAGGATATCAAGACACATTTATAAGGTATTTTTCCTACCCTTTGCCAATTGGATTTCATTTAATCTTTTTTTTCACTAATACTATCCCCTATTTGAATTTTTTCATTATTATACTATCTGTTCATTTTTTCTTAAATTTCTTACACATGAATTCCTATTTATTTAAAATATATCCAAAAATTATGTCCAAAAATTAATTATTGGAAAATGGCCTGCTACCAGCATATTTTACACCTTTTCATTGGTGTATTGGTTAAAACACAAGAAACTACAGTATTCGCCAACTAACTTGATGACCTAGTATGGTAAGGGACTGGCATGTTAATGATGATCCGTCATTGTCGGATCACAGTTACATTTGTTTCAGTTACAGGGTGCTGTTGAAGAACAATCAATCAAGTATAGGGACCCCAAGACTACCAACTGGGAACGGTATAAACTGGATCTCGGAAGGAGACTTGGTGGTTTCCCTAGGAACTTGAGCAATAATGATGAGATCGATTGGGCCATAGCGGAGCTGGGCTCGATTATTGTCTCGTCTTATGAAGAAAATTGCGCCGAAAAAACGAGGAAGGAAAGTAAGGGCCACAAATGGTGGAACAAGTCTCTAGACTCGCTACGGGAACATACCCGGCGCCTATTTAATAGGGCTAGGAAGGCGAAGTCGGATCTGGATTGGGAGCAATACCGCCGGAAACGGAATGAGTACAAGAGTGCTGTTAGGTTGGCTCGGAGAGATGCCTGGCGGGCCTTCTGCGAGGATATCGTATCGGTACCTCAAATGTCGAGGCTGCGCCGGATCTTAACGAAATCACCGGACAGCGCTATAGGCTGCATGGAAGTCGAACCGGGTGTTTTCACCGAAACCCCGGTGGATACCTTGCGGCATCTACTAGAGACACACTTCCCCGGTTGTGAGGTAATCGAGCGGGTGTGTCCTGACATGGGATATGTGAACATACAGCGACCATGTAAAGAGGACTATCTTCTAGCAAAAGAAATAGTCACATACGAGCGGTGTACTTGGGCGATACGGTCATTCAGACCGTACAAGTCTCCAGGAAAAGACCAAATCTTCCCGGCTCTGCTTCAACAGGGCTGGGATGCAATTGGCACAATCTTGGTACATATCTTTCGGGCCTGTCTGGCACGCAGGTATGTCCCTGAACAGTGGAGGCAGGTGAGAGTAGTCTTCATACCCAAACCGGGTCGTACCACATATACGGTGGCTAAATCCTTTAGACCCATTAGCCTAACATCCTTTGTGTTGAAAACATTGGAGAGGGTGGCTGATCGGTACATAAAGGAAATAGTTGGGCTAAGGTATCCCTTGCACAACAATCAACATGCGTTCAGGTGTGGCAAGTCAACTGAAAGTGCCTTACACCAACTGGTAACCCAGGTGGAGAAGGCGCTGGAAAATGGCATGATCGCCCTGGGAGCTTTTTTGGATATACAGGGGGCGTTTGACAGTACCTCTGTAGAATCTATTTGTAGGGCTTCGACAAATCATGGAATAGACCAAATGATCACTCACTGGCTTGGGGCCATGTTGTGCAATCGTACAGTAGAGGCCACATGGAAAGACCATGTGGCAAAAGTGATCGTCGCTAGAGGATGTCCGCAAGGGGGTGTTCTCTCGCCCACATTGTGGAACCTAGTCATTGACGAGCTAATAACTCTTTTAAACGGTGAAGGCTTTCTAACGATAGGGTATGCCGATGATATCGTTGTCCTTGTTGTTGGAAGGCATATTACCGTTCTCAGGGACCTCATGCAAAGGGCTCTGAATAGGGTACATGGGTGGTGTAACGAACACGGACTTGCAGTAAATCCTGCCAAGGCTGAGATAGTTGCTTTCACCAAAAAAAGAGGTATAAGACCTGAGGGTCTAAATCTTGATGGAGTACCACTGCCTGTGGTTGAGCAGGTGAAGTATCTGGGAGTGATCCTTGATAAATCACTGACATGGAAGGCTCATCTTGACAGTCGCCTAAGCAAGGTGACAAACACGTATTGGGCCTGTAGGAGAGCCATTGGTCCGAAGTGGGGACTGACCCCCAAAACGATCATATGGTTCTATAGAGTGATCATGCTGCCTATGCTCACATATGCGGCTCTGGTTTGGTGGCCGAGGGTAACCTTGGTCACGGCTAGATCGCAGCTGACACGCCTTCAAAGGGTGGTCAGCTTGGGGGCAACTGGCTGCATGAGAACTACACCAACTGCTGCGATGGACGTGATCCTTGGTCTTCGGCCTCTTCACCATGTGATCGAGGCTGAGGCGGGGAGGGCTTTTCTACGCTTAAAACAGCTGGGATACGTGCGAAGAGGGGAAGAGTGCAGGCACGTCAAGAAGCTCCGGCTACTGGAAGATATTCCAGTTCTAGCTCGAGCACCTGATGAATGCCTGCGAAAGTACTACTTCGCAACTCCGTACAGGGCCATGATCCGGGATAGAGAATCCTGGGAAAAGAGAGGAATACACAGCCTAATGGGACTGTCTGGTACACAGATGGCTCATGCTCCGGTGATGGAGCAGGGGCTGGAATTTACTCTAGGAACCCAAGAACACAATTTAGTGTACCATTGGGTGATGGTGTATCTGCATATCAGGCCGAGATATATGCTATCTTGGAATGTGCGCAGATAAACCTAGACAGAGGTTATGTGGATCGACGCATAACCATATACTCCGACAGTCAGGCAGCAATTAAAGCCCTGAGTGGGTGCACCAGCAACTCAGGACTTGCTAATGAATGTCGAGAACGACTTGCTAATCTTGCAAGGCACAACGTGGTGCGGCTAGAATGGATTCCAGCCCACTCTGGTTTTGAAGGCAACGAGATGGCGGATGCACTGGCTGCGGAAGGGGCGGCAGCTCCCTTCTGCGGCCCGGGCCCGACCTTGGGCCTAACAAAACAAAGAATACGCAAGGAGACGAAGAAGTGGCTGAAGAATCAGCACCTCGCTCATTGGAATGCTATGCAGGGTCCTAGGCAATCCAAACTTTTACTGAAGGGATGGACTGATGGACACGCTAGAGCAGCTACTGAACTACCAAGAAGTAGGCTAAGGAAGATAGCAGGACTCCTAACGGGGCACTGCTGTATGATGAAACACCTCCACAACTTAGGAGTAGAGGGAAGTTCCCTATGCAGGGGTTGTGGCATGACTGACGAAACGTCAGTCCATGTTCTCCTAGAGTGTCCACACTGGGCTGTACTACGCAGGCGAATCTTCGGAGTCCCTGTTTTGGCCCCTGGAGACACAAGCAGGCATCCATTGAAAAAGGTTGTGGCCTTTATTGAAGGGCTCGGCTTTATGGATGTCTAGGTAGCAGGAATGGCACAATGGGCCCGCCAGTGGCCTCAGTGCCGGAACCTTGGCTTGAGTTTGTCCAGGACAAGGTTCGCCTGCAAACTTAGTAGTAGTAGTAGTAGTAGTGATGACCTAAATGCTTTCTAGGGAGCTATTGACGCCGCCAATCCGATAACTGTAAACAGTGCCATGCCAAGTTCTGAGGATACACTTTATGTTACAAATTAACACAACTTGTACAATTAATAAAGTAAAGTCCGTCCGGAAATATATGATCCTTACTTAATAAATAATATTTAATTCTTTGTTATAATTATTGGTATATTGATTTTAATAGAAACGGATCTGCTTTATACCTGAATTCTGAGTACATAAATAATATTTTAACAATAAGGTACCCATTACAATAACATGTTATTTATCGAATTGAAGATTATAACACTCTATATATCACTTGACGGGTGAGACGCTACGCTACTGAAAATCTTAACACCTGATAAGGTTCGATGCAATTGGCGTTTGTCAAAATTTTACCCCCAATAGCAGCCGACTAGGCAGGGCACTATTACTCTGTCTCTCTCTTAGTTGGTAATTTCTGGGACATCAAGTTAGTTGGCGAATACTGTACCAATGACAAACCCCACTTCTTTAACCATCTAGGGAAAACTATTCCATCAGATTCAACAATAGGTGACATACCAAATTTGAAATTATAGTTTTCAGTGGGAAATATAAGCATGGGATCATATTCCTATATGATCCAATTTCTACAAATTTGACAATCGGGCCCCAGATGTTGACATCATTTGAAAATTTTTATTTCAGCTGTACATTTGATTGAATGAATATAACCAAACCATATTCAGTAATTAAATGCCAATATATAACATTGGGAAAAGCACAATGTTCTATGAAAACTTAAATATGAGTGTCTTTTGGAAAACTACAGGGTAGTGATTAAACTAAAAAATTTCAAAATTAGAATGAATAAAATTTAATTTCATGAAAAATTTAGGATATTGCATGGGAAAAAAGATAGTAGGATAAAGTCCTCTGTAGTGAACATAGTACCTATAGTGCAAAGTAAATTTTAAAATATCAAAAAAAAGATAATTCCAAATACTCAATTAGCAACAAAGCAAAAGCTCCTTGAAAAACAACCATTAGTGGCATGCTCCTTTTTGTGCCATTTCCATATAAATTTGATTAGCCAAACAAAAAAGGATGAAAATAGCTAGTTTTGATCATAATAACTAATTAAAATGTTTTTTAATGCTACAACGGCTGTTCATTTTTGGGAAACGTAAAAAAGTGTGTTATTGGAAATGTCCTGTTGTCATTTCAATATATTACATTTTTCTTCAAGTGTTACCAATGTAAATGCTGCAGGAACCTTTAGTGGACATACTATGTTCACTATTGGTACTAATACTGTTCACTTTTGGATTTTTGGTTATCTGCAATTTTCAAAAAGGTTAACAAATTGAATTTTTTTATAAAAGAAAGAAAATAGAAAAAAAACTGCTTCAAAAAGAAAAACAGAAAAGAAAAAGACAATCTTCAACTACGAGTAGCTCTAGCATTTCAGGCAATCTTGATAATATTGAGGAAGTAGATGAAGAAAGCTTTGAAGGTGAAGAAGTGGAGAGTCTGGAACACTGGAAAATATACAGCCTGCAATAACCGAAAACCTAAAGCAAGGAGATTTCATTTTGGTCAAATTTTTAGGGGGTAAGAGAAAAATTACAGAGTACATTTCTATGTGTGTTGTAGAAGAAATTGAAGAGATTTCTTTAAAAAGCATTAATAACAGCAAACAAGAATTTGTTGTAGATGAAAAAGATCTCTCCTTTATTAATTTTGACCAAATTCTTAGCATTCTTCCCAGTCTAAAAATTATGATGAGGGGGAAGATTTTGTTATATTTTTAACACCAATTTAAACATTAATGAAAAATAAATGTTAATAATTTTGTAAAATATTTTAAATCATTATTTCAAAATAACAAATCTACAAAATGTCCACTTATTATGTTCACTTTTGGATGCCTTACATTGATGTAAGTACTAATTTGATTAAAATTTATCTAAATATCTTTTGATCAAGTAACCAATTATACTACTAAATAGAGTAATAATAACTCTTTGTTTTGCTGTATTCACTTTGGCATCAATTGAGTATTTAGGGTACGGAGCCCAAAATTTCTCCTTAACCTGCCCACTATTGGTGATTTTACCTTACTTAAAAAAACATATAATCATAGTAAGTAGTGGGAATGGATTTAAGTTCTTAAAATATATTTTGTAGTTATTTTGAAGAGATTTCAATTGTATTTTTGGACTGAAATATTTTTCAAATGGTAGTACCTAATAAGGCAACACATTATAATTAAATAGTGGTATATTGTCATGAGGATGCAGTTTGCTTGGTTATTTTAGGTGCCCAAAATAGATTGTCATAGTAAACTGCATGAAAAATAAAGAGCTATTAAAATAATTTTAAGCATATAGCAATTGTTTATACTAAAATATGGAATACCTATGTAATTGAATTACAGTCCTGGGAACTTGACAGTGGAAATAAATTGGCAACCTTTATATTTATTTTTAAATAACAAAATCGCAACCTACAAAACGTAAAGCCGCGCTATCACCATCTTTTGGAAATTACTTGAACGTTTTACAGAATACCCTGGAATAAAAGTTACACCTATTCTAGTTTACGATCATGGGGTCACGCGATGTCAAGTTACGGCAACATGGCTGCAAATTCTTATGACACATTTTTATATCAGTTTTGTAATTATAAGTACAATACAAATTTTAGCAAAAAGAAAGAAAATATGTGAATAAGATATAAATATATAGAGATAGTATGAGTGGCTAGTAACGTTTATAAAATGAATCAATTCACCATTCAAAAATTACATAACATCTCAAAAATGAACAGCTATGTAATATTTCAATAAAAAGGCCTGTAACAACGATAATCAATTTTAGCTATATCAATTCACAACTATTCCACATAGGTAATCACTGCTAGCTTTGAGAAACAAAACTGAAGCAATTAATGTTCCATCCAATTTTTATTTGGAGCCGGTCACTAGGATTTCCACTTAAATTATTAATTATTCTACGTACTTACGAAATTTATTAATAGTTTCACTAGGTAATAAGTTGAAGTGTAGGTAAATTTATCTTCAGTTCACTAATCTGGATAAAATTGGGATATTTCCGTCTTATTTCAGTAAAGACGTATTACGTGACGAAATAGAAATACAAATGAGAAATGAATGAAACCATGAAACGTGTACTTTGCGTTTGCTGAACCGCTGTCTACTGAACACAGTGTTGCCAACTGTACTTGTTACTGTGTCTATGGCTGAACCGACACTCTCAAAATGATCGTACACAACAAAATTGGAAAATAGAATATTTACTAAATAATTGATTCCAAAGAATATTCTATGTTCTACTATGGTTTAATATTTCGTATTTTCAATTTAATGTCCTGAAGAAGTTTACCTACGAGCAGGGACCCGGACCGAACCGTTATTAACCGAAAAACGGACCGGAACCGAAATGTTTTAGATGGACCGGAACCGAACCGATATTTTATTTAAAATTTTTTTATGAACCGGACTGTACCGAACCCGAATAAAAATGATGTTTTTTTCGGATTTTTCGGTTCATGTGCCTTTTTCATGATACATGTTTTTTTGTTGGCTGGACCCTGGAATAGCTGTAAGATTCACTGAACCAGAGACTGAACCTTAAAGTTTTTTGACTGAAAGTAGCTGAATAAAAGCCACAAAGCTGAAAAAAGAAGTATAAGTGAAGGTAGATACTTTTATTAGGAGCGTCTAAATGTAACTCTGCACCAACGTTGCCAAGTGTAGTCCTAAACTAAAACGTTTGTGTTTTGGAAAGTAAAAATATTTTAATAATGATATTTATCACAGTTGATTAAAAAGCAATGTGTTAAGAAATCAATATTTGTCATTTTTAAAATTATGTTTAGCAAAACGTACTGAAAATTGTTCGAGTTTACAATACAGAATTATCATACAAAAAGGAAAACTCACGAATGCATAGATACATTTTCCCTAATCGAAAAATTGAATTGTGTAATTGACAGATTATTATAATAATTTTCAATAATAACCTAACCAAAACCACCCTACCTTACCCCCTACCCTAATCCGAATCGAAAAATTGAATTGTGTAATTGACAGATTATTATAATAATTTTCAATAATAACCTAACCAAAACCACCCTACCTTACCCCCTACCCTAATCCGAATCGAAAAATTCTTCGTATTTTTAGTCAATTTTTGAAAAAAACAATAAGAAAATAAAAATAAAAATATCTTGACTCGGACACGACTCGAACCTGGTACCTCTGTGTTAGGAGCCCAGCACACTTACGCTGGGCTAATCTCTGCACACAATAGTGATATCGTATAGAAGGTTAAAAGCTTTAGAACCGTCGCATGAAAGCCGAGCGCCACCGGAGATACTCGATGGCGCCCTTTCAGTTTAGGACTACACTTGGCAACGTTGGTGCAGAGTTACATTTAGACGCTCCTCTTTTATTTTGAAAAAACAGTTTCCCATAAAAGTTGTGTGGTTATAATAACTGTCTTTTTGTTAAAATGATATCAAATGTGACGGAACACAATTGCTTTATTATTCCGTGCTATAGTCATGAATATGATTTCGAGTCTGTGATGATTAGAGCTCTAGAGAACCAATAAAGAACCTATTTACAAATCGTAAAAGTGAAAATTTCAGATCCTCTGATTAAAAAAAACAAAGAATTTCGGAAATAAATAGCAAAATAAGACCACAATAAAAAATATTATCATAAATGTAAGATATAATATCAATCATGTACCTACTTAAACGACAAAACGACATTGTTTAAATAAACCAATAAAGCAATACATTATTATAAATTAATGAAATAACTTATAATATACAAGCATGGTAGGTATAGTGTATCTAAAGAGTAAAGGTGGAATAGAAACAGAATTCTCAATTCCTATTTCAGTTTTGAAATATTTCCTTCAGCAAAGATGATAACAAAGGAAACAAAAATATAATGGACCAATCAAGGAAATGCAGAAAATAAGAGAAATAAGGGTAAATGGATTCAAAAAGAAAATAAATTATATGTTAGAACACTCGTACAAGTGCAAGAGTCCTGTTCTTACGTTTGTTCGAGCCGTTTGAGAAAAGTATCTCACAAGACATCTTATTCAATCGAATTAGACGTAATGCTTGAAAGTTTCGAGATGCTGAGTCTGGCGACTTCAACCCTTTACTGAATATTAAAAAGTTCTTAGATACGCTAAAAAAATATGTTAAATTCAAAGTCAATTCTTAGGATTTGGAATGGTTAAAGTGCCAAAACATATCAATTATTTAAAATATACCTAACTGAATATGTATAACAAGTTTTAACTTTCCGAGGTGATTATCGATCTGCCCTGAATGACTTTTGAACATCGAAAACCAAACTATTTATTAGGTATTTGTTTGTTTAGTTGGACTTTAAAAATTATGAAGTAAAATGTCTGCTTTGCTTTCATATTTGTAACAAAAAGAAAATTAACACATCCTGAGAAATGGGTTTTTTATAATATTAAAGGGGGATCTATACCTAGGAAACTACAAGAAAGCATAATGGAGGAATCAATCCCTCAGTCTATAATTTCATCAAGAGAATACTTAAGCCATTTAACTTTGAACTTAACCACACAAATCTGGTTAACTATAAGTTAACCAGTCATTAACCGATTTTAGGCGAATAACAATAAATAACCGGTAAATACCAAATGCATTTAGTCGATGTGGTTATTAATGGTTATAAGTCAATGAAGTCACTACTGAGCCCTTAAAGACGTCACTACCTTTGACATTTTTAACCGCGGTAATTACTCTGCACCCGAGCTGTGTGAATACCGTGGTTTTAGTTGTCAATTTGTCCAAATATGAAAAAGTTTGGAATTTGTAATCGCATTGTGTTGCATTTGTGTACATTATCTCTGGTTGTATATCAGACCGGTGTATCCGTATTGAGAACTACCTACTAATTGAGGGACAACATGTGGAACCATAATTTAGCAAAAATGATCGTTCTTCTTCAACATCTTCACTCATAAAAGTTTCTGCTTCTGCTATAAGTAGACGGATATATGGATGAGCCCATACTATATGTATATTAAATGGAAAATTGAATTTTTTTGTTCGGAAGGTAAATTTTCTCTGTATGTTCTTGTGGTGTGTTAATGATTATTTTCGTCATTTGTTGGAAAATAAAAGTACAAAAAAATATTGTGGTTTAATTTCCCAACAAATTACAAACAGAAGATACATATTTTACGTTAGCCGACCTGCTTTTGTGGTTTCGATGGTGAGATTTCTTGGTTGATGAAGGGCTAAAACCAAGGTCGAAAAAATATTAACCGCGGTTTACACCGTTGTGTTCGCCTAAAATCGGCTATTATTCCTCGACTTGTATTCCAAACCATGACGTAACAGTTAACCAACGCAACAAACCAGCTCATTGAGATAGTTTGACACAGTAGTTATCTTATAGGAGGTTAGGTGTTTTTTTATTTCCAAGTTTCCACAAACCATTACGTCATAAAAGTTTACCGTGAAGTCAAGGTATCCTTATTTGCGTGGTTAAGTTCAAAGAAAAATGGCTTTAGTAACAAGAAAATATAATAACCAGTGAACATAGAACATTTCCTTTAGATACGAACAGCCTGGCAACAGTGTAGGAAGTATTGTGGTATGCTCTAGCGACATCTCTTAGAGTCGTTGAATAATATACTATCATAATACTCTATGATAATCACATGGTCGATGCCATAGAAATGAATATTCATTATAGGTGAGCCAAAATAAACAAATAAAATTTTAGTTCTGTAGTCTTTAACATAGACAAATATTATTTCTCTATGGTCTTTAAGTATAGTAGCAAGACAAGGTAGCCAACAAGCGAACGAATGTGTCAGTGTATTTATACAGTGAGCAGTACAATTACAAATTATTTTTTATGAAAATGGTACATTGAAGAACAAAAAAATGTCAGTAATAAATATTACAGCTTGGCAGTTGTTTTTTTATAATACATATTAGATGATAGTGGAAAATAAATTCCTTAGTCCACATTTACTAACATACAGTATATTAACTATTTCTATAGTCCATTATAGGTTTCTAGTGATTTTGACATTGTTGACTTTTGAACAGTAAAAATAAAAGTTAATCTTACCAATAATTCTGGCTCTGGCAGATCCTGTTTATTCTTGAAAAACCCTCCCAATCCATTTTTCTTAGCACAATCGATTTGTTTTATATCTGTTTTAGCACAATCACCCGATTTATCTTCTGGTGAGCGCGGATAACTATATACCTTTTCTTGTATTTGTATTTTACACGGATTTTCCATGTTTTTTATTAAGTAAACGTTTCTTTAACGATTTTCCTTGACAAATTAAAAAACACTTTTTAGTAAATGATTTAAAATACCTATGATTTGACATTCCATTTCAGTGACAAAATTTGTCACATTTTTCAATTGTTTAAATAAAGCAAATAATTTCTTTGAGCACAAAATAACTCGCGTGACTAAAATATCGAAATCAATATATGTAAATATTACAAAAATATTTATGCATTGCTTTCGCACTATATACAGTTTAAATCACGCGGGATTTCTTCACGTAGAGATTTTGTAGAGGACGGAGAGTTGGTAGCTATGAAGCGCTTTTAAGATCACGTGATCTGTCAAATTTGACTATGGTGTTTTGAAATAGTTCCATCTTTTAATAGAAAAATTGTTAATTTTTGCATTAAACATGTCATTATCGGGAAAAGGTATGTGGTAAATTATCTAAATTTTATTACTTTTGGTATAAATTCATTAATCACAATTTTGTACAGTTTTCCTAAGCACAATTTGAAATAGGCGTCTGCTTGTGAGGATGAATGAATTTTTTTTGAATATACTAAACATTTTAATTTAAAAATAAAGCTATATATATAGAGCATTTCTATTTTTTTCTATTTCTTGTTGATTGACTATACTGACGTCGTTTATTTTAGGTAACGGGGATGATTCTGAAGGTGCGGAAACAATGAATATTGAAAATGCTAATCTTGATAATAGTTTGTCTAGCTTGAGTAGTAATGATATACAAAATTTAAGTGAATTATCCCAAGAACTTACATTAACCACTGACATGGAGACTGAAGGTAATTTGAAAGGTTTTCTTCTTTGTAATCACAATTATTTATTATTATTTTTTTTGTACTACATAGTCTGACCAAACATGGTTTTCATTTATTTGTATATCCATTTACTTAATGGTTTCAAACCCTTTCTTCTTAACATAAGTTGCTTTTTCATAAAATTAAATAAAACATGATTTACCTTGAATTTCTATATAGGTTTAAATCCATTTTTCAAATATGGGTTATTTGAAAGGGTAGGTATTATTTTTTATGTATGAAGTATTGAAAGTGTATTCATAATTTACTTAAAAAGAATAGAATGAAAAATGATAATTATTGGAAACATATTTTCAACTCTTCCAAATCACTGTTTTACTAAACTTGGCACAACTTTAATTGGGTTGGGTGATATTGAGTGAAATTGAAAATACTTTTTCTATGACTATTTTTTGCTGGGAGATTTTTACTTAACCCCAGATTTCTGTCAACCATACACACTATGAAAGTTCAGTTTGTAGTAACAAGCATAGATTTCTTATTAAATATGAAATATAATGATGCATTAAATCAATTTTATGTCATTATAGAAAACAATTAATGTATTTGAAAAGAGCAAATATAAGCACATACATGAAATAAAGAATAGTTAATTAAGTATTAATTAGTTGAAAGAACAGCACAAACAGTCCGAGCCTAGATAAGTCAAAGAAATAAATTATCTTTTAGCCTAAGCAATAGGCCATTTAAACTAACCTCATATATCTCAAAAACCTGGTTTTTGTATTGGTCACAGGTGATTTAGACAATGCCAAGTCTGTTTCTATGACAGATTTTGGACATAAGACTAATCCGATTCCCAATTGATCAGTTCAATAGCAAATATTTAAGTTAAGTCTATTTTTGCCAAGGTAACGTAAGTGACATTTCTGGTGAAAATCATGTTTTTTATTAACGTAAAGCTTCTATTATTAAGAAGATACTGTCAAAGTGTAGTAAGCCTAGATTATATTTTAAACTTTATTTTTAACTATTTTAAAAATGTATGTCCATAATTTTTCATTCCTGTAAAAGAAACGCGTTTTTTCTACTAATCATTTTTGATGACTTACGTTACTTTGGCAAATACCTATCAACTTGATGAAATAGAAGCTATTGAGTTGGCATTATAGTTAGCGAGGATCTAGAGAAATTAGCTTGGTGGTCTGTAGATTTGTTTCATTATCATCAGTATTTGTGCCTGGCACAAAACAAAATTTGGGTTGTTAAGCATTTCAGACCACTACATTTGTTGAAGCTGATCACCTGTCTTTCAATTTTAATTAAATAAATTAAATTAATTTATTTATGGATTATTCCGAGGATTACTATTCTGAACTACCAAAAGCAAATTTTCCTTTTATTGCAACTCCTTATACAAACAGATTCCTTTGCAGTGAAATTTGGAACTTCTTGAATTCGATTGGAGCTTTCCGAAGGCTCCTGAATTCTAATTAAATCAAGTTTTGTTCTGATTTCTCTTTCAAACACCATAGGTGTAGATCTAGTAGAGGTGGATGCTATGTTTGAAACTTTGAAAATTTTAATAACGTGGTTGCAATATATAGCCAAATTTGCCTATTTTCTAAAGAAAAACATCTAAAAGCTGAAGTTTAAAAAATATGGTTGAAAATGATATAAGTGTAGATCATAATTATTTTTCGTATAATATTTTTCGATTTTAAAATCATTTATGCTGGAAAGATAGTCATTCTTTGTGACATTACCCAGAAAAGTTTGGTTTCTCCATACCTCAGGTTTATATGGCTTATGCCTCTTAGTAAATACTGCTACTGATAAAAATGTGAATAGAAAGTCTGCAAAATATGCTCATTGGCCTATGAATATCTTTCTGAAATCAATAAATATTAAGAATAATGTGTTATGAGATACTATAAAATCTATTGGTCTATTGGAAAAATAAATAAATATAATTATTATAAAACATGAATAGGTGAGACCTCTGGAAATGCAAAAAAGTTCTGGAATACCAAAAAACTTATCTGGCAAACAAAAAATACAACATAAAATAGATTAAATAATTAGTAAAAATGGGGAGTATTGTGTATTTAATGAAACTCTAGGTTTTAGCAAATTCACTTTATTATTACACTGTATTATAACATTGTTAACATGTTAACCTATTATAACCTTCTGGATTTTTCTGCCGCCCTTCGTCTTAGCTGATAGCAGTGACTCTCTGATTAAGTGCTGCCAACCTTACAATTGTCTGCAGTCAAGGAAAGTATACAATAAGGGTCAATACATAACATTTTCCTTTCTACTTAATAAAAATAAGAATCAATTCTTTTTCGACAGAATGAAAACCTCAATAAAAAAAAACATTACAAGATACATTCTTTTCTAGTAGTATAACTATAAGCTATATGAATATTTATTTACAAATTAAGTCTTTCAGGAGCTTTCCGAACTCTGTAACTTCTTCTACATACAATTTCAGGCTTCATTACATGTTTATGGGTGTTATCTAGAACTTTATTACCAACCCTAGTCGGTACACAATCGGAGAATTCAGTTATCTGATCCGATGTACTTATTTGCAGTATTTGCACTCTCAACTTCCTTTTCCATTTGACTACTGGGCATTTACGTTAGTTACAGTGGATTCATGTATGACAACATTCAGGTCATAAGCAGCTTTATTTGGTGTCTGCTTTCGACGAATACTGTTAGCGTGTTTATACACTAACAGATTTTACTATGACCCCTTCCTTCCACTTTTCTGTTCAATATGGACCTAATTTACCTATGAACACTTTCTTCCCTACAGAAAATGATTCCGGCTTAATAAAATCATAATTCTGACTAAATATGGGGTTGCTGCCCGGTTTTGGTTTTAATAAGTCAAGACGAGTTCTATGTTTTATTTTAAAAATTCGGGCTTAGTCCGCCGGTACTCATACATGGAGTCTTTCTCTGTCCAAATAAAAAATTAACAAAGAGTTCAATTGATAAGGATGATTTTTGTAATAAAAATTTATCCATGAACGTTTTTTACACTCTGAACATGTCTTTCCGCGATTCCATTGGATTGCGGGTGGTACAGTGGCATCTTTAAAATTTGAATCCCATTTACTTGACGAAATTTAACGAAGCATTCTGAGTTGACGAACTTTAATAGTTGACTTGTTCATAATATGGAATATGAATATATATCCACTTGGATTAACTATCCACAATTAACAAAAATGTTGAAAGATTTTTTGTGAAAGAAGTCCAGGTGCATTCTCTGAAAAATATTTTCTGGCTTTGGCCAAGATATTAATTATTAGCTCATTAAAGTCAAAATCCTGGTCCTTCTCTAATAAGGCATACAATGGTCCCAATTTAGATACCATGGGTATGAATTTCCTATAGTAGTTCATTAACCCTGAATAATATCTTAACCCCCTCACCATCTAGATTCTAGACAGAGTCCTAGATACTCCATCTCCTTTTGGAAAAATTTACATTTGCTCAGGTTTACCTTTACATTGTATTTGGCTAATCTACTTATCAAGAAGCTGAACCACTTCTTGCTGTGATTTGGTCGCTACTAAGATATCATCCAGATAGCAGTACCTCTGAAATACCCTCCAAAATCTGGTCCATTGCAGGTGCTGATGCAATACCATATATTAGTCTTGGTGAACTGATACATACCCATATGAGTATTAATGGTTAAGTATTTTTGAAAATCAACATGTACCTTAAGTTGCTGATGTGCCCCAGACAAATCGAAAATATTGAAAAAACATGTCCCCCTGCCAGGCTAGCAAAGATGTCATCTGGTGTTGGCAATGGCTATTGTTCTATATTTAACATAAAATACGGACATTCCTTATTTTGTTTTCTCACAATTAATAATAATAATAAAGCTTTATTGCCCAACAGTACAAAACCATTTACAGGACAATGCTACTTAAAATGATACAACAAAATAAATACGCCAATACATGAAAAGTACTAGAAAGTTTAACCGAGATTAAAAAAAATTAAAGAGTAATAAGATAAAAAAATTCACAAGTAATCAAAATAATTACTATGTGAGTATACATAAGTTAAATAAAAGATAAAGTATAAAGGATAAAGTGTGTTCATGAATATCACATAGATCACTAATATTGTTAAAGTTTTGCGTCATATTGGGGAATTAAAACTTAAATTTGTGTAATAATAACTTTGTTGAAATGGCAAAGAAAACTGTAGTTGAAGAGGAGGAGCATGAAAGTTTATTTGTGATAACAAATTAATTGATTCAATATTATTGTGCAACATTTTACAAAGAAATATAAGTGATGCAGTCATTCTTCGAAATTCCATAGTATCTACTCTAACTCTGTTACATCTCTGTACCCTTTTTTCGATAAAATTCACCGTTTAAAAGTTATTCAACAACAAAGTTGTACGCATACAGATAGGTAATAAAATAAATAAATAAAAAAGTTGGATCCAAAATAAAGTATATTATTGCTTATAAATGATAGTATCAAAATATTCATAGTACTTTTTTCATTTCTACAATTTTTTTGTCAAACATTTGTTAGTTGCAGTAGGATATTTGGCTCTGTATTCGCTTTTGAATCAAGTATTGTTTTTGATCTTCTTGAGTAGTTAATCTATTGATATAATCTTGTGTTAATTTAACAGCTCTTTCGGCTACATCGTTTACTACTTGCAGATTATTAACAATTGCCAGTCCATTTAAATAATTATCATTTCTAATCCACGTATCAGCATTAGTTTTTAAAAAATCTTCACTAATATTAAATCTATCGAAAAATTTTTGACGAATTCGAATTAATAAAATAATCAATATCCTTCTTTTCTAAATTTTTAATCTCACCATCTGTATTAATAATATACCGTTTGGACGAATCAAATTCTGAATCTTCACAATTTTTTAACGCTATAACCATTTTTTTTTAATGTTACGTTTGGATCAAAGAGCAGCTATTTCAGAATTTAAATACCATAAGTGATTTTTAAATTTATGTAAAACAGCTTCCGAATTTTTTTTATCAATTGTTCTGTATTGATAAAAACTTTTAAAAATTGTAAATCTAAATTTGGAGCTAGTGCTGCACGAGGCACCGCAAACCAAAAAGGCACATAAATAAACTCTATAAATAAACAAATATCTAATAGATTTTTTTTAGTTGTGAATCTAGTTCGTAAATATCTCGAAATATGTAAATTTTTAGAGTATAAATCGCCTTAGACATCCAGCGAGCATGATGATAGGTTCCTGGCTTGTAAAATTTGACATCCATTGTACCGAGGAAAATTTGACATAATTCTAAGAGCTCTTTGTAATCATCACGAGGCAAGATTGAGCACAAAACTCTTGAACTCTGGCATTTGTTTCTACAACCTTCTTTAATAATTTCTGAGGAATTTTATTTCCTGCTAAACCATTCTTGTATTTGATTTTATCGAGAGTACTCCAATTTACCTGGAACTTCTTAAACAATGGAACATTTGGCCCATCAGTACCTGGTATTTTCGTAATAAAAACACAATTCAAAACTAGCTCGTAAATGTGATTTCTGCAAGGTAAGTACAAAAGTTCCGTTTGTAATATTTGCTCCAATATGATCGCAGCTCCACTTCGACAACCCAGATTTGAGTTAGTTGTATCGCAACAAACTGCTTTGATATTATCAGTTAATCCCCATTCTTGACCGCATTGAAAATTGCTCGTGTCTGTGTCATTCCTTTCCCACACAAATTTCAAAGAAGAAAATTATTTAAACACTCAAATTTATGTAGAAGTACGCAAATATACGGCCTATTGGAGTTCCTCCATAATTTTATTGCGAACAAAAAGCGATAGTAAATAAAAAATAGGAAAACGATGAATTTAACTATATGAATACAACTTTATCGTTGAATAACTTTCAAACAGTAAGTTTTATCGAAAAAAGCATTCAGATCTTTTTTGTAGAGCGTTAAATTTTCTACAAGAAATAGCTGTTCAAGTATTTTTAGCTAGATTTGTTTCAGTGGATAAAAATTAACTGCAAAAAGTGCAAAAATCCCATGTTATTTAAATGGGAAATGTATTATGATTTAGGCACAGGTTAATGTAAATATTA